>OY992530.1:142380279-143580279 GCA_963921185.1 Dasysyrphus tricinctus
ATTTTCGTTAGATACACATATCAAAATCGGATTTGGGGGGTGATTATCCTTAGTCCCAGTTAAGTCTCATTTCGTTTGTATATATTCTTGGTTCTTTTTTTTAATTCCACCATCGCAAGCTCGATAGTTAAACAAACAAACACACTCAAGCGCAGAGCCAGACACAAATTCAAATTGTTACAAAAAATATATATATGTATGCCCGTAGATATGTATATTTCTCTTGTTAAAAAAAAAGAGTCCTTTCCTTCCCACAGGACAAAACGTTTATTTTCTAAGAGCAAAGAGTGAAATGAACTTGCTCCATACAAGCCAGCCGCCTTTTCTTTAGATGAGCTTGAAGCATTACCTACTATTGGATTTCTGTTCAGTTTTTTTTCTTTCAGTTCCTTTTTCCTTCTATTTCCTAACTTCTATTTTGAAAAAGGACCAAAATGTCGTTCGCTTAATCCTGTGCTCATTTTATTTCGATCGAAGTAAGATTGATTGGAGAGAAGAGGAATAATGTTTGTGATGTAGAATGTAACAGAATAATAGTTTGCGGTGTAGAGTGAAGTGTTTATATAGTAGTTGATTCATACAAACACATATATATATATTTATATTGCAAACTTCTATATAGAAAGTAGAAAGGACGAAATGATCCTTTATATTCTTGAATGAGACATATGGGATTTTGATGTCAATGCCCTCCTGCACTTTCAATGAAGCATAGAGGTTTCACTCATGTAATCGTGAATGATGATTGTGTGCGTTAAATTGATATTGCTAGCTGATTTTTTTTTATTTTGAAGTTGTGACGATGACAATGGTAACGTTAGTCAATCTTCATTGGGTATACCTTCCGGACTCATATAGAAAAGAAATCAATGAGAATGTTAAAAAATGAGCTCAGAAGTGGGATTTAAAATGTTACTTTGACAAAAGGATAGTTTTTTTTTTACTGTTGCTCTGCGTTATAGAACCTGTCTATTGATATTCTCTTCAACAAAAAAATAATATGGTAGTCAAAAGTAAATTTTAAAGGGGTGGAATAGTGAGAAATTTTAAATAAAATAATGAATGCAACTTAGAAATTTAATAAATCACTTAATTAAAAAAAAAGAAAATATTTAATTTGCCTCTCGTGGCTATATCGTTGTAATTGGTTAGGAAAAATTTCTTGAAGTGCTTTAAAAAAAATCTACCATAGTTGCTTTAGGCATGTTCTAGCCCTTTATAAAATAAGATAAAAAAATGCAACTAAAAACTCCGAGGAAAGTTGATTCCCGAATGACGGAGGGCTACAAAATTTCACAAACCAAAACCTCACATGTTTCAAGAATCTCGAAATTAAAAATCTCGCAAATTAGTAATCATGTTTTTCATAACCTCGCTATCACAATATCTCGCTTTTTCACAATCTCGCATTTACATCTCGCATCAAAAAATCTCGCAAATAGATATCAATCAAAATCTCTCATATCAAAATTCGCAAATTCAAATCTTACAGTAACAGCGCTCTCAGCTTAAACAAATGTACCCAACATTACAACTGGATAAACAATTTCTATGTTCTCTTTTAAATTCTTAACAACAATAAAAATATAAACAATAACAATTATGAATAGCAATATGGCCCCAAAGTAAGAAGTTATTTTGCAGAAATAAGGAAATTTCGCAAAGATTCATTTGATTGCATTGGAACACATAACTTTGTTTTATCAACAATTTCATCCAAATTTAAATCTCACAAGAAGTTCGAATTTTCAAGATTCTGATTAAATTTATTATTTATTTGTTTCAATGCAATTAAATTTTGCGAAATCTTAATTTTCGAGTTTTTAGTTTGCAGGATTTTGTAATTGCTAAATTGTTAAATGTGGGAATTTGTAATTGCAAGATTTTGTAATTGCGAGATTATTCGATATCATGACTTAATTTGCTACTAATTCCGCATGGTTTGGAAAAGTGTAGTAAAAATGTCAGTACCGTGGCATGTCCGTTCCTTGTTTTTCCGATTAAATCTACTTGTTTCTAATGAAATACTTCATTGAATATAAATGTTGTTTATAGAAAGGTTAGAGTGCAATACTTGCTTGACAAAATTATGCAAAAATTAAGTCAAAATACTTATTGCTAAATAAAATAATCATTAATGAATGTTGTCCGAGGATTTACTTTTATTTTTTAATTTAAAAGATTTCCCGCTAAATCGCCATTTTGTTTTAGTTTCAAGACGTTTGTATGGTAGTTTTCTAAAAGAGGCATTATTTATGTATAAATTACAATAGTCGTTTTATTTTTTTAACGTTTTTGTACTTTAAGAGTGATGTTTTCATTCGAAGAAAGTGTGTCAAAAATCAATTTGTCAGTACCGTGGTAGTATGTTTTAAGCATGCTGTTACATGTTTTTGGTTGATTATCAGAATTTTGTATTAATTTTAACGACATAATGTTAAAATTGTCCTGGAAATTATTTTCTCATTAGCATAGAGAAGTTAGGTCACATAAACTGTCTAAATGTCAGTACTGTGGATGTCAGTACCGTGAACTTTAATTAAATTATTTCATGCAATAATATTTGCTTTCTAAAACTTTTCTTTATTAAAACGATAGCAATTCCTCGAAAGAACCAAACAAAAATTATTCCGTGCAATAAAAACTAACCCAGCACAATGAAAAGGGTTGCCCAATCAGAAAAATAGACTACAAAAACGAAAAAGTTTTACATTTTTTAAAGATAATAAGGGAAGTAGAGATATCAAGAGGTCAAACATAACACGTCATAAAGAATCTCAATAAAAATATGGTTAAAAATATAGAGAACAAAATACAAATAAGATAAAGTAAAATAGTCTTATTATCGTCTATTCAAGTTTTAGTAGATTTCACCATATTTTTGTTCTTTAAAAGTGGTAGCAAAATGCTTTTACAGATTTGATACTATAACTAAATCAAGGCACAAAAACAAAACAAAAATTGTTTCCAGTAAGTTTTAATTTTTAAAAATTTTTAAAAGAAGAATCATAGTCGGCAGAGAATCACCCATATACTGAATAATTGTCTCTGAAAAAAATCCTTAGGGGTTATTCTGAAATGCAGATTTAATTGCTGATTTAAAAAATATTTTCTTTTAAATAAAAATTTGTAACCTGTTTTTTTTTTATTTTCTTTTTAGGTAAGTGACCTTGCAATAGAAATGTTAACATAAAAAAGTATGGTAAGTACCTACATCACTGATTTTTGTACTTTCTGAGGCTGTCTGAATATTAATGAAGGAAAGTTAAAGTGACCATGCACTAGATTATTTTGACTGAACTCCTTGACTAATTATTATCTGTAGGAGCAGGTATGGTCGACTCAGCTTAATAATTTGACACCAATTAATTGAAACACCATAATTATTGTTTCTTTTAAGCTGATTTCTCACATTAGTTGACTAAACATTGGATAGCTGTAACTAGTTTCATATCTAGTTTCTGCGAATTTGAATCAATTAATTTTTTTTATTAAAATTGACAGAACTTTGGGCTTAATTCATAGAAATTCGTACGTGAACAGAAATGTAAGCGTGAATTCTGTCAAAATTGAATACAGTAAACGTCTGAGAATCTCTTTATAATTTTCAATTATTTCAGTAATTTATATTTTAAGGAAAATATTTTCAGAAAAAAAAGATGTAGAATTAAAAATCAGTAAAAATAACAAAAAATGAAGGAGTGAATCGATATCATGAAATATTAAATTTAAAAAGTACTTTCGATTACAAAATTTATGGAAATTGATTAAGTGAAGAATTTACGTTTAAGTTGAACTTTTATTTCAGTCAAACGTAATATTTAACTAAGTTGATTCAGTTACGTGAAGTAGTGTCCATGAAAAATACTTAAAAAGGAAATTACTAATAATCTTGTTTCAGAAAACATGAGAACTTGTAGTTAAATTAATTTATATAAAAACAGATCTTTTGAAATCCCACTTAGTTAGCTGAACACAGTGAAATGTAGTTATGTATTATATTTATATTTATATTTATATTTATATTTATATTTATATTTATATTTATATTTATATTATATTTATATTTATATTTATATTTATATTTATATTTATATTTATATTTATATTTATATTTATATTTATATTTATATTTATATTTATATTTATATTTATATTTATATTTATATTTATATTTATATTTATATTTATATTTATATTTATATTTATATTATATTTATATTTATATTTATATTTATATTTATATTTATATTTATATTTATATTTATATTTATATTTATATTTATATTTATATTTATATTTATATTTATATTTATATTTATATTTATATTTATATTTTATATTTATATTATATTTATATTTATATTTATATTTATATTTATATTTATATTTATATTTATATTTATATTTATATATTTATATTTATATTTATATTTATATTTATATTTATATTTATATTTATATTTATATTTATATTTATATTTATATTTATATTTATATTTATATTTATATTTATATTTATATTTATATTTATATTTATATTTAATTTATATTAATATTTATATTTATATTTATATTTATATTTATATTTATATTTATGTTTCCTCCTCGAAATAAATGAGCTGAGTACAACTATACATATTTATTGACATGAATCGATTCTAAAAATAAAGTTTTTTTATAATGAGCGGGCTTTGACTACCCTTAATATGATGAAGCACAGTGCAAGCGATCAGGAAAACAGGGAAGGATATAAAAGAAGGATACAGACGCATATTGGTTTTGAAGTTCTGAATTCCAATGGGAGGGGAAAATAGAGCCTGGTAAGAGGCTGTAACTGGCCCCTAAAGCATTCCACATTCGTGTTGTGCGGCTTAAGGAAGAATCTTGACAGTACGTCCGATAATGGACTCAAGGGTAAACTGATGAGCATTCCTAAAAGCACAAGTATTACGATTGAACTTTTTAAGAGGAGTTGTGCAATTGGCTATTTCACTAGACCTCTGCTTATAAAAATAGCGATAAAATAATGTTTGGCAAGAAAAACTGTTGGACGGCGGTGTTTCAGAGATGTAATTGTTTACGTAATAGTTTTATCTTCTATCATTTTTAAGGCTCTATTTTGTATTCTATCTAAAAGATGCAAGTGAGTTGTAAGGGCACCTGTTCATATGTAAGAATTACACTGGTCGGATGATAACCATACCTTTCAGATTCACCTGGGAGGATGTGGAGTTCTTAGAAGATCAATCAATTCACTTCTACACGGATCGAAGACCGACGATGGGGCTGGTGAAGGTGTGTACTCCGATAGACTAAATTTAAATCTCTCATTCCGTCTTCGTGTTCGCGTGTTCCAGGCGGAACTTCTAGCGATAAAAGAAGTACTATCTTGGCTCAAAGAAAACGTGATATCAACCTCGGATATCCGCATCTTCTCTGATAGCCAAGCTGCTATCAAATCCCTGGACTCTGTCTCTACAAACTCTAGAACAGCCCTTAACTGTCAATCATCTCTGTTGGAGATGGCGCAACAGTTTAATATTCACCTGTGATGGGTGCCAGGTCATAGTGACATTCCAGGTAAATTGTAAAGCTGATCAACTCGCTAGAAGTGGAACATTACTACCCATTTTACCTGAAAAGCTAAATATTGGTAAGATGCTTTGGAGAAAACAAACAATAGGTAGAACAACATTACTACTTGTTTGGCGACAAAACAAAGTGTTTAATATCTCTAAGTAGACTGCACATCAGCTTTATTGTAGGTGTCATTACGGGGCACTGTTTAATAGGCAGGCATGCAACGCGGCTTGGCGTACTTTCAAATGATTTTTGCAGAAGCTGTATGGACGAGGAGGAGGAAGAATCGATTCCTTACCTTCTCTGTACTTGCCCTGCTCTTTCCCACAGACGAAGAATCCACTTAGGAGATTCCTACTACAACGATCCTAGTGATCTGGCAGCAAAGACATTTACAGTCTTGCACGCTTCATGAGGAGCTCTAAATGGTTTCACGAGTGAGGAAGTTTCTTACAAGATTCATGTGGTATCACAACGTATTGATCACTGACAGCCACTTCTACCTAACCTAACCTAACTGGTCGGATGAAGGCTTTATGGATTATAGCCAGTTCAGAAGGGGAGACACATTTCTTACATCGTCGAAGAAAACCTAGAAACTTAGCAGCGCTCTTAGCGACTTCGAATATATGGTCATTCCACAGAAGGTGATCGGTGATGCACACTCCCAACTCCCAGAACTGAGAGTTGTTCAGTTTCATTGATGCAAGTTCCGCTCATGAATAGCGACATTGAGGAGGGGATCTGCTTAAGTGACAGTAGACAGCATTGGGTTTTTAAAGCATTAAATTCTACACGATTTTTAATTCCCCACTGGACATCAAGATCGGAATGTAATGAGCTTACCAAACGCTGCCGTCCAAGCTCCGCATCCATTGATCAAGGAAGTGAATCTTGAAACAAATATGAAGAGCTGAGGGTAATGTTATCTGCAAGACAATTAAATGGATTAGAAGCTTCAGATAAAAGTTCATATTCATATGAATACGAGGAAGAGAGTCGGAGACAAAACGGAGCCCTGGGGCACACCAGCATTTATTTTATGAATATCATACTTGAAACCATCCAACACAACTTGTATTGAACGGTCCAAAAGGTTATTTCTAATCCAACGAAGAAGAGGTTCATCCGTACCAAAAGCACGCATTTTTAAAAAAGAGAGCTTGATGCCAAACTCTATCAAACGCTTTTGAAATATCAAGTGCAATAATCTTACTTTCTCCCAACGATGTAAAGAGTTATTCCACTGTTCGGGGAGCTATACCATCAGATCACCAGCGGACATATGTATATAACTACGAAAGCCATACTGCCTAGCTATCATTAAGAATTTTCAAGATATTTTTTGAGCTGATAGTTTATCAACGTTTCCATGACCTTGGAAAAAAGGGACATAAGTGCAATTAGACGATAAATTAGAGGAAGACGAAGATATGCCTTTTTAGGGAAAGGCGGAACAAATGCTGCTTTCCATTCATTTGGAAAGAGACCTGTAGAATAGGACAGATTGCCAGCGTTGAAAAACACTTCTTCAGAACAATGGATGGGATACTATCTGGGCCAGTGGATTTGTGTATATCAAGTACTTTCAGGACTCTTGCAACTGCACGAGTTTTTTCAATTCAAACTTCACGAGTGCGAACAAAATATTTGTCTCATGAAATCATAACCGCTCTCGAGTACAGCTCAGGGGTCATTACACTCTCTGGCAGCGTCGAATTAACAGCAAACTGTGCTGCAAGCAAATTGGATTTCTCTTAGTGCGCTGACATAAGAAGTTCTATTGGAGATGAGCGTTGCCACCAAAGATGAAGTAGAATTTTGAATGTTTTTACAAATAACCAAACATTTTTACTACCTTTGGGACATTGTAGTATTTATTTCTGTAATTTTTTGTCTTGCTAAAATTGGGTTGCAGGTCTTTTAAGCTTGTTTAAACTTCCTCCGGTTTTCCTCAGAAGGGTTGACTTTATAACATCGGAAACTTACTTCTCACCCTAATAACTTTTTAACAGCTCGAATCAAACCATGAGTTTTCTTTCGATTTGATAGATTTTATCCTATTTGGAATAAAATTTCTCAGAGTGTACTCGTAGGTCTCTACGTACGTCCGTCGGCATATAGGTTGTTCGGGTTATTCCCGTGACCACCCAATATTTCATTTAAAATTTAACATAAAGTTCAACTAAATTATTTTTTTGATCAAGAAAACCCCTACTCCTCATTCCTTTATAGAAATCCTGCCTTAGCTTTCGGACACTTTGGAATGTATTAAATTCCAAAACCCAAACCCAATTCAACGTCTAAACCTTTATTAACTCTTATTTAAATTCCTTTGTACAGACAACACAAGAACAAAAAAAAACTCACAAACCCTCCTCTTTTTTTTATAGTCCAATCCCATTGTCTCAAATTGACTACTAAAAATTGTTATTACTTTTTTATTTGCTCTTCCTGGCTGAATGCTCTTGCTTTACATGATGTAGGCATAGGGAGCCGTTATAAGCATCAGTTTAATATCAAAACAATTTCAAAATTCAATCCTATAAGACCATCAATCTGTTGATGTTCTCTCCATAACACCAATAACATCCATTCAAACTTTATAAAAATCATTCACAAATAAAAGAAAGCAAGAAGAAGGAGCAGAAAACAAGAAAAAAAAAACAGGTCTCCAAGTGTATAAATGCAATTTGTTAACATTTTTATAACGGTAAAGGATTTTTTTGATATAGTAGTAATCTCACCCTCTGTATGGGTGTATACTCTTCGATTCTAACTCTTCATAGCTTGCCTATAATACTACCTCGTCGCTATATATAAATACAGAAATGTGAAATGAGGCCAAATCCAACAGACGGACATAAATATTGGGGACAATATTACCAGGACCTCGGCCCGGGACAAATGGAGTGGTATAGAAGGAAAAGCCATCATATATTTGCATTACTGATTTAACCCCAATTTTGGTGGTGAAAATCGATACTTTATTGCCGTTGCAAAATTCGAATTGAGATAAAATTGATATCCTTTTTACGTTAAATGACATTTTGGCTGCCAGGATCCCTTTCTTTTTTTTTTTAAGTGCTGCTTTTGTCTCTCTCTGATGATGGGGTGTTTGTTGATGTTGTTGTTGTTGTTGTTGCTGGTGATGGTAATGGGGCTGGGAGGGGGTTAATATTTTCATTGTATACTCCACAGAGCTGACTCCGTCAGCGTCACCCATTCCTACTGTCTGTTTTCTGTTATGTGAAAAACAGGACATTGTGACATTATTTACAGCCTTATTCGAAAAGCTACAACGCTATGTAGGTAATATAGACACTGTGAGCTGTGATTGTCCATGTATATTATAAGGATCGGCTGTATGGATAGTCGAGCCGCCCAACTGCGATGATGATTATTATTATGGTTAATTCCGCTATTGACGTAACTGTAACATGTAATTTTGTGCCACCACCGAGATGAGTTTTTTGTTCGCTTCTTTTTCTGTTTTTTTTTTTTTTTATTACTATCGTGTTTTCAATTATTCAGATTTATGTCCGCATAAAAACCGGGTCAAAGGAACTCATTGGTTGGCAAACAGGGCACAGGGGTTATTGAAAGATTCCTTGTGGTTGGAATATTGAAGCCTACCTATACAGTTATTGTTGTTATAGAGATATGGTTGGTAGCTACTGAGATGCACGGTGCTTACCGATGGATTTTTAATATTAAAAGGAGGCACAGGTGTATATTTTTATGTATATAAAAAAAAAAACACCACACACAGGTAATAATACGAATTTTTCCTTTGCATTGTAATTTGTGTTTGGAATTTTGAGAGGTCCACCTGTATACCTACCTAGCTACATAAAGAACATTAAAATATTATTTGTATTCTTTTATTAAACTTTTTTCAAATAAGATTGATCTTGGTTTTATTTTATGGACTTCGCAGAACATAAAGATTTTAGATTATACCAACTTTAATAAAACTCATGGGTCAAATGAATTATATTTTTATTTTTATTTGAAAATAAAAGCTGGCACGAGCTATTTTCTTAAAGTAAAGAGAGGTAAGATGGAATGCGATGGTTGGTAGTGTATTTATTTCAAGAAATAATTTTACACCATTTGATTTTCAATTTGAGAAGACTTAAAAAAAAAAAGCATTTCAGATAAGAGTGATAAGTTCATTCATATAAAAAAGATTGATTTAAAGGGACAATAGATCTTAGGGTTGCATACAGTGACATTGGATTCCTGATGGTATTCATTCATTAATATTGAATTGAGAGCTTAGGATAATATTATCTTTTATAAAAATATGATGGATACAATCAATAAACTTAATGACAGTAAGTCAAGTGAAGTCAAGCACTGGTACTCTAATGCTGTGATGATATACTGGCAATCTATAAAAGAATACCAATCGTAAATTCATTCTTACTTTAAGTACCTAACTCGATAGATACAAATAGTACCAACAATGGTTATTTTTTACATCAGTTTCTTATATGACAAAATACCATTTTTATGAAGCAAAATAATTAATGAAGGTTGGTTGGTGCTCACATCTGAAATTTTTTTTTCAAATTTTTGAAAATGCAGGGGCATATAAAGATATGGAAATTATGAGAAAAAATGTTAAAAAGCATCACATTAGATATTTAAATTCATTAAAATGAAACAAAGGTATGCCATAAAAATTCTTGATCTTGATAAAGAAAAAAAAAAAACTTAAATCGTTGAAGCGATTTTTTGAAAAAATAATTTCTATATATAAAATCCTTAAAACTTTTTTAAGGAAATATTTTGGTTGGTATGCAAATTTTAACAAATTATTTATTATTATGTCTTTGCGATGAATTTGAAACTTTTTACAAACACCGAAACAAAATTTTATGATACGCAATATTTTTCAACTTATTCAAAATTTGTACTTAAAAAAATATAATTTAAATCCGAAAATAATGAGAAAATTCCATATCACATAGGAAACTGTTCCATGGGTAGCTAGCACTATTATTACAAGTTTCTAAATGTAATTTCTTAATACTTTGTTGTTGGTTGCACTAATTTTTACATATTGAGAAAAGTTGATGGAAATCGTAGGAGCCATTTTTGAAAAAAAAGATTTAGCTTAACCTTTTTTTTCAAAAAAATAAAATATTTCCAATAGTCTAGGGAGTGCTTAAAAATCCTTAAGTAGGTAGGTTTAAAAAATATTGACCATGTCGTTTTTGAAATATGTATCCAGTCTTAATTTTGGATTATGTATTTTTTAAAAACAAAAAAAAAATCAATTTTTTTAAAAAAATACTATTTAGTATTGAACCAGAAAAAGAAGAAATTATTTAAATCAGTCATAGATCTTTATCTGTGTAGAGGATCAATTTACCTTTCAAATAGTACCACACAATCCTACTTCACTTCAAATATTACAATTATATTACAATAATAGCACTCTGTGACAAGGTATTTCTAACATAAATTTATTTATTTATTTATTCATCAATGGATACATTATCTGTTGAAAACAATTAATAATAATTTAACATTATACATCATTTAAAATATTAAAAGAAATACTCTTAAACATTTCCCTATTCATTTGAAGGTCGACTTCACTATGGATTAAATTAAAAAGAGATAAATAACGAGTTATGGGTTCATTAAGTCCATAGTTCGTCCTGTGACTAGGAATCAAAAAAAGAACGTCCCTATTTCTTAGATTTCTCTCAGGAACATAAAAAGAAATAAGAGCAAGTAAATCCGGTGATTTAATTCTGCCATTGAGTATGTCCTTAATAAAAAGAACCCCAAGGGTTTCTCTACGGCTTTTTAAAGATTTTAAATCTATCAATGCGCACCTAGAGCCATAACTGGGCAAACCGTCTGACCAATTTAATTTCCTCAAAGCAAAGCGCGTGAATTTTCTTTGAATATTTTCGATCCTGTCTGAGGAATTTTGATAAAAAGGAGACCAAATTACACTACAGTATTCCAGTATGGGTAATATTAAAGATATGTAAATCGTTTTCAGAGTATAGCAATCTTTAAATACCCCCGTGTTGCGTTTTAAAAATCCTAGCAGCGAATTCGCTTTTGAAATTATAAAGTGTATATGTTCTGAAAAAGACAACTTAGTGTCAAAAATTACACCAAGGTCCTTTATTTCACTCACGGTTGAAAGACTTTCATTACCGGGACGGTAACTTAACAGCACTTTAGGTGTTGAACGAGAAGCTCTAAATTTTAGAGATATTAAGCTCAAGATGATTATATTTACACCAGTGAAAAAACGCATCTATATCTTTTTGAAAGTTGACACAATTTTCAATTGAAGAAATTTGAGAATATAGTTTCAAATCATCTGCGAACATCAAACAATTGGAAAATTGCAAGCAGTCCGGAATGTCATTGACAAAAAGATTGAAAAAGAGGGGTCCCAAATGACTTCCCTGAGGCAGTCCCGATAAAACTTCAATAAAAAAGATTGATTGCCTTCGATTTTAACAATCTATTTTCGATTTGACAAATAAGATTCCAACCATTTAAGAAAACCAAACTTGAATCCCATCCTCTCCAACTTTCTTAAAAGAAGTCTATGATGGACTCTATCGAACGCTTTCACGAAATCCGTGTACAAAACATCGACCTGCATTTTTTTTCCAAAGAAGATATTCAAAAACTTGTAAACAGACACAAATTTGTAGTAGGTAGTGGAGCGACCACTACAAAATCCATGCTGTCTAGAAGATATAATTTCTTTCACCGCGAAACTAAGTCTATTGAACACCAACTACTCAAAAAGTTTTGGAATCGCGGAAAGTTTGGAGACGGGTCTATAGTTCTTAATTAAATGCTTAAGACCACTTTTATAAATAGGGCTTATGGATGATATTTTCCACCCTTCTTGAAAAACCCCAGAATGGAGCGAATTATTGAAAATAATTTTTAGTACTTTACAAAGCAAATAAATACAAATAAATTAAGCTAGGTTGAATTAGGTATTGAGTTAAGCCTATAATTGCCGAATAATGTGGGTACCCAGCACGTCATGTTTCTAGGGTATGACGTCATAACGTTTATTTATAATACAAAAAGCTGGTTTGTAACAATGCCATAACTGTGAAACAGTACGTTTTAGGAAATTTTGGTTGCTGTTTTCGTATTAAGCGAGTCCAATTTTATGAAAAGTATCTTTTTTAAAAAATGTTATTAAAAAATTTTTATTTTGGCGCAGTGTTAAAAAAATTAATTTTTTGCAAATCCCATGATTTGAAATTTTGATTTCTTAAGTTTTAATTTTAATTTGTTTCTGTTACATAAAACAAAATATACTTTTCTAATGGATTTTGATGCATTGAACTCTAAGCTAAGCTAAGAAAACAAGTTCTTGAAAATTAAGGTAAGGTTATACCACAAGACCATCTTATTCACAAAACATGCAACTAAATGGATTGTACTAAAAATCCAATTTGAGATTGTGTGACTGCCGTTAATATGTTGGGGTTTCAGATCTAAGAAAATGAAACCAAAGATAATATAACAAGTTATATTTGTTATATTATCTTTGATGAAACTTTTCTTATAAATAGTCCGGGAGCCGACCGTAAGATTACCTATCTCATCGCGGCCACGCGAAAATTGAATGCCAATCGATAGCTTTAGTCAAAACATTTACAAAACTGCTGGTCGAACAAGCTTTATCTGGTCACAATGGTTAGAAAATGCACTTTTCAGATTGCATTTTCCGCTAAATGTACTTAGAATACAAGCAACTTATATAAATGGGGTATCAAATGAAAGCTAGGACTGTCCTCTAGAGTCTACACGATACCAATAGTCGGACAGACTTTTTTTGGCTGTTGCCACGAGTCCGACCACTTTTCTAAAATTAGGGATTTTGTGCATCCTTGGATGAAAATGAAAAAAAAAAGTGGTTAAGGTCACTTTCCTAGCTATTTGATATCAGTTTACTCAATTTACCCTGATGTAAAACGCAGTGTTAAGAAAATACCATTTTATTAAAAAATGGTTGGACTGGTTACCACAGCCAAAAAAAGTCTGTCTGACCATTGGAATCCTGTAAAGGACAAATGTGTCACACATGGTTGAAAACGTTATTATGAGAACTTCATTTTATTATACAGCCATTTAGCTCTAAGCCATGGGTTTCGACAGTTATTTAGCTTAGTATGGATGGTATAAGTTTTAAGAGGTAGGCCGCCCCGGATCATCACACACTGGGTCAATTTTTAACTGAACTAGCTTCAGAGTAAGCTCAATAACACCCGAAACCCATGGTTTAGACCTTAATAGTTACATAATAAAATGAAGTTCTCATAATAACCTTGCAAGACACATTCGTGTTGAGAAATGGGGCAGCTCCCATACATTTTTGCTCATTCTCTTTAGGACCAAAATTACCCAATAAACCTTGTCAATGACCTGCCTTCTTTTATCGAACAAAAAATAAATAGATTATAATTTTGCAAAAACTAAGGCCAGTTTATTTATACTTAAGATTAAATTAAAATTACGAGTCGACCAACTAAATATAAATATATAGTCAATTATCATAATTATGAACCTTAACCCAGATTAAACTCACTTAATTTAATATTTGTCACGTCTTATTAAAAAAAAAAAATAGAATAATAAATTCAACTTAAAGGAGTGCAATGCAAAAATATACCTATAAATAATAATTGTAGTTTTACTCTTGAATATGTAACAAGGAAAGGTTTTATTATTCGAGAAAATTGTTGTTTTCGTAATAAAATTTAAGTTTTAACGATATGTCTTTAGAATGCATTTTATAGAAATATGTAATGAAAAGTAAAGTTTTCATGTGTTTTTGTGCTAATGCCACAAAAACACGTGGGATTAACCTTCTTCAACTTAGCCGCTTAACTTCAAAACGTTATTAATAAACTACTCTCAGATATGCCTAACTTAGATCTAGAATCAATTTAATTGCTACTTTTAAATATGAAATTGGCTGTTAAACTTTTAAAATATAGGTAAATATTTTTGTATAGAAGTACGTTTAACCACAGCTTTGTTTTTCCTTTATGTCTTTTAAATTTACCCAGACCTACAGACTTAACAGCTGCGTTCATTAAAAACTTGGTATTAAGGACAAGGAATGTGAAATTTGACAAGTTGTACTAAAAACTTTTTTGGTTTTTGTGAACTTTTCCTTCTTAAATTTTTTTATAAAACTATTTAAACCATCCTTTTTAATAGACAATTTAATTTTGTACCGACAGTTTTAAGGAACTATACCAAACATAGAGAAAGGTGGCAAGTCTGGACAATTCTATCAGAAACACAAGAGTGATTTTTCTAGCATTTTCTGATTTTATTAAGTAGCAATTTTAAGATAATGTTAAAAATTGAAAAATACCAACTGGTTTTACCTAGAACTCTGATGATTTAGTTAGACCAATGTGAAGAGAATGTTGATCTTTTTACGAAAATGTTTGAATCCAGCAAAAGCAACGGGAGCAGAAGTTTGCAAGAAATTATTAGAAAAATCTTCGGTACTGGCCAACATAGTTTTTATAAATTTACCAACAGCTCCGTAAGTTATTAATGCAAAATTAATAATAATAAATTTACATATATGTATGCAATATAATCGAAATCGATTAGTTCAACTCATAGTTAGCTTTAAACTGAAGAACTGGGTCTTAGAAATTCATAAAATTAACCCTAAGACCTCACTTGACATTAAATTCAAATAGAAAACTTAGAAAACTCAGTTGTATTTTTTCAAGCTTTATGCTATCTGGTTGTTTGAATGTACATTTATGAATGTATGTTTGGGTCAAATCTTAGAACTGAATTTCAAAGTATATTTGAGGACATTTTTGATATTTTTGCCTCGTATTTTTACATTAATGCATCAAGTCATCAAAGCTTAAATTTAAGTTTCTTAAATATCTTAGCTTTCCAGAAATGTGACTTATCTGAGTTAAAATAGTATTTAAGAATGATTAAAAATGAAAAATATGATATAAAAAAGTGGGTTACACCACTTTTGCACTCACAGACTCATTTATCCTCAACCGATTGAGATGAAATTTTTCATACAAGTTAAGTTTCGTTGACAATACATCGTAAGCTAAAAAACGTTATTCTAAATTCATAAGGGTGGACGGCCCCGAATGTAGGACTAGTTATCTTATGTACACTCCAGACACTGGTATCAAATGAAAGGGTTTTCTAAGAGGAAAAAGAAAATGACTTCACTCTCAATCCAATATGGAGGACGGCCTAAGATGGCGAACTTGTAATTTTTTGGGCACTCAAATGATACGGGTATCAAATAAAAGGGTTTGCTAAATACAAAAATTAATGGTAAAACACATTTTTAAGAACCCTATTTATAAAAAAGTAAATTGTGTATAAGACAAGTAAATTTCTCGACGCGGAAGATGTATTTACCTTATACAAAAGGAAATCTCGCGACAAGCTCTTTTATCATAAAAATTGTTTAGTGTAATAGATTGATGGGTTTTAACATGTTTTTTTGAGCATTTAAATTAAAGCTTGTTCTTAAAAATGATTTTTTACCATTGATTTGTTTTACTTTTCACTTTTTTACGAATTTTAAAACTTCATTATATGTATTCATATGTATGTAAGTAATCCTTTGAGTCGTATACAGCCACATACTCGTATTTAGATATATGTATGTATGGAAGTTAAGAAAGATTGACATTCCTGAAGGCCCAGGCCACAGGGTATATGATTAAGCTTTGTGCACTTTAAGGAACAAAAATTCACTTTCTCAAGATTTATCACTATTCACAAGATTTCATCACATCACACAAAGCTGATTTTCGTCTTTTTTTTTTCTTCTTTCATTTTAACTTCGCTAAACAGGATATTTATTTCTCACTTCTTTTGTATATCGAACTCAAGGACGTATTACACTAAATCCTACTTTACTTTGGGGTTTTTCCTAAGTCACAATATACGTACATACGATGGAATTGCTCATTTTTATAAGTCACTTTCACACATATATAAATATGAATATATAACACTCTGTGTGGTATCGGAAATTCTTTTCAGCCTTCCCCTATCTGTATATATTTTTTTTAAATGTCAATGATGCACAGTTTTTTTTATTGCAAAGATATCATTTTCTCACATCAATGAAGGGATTTAATAAATTGGATTGCTTTCACTTAATATAAATAAATACATCTTGTTCTTTCTTTTTGTTATTGCTTTACTTCACCCAAGTCACAATATTTCACTTTCAATATAAAGCCTCTTTTTAATCCTTTATATGGCATTGAAAATCCAGTAGGGATTTGTCGTAAATCCACATTCTTTCAAGTTCACTTTCACATGGACACACACACAAATAAGCATTCATACTGGGAAGGAACACTTACCAATATGACTTTCATTGTGATTTACGAATAATTTATTTATTTTGTTTGAGAAAAGATAAGATACAAGTTGAATTCGGATCAACTTCGATACTACGATTGATACTCCTTCATCGATTGCATATCACTTTTATATCAATTGCGATCGATTCGAATTTTTTATTTTTGTTTTTGTTTTTATTTTGCATAACAATTAAACTAAGTCACGTAGATGCCACCATGACATACAGAAGTGGCATAATAGTTGGCCCAAAAAGTTGCTGCATATACCAAGTTTACGAAGAGGGGGGGACACGACGCACGTTTCAAAACGAAGACTCGACGACGACGTTGGGGACTTTGGTGTAGGTACGCAATGTGGGCAGATGTCGCGTACACCATTACACAAATTGTTTTGATGGACTTTTGACTACCACCGGCACCGACCCCGACATCTAGTTATTATTGTTCGGACAACAATATGATACTTTCGCTTTGTCTGCTGCTGCTTGGAAAATTCGGGAAGTGCTGGCTCAATTTGCTAAGTGTCTGATCAGAGTTGCCAATAAGGTTTTTTTATTGATTGCCAATCTGGAATTCTTCACTGTCTTCAAATTGCAAATTATCCCTACTTAGAATACCTGCAATTATAAATTGATTAAACATGTTGATAGAAAAACAATACATAAAGCTTGCAGAATTTCAAAGAGTGTAAGTGATTAACATCGTGATATGAAAACACAACAACTAATTTGTAATTGTGTATATTCGGCTGATTTTCGTTGACGTGCGGGGATTTGCTGAATGTGGTTGCTGTGTTGGTCAACTGGAACTTGGCCACCAAATATTGAATAGTTTACTGGGATGGGAAAGACGACCATATTAATTCTAAGATGGGCACAATTCATATGTAATTGCCACCAAAAGAACACCATTTTTCTAATAAATTTGATCTTTAGTGTCTGAATACACCATGCCACCATGAACTGTCAATACACTGAGAAAACTGAACTATGAGTTATTTAAACAGAAGCATGTTTAACTATATGTTTAAATTAGTACAAATAGAATTCAATTTAAATCTACCTCTTATCTATTCAGATTCAAAAATACTATTATTTTGGGTAAAATCTATTTAAATCAAAGTAAATCATGTTTAATTATTACATTTGAAGCTACACGTAACTTCTTACATGCATTTAAGCCTACTTGAGTTTGATTTTCAAAAGACCTGTTAAATTATTTTATTCACTTAAAAATGTTTAACATACAATTAACATGCACGAGTTTGATTCAAATATAAATTCACTATAAATATTAAGAAGAGTAAGGGATTGAACAGAAATGTTTAAATTAAACTCGAATCAATTTGAATTGAACTCAAAGGAATACAAAACATAACTGTAACTGTCTGTCTTATGATTCTTACAGGCACTTGGCGTAAAATAGAAAGATATTCAAATAGTTCCAAAATTAGTGCTACCACCGTAGTATAGTCGGTCCAAAGGTAAAACTCACTAAAACACTAAAATTCAATAAAACTCAGTTCAAACAGTGTATAATTTTGCAAAGTTTTTATAGACATTGGAAGCTATGCCCAGAAACTTAATTTAAAATTTGCGAAAAGTGGCTTTTTAGCATCAATCTAATTTCTTTAAAAAATATAATTTGTTAGTAAGTGAGTTTTAACTTTGAACCGACACGATATGTATGTGTGTAGCATGTATTATAGCTAAAGGAAACGCTCCCATCATAACAAATAGCATAAATTCGTATTAAATTCAAAGGATCTAGCATCTATTTGGAAAAACTAACATTGAAATCATTTGTTTTAAACAGAAAACATAGTTGACTCGAACACGGATATATTCAAAAAAATTAATATGATTCTATTTGAAACAACATCAAATGAAGTTAATTAGAACAAACAGAAATATCCTTATGTTAAATAGAAAGCATAGTTAATTTGAACAAAATCATGTTCAAATCGTTTCAACGATGAGTTAATACGTTTCTATTTAAATTAAATAGAAATCGCTTCCATGCCAAATCATATGTGTTTGAGTTTGATTTAAATACGAATATGTTTAATATTTTTCTCAGTGTACTAAAAAAAAGGCTAGTTTACTAGCAACACGGAATTTACTTGTCAATAAGTCAGTTTCATCTACATATTATGGTATGTTCTGAAGGATCAGGAACAATATTCCTGTAATACGACATTTTTGTAGCAAAGAATCAGGACAAAGATGTATTTTCTTGTACATTTATCATATTTATGGACAAGAAATAATGCATTTGCCCACTATTTTTTGTGATAAGGACTTAAAAACAATTTGAAATGGAATCATATAGTTTTTGTTTTATTTTGAATCAAATGAAATCTTGCTCTTTTTATTTCAGATAGCTTCGATTGAGGTGACTTTGTCTTCAAACATTCTTCCAGCCTCATTAACTTGTCAATGATGTTTAAGTCCGGTAAAACGGGTGTTCATAGCAAAAGCTCTGCATTTTTCGACTGAATCCAGGTTTAAGCTACCCTGAATATGTGAAAAAGGATGTAGTCTTGTTGGAAAATTAAAGGTGCAGGTCTAACAATATATGTAACATTTGGAAATGCTCATTCCAACAGATATTTGCAACTATTTCTGTCAGTTTTCTTCATTATATTTTTTCCATTATAGGTGTTAGAAAAATTCTAACTATCGATTGGTTCCATCAATATTGAACTGTTTTTCATTCAAAAACATAACCGATTTGCATTTGTTGATAAAAGGTCCAACAAGACTCCTGGCAAAATTCATGTAAATTTTCCATTGTCGTTCTCATAGAACCATTTTCTTTCTTAAATGTCACACTGGATATTACATATTCATCATCGTGTCCTGTAACCCCGGCTGGGGCATAGGGCGTCAACAAAACGTCTCCATCCTTCACGGTCTGCTGCAAGGTACTTTAGCTGCGGCCACGTCTTTCTCTGGGATTCTGCTTCCGCTAAGACAGTTGATTTCCATGTTGTTCTTGGTCTTCCAACCCGCCGTGCACCCTGAGGATTCCATTCAAAAGACTGCTTTGCAATTTCATCGTTTGGTTTCCTCCGTGTGTGACCAATCCAACGCCATTTACGCTTTCTTATGTCGACATCCAGCCGCTCTTGACTTGTCCTGCGCCACAATTCCTCATTTGATATTATTTGTGGCCAGCGAATCGGATGTGGCGAAGACAGCAATTCACAAAAGCCTGCAATTTCTTCTAAATGATAGACGTGACTTTCCAGGTTTCACAAGCATATATGTAACAGCACGGATTTGACATTGGATTCGAAGAATCTCAACTTAGTGCGTAAGGAGATTTGACTTGATTTCCAGATTGGGGACAGAGTACCGAAGGCAGCACGAGCTTTATTTATTCTACTTTTAACGTCCAGATCCGTACCACCGTTTGCAGAAAAAATACTGCCAAGGTAGTTGAACTGTTCCACTACTTCAACTGGCGTCTCCTGTAGAAGAATACGCTGCTGTGTGGAGCGGCCTGTGAGCATTATTTTTGTCTTTTTGCTGTTTATTCTTAGAACACTCGACTCTCCCTTCACTTGCAGTGTTTGGCACATCCCGTTCAGCCCACTGATGTTATTTGCCAGTAGACATATGTCATCGGCATAGTCTAAATGACTGAGCCTTTCGAACGGTCTCCATTGAATGCCCTGTCGCTCAGCTGTACCAACACTGGCCGTCAATACGTCGTCCATCGCCAGCAGGAAGAGAATTGGCGATAGAACATCCCCTTGTCTCACACCCTGTTGCACTACGAAGGAGTCGGATAGCTGCCCATTGTGCAAAACAAAACACCTTGCGTTGTTGTAGGACTCTTTAATAATGGCAACAATTTTTGGTGGAATTCCTCTACCAAGCAACGATCTCCATATACATTCTCGGTTAACTCGATCAAAGGCTTTCTCAAAATCCACGAATATTAGGTAAAGCGGTGATTGAAATTCCATCGACTGCTCGAGGACGATACGCTACGCAGGGTGTTGATATTATTACATATTAATGATTTAAATTGTTCTTAAAACCGTCAAAGTACTGGTTTGTATACAGCATTTTGACAATTCCGGGCATTGTTCTTAAGTAGCACAAAAGTCATAAATACACCAAAATATTTGGGGTAGGTATTTTTTGCACCTATACGTCATATGCATTTTGAATATAAAATAAAATGCACAGTATTAAATTTTTCAAATTAATATTTGCAATGGCCTCAATCAAGTGACCCAACCTTTTCTATCGAGGAAAAAAAAATTGTGAAAATAGTGGCTTCAAACAAATGACGTGCAATGCATATTATGAACACACACACACTAAAGAGTTATTAAGTTATTTGTAAAAACAGTTTCGTATATGAGATTTTTGTGGCTCAAAGGTATTTCAAAAAATCCAAATTAACATTAATCAAAAACATATTATAAAATCAACAAAAAAATAAGAGTGAGTATACGCCCAAGTGAACCATCATTTTAATTTAATTAGTTTCTTTTCTTCTCATTAACTTTGTACCCTTTATGCTCATTTTTATTTAAAGCCTTATGCTCACCTCTTGTGAAATTATTAAAAAATTAAAACCGCTTCAATATCCAAGTCCATGCGCATTATAATCATAAAGAAAACATAATTGACTTTCCACGTGAATTTTTGGTACTCAGTTTGAAAGCTTTTATACTCATTTTGAGTGAAAATCTAAACTAATTTAAATTAATTTATATTTTGATAATTATTTGACAGAATCTTGAAATATTTCATACGAATATTAATTTTTATTTTGGTAATTGTTGTTATTTGCAATGTTTTTAATTATTTATAGCAATAAAATGAAAGAACATAGACTCGTTGGCATAGTCCGAAATATGTAACTCCTTAAGCCTAGTACTCAGTTCGAGTGAAAATGAATTTTCCATATTAATTGACAATAAATTCACATCGATGGAATTCACAATAAGACCTGAGTACCCAAATATGAAAGTGAAATATGAACCGGTTCGTCATGTATTTCACGCAATGATTTTCATTTCGCAACGTGCGACCACTAGGAAATAATTATTGAGGTGTGGAAAGTAAGACATTTTTGAAATTATTTGATTCAATTACAATAAATGTCCACAAAAGTTAAAAATAAAGATACGCTAATGAGTTTTTTAGATAAAACCATCGTTTTTATTTGAATTTACTGCTTTCGACAAACCAAAAACAAAACAACATGAATTGAAAATAATATTCGCAAAAACAATTTAAAGATTCTGTCAAACAACTATCACAAATTTATTTTTATTTTATTTTTACTCAAAGTGCGAGTATTTAAAATTCCAAACTGAGTATCAAATATTCACGTGAAGAATCAATTATATTTTCATAATGATTATTCACGTGTATTTTGAAACGGGTTGGATTTTTCATTTCACAAGAGGTGAGTACTAGGCTTAACTCACAGCGATGGAATTCACAATGAGAAAGGAGTATCAAAATTCGAGAGTGAAATATGAACTAGTTCGTTATATATATTTCACGACATGGTTTTCATTTCCCAACGTACGACCACTAGGAAAAGGGACTGAGATGCGGAAAAGTGTGACTTTTGTCTTTTTTTTTTTGTTCAAAATAAAAATTGTGTAGAGTCATTTTGAACTAAGCCAACAACTTAAATTTTTGCAATTTATTGCTATGGACATTTAATAAACATCACAGTACACCAAATAACAAAAATAAACGATCCAAATTTATATTCTTAAGAAAATTTTCAAGATTCTGTCAATAAGTGAGTATCAAAAATTTCAAACTGAGTACCAAAAATTCACGTGGAGAATCAGTTATGTTTTCTTTACGATTATTCACGTGGATTTTGAAGCGGTTTAAATTTTTCATTTCACTCGAGGTGAGTACTCGGCTTTACAATGAACACAAACAAAATTATTTGGCAAAAGTAAGACTTTTTCCTGGTGGTCGTGCGTTGAGAAATGAAAATCATGTTGTGAAATATGTATAATATGAACATTCATATGCATAATTGTATATAATAACGAACCGGTTCATATTTCACTCTTGAATTTGGGTACTTACCCCTCGTTGTGAATTCTACCGCTGTGAATTAACTGGCATTTTTGCATGGAAATTTCATTTTCACTCGAATTGAGTACTAGGCTTAAGAGTGTTCCGGAGTAAAATGGTGATTCTATAACTAAGATTGTGAAGCGATCGTTTGTCCGATCAGAACGATTTAGGTGTCTATGGACAGAAAAAATTGTTCTCAACGAGAATATGGCAAAAATGGCTATTTTGCAAAACGAGTGTAAGTAAAAGTTCTGCATACCGAAAAAAAAAAGAAAAATAAACCACCATTTAGTGGAAAGAAGTTCCAATTAGAGAGTTCAAACTTCAAAGGAAAGAAATAAACCCCACATTTTTAACCATGTATACGATAGTGGTTAAGTTACAAAAAACACTGGAAATAAAATTTGAATCCATCAAGAGAATCGGTCAAGAGTGATCCCTTTTTCATTAGAAAAAATGACATTACGCCACTTGTTCTTTCAAGTTTATGAAGCTTACAAAACTTTCGTTTTTATGTTTTTTTTTCTAACTTCGTTTAGCGGTGGTTTCTTTTGATTTTCTTCTTTTTCGGTATGAAGAACTTTTAATTACACTCTTGACTGTAGAAATACTGGCACTGAAGCAATCTTCTTCCCTTATCATAGCCATTAAAACTGACATATTAGACGCAACCCTCAAATTTTGTTTTATCTTTCACTTATGGAGGCAGTTGGTCTTTTGTTTATTTCTTAGATAAATTATAGATCGAAGAAGAAATTCTGTTAATTTTTTCCGAAATTGGGTGTCCCGTTAGTTTCATTGATGGTGAAAACTATAAATTTGCTTGTACTCAACCGCGGCAAGAGCTTTTCCTCCACCCATTTTCCACTTTTCTTAAAAGCTTAAAAGGGTCTGATCTTCAACTTTTTCAGAGCTAAAGTGAAGATAAAGGCAGTGTACCTTTTCAAATAAACGAAAAAAAGGGCTACAATTTCCATATGAATTTAAAGAAAATAAAATAAAACGTGTAATGGCGGTAGGTTTAAGATTGTTTGTTTTCCATTCTCTTTTTAATTGGATGTTTTCTCAAATGCCATTTACAAAAATTCATTAAATCCACTCAGTTCGGAGTTATAACGGTTAATCGCACTCGAAAATTTTGTACCAATTCAAATGAACGGGAGTGTATAACTGAAACATTCGAATCTCTTGAACAGCGACGTAATGTTTAATGACTCACCTTATATTATCGCTATTTTTATACACAATACTGACCTTCTTACTTAAGGTGGCGCTTCAGAGTCCGGGGTGGACCAGGGCCTCAACCAACAAGCTTCTTCCAGCCGGCTCGGTTTCTAGCTAGCTGTCTCCAGTTTTGCACGCCAAGTTGGTAGAGGTCCTCTTCCACTTGCGTGCGCCACCTTTTACGCTGTCCACCTCTACTGCGCTGTCCCACGGGGTTGGATTCAAAGACTTCGGAGCATTGGTGTCCATTCACTCTAGGGGACCCAGCCATCTCAGTCGTTGGCTTTTCACTTTTGCGGCTAGATCGGTGTCACTGTATAGCCCATACAGTTCGTTGTTGTATCTTCTTCTCCATTCCATATGTAAGCAGACGGGACCAAAAATCACCCGGAGAATTTTCCTCTCAAAACAGCCTAACGCGTTCTCATCCAACGTTAACAGTGTCCATGCTTTTGCACCATACATCAGGACCGGGATGCTAAGCGTCTTATACAGGGACAGTTTAGTTGCTCGAGCGAGGGCTTTGCTTCTCAATTTCCTTCTTAGAGCCCAAAGAAACAGTGATTGGCAGGAGTAATTCTTCCTTTGATCTCAGCACTGGTATCGTTCGCTGATTTTATAGTGGATCCTAAGGTAGACAGTCTCTGACCACCTCAAAATTATTTATTTTATAAACGATAATCAAGCGAAATAGCCAGTTGCATTTTCCTCCCCTAAAACAATTCCGCCGTAATACTCGCACTTCCAGGAATACACATCAGTTTACCCTTGAACCCAATTTCAGACGTGCTGTTAAGTACAGAGATTCTTTTTTTAGTCAAATTTTTTTCAGAATTTCAAAGCCAATGTACATCGGTATATCCTTTTAAACCCTTCCCTATTTTCCTAAGACTCGCACTGTGTTCAATCATTTCTTAGGGTAGTCACAGCCCCTTTCAGGTGCGGATCCAGGAATTCAGCTTGGGGGGGGGTCATGAGATTGAAACCTCATACCTTATTTGAACTGAAACCTCTTGAAATATATTGCCTTGAATTTTCTACATATCTGGTGATTAGAAAAAGTACAATTTTAAATTTCAAAACAGTTGAAGGCATGATCAGAGATCTTTGCCGCTCTGCCGCTCACTACGGAACTAGGCCCTAAGACTGTATCGGACTCCTGCTTAGAGTAATAGTGCACAGATTTCTTGCTGCTGGAAAACTTATTTATCAACAAGATTATGAAGTATGATGAACATATAAGATTGGAAGCAAACTTTGCAATCTAAAAAAATAAGTTGACAGTAACTAAAAAAAAGGAATACTTCAAGTGTCAATTTGAAACAAAAAGCTAGAAATAATTGCAAATATGTGGTGAAATCCATGCCAAAAAGAAAAAAAACTGTTGTCAATGCAAAGAGGAGGGTTTTTTCTTTTGTTAAAACTTTTGTGTTTGTTTTTGAAATATATCGGAGCTTGTATGGAGTTTTCAAAGCCTATTTTTCAATATTCCATTATAAATCCAGGTACTGCACCAGGCTTCTATCAGAATTGTTTTCTAATGAAAAAGAGCATACAAATTTATATATCAGAGAGGCAGACATATTTCTTAAGTACAAAAAAGCTGTCTGCTTTAAAATACAGTGATTTTGTATAGAAATTTTTTTAAAAACTCCGTTACAAATCTGGGTATACTGCACCAAGTATCAGCACATGACTTTTTTTAATAAATTAAAATTAAGTATTAAAGAGACAAAGAGACAGACATATTCCTTCAGTGAAAATTGTGGTTTTTTACTTGCGATATATGTACTATAAAGCAAGTTTTGGATTCGTGCAAAAAAAATGTTGAGCTAACAATTAAACATGATATTTCGATGGTGATGAGAACACCAAAAAAGTGGGTGGCACAATTCTGTCTGTCTGTCTGTTCGTCTACAGCCTAATCGATTTTCTTCAAACTTGGTACAAAGTGGTTTTTGGTGATTCTGCCCACACATTTTTTTTTTTTTTTAAGAACCAAAAATAACGGTACCTGCCATACAATTTTTTTTTGGTAAATATACATAATCGTATTTTTCTCAAAAATGGCTCGACAACTTTTCTTAAAAATAATTCAATAAATTTATTTTAGTAAAGGCATCCTTTGGGTGGAAAACCATTTTTCCAAAATGGTTATTAATGGAACCTCCCGAAGAACCATTTTTTTAATTTTTGATTTTCTTCAAAACGGTACGACCAATTTTAATTATTTTTCTATATGGAAGCTTTCAAAAAATATATGTAAATAGTTTTGTGTACCAAAATTTTTGAAAAAATATTTTTTGGATTTTTAAAAAATATATCAAATTTTTTTTGGAAAATCAAATATTTCGAAAACGACATGATCGATTTTTTTGAAGCTCGGTACATAAGAGTTTCTTAGTACTCTAAAAAATATTTTTAGAAAAAAATTCATATTTAAGAAAAAATAACGGCACCTTCCATACAAAAATTTAAAAAACCGCACCGAAAATATTTTTTTTTCGCAAAAACGACTCCTACGATCTTGATTAAACTTCTTCTATATACTAAAATTAGTACGATCGAGTACGTCCGTTAAAAATCCAGGTACTGCAACTGGTGTCTGAAAAATATTTTTTTTGGTTATATTTACAATTTTTTATTAAAATATAAAAGACCTGAAGGTATAGCTCCAAGATGTACTACACCCTACGCCTGCCTTTACTATTTTTGAATAGAAACAACTTTAAAGTCTAACATATCAAAGGGGTGGACATACTGCTATCACGTTTTGAGGTCGATTTTTTTGACTTTTGTTACCCCGATGGAATGCCCATTCCATGCTCAGAAAGTCTAATAGAATGGCTCCACTTATCGTACAGAAATACTGTAAGCCTGCCGACCACTGGCTCTAAGACTATAATCACCGCATATGAAAACCATGACTGGTGGACACCCTATACATATTATCTAAGAGGGTGCGCGTCCAGGGCTACCAGTAATTTTTGTAAACAATTATTTCTCGAATTTCTTCTTTTCTCTGGAGCTTTGGGGGGGGGTCATGACCCCCATGACCTCCCCCCTGGATCCGCCACTGGCCCCTTTAGTGCGCGCTTATTATAAATAAATGTGCATACATAAAATAAGGAATTTTTAAATTTTCTCCGTTGTTAGAAGCAATTAAAATACCAATGCGTTTCAGGCTTTGGTCAAAAACTTTGCCCTACAGATATAGGCTTTAAACGTTTTTTGTGAAAATTGCCTAATTTTTGGTTTGTTCCATTTTTATCTTGTAAATGGTTTAATCTATTCTGTAATAATCTTCGAATATTATAATGTCATGTACTATATTGCATTTAAAAATTTTATATACATAACTTTTTTTGTAAGGATTCGATTCCCAGCCGCTACCACCTGAAAACAAAGAATATTTTTTCCAAAGTACCGCCTTTTATGAGGAACGTACAAGCCCTTCAAGAGTTTTGTCATGAAAAAGTGCTTCTCAATCCTCATCTAGCCCTTTGGACTTTTGGCAATTTTTAACTGAAAAAAAAAAATGATTTAAAATTTGACACTTGAGTTAACTACGAAACGCGGAAACCTTATGCGTTATGTCCGTTTGGGTGCAATAAAAAAAAAGTGTTCAATGATAAATACTCATCTGAAGATGTAACACCAGATATGTACATATGCAGAGTTGAACCGACTGACATAATACATAATAGATTACAGTCCGGAGGGTTTTAAGCCAGCTGCACGAAGATTCACAGAAATACTCGCCATTTAAACGTTTTCAGTAATTAATTTTTTAAATATTTTCCGAATCGATGAAAAAAGAAGGAAGTTAAAGTTTATTAACTGCAGAGTGCAGAGTCTGGCTAGCGTGTTGTCAAAGTACTTAACGGACAACATTATTTATATGCTCACAGAAAGCATATCCGCCAGATCTACCTACTATCCAAGGACCTCTGAGAGTAGTCCTCTTGTTCTCCTTGATGTCTGAAAACTGAAATGAATATGACTGGTAATGGTCAACCGCTCGTGGAAGTTTGCTCACTTTTCAATCCGGATAAAGGGTTGAGGTTATTTTATTTATACCCAGCCATATACTCTTTTTTTTATTTAAACTGACAGCTGCAGTTCTCTTGCCACATTAAGTTGAACTCCCTTCGGGGGGTTTGGGCTTTTGGGTGGGCGCTTTGTTGATGGTCTTTGCCCGCCTCGTCATCATTGTCCTTTTCTTTTTTCGTTTTTTTTTTTTTGATTAAATTTATTACGTAAATTAATTACCTCATGAAAATTACGTTGATGATGATGAGGACCAAAGTTGTCATCACATAAGTGGGTCGAACTATTAGTTTAATGTTGTGTCATTTAATTGAAGAAGATCTGGTCTTTGTCCGGATATAGTCGGTCCGTCCACTGAGGCCAGGCCAGAGCATAGTAAAATGAGAAATTTAATTAAAAACTTTTGGCCTGAAGTTGAAGGACAATTAAGCCTAAAGGCAGCTGCCATCATGCCGGTATATGACCAAACGGCCGTCCGTCGTCGTCCATCGGTCGTTGGTCGTCGTATTGCGATGAGGCGTATTTTGGGAGAAAAGGTTGGACAGTTTTTCTGCTTCGATTGTTTGGGTATAATGGAAATTTTATTCAAATGTAAATAAAAACTATAAATAGCTAGCGTCTGTGGTAAGCAACACCGAATCAAGGGCTTTAAGTGGTTGAAGAAAAAAGTTTCTTTTTATAAGGAGATTATCTATCATTGAAGAATCCTTGATTAAGCTAAGAATATGTACCAAGAAACAGTATTGTCATGAGAGTTAGACAGTAAAACTCTCGAAAAAAGTCGTGACCAGTGTATGATACAGGGGAACAAAATTGTAGCAAATTTCTACGGCAGAGACCAGAGAACACTTTTCCAAAGGTTTGCGATATTCTGCAGTACCTCAATTTGCCTAAACGTTGACTCAACAAGATCTCCCAGTTCTACCGTTGTAACCGCAGCCTAATGTTCAATCAAGTCGTCTCGAAGCTCTTGAACCTTGTTGAGTCTCCGTTGGTATTACACGTCTGACCAATATGTTCCTAATTAAGTGCAGTCAAAAGTTTAAATAAATTATTTTTGGTACATTTGCAGTACTTCCACTACTGTATTTGCTGCATTTAGATTTTTATTTGCAACTAAAGTTTTACTAAGCGAAAACCTACTTAAATTGAATGCCTTTAACCCGACCTCATAAAACTTGGAATCCAGGTTAAACTCACTTTCCATATTGGAAGTCTCTATCTGTATAATTAAAACTACTTTGTATGGACGGTAATGCGCTGTCCATAAAATTGCATCAAGCTCAATACAAAAGTCAACATCACCCAAAACATACGCAAAGCTCTTTCAACTCTTTACTATAGGACGATACACTGATGCATACCATCAGTCTTGTTCGTTATATCCTCACAACCAGGACATTTTTAAACATAAGCTGCAAATTGAAGCATTTAAACGCATAAGCATCAACACTGTATACAAAGCCTGACAAATTTTAAAGAACTTTATAAATTGTAGACACAGCCAATCCCCATCCACCCCCTCCCACCCCAACAATCGGATCGTTCAATCTGTGTTCTATTAAGCCTTTATGATAATGATGCTGATGTGCTTTGTGCATGTTTGGGTGTACCTTTTCCGAAAAAGGGACATAGTTCAACGTTTTTCCACACAGCAAGCATTGACCATGATGTCCTGCGTGTCCTGTAGCATGTTTTCAAACAATGTTCAGTCGTTTGTTTGGGTGGTTACAAAGTACATGATGGGAATATTGTGCTGTGCACGTTGTGATACTGTATAGATGGACAGCTATAAAAGTAAATACATACATTCAGGATTGACAGTGATTTGTTGAAAAGTTTTGTTAACTAGCTTCGTTTATATGTATAGATGGGCCATGGCGCTGGTACTATATGAAGGAGGTGGATTTTGCTGGTGCTTTGTTAATTCATAGTTGGAACAGAATGTTGTATAGAGAGGACTTTCCTGGTCGTTGTTTACGAAATGTCCAACGGTTAACTGATATATCATGCAAATTCTAAACTTGTGTTAAGGTACCAGTACCAGAGATGCATGGTTTTAGAAAATATGTTACTGTTATTGAAATTAAGCCTTTTGCATTGATATAAAGTTGTGAAGTAACAAGTGACGCGGGAAGCCGAAAGCTAATGCTGGTTTCATAAAACAGAGGTTTGATTTAATTTGCTGTATAGAATACATAAATGTAAGATGTATGTTGGTAGGAACATAGTCTAGACATAAAATGATAAAGATGGAATTTGGGTAAACTATTGTGTTATTTCTTAAACATTTGCAATTTACTTGGAGGTGTTTGCAGTTAAAGTGGTTCAGCAAGGAGAAAGCATCATATCACGGCTCATTTCAAGCTTAAGGACATCATCTTTTTTGTACGAGATATCTGTGGGATCTTTTAATCAAATTTTCATTTTTGAATGTGGTCGTACCTAGTTAATTAAACTTCAATTTATATTTGGTGGGGTGAGATGGAGAACTGAGGCCTTGTGTCTTAAAACTCTCGAAAAATCGTGTGTGCGTGTTGTTGGCAAGAATTCAGAGGATTTTCCATTTTCTGGCAAAGTCCGAATGGTTTAAATGGATTACATTTCCAGCTATACTATACAGGATTTGATGTCTTCACCAGATGATATAATTGTGGGTATATCTGCAATCGAGTCAATATAGCTTCAACCATGTTGAGCTCTGCCTTATTGGCCTACCAGGATTTTGACTCCAAATAATTCTTTTGGTCATCCAAGGCCTACAATCAAAGTTTCATCCTATGAACTTGTTGAATTTTTTGACTTTATTCCATCTATTGTGCATTGAATTTGAATGGATGTTCCCTTTGATGATTCATCGCATTTTTATTGTTTTTTATTGACATTATTTTCAAAAAAAATTCTCATCGTCAATCTTTTCAACTTTTCATATTTCGGGATTAGAGAAAGAGAATTCATCTAAATATCCAACCAGCCACAACTCTCTTAGCTTCCCAGTTTGAATGGCCAGGGTTTTTTACTCAAACAATAGCCCGGGAAAAACAAGTTTTCCTATTCATTATACTCATAGAAACAAACTTACAATTTTGGATTACGACCAGTACCTAAGGTAAGAAGGCAGTGTATTCTGTATATTTTTTTCCAACAAAAGACACCGAGCCATTTCAGCCAGCGCCAGCTTACGATAAGCAACTCAATTATGCTGCAGGGGGTGTACTGGATTGAAAGCTGAAGTTTTATTCCCTGTTTTTGAAACAAGTCATTAAAATGGTTGTTTACAAACTCACGCCCATTATCACATTTTATTTTTATTGAAGTTTAGGCCTCGACTTTACTTTTCAACTATTAAAATGCTCTGAGTTCCTCGTCTTTATGGTTTCCAGGAAGAGTAAAGATTGTCACTATTTTACGGCCATTGTGTTTAAGTGAATACCAACTAAGCAAAGCAATATTCAAGTAAAAAGTAATTAGGTGGATAATTTGCTGTAAATTAATCAATATTTTACAATTTCAAATATTTGTAATTCAAAAGTCTCAATGTTTCGTATGCTGATTTATGGTAACTTGACTTCAATCAAGTTAATCATTCCTTTCCCCTAAAAAGAGGCTTAGAACTTTATATATTTAATTTTAATCGCTTCTTATTTTGTCCTTATTTATGACAATTTTAATTTTATCTTTTAAAATTATTTATATTTTTGTGCTGTTATACAACTTTCCTGATTTGATACCAAATTAGCATAACACCCTCGCTAAAAGACGTTAAAACTTCTAACATTCAATTTATCGACTACTGTGGCTAACATATTTTTAAAATTTCATATTCCAAATATTGAAAATTATCATATAAAGATTTCTTGTTGCCCAGGAAAATAAGACTTTTATTTCGAAAAAAATTCCGACAAAGTGGAATTTCATGAGAGACCGTTCTTTAAACATTTATCTTTTTAAGTATCCACAAAATACCCAAACATGGACAAAAAATCGAAAAAAAGATAAAAAGATAACTATCACTTATTAGTGAATTACAGGAAAGCACAATTGAAAGTATAAACAATTTCCAATAAATGTATCATTAATTATTTTGTAGCCTTCCGTCTTAAACTACCTAATTTGAAAATACGCAAAATTCATAAATTTCAAAAAAGGATTTTTTAGGGAGGTTAGGTTAGGTAAGGTAGAAGTGGCTGTCAATACTAAGTACTGACACACTTAGACCAAAATTGGTCCGTTGTGATACCATATGAATCTTAAAAACTCCTTCCTTAATCGCTAAAAACCACTTTGAGCTCCTCACGAAGCGTGCGAGACTATAAATGTCTGTGTTTGCCAGATCACTAGGATCGTTAAAGAAGTAAACTCCTAAATGGAGTCTACGTCTGTGGGAAAGAGCAGGGCATGTGCAGAGAAGGTGAGGAATCGTTTCCTCTTCCTCCTCGTCCATGCAGCTTCTGCAGAAATCGTTTGAAGGTACGCCAAGCCGCGCTGCGTGCCTGCCTATTAAACAGTGTCCTGTTATGACACCTACAAAAGAGCTAATGTGCATTCTATTTAGAGATATTAAACACTTGGAGCGTTTCAGGTCAAGGTTTGGCCATACTTGTTTTGTCGCCAAACAAGTAGTGATGTTTTCCCACCTTGTGTTTGTTCTCTTCAACGCATCTTGCTTCAGTAAAAGCTTACACGTAGCGATGGGTATACCAATGTTTACCTTTTCAGGTAAAATGGGTAGTAATGTTCCACTTCTAGCGAGTTCATCAGCTTTACAATTACCTGGAATGTCACTATGACCCGGCACCCAACAAAGGTGAATATTAAACTGTTGCGCCATCTCCAACAGAGATGATCGACAGTTGAGGGCTGTTCTAGAGTTTGTACAGACAGAGTCCAGGGATTTAATGGCGGCTTGACTATCAGGGAAGATGCGGATAACCGAGCATGATATCACGTTTTCTTTGAGCCAAGACAGTACTTCTTTTATCGCTAGAAGTTCCGCCTGGAATACGCTACAGTGATTAGGAAGACGGAATGAGAGACTTAAATTTAGTCTTTCAGAGTACACTCCCCCACCAACCCCATCTTTGGTCCTCGATCCGTCAGTGTAGAAGTGAACGGATTGATCTTCTAAGAATTCCACATCCTCCCAGGTGGATCTGGAAGGTATGGTCACTTCAAAATTTGTATCGAAATTCAATAGTGGGATTGTGCAGTCAGTGTTACTAGGAAGTGTTCCGAATGAATTCAGAATAGCGGAGTGACCAATCTCATTATTGATCCACTGTGAAGAGGCTTTGGGGCGAATGGCTGTGCTCGCGGCCGTTTGTTTGTTGAAAATATCGAGAGGTGTCAGATGGAGAAGAGTGTCTAATGCAGCGGAAGGAGTCGACCGAAGTGCTCCAATAGTACATAGACATGCTGTTCTTTGGACTTTGCTTAGTTTGTCGCGATGTGTCGCTTTATCCAAGGCAGTCCACCATACTGCCACGCCGTAAGTTAGAATCGGTCTAATTACCGAAATGTATAGCCAGTGAGCCTGAGCAATACGAGGTTGGAGGTCCCATTTACTACCAACGGCTTTTTTGCAAGAGAAAAGTGCCACTGTGGCTTTTTTCACTCTTTCTTGTATGTTAGGTTTCCAACTTAACTTCTTATCTAAGATGAGACCCAAGTATTTAGCTTCGTCTAAGAATTTAAGTGGAACACCATTAGTAATAGGGGGGTCTATTTGCGGAATTTTGTATTTCCTGGACAAGAGGACAAGATCTGTTTTATGGGGGTTAACTCCAAGTCCGCATCGATCTGCCCATCGTGTTAGCTTGCTTAGAGCGTTTTGTAGAAGATCTCTTAAAATGTTAGGATGTTTCCTGATACTACTATAGCCACGTCATCCGCATAGGCAATCACTCTTTAGCTCTCTGCCTCTTAGCTATTCAGCAGTTCATTAACTACCAAATTCCAAAGAAGGGGAGAGAGCACCCCGCCTTGCAGTGTACCTCTACTGACAGATCTTCTTGCTGATTAATCAGTTCACCAAGCGACCCATCCACATTCAGAGAAGCCAGTGCAGATGTGATTGCAGATGTATCAACGTTATTAAAAGCACCTTCTATATCTAGGAAGGCAACCATTGTATATTCTTTATAATGGAGGGAATATTCGATGGTACGAACTAGTGTGTGGAGAGCTGTCTCCACTGACTTCCCTTTGCAATAGGCATGTTGAGCTGTAGACAGTAGTCTCGTATCAATGCTTGACCGTAGTTCGATATCAATCAGTCGTTCAAAAGTTTTTAGAAGGAAAGATGATAGGCTAATAGGTCTTAAATCTTTAGGATTTACGTGGGAACATTTACCGGCTTTGGGTATAATCACAACTTTGACTTCTCTTCATAGAAGCGGAATATGGACCAGATTTAAGCAACTATTGTAGATGACTTCCAGAATCGGCAGAATTACTTCTGAATTCATCTGCAGTTCAGCCGGAATGATGCCATCTGGCCCCGCCGACTTGTATGGTTTGAAGCTATTGAGTGCCCATTGTAATTTTTCCCTTGTAATCAGACCTTGTGGAAATGTTAGTTTTTCGCTTGTCCTGTAAAGGGCAGTGCTATTAACAGTCTGTGAGCTGCCTGGAAAATGGGTATCCAGTAGCAAATTGAGCGATTTTTCGCAAGATTTGGTCCAGGAGCCATCAGCATTTTGCAGGCAGCTAGGCATAACTGGATTTGTGGAGAGGATTTTTCTTAATCTTGATGCTTCGGAGGCTTCTTCTATATTGCCACAGAATGTCCTCCAAGAAGATTGTTTGGTTTTCCTCAATTCTTTTTTATATAATTAAAAAATGTGGAACGCTTCACGATTTTACGTGTCATCCTTCTTAGGGAGAAATAAGAATAGATTGTCGCAGAAAAAAACCTTGAACCAAAATTTGTTCGGAATTGTTTATTCTTTCAATTTGCTGCTATTTTATTAATTTGTGAACAACCAACCAAAAAAATGCATTGTTGTACCATTTTTTGCAAATTTTTGCATGTTGCGTCACGGAATTTTTTTAAAACCATAAGACAGGAAAAAAATAAAAACTATCCCACAATTTGCGGTGCCGTGACATAAGGCCAAGTGACATAAGGCCAAATTTAAAAGTTTGGCCTTAAGTCACTTTCCAAAAGCGACTTAATGCCAAGTAATTAAGTTTAATTTGTTTGTGACTTAAGGCCAAACGTAAAATGTTTTGTAAAAAAAACAGTAATTTTTGGAAAAGAAACTTTGCATACACCCAACCTCGCACCCACCCCAAATCCTATAGTGAGCCCAAGCAGGGGTGTTGCAGGGGGCTTGCATGCCCCCACACATACCGCACTGTTTATTGCGAATTTTAAAATTTCACAAACCCAATAAAACCTCTCTCTTATTTGGTTTGTGAAATATAAAAATTTTCAAATAAACAGTGAGGTAGAGATGGGGGGCATGCTGCCCCCCTGCAACCCCCCTGCTTGGGCAGTGACATAAGACCAAATTGGTCTAATGTCACTTTGTAAAAGCGACACTAGGCCAACTCTTAAAACTTGGCTTGAAGTCACTTTTGTTAAGGGACATAAGGTCACGGCACCACAATTTGCATTGTATAAAATAACATGACTGGACTTATTTTACAAATCAATAGATAAAGAGAAGAACGTACTAGAACTTTATGGTGGAGCTTAGTTTATTTGCTTTAAATTTAAAAAGTTTTAAGCACCCTTTTGTGTTGTTCATTGACATCTTAAAACACCACCCATTTTTTTTCGAGCCACGTTAACACGTGCCGCACTGACCTTAAGGTTGACGCTCCTGTGAGAGTTAGAGCCTATGGAAATCCCTTTTTAGTTCGAATAACGAAATCTCAATTTTGTTTTTTTAATCTCGAATAACGAAATCTCGAAAATTTAATATTTTTTTTCATAATCTCGCAATTACAAATCTCGCTTTTAACAATCTCGCATTCACAACTCGCATCGAAAAATCTCGTAAATTTCAACCAATATCTCGCAAGCTAAAATTTCGCAATTCAAAATATCGCAAATCAAAATCTCGCTAATTCGTGTTCAATCCGATTACCCTCAATTTTGTTTTTTTTTTGTACACGTTTTTAAGGTAGAAGAACAAAAAAAATGTTGCTCAGTAAAAACAAACATTTTTTTCCTCCAAACAAATAAGGACCGCCCTAATGGACATAAATTCACTAATGGGTTGGGGTAAAAATTGTGTGAAAAAAACACTGTTTTTCATAATACTGTTTTACGAAATTCAGCAAATAATGAAAATAAGTGGTTTGGAAAATATTAAAAAGCGCTCGCTTTTAAAAAGTAAAAATATTTGCAGAATTTTGTAAAACAAAATTTTGAAAAACATATATTATTATTATTATTATTATTATTTTATTAACTGTTTAAATATTTTGACAATATACATACATTGATTTAATAAATATGGCATGGATGTTTTTCCGTCTGCCAGAGTGAACATTATAAAATTAATAATGAAGTATATGTGCATCTATAAGCATATAAAAAATATAAAATCAAAAAAGGGCAATGAAAGAAATAGCGAACAAATATCTCGATGGATTGCATTCGAAGCATAAGTGGGTTTTAATCCACTCAAAGATGGGGGTTATATTCACTCCGAGCGCCCCTAGTCGCTCGTTGTTGGCGCTTCTTATGCTCTCCAGTATTCTTTGAATCAGTTTTATGTTTTCAAGGAATAGAATATTTAAAAGAAACTATTTCGATATGCAAACGCGTGTCTACAATAATTGGATAGAGTTTTCCAAGTCTTATCGCCATTTAGAACTCCCAAACATTCGTGCCTAGTCAGACTGCTCTGTCCAAAATAAAGTCTCCTTATCTCTTGGAGGATTGGGCATACACCAAGAAAGTGAATTATATCCTCACGATCGTTGAGATTGCAGAGACAGCAGGATCCTGGTAGATCTTCCCTGTAAGGAATAAAGTTTAGATTAAGTATTTCAGTTCTAGCACGTATAATAAAACTTATATTTTCGATACTTAAATCATCCGTAAAATAACTACCACAACATAATTGATGATTAAGCTCTTTGTATGTTAGACGGGACATGGATGAAGATGCTCGATGCACATTATCCATATAGATCCTATCATCAACAACTGCAATCAAGTCATAGAAAACTCCTTGCCATTCTTCAAAGTTACTCGATAAGTTCAGCGAGTGATTATGGTCTTGTGCTAATCTAAACCAATCTTCAAAGATCCCCTTTTTAGATCTAAACAGTGATAACATCATAAGTTTCTGCAGGTTATTGTTGCTCTTTTGTACTGTCCTTACAATGAAGTCTGCATTGGCTTTTAAATTGCGCAGAAAGACGTTTCGCAGTCCGGACTCTACATATATAGCGTACGTTGGGGTTGTACTAGGGAGTCGAAACAAGCGCTTAAAGAAAAATCTCTGAAGTTTCTCAAACTCTTCAACTGGTGTGCAACCGTAAACCTCACTTCCGTAACATAAGCAAGAATTTATAGTGGCTTCAAACACTTTATATTTAGCTGAAGCACAAATTTTGGTATTTCCGTAAAATTTCTTCCACATGGTGTTTATGGCAATTTTCGCTGCATTACATTTAGCATTAATATGGTTATTCCATCTCAGGTTTGAAGCGAACGTTACTCCCAAATATTTGTATTCTCGCACTACTTCAAGTCTTTCGTTGTTAAGAAACCAAGCTTCATGTTCTACTTGTTTCCGCATAATTTTTTCAAATATCATGACCTTCGATTTGTCAGTGTTAATTTGGAGGTCCCATAATTTGCAGTACTCGGCCAGTTTATTTATCATTAGCTGAAGTGTTTTCGGATCCTCAGCCAAAATGACTAAGTCATCGGCGTACAGTAAGACCTTCAAAGTTAAGCCTGCAAACCTTGCTCCTCCCGGTAAATACTTAACGATGTCATCGATAAAAAGTGCAAAGATAATGGGGCTCAAAATACATCCTTGTGGAACACCAGTTGTCGTCGGGAAAAAAATTGAATTTTTTGAATCACTATAAACAGCTGCAGACGAACCCGACAAAAGCTCTTCATACATCCTTAAAAACTTCGAAGACATACCTATAGTGGAACAAAGCTTAAATAGGAGACTTTTTCTATTAACATTGTCAAACGCTGCAGTACAAAAAAGCAAAAAAGCAGTACAATTTCTTTTTATTTTCAATAAAGTTCCTCGCAATGCTTTGGAGTACAAATATTTGATCGATAGTCGAAAATCCTGGACGGAAGCCCGCCTGACAGTTACTCAACAAATTATTGTTCTCAACCCACAAAGACAGTCTATTGTACATTACTTGTGCAAATATTTTTCTTATCGCATTTAGGAACGATATTCCCCTATAATTTTCTGGCATGCCACTATCGCCTTTTTTAAATATAGGGAAAATTATAGCCTTCTTAAATTCCACTGGTATATACATAACTATTGTCGAATATATCATTATAAAGATGCGTTAGTTGGCAAAGAAACACATCAGTTGAAAACTTATAGAATTCTAATGGTATCCCATCGGAACCGGATGCTTTACCATTTTTCATTTTTTTCAAAGCACTTTCAACTTCTCTTAATGTTATAGAACTGTCTAATTCTTCGACATAGATATTGGGAAGTGCAAATTCATAACTGAGGTGTTCTTTACTATTGTTCAAAAGGCTTTTAAAATGATCTGTTAGTAATTCCGTTTTTACAAGCACACTTGAGGTTGATTGAAAATCTCCTACATCCCTGACGATTTTCCAGAATTCCTTGGAATTTTTAGTGAATTCGAGTTTGTGTGCAAGGGAGTTGTAAAAGTCAGCTTTCTTTTTTTTGCACATAGCCTTAAAGCAAGCATTCTCATTCAGGTATTGGGCTTTATAAAAATCTGAATTTGTGGCTCTAAACAAATTTAAAAAAGCAAAACATGATTTTCTTACCCTCCTACACTCTGCATCAAACCACACACATTTTGGTTTATTCTTCTCAGTTGATGTGTTCTGAGAAGCAGCTCTTGTTATAACATCTTGCACGTGTTTGAAAAGTTGATCAGTACCCTGCACCGACGAGATTGATGTTAAGCTGACTTCTAATTCTCGATCGAGATTCCTTCTATATCGTACTTTGAAGCTTTCTCTCCACTTCAGCTTTGTTGTTTTAATCGTCTGTCTGTGGATAATTTCTTGAGCTGCTTCAACGGAGATCGCAAGGGGAAGATGAGCTGAATAAGTTTTACTTTGGATTTCAAAATTCGTTACGTAATTCATCCATTCTCCATTCACCAAAGCGTAGTCGATAAGTGACTTCCCTTGCCCTCCAATACAGTCGTTTATTGAAATACCATTAAGTATATAAAGGCCAAAACTCTCCACCATTTCTATTAAACGCTTCCCCTGATTATTTAAAACTGCATCTTTTGACTCTCTTCTTTCATTAAAATTGTTAGGCAATTGCACCAATGGAGAATTTATGTTTTGAAAAGCACCAATTCGAGCGTTGAAGTCCCCAACAACCATAATATCACTTGCGCAACCATTTAACAAAGATCGCTAAGCTCTTCAAAATCATTTGTCCAGTTGGTACCATTTAAATAAACAGGAACAATTCTAAGTTTTTTGTTGTTAACAAGTGAAAGTTCAATTATTGGCGTACTTGAAAATTGTGTAAATCTGGCAACCCTACCACATGTGCTATTTTTTATTCCATAAAGGATTCCTCCGCTTGCTCTACCATATAAACGCGATCTTTTCGCAGGTATCCACTTTAATGAAAAACCACTGAAATATTTTATAAAATCAATCTCTCTGCCCTCCTCAATAAAAGTTTCTATTAATATAAAAATATCGAATTCATTAACGTAATAAAAAAAATCGGGAAATAAAATTTTATTTTTAAGCCCTGATATATTGTAGCTTAGAATTTTTAAAATGTAAGTATTTTGGCAGACGGAGATTTCCTATTGCACATCTCTATCAGAGTCTATTCGGTGTTGTAACCTCGAAGGAAAGATTACTTGAGCTGCATTACCGACATTGGTGTGGTTAGTGCTTGTTGAGGTTTGTGCATACGGTTGAAAAAGTGATAATGCAGATTCCCCAAACATTTGACAGATGAAGATGTTGTCATCTGTTGACATTGAGCAAACACCACTGCCTGCTTTGTAAAGAAATTCGCGATCATTTATTATTAATTTTTCATTTTTAACTAAAATATTAGGATCTGCGTTAATTTCCTTTAGTTTATTTTTCACAACAAAAAGTGCTTGTCTACGTTTTCGGTATTATGCGGTTTGTTCGCGGTGAATAACAATTCCAGTGTTCTTTAAATTTTTTGCCATCGCGAGCACCTCCCCTACCACCAACCCCGATTGCATCTCCAATGACACCAACGATTTGTTTGGATTTTTTGTTGGGATTTCGCGTATTTTCTTTGCCGGTAAATCGCTTACATTTCCCAATTTTAAAAGGCCAGCACATGTCTGTCTTGCCAATTCTTCAGCCGTCGTGTTTGCATTTCGAGGGATATGCATTATTAAATTACATTCATTTGCCTTTCGGAAAAGTAATTCAAATTGTTTTTCGAGCTCATCACACCGCTCTCGCATCACTGACAGTTGACCACTTAGCTGTTGATTTTGGCATCGAAGCTCCTGGATCTCCTCAGAAATGGCCGCCACGTCTTTTTTAGTTGCAACATCCTTAATCGACACCCGAATCGAATCATCGAGAAGACTTTTCAGATCTTCAATGCTCATGTTACCCACAACCATTTTTAGAGAATTTGAATCAGGTAAATGTTTGCACTGTTTGCTATTTGATCTAAGCTCAGGGGATACTGATTCAGCTTTTCTTTTGTTCATAGAAGCTGTGCGTTACTTTATCCCTCGCAATTTTCAAATACAAATAGTTCGTACCTGTTACCTTAAATGGTCGCAACTTTATATCACAGATTGAAACTTATGCTTTAATTTCACAGTTAGATACTTTTTACTATTTTATTATATTTTTTATTTAACAAAAATCAACTTTTAAATTGGAATATATACTTTTGTGTTCACCAAAAATGACAGCTCAAACGTCAATCAAACATATACATACATATGTAATCAGCTTAAAGAGGCCTGTCAGTATTTTTTCTTGCGATATTCAGGGCTTCCATTAATTCATCAAAAATATTTTAAGGCATGATTCCAGAGCATATTCTTAGAAAAAAAAGTACATAAAATATATTTTATAGCATTTTCCAAAGCTAATACTCCATTCTTGTATCTGTGTTTTAAATAAAGTTGCTCTAACGAATATTTTTTGATAAATTAAATTTCAATGTCAAAATTTTTGAAAAAATTGTGATTTATTTTTAAGAATTGTTTTTCAAAATTTTGCGTAACTAAGTGCTGTTTTTGTGTTTAATATTCAATTCTCTAATTGATTTTTATTCAACTACCGAAGAAAACCAAATGTAAAAATCTTTCTTAGTTTTTGATAAATTAAAAAAAAAGAAGATATTTCTCCCAAAAAAACCAGAGAAGAAGGTTTAGTTATAGATAATTGATAGTCATTACGATGATAGAGAAGACGAAAAAAGTTGGTCTTACAATTCTGTCTGTCTGTTTGTTGAGCCAACCCGAGTGGCTAGGTCGATTTTCTTTTCAAACGTCTCCACGACTTTGCTATACAAAATTTTTTTAGGAAAGGCTACCTTCGTGTGGGACACTATTTTTTTAATGGTTATTGATAGTACCTCCCGCATAACCATTTTTTTATTTTCGATTTTCTTTAACACGGTATTTTGGATTTCAATAATTATTTTATGCCCAAGCTTCTGAAAAATATAAATATATACCAAAACTTTTTTGGAATCTTAAAAATATTTCAAAATATTTTTTTGAAAATCATATGATAGGATTTTCCCTAAAACCGTTAAGAGAAAAGCTTAATTATCTCAAAAATTGAAATTTTGAAACGTGAATAGCAGAGTTAAAAAAAAAAAACAGAATTTTGAATTTTTTGAAGAAAAAAAAAAACAGAATTTTGAAACCAGAATTTTGACCTGTTCCCTTCATTATGCATATGGAAATACATCAAATCAAGTTTTTCAGGTGGAGGGTGTAAATGAAAGGCTGCCATGTAAAAATAAAATTTAGCTTTGTCGGAATTTTTTCGAAGTTCGGCCATATTTTTTCTCATTTTACTGTTTTATTATCATAATATATTTCTGACTACAGTAAAACTACACTCCTAACATTTTCCAAAGCATTCATCTCAGAAACCTGGTTTAGAATATGGTAAAAAATGAATTTTTGAATATTTGGCTTGTCATTTAGTAGCTTAGTAGAAGAGCATTTTATAACCTTAATGTCTGTTTTACAATGCCGCGTTGAGCGTCGCGTTGAAAGATTTGCCTGTCAACGCAAAAGTTCAGGCATAGGAATTTCTGTTTAGTGTTTACAATGACGCGTTGAGCATTATGTTACGATTTTGCATCCATTAGTAGGTACACAAACCAACGTAACGTAAGCGGCTGCAACGCGAAAGTCGAGATTATTCAACTTTTGCGTGCGTTTTGACATTTTAATTCATTATGGCTGTTTTACAATGACGCGTTCGCGTTCGCGATGCGTACGTTACATTTAACAAGCGTTACGGCCACGTCGAGATAAATCGAGCAAAAAAATTCATGGCTGTTTTACAATGACGCGTTCGTGTTCGCGATGCGTACGTTACATTTAACAAGCGCTACGGCCACGTCGAATTAAATCGAGCAAAAAAATACAAACTTTTTTCAACACAAGATGGCCACATACCTACCTAAATTGAAATCGAAATGTCAAAACGCACGCAAAAGTTGAATAATCTCTACTTTTGCGTTGCAACCGCTTACGTTACGTTGGTTAATGTACCTACTAATGGATGCAAAATCGTAACATAATGCTCAACGCGTCATTGTAAACACTAAACTGAAATTTCTGTGCCTGCACTTTTGCGTTGACAGGCAAATCTTTCAACGCGACGCTCAACGCGGCATTGTAAAACAGACATTACGCATCTAACTGCGTTCAGAAAACTGAGAAAGAAGAAACCCTAGTCATTTACAATAAATATTATTAAAATGAACAAGTACACAATATACATTTACCAAGTTCAATAAATTAAAATCAAAATTTCAATCGCTATATCCATAATTGCAATCACATAACATCATCACGTTCTTATCCCCAGTCATTAACGATTATATTACGTCATGCATCGTGTAACTTTTCATACACACACTTACATTATAACAGAGCGCGTATATCCCATTTGTTTTTATGGTGCACCTTTGGCCCTTTTATACTCTAACCCCAAACAAAAATCATTTCGAGCTGGCTTCGGCTTGGCTATGGCTACATTAAGTGGGTATTAATTTTCTGTGGCAATCAAATAAGATTGCGTTTTAAGGGTACTTTGCCATCGTCATACCCATACTCCGTAGTATATAGTAATGTTTTTTGGCCCCCATCATCACCATCATCTGAAAATTTAATGTCTTCTCCTTACGTCCAATTTTATACAAACACACACTCCTTTATACACACACACACACGCACACATCTGCAGAATGCTGCTACTCAATCAAAAGCATAAGCGTTACCGCCAGCAGCGTTCTCCTTCTGCGCTTTTTATATTCGTGTATTAGAAGAAAACATACTCCACTTTTACCACTCACTCCATCGTAATGTCCTTCTAGATTGGTAACGAAATCCAAATAAATATCGTAAAAATTTCTTAAAATCAACCAATAAAACTAAGGATATTCGCCATTCATCGCTGGTAGAAAAGAGGTCATGAGTTGAGTGTATAGGTAGGAACTAGGAACTTACACAGAAATAAAAAAAATATACACATCCAGAAGGCGCTACGAACCAACTTCCTGTCCCATTGACACTCAGCGTATTGTCTTTGGATTCATCCGTTTTTTTTTTCTATGATTTTTGTTGATGTTTATTTTTACCCCCACTTCTTTTTGTCGTCCGTTGTTAACGCAATAGGTCGTGCGGAGAATCCTCTGGTGGCTGGCAATAAAAATTTGCCACAGAAAATAAGCTATGACATCGGGTCGGTTGTTCGTTGCGACGATGGTGATGGCGATGGCGACTAAAGCTTTTACAGCATTTAGCTTAATGGCGTACCTACAGTTTTTTTTTCCTTCTTCTTGTAATGTCCTTTTTTTTGTTTCTTATTTCGTTCTCCTCTGCCAATTCACTTCCTAATAATATGTATGCATGTATATCTCATATTTATTGTAATAGTTTTTCCATAATGACAAACTGATCTGTTTTGAATTTAAATCACTTTTGTCGAAGTGCTGCTAGCTGCTGCTGCTGCTGCTATTCCTATAAGAAGCAAAGGACCTCCATTTCTATGCTGTGTGCTATGCGGTGTGTGGTGCGAAACAACAATAGCAGACGTAGAGTCCCAGAAGCGGCAATGACATTCATTCTTATATTTGAAGTGGTGTTTGCGTCAGAAGTGGGAAAAAGGGCGTAAGAAGTTACATGAATATAAATTGCACGAAATTGTATATCTACCTACTCGAATAGCATATTATAGCGGTAGGTAGCTATACTCGTGTAGGTATACGATCTATGAATTTCATTACAAAATGAATCTCTCAATTTATTCGGTACGTGCTGTGACTATTCAGTATGCCGCTTCGATATGAAAATACGATTTCGTTTCGGTTTGTGATGTTAAGCGAATTGGATATTTCAACCAAAAAGCGAAATATTTACTCAACCCCAGAGTGTAGCAAATGTTGCATGGTTGTATATGTGATTGTACACATAAAATAACAATTTTTAAAGCATCGCAAGAGGCATTATTCCATCATAAACAATTAAATTGATTTTATTTTTGAAAAAGAAGAGGAAAAATAAATGTATGGGTGGCTAGGTGAGTTCTTACTTGCTCAAGGTTAAGTATTAGTTTGTGTAAGAAAAAATTCGAAGTCTTAATCGAACTTGACATAACAAAAGGGTGTTCTTTTTTAGACGTGTGGTTTTTAATCTGGCTAAACTTTTTTCGGAGTTGGTCTTTTTGACAGCTGTCGCTTGATTTATGCTCAGTTTGGTTTGCCATTTCATAATGAATAGACTTAATCCTGGACAACATTTGCAAATCGTGCAAATTTACTACTAAAATAATGGTTTGGTTCACGCGTCACGCGCTGCGTCCAATATTCGGTTGACATAATCGGTCAGCAGAGTCAGTAATTCGAGCAACCATGGATCGGTTTCGCACTACGTTTTCTCTAGTGGATTATGCGCATCCTCAGAGACAACGCCGAACAGTGCGCACCGAAGACGCCATTGCTGCTGTGGAGCAGAGTATCGAAAAAGACCCGAATGAGTCCATCCGCCATCACGTCGAAAATTCGTGGTCGAAAATTGGGCCTCTCGGCGGGAATTAATTCGAGCCAGCCACAGCGGCGGTCACTTGCCCGAAAACATTTTTAAATCATAATAGCAAACCCTATCTTTATAATTAAGGTAAATTCTTGGCCATAACATTAAATTATATGCGTTTTATTTCTTCTTGAAAACCACACATCTAAAATAACGCCCATTTTGATGGAAAATATAAAATATTGACTTCATCATACCACTCACTGGTCTGATGTTCATCTGTGTGCCTGGGCGTCTGTTCGTCTGTGCTTCTGAACGTCTACTTTACATCAAGTTAGACCCTTAACAATGGACCAATTTGCTGTAAATTTGATACAAACAGTTTTGCCTGGTTTTTGGTGAAGAACATTCACATGACAGAAATAGAGATGTGTATGAAGTTAGCAGGACAGATTCACATTCAAAAATGAAACATCGTTCATCATAATAATCAAGTCCTGTAACCCCGGTTGGGGCATAGGGCGTCAACAAAACATCTCCATTATTCACGGTCTGCTGCAAGGTACTTTAGCTGTGGCCACGTCTTTCTCTGGGAATCTGCTTCCGCTAAGACAGTTGATTTCCATGTTGTTCTTGGTCTTCCAACCCGCCGTGCACCCTGAGGATTCCATTTAAAGGACTGCTTTGCAGTTTCACTGTTTGGTTTCCTCAGTCAATCCATCGCCATTTACGCTTTCTTATGTCGACGTCCATCCGCTCTTGACTTATCCTGCGCCACAATTCCTTGTTTGATATTATTTGTGGCCAGTGAATCTTAAGGTTGTGGTGTGGACAGGGCCGGCCCGAGTGAAATGAGCGCCCTGCGCATGCTTCATCATTACCGCCCATCAATTGCGGTCAATGTTTTTTTTTAACACTTTTTTGTGCCTACCTACTTTCTTAACTATGTTGGTACCTAGGTTGTAGATGGACACGACACTTTTGTAATTACATAAAAAGTGAATTTGTTCGAACTATGTAAGAACCACTTTAATGTTCATTGAAATACATACAAAGATTTTATACTTCAGAATTATATTCAGCCTTCAACAAAAATTTAAACATGCTAGACGTTATATACACTACTGACTACTGGACTCTGACTCTGCGCATACCAGATCTATATACTCTCAATATAGATTCATTTTCCTTTCTTTTGTTTTGAGTTTTTTAGTTTGACCACAATAAGAACACTGGCGCACAAATAATGTATGTAATTCTAATTATATAAATCAAAAAACCCTTTTTTCTTAATGAAAACATTGCCTGGCAACAACAAAAAAATAGAGAAACGAGAAATCGAATACAAAATATTCCCTCACTAACGACAAACATCATCATTATCATAAATCATCGCATCATCATCATTCATTATTTCCATATTTCATTCCTTCGTCTCGACACACGACAAGACAGTGCTACAATTTCATATTTCACTCATCAATAGAAGCCAATGCCAAACTAAAACATACAAAACACTCAACCGAAAGAGTTTAATTAATAGACGCAAATTTTTAATTTGCGCACTGTTATGTCAATGAGTGTGAATTTTTCACCTTAGAATTTCTGTTAGATTAACATTTCTGACTTCGATTTCATATAGAAGAACTGTTATGGCGCGCATGTTATCACCATGGTGGCTGTTAATTGTCTGTATTTGCAGTTGAAGAATTTTGTTTTATGTTACACATAATAGGGGTGGGTTTGGGTTATGAAAATAAAATAAATGCCTTCACTCACACACACACGATCACGATGGTGAGTGAGCTGAAAATAATGTCGACAGCTTGAAAAAGAGGAAAATAGCAAATAGGTCGATATCTTTTGGTAAAGGCGAACAAAATCGTGCACTTTGCAAAGATTTTGCGATGTAATTTTTTTACTGTGGGTGTGAATAGGAAGATAGACATCGACTTATTTTTGGAATAGTAGATACTTATATAACTGTGTTTAAATTCAGAATAAGCTGGTAGTTATTTTACTGGATATTGGTGTGAGAAATAAACATTAAAAAAGTAGGTAGGTATAGGTAGTGGTTACGAGGTAGTGGCTTTGTTAATGCTTACTCAACGCGCCTCTTGGGTTCAGCGCCCTGTGCATTTGCACAACTTGCACGTATAGCTTGTCCGGCCCTGGGTGTGGACAGGAATTCACAGAAGCCTGCAACTTCCTCGAAATGGTGAACGTGACTTTTCAGGTTTCACAAGCATGGATTTGACATTAGATTCGGAGAATCTCAACTTAGTGTGTAAGAAGATTTGACTGGACTTCCAAATTGGGGACAGAGTACCGAAGGCAGGACGAGCTTTATTTATTCTACTTTTACCGTCCAGATCCGTACCACTGTTTGCAGAAACAATACTGCGAAGGCAGTTAAACTGTTCGACTTCTTCCACTGGCGTTTCTTGTAGAATAACACGCAGCTGTGTGGAGCGGCCTGTGACCTATAACATTTTATGAGAAAATTCAATTTATTTCATACTAGGAAGCAGATTGAATCCCAAATCGATTTGATTTTCACTTTTCAAAATGCTGTGAATGAAAAATTTCACTATTTGAAAAATAATGATTTAAAAAGTTATTACCTACCCCACCTCCAACCCTCCTCTACAAATTTGTTAGTGGTTTTTATAGTTAAATGTAACGGGAGAGGCGGCAGGGGCACTTATCTAAATTATCAAACTTAAAGTTGATTTTAATTTAAAAAAGAAATTAAATCTTTAAATTACGTCGAATTAATTAGCTTAAAAAATGTCTAACTTTGCTTCAAATGCTCGGATCTTCAGGATTAAGATATCTAATTAAAGTTAAAATAATAAACTACATTTGTGTATAAAAGTTCTTGAGAAATACCAAAAAATTTCATACAAACCGTGATAGAGTTCTTTTTGTGATAAATATTTAAATGAGCTGCTCACCGTCTTTTTACTCTAAAATGGATTTGCACCTTAAGAGTATGCAAATGCACATGTGTTTCGAGCTCCGCGTTTTAGGATCTTCTGTTTTCCATATTATTATAAGAGTACGAATCCAGTGAAAAAGATTGGAGAGAAACCATCAGGAACGACTACAGCAGTCACTGCCGAAGGTGTTTTTGGCTGTTTTTGAAAACTTCAAGTCAACGTGAATTCGATTGTCAAATTATCGTCATTTTTCGACGCGAATATTGCTTTTGTATCGAACAGTATGAGTCTAGTAACTCTGCAAACGATGGTTTGAGATTATTTGAAACATTTTTATTAAAACTTAACGAACAATCGAAGGATGAATCGCGAAGATCTTACAGAAAGGTTTAATTAAGAGTTGTTTTTTCTTTGTATTTTCCACTATAATCTTTGTGTCTTAATTCAATGTCGGAAAGATTGGTTTTGTATCGATGGACGAAGGCATATGAGCACACAATACAGTTCCCCTCGGTTTTGATCCTTCAATTTTCTTGCAAACGCATTTGACGTTTATGAACATGTCCTCCGGCTTCTCAATATTTTTGGTGCCAACTCGATTTTTACTGCTTATGCAGTCAAACTTGTATTTGACTTTTGCAGTTTGCGTTTGAGAACATTCTGCAAAATCATTTTTGATGCTGATGACTAGGGCTGGGATTTCCATGCAAATGCATGTTTTTTCTCATAACATTTAGAAGCCTAAGACTAAATTATCTTTACGAATCATAAAATTTCCTTTAAAATGGCATTTAATCGTTAGTGCATATTTTGCATATTTCATGCAAAATGCATATTTTCCAAAATAAATGCATATTTTCATAATAAATGCATATTTTAAGTGCATTTTTTTTCGTATTTTGTGTGACGCAAAACCTTGCTCGATAAGTTGGTTTAATAAATAATGCCTCATGTGCACCGACCCTATTCCAACAACATATTTAGATACTGAACGTAAACGTAGTAATAGATTGTCGACAAAATGAACGCGCATATTGAAAACAAATAATACCCTTTTCCCTTTCATTGAACTGTTGATGGTTTGGAAACTTCCGTTTCGTCAGCTTTTGTCAATAGTTTCGATTATGGTGATGCCATCGCAATTAAAAAAGCAAAAGAAATATTTACTCAACCCTTGCTTAAAAGTGAAATTGTTTTTATTTTTTCAAATTATAGTTTTCAATGTGACACGATCACAAAGCTTGAAGGTAGAAGCACATTGAAAAATCAAATCGACTTAATTGATGAAACTTTTGCAAAAATTAACTCTGTAGAAGGCCCTATTGGTGCAATAATAAAAAAAAATTAAGACTGTTTTCGAAAAAAATAAAGGGTATTCTACAGTGAAAAGTTTAAATAATTTATTAAGTCTGAGCAACAATAACGAAAGCTGTTTTAATAATCTTACAATAGATAAAATTTGTTGTTTGAAAAATGCTACCCTTACGTCCGTTGACGTGGAACGTTCTTTTTCTCTTTACAAACGTTTTCACAGGCCAAATAGGCAAAGCTTTGTGTTTGAAAACTTTAAACAAAGTTTTCTTATTTATGTGAACAACACATATGAAAGAAAATAGTATGTAAGTTTCTGTTACTTAAGATATTTTTAATATTATTAACGTTTTAAATACAAATACCTATTTATTATTTTTATTTTTATTTTTTTACTTCTAATGTTATCTTTATTTTTGTTAAATAAAAGACTAAATTGAATTCGCAACTTATAAAATCTGACTAAAATTTCTTTTTTTTATTTCTTTTTTGGGGAAAATAAGGTAAAATAATGTTTTTTTAAGTGCATATTTTCCTGTTTTAAGTGCATATTTTCCATTTTTAAGGGCATATTTTAAGCGCATATTTCCTATTTTTTAGTGCATGAAAATCCCAGCCCTACTGATGACGTTCTCGAAAATGGCTTTTTACTGGCAAGGTTAGGTTAGGCTGGAAATTTCACTCAAACTCGAACGTCATGTGTCTGAATAGGAATATACCACAGAGCCATTATGTTATCCGGATTCCGAGAATAATTGAAGAGTTATGAAGATCCAAGGGGAACTCAAAAACGCTTTAAGGGCACCATGTTATAGCTAAAAACTGCAAAACATTTCACAAAGTTCAAAGTACCCGCTGTTCGAGATACTGTGGCAGTTATGAAAGAGTTAATTGCTTTCTTCAAATTTCAAACTTATCAACTCGCATTGCTTTGTGTAATCAGGCTTGTAGAGCGGTACGAAGTGTACTCAAATTTGCTGTAGATCTCATCAAGATTTTGTAAACTCACGAAAATTCACCCCCCCCCCCCCCCCTGAACGAAATCCTGGATCCCCGCCTGATGAAGTTTGCCATTAGTTTTGGGAAAACGGACAAGACGGTGACACCCCGCCAATTGTTGCAATTCTTAAAGTCATCTTTCTTTGGCAGCTTAACAATCACCCCATCCTTCCAGTCCTTGGGGTAGCTTTCGTTTAGCCAAATAATTTGTATCAACGGATGTAGAATACCAACTGGTTGTTACGGGATCAGCCTTCAGGAATTTAGCTAGTATTCCCTCAAGTCCAGTTGCTTTGACGTGTGGGAAGTTGGCATTACAATTTTGAGCTAGACCAATGGGACCATGGCAGGAATTTGCAGTTTTTTAGCATTTTGTATGCATTTCTATTCCGGATATTGCAGTTCACCAAATAGTGGGTGTAACCGACTGTGAAGTTAGAAGTACTTATCCTTTTCTCAGCAACCGGGCTAGCTAGGAATCTGCAATAAGGCTCTGAATTTTCAGTTCAAGAAAAGGAAAAAACCAAAATTTTAAATCCTTACATAAAAAAAAAATCACACTGTATGTACTGCTAACTTCACTGTGAAGTTAGCATAAAAGTCCTTTTCTCAGCAAATCGAGCATACAGAGCCTTGTGCAAAACAAAAAAGGAAAACTTCATTAAAACCCAGACGGAAAGTTTAATCAATTGCAAAAATTCCTCAGATTTATGGAAAGCCATTCAAAATATTATAGGAAGAAACTTGCCATAGGTACTCTACTCCCTGCATCGACACTCCGAGAATATTTTGAAAAACAAGTAACTACGGAACTCTATGAAAAAGAAATGCAGTACGCTAGACCCGCTTTCCAAAACCAAATTTTAGACTGTGATATAACCTTCTCTGAAGTAAAGGCAACAATCGGAACATTAAAAGATAATAAGGCGCCGGGCTGCAACCGGATCCCCAATGAATTTTTTAAAAATGCAACAGAGGAATTCCTAAAATATCTCACGGTAGCATATAACAATGTATTCAAATCTGGAGAAATACCCGAGGTTCTTAGGAAATCAGTAATTTTTCCAATCTTTAAAAAGGGAGATAGGATGGATCCATCAAATTATCGCAATATCGCCTTTCTAGTCTAGAAGTTTGGCAGTGTAATTGAGGGAATCTACAGTCACACATGGAATGCAGTTTGGAATGGAAAAAATCTCTCTGAGTGGTTTCTTTCTACGGTTGGGTTAAAACAAGGATGCAATTTGAGTCCACCAGGTGCCGAACCTGCCTTAAGGCAAAACAGGCATTTGCCTGGGGCGCCACTTAGCTAGGGCGGCAAAATTGGTGGAACAAATTTAAAACTGAAAAAAGGTTAACACAAATGCGTCTCCTTGAATCTAAAACAATATCAGCAACTACTGCACTGTATTTTGTTCATTCTTCTTTGTTGTTCATTCCAGGTATACGAGGGCATACACACAAATTTATTTCTTATACCTCTCTGTAAGAGCCATTTCACACATAGCCGGCAACCGGGTACCCGGTACCGGCTAACCGTTCGTTTGGTTAAGGATCTTATGGAAGCTTTCACACACGCCGGAACCAGTTCATTTGTTGAAAACCGGGTAACCGATGCCAGTTAACCGGCTGCCGGGCAAGTGTGAAATGGGCCTAAAAGTATTTAACATTTGGGAAGCTTGTTGCCGTTCACCGTTGCTTGCACGAACTGTGCAGCGTTTGTATAGCATCAAAACATAATCATTAAATTTGGCCATTTTAGAATTTTTGTACTGCTCCAGATCTGATTTTCTTTCTTTTCCATTGCCTTACGTTCTTCTTACTTTAATGAGTATAAAATAATAAAAAAAAAATACAAAACAACAAAACGCTTTTTTGCTACTGTAGCTTTTGTACATAAGTCAGAAGAACTTAAGTCCCCTTTCACACGAAGAAACAAGTTGCTGGAGATTTTTTTGACGTTTTCTTTTAATCTCCTTAAAAATCTCTTGTACCTTTCACAAGAGGCAACAAATCTCCAGGCAATTTTTGAAATTTCCTTTGAAAGTCTATTGGTTGAACACGCCTTAACCTAGATGTGAAAGGAAATGTCAACAAATCTCCTGAAATCCTCGACCGGGGAGATTCTGTTCGCCTCTCCTTCCTTCTGCCCTTCTTACCTAAGAACTAAAAGTTGCTGGCAACTCAGTTACTTCGTGTGAAAGGGCACTTAAGCAATGGAAAAGAAACGAAATCAGATCTGGAGCAGCGTTACCTTTGAGAATTTAAGAAAAGAGTCAAAAAAGGAGTCCTTGGCGAAAAAAAGAGTCCCCCATAAAATTGTAAAAAACACCAATATACATATGTATTTTTAAACGTTATAATTCAAACAGTTTCCTAAAACCAAACATAAAAGCTTCTCTTTGAAACAAAACAAAAAATAAACTATATTTTATATTATTAATCATATTTTTTATATTAATTATCATATTTACGCTCAACTATGACTAAAGAGCGATTAACAGCCTTGGAAACATTTTGCATTGAAAAAGACATGCTGAATCATATTGAAGAAGAAGAAATCGCTACAAGATTTGCAAAAATAAAATCGCGAAGAGCAGCATTTTAATGTCAATATTTTGTAAAATTATTTTATCGAAAATCCTTAAAATTTATTAAATAAAACTTTTAAATATTAATTTGCACTATTTTCCTTTTTTTTAAAGTTTGGGGCGCCAAAATTGAATTTGCCTGGGGCGGCAAAAGTCCCAGGTTCGGCACCGTCCACCATTATTTTCTTTATATATTGAAGACCTTCTAAGAATCATGCCTTGTGGAATTACAGTAGATGGTCTTCAGATTAAGATCCTTATGTATGCTGATGATCTAGTTCTATTATGGCGGAGTCTCCTGAGTCACTTCAGTTGATGATCAACAGATTGCGTGGCAATTGCACTGAGTGGAACTTGACAGTGAACTTGAATAAGTCAAAGACTATGGTCTTCCGGAGAGGAACGGGGCGCTTAGCTGGAAACGAAAGATGGTACTATGGTGCAGAGCAAATCGACACGGTAAAAGAATACCAGTACCTAGGATTTACCATAACAAGCAACCTTAACCTCGAAAAGCACCTGACCAAAAAACTATCGGCCTCCAAAAATGCGATCGGAACAGTTTGGCAAAACGTCTATGCAAACAAGGACCTTGTTTTTGGATCTAAATATAAAGTTTTTGTTGCTACATCTGAAACAATAATGCTGTATGCAGCACAATCATGGGGATGGCGTCACTATGAAACAGTTGAAAAGCTACAGCGATTTTACCTAAAACGCCAGTTCCGACTGCCAGATACACCAAATTACATGCTCCTTATTGAAACGGGTCTATCGCCGCTTTACCTCAAAACTTTAAAGCTTGATTCACACTATAGTTCTAATACTGATACAGTCTCAGTACGTGCTCACTACATTAAAATATTCTTAAACGAGAAACAATGTTTATATTCACACAATCGTTATCGCTCCAAAACCAATACGCTCTCGCTCCGATTCCGATTTGTTTGAAAGAATATTTTATCGAAGTGAGAACTCATTTTTCAATTTTCTATTTATTTTGATGTGACAAATCGATGACATAAAAAATTAATTTGAAAATAATATATGAAAAAAAGAATACAAGAAAGTATGGGAGCTATATCGATATCGGTATCGGAGCCGCAATGTGAATACTAGGGTTAAGTATCGGAGCGAGAACGTTTTGAGAATTTATCGATATTGGCACAGTAGTGTGAATCAAGCCTAAAACTTCATTTTAACTATATCATGAATCTAATGTATAGTCCGACTGAGAAAATTGCACGAAAAATTGCCGTTGCTGTCATAAAATCAAAGAGTTCCTGGTTTGAAGAATGGAAAAACATAGCTGAAGGGTGTGCGATACCATTTAATTTAAGTTATGAAAACTCCCAACGTGGAAACCATACCTATATGATTTGCTACAAAAGCTTGACTCAAAGCTTAGAAATAACAGCATCGAACAGGCGAAAGGTTCATTATACAGGGAAACCTATTCCACGCTCGAATACAATCTTGTTGAAGCTAATTACTTCGTTAACCACCTTAACGCAGAGAAAATATCAATGATTTTTCAAGCAAGAGGAGAATTGCTTCCCTTGAACTTCATACCACACCGAAATGACTTACAAATTCAATGTTCTATGTGTAACACCAATGAGCGAGAAAATATTGTTCATTTCATAGCTAAGTGTCCTATGTTGGTGGAAATACGACGACAGATATGGCAGCAAAATTATTTAAACCAAATACATAGACGTTATGGAAATTTTTTGGAAATGGCAAAGACTGGAAAAAGTTAATAGAATTTATTAAGTATTCATTAATATATAGAAAAAAGATAATGAGAGAAGATTTTTAAATACAAAGTATAATAATACTCAATTAACTTGAAAATATCTGAAATTGTTATCCAAATTTTAAGCTATCATCTGGCTGACGGCCCTTCTGGCCATGCCTTAAAGGATTTAAGAAATAATTAATAATCTGTACTAAAAACAATTTAAAGAATAATAAATCTATCTATCTATCATCTATCTATCCTTTTCTCAGCAACGGTGATACTTAGAAAATTTTTTAGTTAGGTTCCAAATTTGCAGTTTAATTTGTAGTTCAAGAAAAATTAATGTCCCAATTTTGAAGTCCAAATTTGAAAAAAAAAATCAAATAAATTAATTTTTCACTGTTAACGTCACTTTGAAGTTAGCAGTACATACCCTTTTCTCAGCAACTAAGTCACCTAGAAAATTGCAGTTAGGGTCCAAATTTGCAGTTTTTTATGCACTTCAAGAAAAAACCAAGTTCAAATTTTGAAGTCCCAATTTGACAAAAAAAAATAGATAAATCGTAAATTCTTCATTCTCGCAGTATAAATGAAACACTTTTAAAAAGTTTCTTGAGGGTTACCATACTTTTCCATTTTTTTTTGAAAAATAACCACACACTTCCCCCTATCTTCAAAAAACACACACTTCCATGCAAACTATTTCTATAGACTCTTGATTCTTCATTCTATAAATTAATAGCACATTTTTACAAAATCTCATGGGGGTACCATTTTTGTCACAGGTTTTATGGCAATACTCCCACCACTACTCCAATGCACCAAAAAAACACCCTTTAACCACAGATATTTTTATAGACTCTTCTTATTATTGATTTTCATGACAAAGGAGCCATTGATGCCAAGTTTCATCGAAAGACCATTATTTTCAACTGGTTTTCAGTAATATTTCACTTTAATACTGAAAATATAGTCATCCTTACATGAAAATGACAACAACTTTTTTCACGGAGGCCGTATCGACTTGGTTTTGGTGTCATTTGATTCAGCATTTAAAACTACTTTAAAAACATGTGTCATATGCTAATGTTGCACCAAAGTTAATTTTTCTGTTTGATACACCAAAACTTCCCCCCTCTCCCCCTCAAAAAAATACCCTTCCACGTGAAATATTCTTATAGACCCTTTTGATTTTTCATTCTCATAGTACATGAAACGTTTTCACCAAGTTTCATGATGGTACTAATTTTTTTGTTTTTTAAAATGTTTTTTACCTGTACTATTTATTTTGAATAAATTCTCGAAATAAGCTTCTTTATTCAACCCCACATCTCATCAAGTGTTGAATTTCGTTTAATGCTGAAACTTTGTCCCTAAGGGCGTTGAAATACATAGTTACAACAAATGTTGGGGTCATTTAAAGCATTCGGTTTGAATTTTGGACTCCTTGCTACAACCTGCGCTGGTTTCTGTAAGGCAGCATTTCGTAGTTTAAGAATCATCATAACCAAGTGGTGGTCGACATTTCTTATACTTTGGACATCATACATTGACTTCCTCCATCGCTGATGAATCATGGTGTGGTCAATTTGGTTTTCAGCTTGACCATCCGGATGCACCCACCTGACTTTTTTGCACGTCTTTTGCTTAAATACAGTCCCATCACAAGATCGCGTTACAAAAATCGCCATTTCGTTCCGTGACCCCAAGTCACTTTTTCCCATCACGCGTTCCAGACCGTAATTGTCTGATTCGATTTGTTCGTTGAGGTCTCCCATGTTGGGACGTAGCACTGAATAACTGTTATGTTACAAATTTTTGAATGAAACCTTGCTGCCTTTAATCTCGCAGAAATGGGCTCCCAGAAAATTTGACGCCACCCTCTCTTTCGTTCTCCCTTGAGCACAGCATTCTCGTTTGTCCAGTGTCAGATCTGTTTTCAGCTCTTCCTCTCCACTTAGTTTCGCTAATGTCCATTATACTAATCTTTAATACATTTTATAAAAATCTGTTTTTCAATAGGTAGTCGGTTACTTTATTTTACTAGCAGTTTTTAGTTCCCCTATTTGTCACAACGAAGTTTTTTTTTCCAAAATACTCTGTTTTCGAATTTCTGATCTTCGAATCTGAATTCGACATTTTGGGTGGAGGCTAAGGAGAAATTGTGATGAAATGAAATTCCTTAAACATGTAAGTAAATATTGTGCTTGTTGACAGTATTGACTCAGCTATAAATGCATTATCTGCCAACTGCAAAAAATATACTTTTGGTTAATATTTGTGTTCAACAAAAACACAAAATATACTCAGAGTAATCATCCCGAGAGGGGAAACATTCTTAACATGCACCTCACGATTTTGCTGAAATTTTTTCGCGTAGTTTGTAATGTTATGTGATATTTTTGGTGTTTCATTTGAAATCGAAAGCGATTGTCATAATTCATTTTTTGAATGACTTTTTTTTCAACAACGGTAGACACAATGCGAACAAACGAATAAGTATGCTACGTATACACGAATATTTTTGCTTCCGTCGAGGCATGACCAATGGCGATGATGACTACGACAGACAGACGTGAGACCGGAATTAAGATGTCCACTGGGAATGGTTACTTCACTACCGACAACACGTCTGGGGCTTAGTGTTTTTTCTGTTTTGGAATTTGTATGGCGCTACTGTAAGTGACTTGTTTTTAAATTGTAATTTTATCTTTTTTTAACAAGCATGTTGTATGTGATTGGGAATTTTGTTTAAAAAAAAAACATAATTAAAAAAATGACGCAAGTTAAAAACTTTTGTGTTAATTGGCTAAAGTGCCGTTGTCTATTAATTAAAAGTGGGAACACGTTGTCTTTCTCAAGAAGGAAACAATTAAACTGCATAGTGGTAGTGGTGGCAATTGCATTGTGGAAGCTTTAAGCACGATTAGCACCAGGAAGCAATAGTCTTGCCAAATTGAATTCTTTTAAATTAAACACATGATACATACATATGTACATATCTCACAGAGTTAAATATGTCAAAAATGTGTGTAGAAAACCATGTCATAGTGTGGAAACATCATTAGAAAGCTCATCTCACACAAGGGGACAATTGTCCATCTCACGTTTATTATTTTAAATATTTACTATTTAACAATAAAAACTTAACACTACTACACAAGCATCGAATTTTATCTTATTTGCATTTTGCAATTATTTTGTTCAAATTATTTGGCACTTTGTGTGATTTTCTTTTAATTCAATACAAGTTTTCGTATCGTTTCGTAATTTTTATTTGGTATGGGGACGGTTTTAATTGGTTATTGCTGGAAAGTCTTGTAGGTAGATAATATTTGATTTTGGTGATTATAATTTATATTTATCTAGTAATTATTTTTATGCTCTATTACACTTGCTATTCATATGACCAAACCAAATGATTTTGATAGTAGGATAAATTACAAAATATAGGATTTTGGCAACACAATAGTCATCAGCATCACTAATAGCATGATTTCTCGGTTATATCCCAATTGCCGTTCCTCAAGACAAATTCTTCGCACAGCGAGACTGGTGTGAATAAAATAAAGTGCACGACTGGGTCGCACGTACTTGATCTTATGTTTAAGACACTGCGGGTTTAAGAAAATTGTGTATAAAAACATGGAAATTATGAGAGAAAAATGTTAGAGAAGCATGAAATATGACATTTAAATGGGCTAAGACAACTGTTTTGACAGTTTGCGGTGAAAAAAAAGAATGCCATCGTAATTCTTGATATTCAATCATTGAGTGTATGGGGAACAACAATTTAAAATCGTTGAAGCGGTTTTAAAAAAAAAAAAATAATTTTTTATGGGTCCGCCAAATAACTTTATTTTTTTGAAAATGCTTTAAAAAAAATCTACTGAATATTTTCTGAAATTTCTTTTTTTATTTGAAAGTACAATTCTTCCGGTTAATAACGGAAAATAATTTCATTCAAATGGCTGCTTCGCTAAGTAGGCCTGCGATCAACTTAGAGAAGATGCCGATTTTGCCAAAAAAAATCATCTTTTCAGATGAAGCTCATTTTGATCTCGGCGGGTATGTAAACAACAACAGCAATATTATTTAATCTTATCTGATATTTGCATATAAAATAAAATGCACGACTGGATCGCACGTACTTGCTCTTATGTTCAAGCTGTGTGGGACTTAAGAACTTTAAAAAATATTCAAGTATTTATAGAAAAAGTATAAAAAGCATTTAAATCGTTCTTTTAATTGTATAAACAATCTGATAAATTACTTAGAGCTCAAAAAAAAGTATGCCATTTGATTACTTGAAAAAATATGAATATATGCAAAAAAAATTTAAAATCGTTGGAGCCGTTTTCTTAAAAATTAATTTTTTATATATAAAATTTTTGTAACATTTTCAAAAAAAATTTTGGTATGCCAATTTTGAGTATATATTAGTATACATTTAAAACTAAAATTTCAAAACAATTCATCAACCCGTTTTTGAAATATTGAATTTTCAAAAAAAAAATTTGAATCTTTTTTTAAAAATCCAAAATTATTTTTTTCCAAAATATTGGTATACAGTATTATTTATATTTTAACAAAGCTTTTGCACAAAAAAATTTATTGAAATCAGATGAGCCGTTAATGAGAAAACCGAAAATAAAAAAAAACCGTTATATGGCAGGTACCGTTAATAAATGTTTTTGGTAATTTTTTTTCTTGCCAAAAAGTACACCATGTCTAATATAGTACATTGATTTTTTTTTATCAAAATCGTTGGAGCCGTTTTTGAGATAAATAAGCTTTTCCTTAACGGTTGTATGGCAAGTACCGTTATTTTTTGAGCCAAAAAAAAAATTTCAATTTCCCTCTGGAGAGTTACAAAAAAACCTTAAGTTCAAAATTTGAAGAAAATCGCTTCAGTGGTTTAGGCTGTAGGTTGAGGTACGGACAGACAGACAGACAGACAGACAGAATTGTGCCACCCACTTTTTTCGTGTTCTCTATCATCGTAATGTCATGTTTGATTGTTATCTCGAAATTTTTTTCTTGCACGAATCCAAAACTTGCCCTATAGTACCTATATCGCAAGTAAAAATTCATCTAAATCCGTTAACCCATTTAAGACGGCTACCAGTTCCAGTTGAGTAAGAAATGTGAAATTTCATACACTGTCTATTTTTGGTCTAACTAAGGGAAATCCCAAAAAAAATTTTTGGAAAAGCTTATAGTTTCCCGGAAAATTCACGTTGCGTTTTCGCAACGTTCGGCGAAAGGGGTAGCAAAATTATAATTTTTTTTTTTAAGATGGAACATGAATGAAATTTATTTGAGAATTTTATGAAAAATGTAGTAAATAGGTATAAATTAAAAGTTACAATGAAGAAGTTTATAAGAAAGTATACACTATATCAAGATATGCTTGTAAGGACTGGGTTTTTGTGTGGTATGCGTCGAAGCATTTTGGATGAAGCGGGATATTACATTTCTTGCAGGAAAATCGGTTTGGCTGGAGCACTTGCGACATCGAAGACGCTTTTCTGTTTTGGTGACTGTATGCTTGATGTCATCGAAACGAACCACTTCATTGGGGTTTCCTTCGTAGTACCTCGTGGCTTGATGGTTAGTGCGTAGGACTGTCATGCCGAAGGTGTGGGTTCGATTCCCAGCCGTGCCACCTAAAAACAGAAATGTTTTATTCGAGGTACTGCCTCTTGCGAGGAACTGACAAATCCTCCAAGAGTATACTTGTCATGAAAAAGTGCTTCTCAACTAAGCCGTTCGGACTCGGCAAAAAACTGTAGGTCCCCTCCATTCCTGCCAACAAACACGCACACAGGAATGGTTGTGAGTTGTAAGTCACTAGGCCCTGGTTCTCCATGAGCTGTTGCGCCACCCAATTTATTTATTTATTATTGGGGTTTCCTTCCCTTCGTTGCACATGTTGAAAATTTGACTAAGAATAAATAAAAATTACCAGTTGCGAAGTAATTCAATTTTGAAAGACGATAGATAAGTTTGTGCGACGTAAAAAAGTTGTCGAAAGTAACCGTGTGTTGGCTTGGTATATCGATTTTCGAAAGTAATCTCAGTACAACATTTTCTCCCAATCCGAACTCAGAGGTGTTCTCATTGCTTGCTCCACCATACGGAATAAATTGAAACAAGTATCCATCATGTGAGCACAAGTTCCAATACTTATATCCAAAACGAATGGGTTTTCCTCTATGAACATTTTAGCGGAATGACGTCCGTAGTAGGGTATCATTTGCTCATCTATTGAAAGATGGTGGGAGAATACTCCAAACTGCATAAATCTTTCCTTGAGCATATCGTTGAGCATTGTAACTTTCGCAAACTTCTCGCTGGGATCGATTGTACTGTTATTACAAACATATAAATACGATTTGATAACTTTGAAACGATCTCGACTCATTGCATCTTTTACTATATCGCATCGGAATATTGGACTATTAGACCAATACAAATACAACTGAGGCACTGTATGCATACCAGAAAAATACAATATTCCAATGAATCTACGAATTTCGTTCCAATCAGTTTTGAACGTGAGATAATTTTTGTCCACATTAGCATACACATTTGTACTTTCAACAATAAAATTAATTATGTCATTATCGAGAAATAATTCCAACATTTGCAGAGGATTCAAATTACCTGAGAGAAGAGAAGAAAGGGTCATCTCTTATGCTCTTTCAAGAAAGGATATATTCTGAATAATAGTATATTATAAACTTACGGATTTTTTCATAAATTTTTCGTATTTTTTCACTTGATACGACTACTAGAGTCTTTGAAAAACCAACTCGATGGCTTTTTGACCACTTTGGCAACTCGTAATGGAGAGATGTTGATGATTTATTGGATGTTGAAGCGATGTTTTGGAATGTTGACGGATTGCTCAAATCATTTGATACAACATCGACTTCCGGTTCGTGGTATTTTTTGGAGAATTCAAATCGTCGAATGTACATTCAATCTCAATTTCATCCGCTAATTCATTTGGGAACACGTTTGTATAGTCCAAAAGCTGCACATTATCATCAATCTTCTCATTATCGCTTACAGAAACAATTTTTGGAGGCAAAATTATAACATTTGTTTCAACTGCTGCATCTAAACTCAAATTAAATTCGTCTTCTTCGTCAGAACTCGGGTTACTCTTCGAGTTCTCTAGCTGATAAAAACTTTCTGCGATACATAATTTTGCACTTTTTTTTAACACAGATATATTTTTTAACTACACAACTTGACCGCACAACTCACAGCTTATATGTAAGTAAAAAATAAATCGAATGCAAAAAACTTATATACGTGATGGGGGTTTTCCAAAACAGCACGCGTTTATGAATTGGTTTAATTTTTTTCTGGGTATTGGAATATGCATTTGCACTCCCATCAGTACCGTACCTGAGTACAGTAGAGTTCTCTTATAGGGACCACGCCCATTAGAAAAATGACCTGAGCTTTGAGGTTTCCTATACGCAGGAGTTACTGTCTAATTACTTCTAAGAATAAGGTTGCGTGGATGGTAAAAAGGGTTTTTCCAATATAGCACTGAATGAATTGTTTTTTTCTTTTCTCAGAATTAGAATACGCATCCTTTTGTTTGACAGGATGCAACAAAAATTGACACTATTTCAAAAATTCGTGCAATATAATCTTAAAAACACAATATTCCGAGAAAAACCCGTTTATTCTGATTTGAAAACGCACAGAGTGCAAATATTGTTTTTAGGTTCAAATGCTACTACTTAAGACGAACGTTGCGAAAACGCAACGCAGTGCTTTCACCTCACCTGTCAAGCTGGCAACTCATATAAATTGCGTCAACTTTATTTTAGAATATAATTTGAACCCTTCTTTACATGCCGTTGACTTTATTTTGAAAAATTATAATTTTGAAGATATTTTTGAGTGGTTAAAAAATTTTACCTAAAAATTTCGAAAATTTCCAATTTTGGAGGTGCAAAAAAACCATGAAAACAATTTTTTAGAAAAAAATCCAAAAACAGGTCGATTAGATAATTAAATTAACTTTCAAAATCACTAATCAGCTCATTCAAATTTATCATCAGTAATGTTCTATACGTCTACACGTACGACGTTGTGTTTTCGCAACGTTAGGCGGAAATGGGTTAAGCCGATAACGAGAAAATTCAAAACAAAAAAATACGTTCTATGACAGGTTGCTACTATTAATAGTTGCTAAGTGTAAAATTTTATAATTTTTGGCAGCAGATCGTACTAATTTTAGTATATGTATGGAAGGTACCATGTAAAATTTTTTCGAAAAATATTTTAGAAGTACATACTTAAAGTTTCAAAAAAACGATCATGTCGTTTTCGAAATATTTTTAAAAATCCAAAAAATATTTTTTCAAAAATTGTGGTACAAAACTATTATTGAACAAATATTTTTTGGATTTTTAAAAATTATTTAATTTTTTTTTTTGAAAGAGCAAATATTTCCAAAACGACATGATCGTTTTTTCGAAACTCGATATTTAAGAGTTTTTAAGTACTTCTAAAATATTTTTCGAAATAATTTTACATGGTACCTTCCATACATATACTAAAATTAGTACGATCTGCTGCCGAAAATTTTAAAATTTTACACTTCTGTATAAAAAAAATAATTGGAATCGGTCGTACCGTTTTGAAGAAAATTAAAAATTTAAAAAATGGTTCTTTGGGAGATAACATTTATAACCATTTTTGAAAAATGGTTTTCCACCCATTTACTAAAATAAATGTATTGAATTTTTTTAAGAAAAGCCGTTTTTGAGAAAAATACGATTATGTAAAATAGCTACAAAATATTGTATGGCAGGTACCTACCGTTTGGTTATACAAAAAAAATAAAAAACGGGTGGACATAATCACCAAGAACCACTATGTACCAAGTTTTAATAAAATCGATCAAGTCGATTAGGCTGTAGACGAACAGACAGACAGACAGAATTGTGCCACCCACTTTTTTGGTGTTCTCTATCATCGTAATATCATGTTTGATTGTTATCTCAAAAATTTTTGTTTGCACAAATCCAAAACTTGCCTTATACAGCAGTCCCTCGATAATGTGAACTAATTAAAACAAGGCGTTTTGGGATTTTAGAGGGATTAACACTACTGGAACTTTTTCCAATTCTCATTAAACTGATTAAAATAATTTTTGTATGCATTGAATACAACACAAAATATATTTTTAGAGCATAGTTTCAACATTAATTGAATTCCCACAAAAAGTAAATAAATAAAATACAAGTAGTTGCGAGCACACTTTATTTAAAAAACTAAAAATAAATCATTAGAATATCAATTCTTCATACAAAAACTTGTTATTTTTGAATGTCGAACAGCTTGGCTTGGCCTTTCTATTACCACTGCTCTTAGTTTTAGCAAACTGGAAACCGTTTCTGCGTCCACTTAATTTTGATTTGAGTACTCAAGCAGCGTAATTATTGTGCATTGTTTTGCTTGGGAGCTTGTTATTTTAGGAGCTGGAGTGACTTCGTCGCTTTCACAGACCAAGTAAAACACAACTCAACGAAAATTTATAACCCGGAACTCAGTGGCGTAGCGTGGGGGGGTGGAGGGGGCGGCCCGCCCCGGGCGGCACTTTATAGGGGGCGGCAGATTTTGCAGCACTATATACGGGGCGGAGAAATTTAATAACTAAGAGGTATTAACTGTAAAATTTCGCCGACTTCAGCAAATGTATTCATGTGAATTACTAAACTTGCAATCCATGCGGGAGTTTACGTGATCAGAAAGGCTACGCCTTGCATTTCACGACTCCATGAATTGAAATACCGATTCGCGAAACTATATTGCTGATAACCGAAGGTGCTCTGCAGTTCGCAGTTATTAGATTTTGGCGTCCCTAGAAAATTCTGTCCGGGGCGGTACTGAAACCAAAAGTTTTGTGTTTAACAGAAAATTATTACCAAAATTAATTTGAACACTAGATAGGCACAAGGGTAGAAAGTAAGAAAATAATTATTGAATTTTCAAAATATTATGGTGTTCTTAAGAACTTTGCAGCTATTACGGCGGGTATATACAAAACAACCGTTCAACAAAAAGAAAATACTTATCCCCATTAAAATTTGTTCAAAGAAAATGTACCTTTTGAACTTTTTCTTTTGAATTTTTGATTAAAATCAGTCACAAAGTTTTCAAGAAAACCAAAAATCATTGTTGTTGAGGTGTTTTTGAGAAAAATAAGATTTGGTTATATTGCTAAAAATAATTGGGTTGGGGTCAAAATTATGTCGGCGGAAAAATTCTGTTTTTAAAATTCTCCTTTCAAAATTCTTTTTTTTTTCATAAATCTGCTTTTCAATATTCTGTTTTTGATAATAATTCCTTTAACAAAATAAATAATGAAAAATTTTCCAAACCATTTTTTCACTATTTGCAGAATTTCATAAAGCAGAATTAGGAACTACGAGTTTATTACAGAACTTTAATGTACCTAAACATACCGAAATAAATAAAAATAAAAACATTTTTGCAGCTCAGCTCAGATGTTTAGAGCGAAAAGCCGCTAAATTCACATTTGTTTTGATAGTTATAGATGGTTATTAAACTCAAAAATCTTTTAAATATCTTCAATTTGATTGAATGTTGTTAACAACGAGATTAAATTCAAAATTCTGAACACTTTTGGATGAGAATTTTTTAAATGAAAAAAGGAGTTAACAGTTTTTCTCTGTAAGGCGACAGTTTGTTTTATGTCAACTGCACACGCTGATGGTTAGCGTTAGTATTTACTTGAGCAAAATATTATGACCTTTCCCTAAAAAATCATTAAAAAACCCACATAAACTCTGTATGGCCGAACTACTAAATAGAACACTATCTATAAAAATTTCGTAACACAAAACTGTTCTGTATTTCGATCTAGCTAAAGCTCTTGAATAAATTCTCTTCAAACTTGTGATTCACCTTTTTAAGGTTTAGCTAACAGGAACATTTATGTTTTTAGCTAAAAAAAAAAAACGGTCTTTCAAAAAACTAATATATAATAAAAACTTATTAAAAACGACTAGGTTAATTTTGTCCAAAATAAAATAAAACAGAATTTACAGAATTTTCTTTTTCTTAAAATTTTGTTAGGCAGAATAAAAAGCAGAATTTTGGAAAGCAATTTTTTTCTTTAAAAAACAGAGTTTTGAAAAGCTGAATTTTGAAACCAAAATTTTGACCTATTTTCAAGGATATTGTGTGGCAAGCAGGTACCGTTGCTTTTGGTTACAAGAAAGTGAAAAAAAATATATCAGGGGAATGACCAAAAACCAATATACCAAGTGTAAGGAAAATCCTTCGAGCCGTTTAGGTTATAGCGGAAGGAACAACCAGACAGACAGAATTGTGAGACCCACTTTTTCGCATTCCCTTTCAATCAAAATCTCGAGTTCAACGATGAGAAATCACTTGAGATATTTTTTTCATAAACAAAATTTTCTTTTGACCAACACTTATAACAATTAAAGCATTAATTAATATTACTATACAAAATTCATTCCGAAAATAACACAGTTTTAGAAAAAAGTGTCTTCATTAGCTATTTTTTAGAGAATCGTAAGATCTTCGACTCTTTTATGCCCGCTATTACACGTTGACACAGGCGTGGTAACTGAGTTTGAAAGAAGTAGCTTTGCCGAAAAATTGTATTATTTTTTTTTTTTTATACAGGGTGTCCCGCACCTGAGTGGAAGTATCTTAGGGTGTGGTTCCTGGGTCTATTCTTAGAAAAAAATTGTATGGGGGGAAAGTTGTATCTACCCTCCCTGAGGCAGTAGGGGCAGTTTCTGAAAAATTGACTTAAAATGCCAAAAAAAAACATTTAAAATCAACAAAAACAAATCTAATAATGTGCTATAATTTTTTTGAAAGCTAATACTCCATTCTTGCATTTAGTTTTTAAATCAAGTTGTTTAAGCGAATAGTTTTTGAGAAATTAAACTTTAAAGTCAAATTTGTTTAAAAAAATTGTGATTTTTTTTCTTAAGTCTTTCTTAAATTCCGGGTAAACCGGGACGTCTGGCAACGCTAAACATGAACCAAGATAGACTTTTCACATGGATTTCGATGTGCTGAATTCAAGTCAAGTTTTTGGGATATTTCAATCTAAAATTTTGAAAAAATGCGTTTTTATGCAAATTTGGGTTTATATTATTTCTCGAGGTAGTTTTTTTTAAATAATTTTTTTTGGTCATTCTTAAGTATTAATATCTTCCTTAAAAATTATTTTTTAATCTTTTAAATACCCAAACCAAATAATTCGAAAATATGCTAATAATCCAGCCATTTTTTGGCAGATTTTCGGGGGTGCTGAATCCGAATCTGAGAGTTGCGACTAAAATTTCGTGAAGTAACATGCACAAATTCACTAAAAGTGTTACCGAAATGCATTTTTTGGCAGATTTTCACTTATATTTCGAAGACAATAAGTTTCTTAGAAATTACATCGGAGCACAATAATTGAAAGTATATACAATTTGGAATGAAAGATTTTTTCTGCAACAATCTATTCCTGTTTTTCTAAAAGAAATCCTAATTTGAAATAGCTACATATATGAATTAGCATCTTTTCAAATTATATAGTTATAGACAAAGCCTAACAACAAATTAAAGATTTCTCAAAGATGAATGAAGGTATTTGAAGGATTGAGAAAGAGTTTCGAAGCAAGATGTTCATACTTCGGAATAACCGCAAACATAGGAAACAAATTCCCTCAAGAAGTAATATGTATAACCCCAAATTTGCTTAAAAAACACAGTGATTTGTTGGAAAATGTGTATACCTTTCAGAAGTACTTTGATGAAATTTGCGAATAATTTATAGTTTTCCAGCTATACATAAGTGAAAAACTCCCAAAATATGCATTTTTGCATAATTTTTATCCACGTTTCGTCGTGATATTTTAGTCGCCAGCCTCAGATTCAGATTTTGAACCCCCGAAAACATAAAGAGGGGAAAAATCAAAACTACCCCACAATTTGCATGGTAAAATAACAATAAGACTGGAGTATGGTTAGATACAATTACCATTTTGCCTATTTTTTTACTTTTTTTTTAATACAAAATTTTCTTGTTTGATAACGAACTCATATGAAATTTGTATATAAGAAAAACTAATCTAAATCCATTCAGCTGATAATGAGAAAACTCAAAATAAAAAAAAAAAAAACAATTTATGTATGAGAGGTACTACTAATAGTTGCTAAGCGTAAAATTTTATAATTTTTGGTAGTAAATCATACCAATTTAAGCATACAGAAAAAGTTTAATCAAAAAAGTAGGAGTCAATTTAGAGAACAAAAATATATTCCCAAACGGTTTTTTAACTTTTGTATGGAAGGTAGGTACCTACCGTTATTTTTTTCATGATAGTAAAATTTTTTCTTAAAATATTTTAGACAGTATACTAAAAAAACTCGTAAATATCGATCTTGAAAAAAATCGATCATGTCGTTTTTTTTTTTAATCTAAAAAATTTATATTTTCTTTTAAATTTTGGTACACAATACTTTTTATATTTTTGGAAGCTCCGGTATGAAAAAAATATTGATATCACTAATACCGTTGCTTTACTTAAGGTACGAGTAATTTCTTGATTTTTTTTTTCAGAAAAGTTTTGGAGCCGTTTTTGGAAAAAACACGATTAAATAAAATTGCTTGACAAAAAAAATTATATCGCAGGTACCGTTATTTTAGAGAAAAACTAAATTTAAGAGCGCACGTTAGTATTATGGACGGCACAACACCAAAGAATGCAACGAATTCAAAGAATTCAAAAGAATCCAAAAGAATGCAAAATTTCAATGAATGCAAACGATTTCAAAAGAATTCAAAAGAATGCAAAAAGAATGAATGAAGTCTCAAAAGATTGCAATCAGTTGATGGTGACAAAAGATTGGACACAAAAAGATTGCTATCTTTTTAAGAAAAAGGGAATGGCGACTGCATTTTTTGAAATCGCATTCTCAAAAAAGAATGTAAAGAATGCAATTTTTTAATTAAAGTCCTAAAGATTGCATTCGTGAAAGATTGTAATCTGGTACAACTCTGATAAATATCATTTTAACTTTACAATAACATTTCAAAGAGATGTTATACATCATTTGCGACTATATATACTCCTGGGGCCTATAACACAATACATAAAGTGCTTGTGGCACAAGTGAAATTCAACAACTTTTTAAAATTTGTGAAACACGAAACAACAAGTTAAGGGGAACCTTAGAAATTATTTTGACTTCTTTCAACAAGTGGGATATTTTATTAATCCACCATTTCTGTAACTGGAAACAACAAGAGCTCAAAAAATAGAGTTAAATAGTTGCGGACTTGTTGGAAGTCAACAAGTAAGAAATAAACACTTACTTACAGTAGTGTTTATCAAGTGATGGAATCAGGTAGATTGTTTAGATTTTTTTATTTAGTGGTAAAAAAATTGGTTCACAAAATGTTTTATTTTTTTATTCTGAATCGAAAAGTGATAATGAAAATCAAAAAGAGACAAATATATTCAAAGATAAAATAAACCTACAAATATACCAACATGTGTTGTCCGTGTGCGATGCACAAAATGTTGATTATCTTCCACTTGAAGTCCTTCTTTAAATAATGTTCGTCCACGAATAAAAGCAAAACGCTGATTTTAGATAAAATGTTTTTTATTTCACGACTTGTCGTGTAAGAATTACTTGCTGAACTGGTTCAATTATTAAGTTACATAAATGATTTTCACTTGTTGAACAAACATATAGTTAAACAAGTAATTGTTAACTAGTTGACTTGTTGTTCTGTGATAGTGATATAGGCCCCTGGACTCACACGCTTTTTACCAATTTTTACTTTGGATTGAGTTAACCTCAATTTTAAGGAACACCTAACCTAAAAATTAAACCATAAGCAAATATTTAAAATATTTTTGGTTATAATACATATTGAAAAACTTTTATATAAATTTAAGCTGTGTTTTAAAATTTTCCATTTAAGTTTTTGCAAAAAAACCACCATTTTTTAAACGTCCTTTAACTACGGAAAAGTATTTACTATAGTGGAAAAAAAATGATTGCATAATTTTTTTTTTCAAAACTCTACCACAGGATAGGTAATAAAAGTTACTATTACTTTGAACAAATGAAATAGTCCTCAACTTTCATGTGGTAATTAAACAAGTTGGTTGGTAAGGGGTTGAAACACCCCTTCATGAAAAAAAAATCCTTAAACGCAACCATATATCCAGATTCACACTTGTCTGCTGCCATACTCCTTAGCTCTATAAACCGCACTATGGCAATGGCATATTATGATTCTAAAGTGTGAACTAAAAAGTGATAGGAGTGCGGGTGTATGTGCCACGAAAGGAACGCAAAAACCAAAACCACTCTAGCTCCTGAACTTTGAAAATTTGTCATTTTGGTGGTGCCATGCTCAGCCAAGCCCAAAGTGAAAACACAGAGGCGGGCTTGAAAAAAACTTTTCCATTTTAGTTTGAATTCATATACATAATATAATTTATTTTTTGCTCCATTTTTCCATTTTTATTCGCAACCACAACCGAGAGATGGCGCGACCAAGGGGATGGAAGGATATATACAAACCTTTTGGTGCTGTTTAATGTTTTGACAACTGTCCCAATGGAGGAATAAATGAAAAATCATAAAAATACAATCTGATGTGGTTTTTTGCACGACGCGTCGCGTCGGTGTCGGGTGTCGGGTCTCGAGTGCCCGAGCTTTGACTACCTATAACCAGCCAGACCCACTGGCAAACGTGATCATAACGATATGTATAGGTATAGACGGGCAAGAGGGACCATCACCATCAGCATGGCATTTCCCGTGGAAGTGAATCGATTCTCGGAAAAATTAGCGCCAATAAAATGAAATACTATACATCCAAACAAATGGCTGGGTTTATCTTTCATCTGACAGAAAATGTTATTGATTGTGGGGAATTGTGTTATTTTTCTATTCCTTAATTGCATTTTTAAATTGTCAATTTTATTTTTCGTTTATTGAAAGTGATGGCAGTGTGATAGAATAACAATTGGTTTCAATATTTGGTCATACACAAGTAAAGTTTTATAATTTTTGTTATTTTTGCTAAGGGATTAAGCGTAGCATAGCGCAAGCTTAGTTATGAATTATATTTATGTATACATGTGTAGATACATACGTGTAGAATGGTTTGTTTAATAAATTTGAATGATAGTTTTTATGGTATGTTTGCTTAAAACGTTTTTCTAACAGCTTAACAAAAAAATTAGGTATGTACATAGGAATTTAGCATATTATTTGTCTTTTCGAATCCAAGTTATACGCCTTGGGAAATTAATCACACTGACATTATTTATACTTCACTAAACGTTCATACACAAAAAACCTACCCTAAATAAGATATTTTGGGTTCCTACCATTTTTTTTTTGGAAAAAATCGAGTGACTTGTAGTTACTGTACTTACAGCGCCGTTCCAAGCCCTTAGAGCATCTGGGGCAAGCTGAGAGAACCCACTTTTTTCACGCTCCCTCCAGTCGTCGAGACCAAGCGCTCTTGCGTCTGTGACCACCTGGTCCCCGTAGCGGAGGATGCCTCAAGTACAGCTCGCTTGGAGTGGCCGATGATGTGAATGTTGTCCGCTTAGCCAAGCAGTTGAGAACACCTGTTGAAGATAGTGCCTTCCATGTAAACACCACTCTTGCGCACTATCTGCTCCAGGACTAGGTTGAAGAAATCACATGATAGCGCATCTCCTTGTTCGAACCCTGTATACGTCTGGAATAACTCGGATGAGCTGTTACCCATTTGCACGTTGCACCGCGTATTTTGTAACGTCATGCGGCATAGCTGGATCAGTTTTTTCGGGATCCCGAGTTCCGACATCGCCAATAGAAGCTCTTGGCGACTTATGCTATCATATGCGGCTTTGAAGTCGATGAATAGGTGGTGAGTCTCGACGTGTGAAGATTTGGTCTATCGTTGGTCTGCCTGGCCTGAAGCCACACTGGTACGTGCCGAACATAGTGTTGCAAAAAGGTCTTAGACGCTCACATACTACGTTATGGATAGGATTTTGTAGGCAACAAGGCAACATTAAGCAGGGATATGCCTTTTTAGTTCTTGCACGACATAGGATTGCTTTTTTTGTAGATTGGGCATATGGAGCTTGTTGGTCGTTAAATGACCGAAATCAACCTTTAATCACTCGCCAATAAAACACATCTAAAATAAAACACGTCTAAAACCTTCAATTATAAATTTCCTCCTTTTAACCTTTATAAAGGGTAGAGATTACATGCATGAATGGTTTAATGCTTAGGGAGGTGCTTCGAATGTGTTGTAAGTGTAAGGGTTGCGTTCAGGTCCGATTGGTAGACGGGTATTAGACAGCGTTCAACAGAGCTACTTGGCCAGTCATTTGGCATACTTTCCTCCTCCCAAACTTGGTTGATGAGCTGGTGCATGCGACCTACCAGAACATCTCCTCCATACTTGAAGAGTTCCGCAGGTAGGCCATCTGAGCCGGCGGATTTGTTGTTCTTAAGCTTGTGGATGGCTTTCTTAACCACTTCAGTACTGGGCGCTGGGACTGGATCTTCATTGACTGGTCTTATGCTTCTTTCTTCCCCTATCGGCTCCTCTACATAATGCCCATTAAGCAGTTGCTGGAAATGCTGCTTGAACACGTCTACAATTCGCTGTGCTTCTGTGACTAGGTTCCCTTCGCTGTTTCGAAGAGCTTCCGTGCCAGTCCTATAACCAGATGCCAGTTGCTTGGCTGTTTTGTAGAACCAGTGGGTGTTGGTTGCAGTGCTAGACTCTTCGAGATACGTGAGCTGAGAGGCTGCTGATGATTTCTTCTTTTTTTGTCTCTTTTCACGGTTCTGCTCTCTTGCTGCTCTTGTTTTCCATTGTAGCATTTATTTGTGTATTTTGTCTCCTGCTTCAATACCGCGCATTCATCGTCATACCACGGTTTTTTTTTCTAGGTGGTTGAGGGCCTATGGTGGTCTCGGCTGTCTCCTTAATTATGTAGCGATACTGGTTCCACTGGTTTTTGACGCTTGTGGCTGGGGGTACGGCAGATAGTTTTCCCAGAAGTTGCTCACTGTAGTCTCTGGCTCTCTCAGATGTGCTAAGGAGTGCAATGTTGAATTTCTTCCTTTGGGCGGTCTTGTTTTCTTTCCGTTGGACGGTCGGGCTCTAAACTTTGTCACAACAAGAAAGTGGTCAGAGTCCACGTTTGCACCTTGGAAAGTTCATACGTCCAAGATGTTCGATGCGTTCCTTGCACCAATTAGCTCGTGGTCAATTTGGTTGGCGGTTCAACCATCTGCAGATCACCAGGTTGCTGTGTGTTATCCTTCGCCTGGGGAACCTAGTGCTACTTATCACCGTATTACGAGCTGCAGCAAAGTCGATTAGTCGGAAGCCGTTATCTGCTGTCGTTTCTTGGAGGTTTTTCTGTCCAACTAATCCACCAAAGACGTTTTCTTTTCCGACCTTAGCATTGAAGCCTCCAAGCACTACTTTGACATCGTACTCCAGACAGACTTCGTAGGAAGTCACGAAACTCCTCCTTGTTAGACTTTTCAGCTTCATCGGTAGGGGCGTGTGCACATATTAGACTGATGTTTTGGAAGGTAGCTTTGATGCGGATCACAGCCAGGAGATAGCTAATCGGCTTAAAATCGATGACTTTTGATCTGAGTCGATTTTCCACTACGAATCTGCATCCTAGCATGTGCAATCTTTGATGAGAGCAGTAATAAATGTCGCAATCTTTTCTTTTCGATATTCCTGATCCTATCCCTCGTATCTCCTGGATTACGGAAATAGCGGCCTTGTGCTGCAAGATGACAGATTTAAGTGTTTGAGTAGCAGCTGGTGTGTAGAGTGTCCTTACATTCCAGTTGCATACTCGTAGGTCATAGTCCATTTTCGTTCCGGGTCTGGTTGCCATTTGAATGGGTCATTATCCAAGCCTTCACGCTTCTCTCTCATAACAATGTTTTTTTTTTCTGTGGTCGGGTCGTTAGCCCAACGCACTAACCTCCAATCTGTAGAGCTACGGGTTTAATGTTGCAATTCTTTCCTTGATCAATATTCACACTTGCAAGTTAAGCAATCATGACATAAAGCCAAGACCAGTATCCGGCGGCTACCAACTTGGAGGTATTTGTAAGCACTTGATGTGTAGGAAAAGATACAGCTCGAGGCCCCCAGTTCCTACAATATCAACCTTTATGGAGTCATAATATTCAATCAATATTGTAACGACTTTCACTTGTACTATAACGACTCTCAAATGAACTATAACGACTCTCAAATGAACTATAACGACTCCCAAATAAAGAAGCGTCATCTTTTAATTTACGGAAAGCTTTCGCAAGCTTTAAAGCTTTGGTGCTAAATGTCAAAGTAAAAGCTTTAGAAAGGGAAACTATGGCAATTTTCCCCTACGGAAAGCTCTAGAAGTAGATATCAGAACATTCGGACAATACTTAGAGCTTGTCAAACGTATGAAAGATAAATGATTGATCGGCAGTGGACTGTCTTTAATCGTAATTTCAATATATGTAACATAAAGTAAATATGTTTTATTATCGAACCTAGTTAGGTTAGGTTAGGTGGAAGGGCTGACAGTTGGTATTGTTACCGTCACACTTAGATATTAAGAGATCCGTTGTGATACTTTAGGAAATTATATCCCACTTAATGTAAAACTGTGTGTTCTGTTAACAGTCAAGAAATTTAGAAGCATTGACTCAGTAGCCTATCAGCCAAAGTTATAGAAAGTTCCTCTTCTAAGTCATATTAAAAAACACTCCCTAGGTATTTCTTTCTTTAATGACAGAGTGCTGGACAGTGACAAAGGAAGCGTGCTGGACCCTCTGCAATGGTCATCAGTACTGAGCCCCATTTCCTGTTTTACCGTATCCCAGTAGGTGATTATTCTGACAAAGGAACAAAGATGTTTCTTGTTCATTTGAATCATTTTTGCTGTCATCTGCATATTGAAATTTGGCCATAACCATCCAATTGTGCCACAAGTTTCGAGCAGGTTCCATCTCTCATTGAATTTTTCTAATATTTTTTTACAAATGTTCTGTTTGATGCTACAGGTTGGTACTTCAATATGTCGTTCGGCATGGCTTGGATCAAGTGACGATCCCGTTCTTCCCAGCTCATCAGCTCTTTCGTTTCACTGTAGGTACATCATTTTGACCAGGAACCCAGCAGAGTCTATTGTTATGCTGCATGCCAAGAATCATAAGCTCTTCGCAACAGCAAGTTATACTACTTGCCTATCAATAAAGAGGGTGATATCAGCTCGTGGTATCGCCATTATTGATATTTGGATAGCTTCTTCTTTGGTCACTGCCAAGACCTCAGCTTGGAAGACACTGCAAAATTCCGGAAGTCTGAAGGAGCTCGCTAGCCCCAGAGTTTCCACAAAAATTCCTGCACCAACTCCAATGTTTATCTCAGAGCCATCAGTCAAGACAATTATTGTAGATTCATTACTGAAAAGTTGATTGTTTTCCCACTGCTCTCTACTTGAAAAAGAGCTTGTTAAGAATCTGTTTATGTTTAAATGGGGAGCTGTGTAGTCTATGCAAACATTAATTCCCACATATCTCTGAAGAATCTAAGTATGGCCCGTTGTACTTTATTTCCAGCAATAAGTCTGGCTCAGTCGCAGGGCCCTGTATACTGCTGATTCTTGCACGAATAGATCTGGGGGTCTTAGGTAGAGGACCGCTTCCAATCCCGCTGTGGGGGTCGTTCTCAACGCCCCCGTTATACCTACGCATGCTAATCTTTGTACCTTTGCAAAAGTTTTTAGGTTTGTTGTTTTCTAAGTTACGTTCCACCAAACTAGATTACCGTAGGTTAGTATCGATGTAACTACTGCCGTGTACCCACCATTCTCTCTGTACCTGTATTTTCCGTCCGTGAAAGATTGTCGTCTTGCCTAGCTTGGTTGGACGTACGTACTTGCAGTTGGGAGAGAGCAAAGCGGAGGTAAGAGGCCATCTTTTCCCTTCTTCACCCTCCCTTGAGCAGTCCCCAAGTTCGGTTCCTCTTGAAGCGGATCTAAGAAATCCACAGCTGGTCAGCTGAGGACCTAAACGTTAACCTCGCCACCACTGAAGGGTGGAAGCCCGTCGAAGAGGGTATAAATTCACGGGAAGGTGCCTGGAGCATTTGCTCTCTGCCCACCCCCTAGAAACGGCCCTGAATACTTGCTGGTCACTGGAGGTGCTTTATTAATAAAGCAAAGTAAAAATCGCTGCCAGTTAAACCATAGGCTTAAAGGCTTAGTATTGCTGAAAATATTTTTAAATAGTAAATCATACAATTTTAAAATACAAAAATAAACCCTTATAAATACAACAAACTGGTTTTACTAAGTACATTCATCCTGTGTTGATAGATGTGTATTGCCAAACATAATGTGTCAGTTACAAATACATATAGGTGCAAGGAACTAACCGTATTCAAACTATAGCAGATAGAGAAATTGAATTTGATGCCGAAGATAAAAAGCAAAAGGCCGTAAACTACAATATGTTCAGATAATGAAAAGCTTGATGAAAAGCTCATATAAGAGATGAGTTCAACCAAAAAGCAAAGTGTACTATGCCAACCAAACCCAACACAACACAATGTCATATATTCAAGCATTATAAACCTTTGACACTTTTATAGTGTTTGTATCTCCTTTCATTTCTCTTTACCTCCTTCCCTCGTTCACAACGACAGATTCATTCTGTGGTAAGGACAATGAAGATCGAACAGACACGTTCTCTTGGCTTTAAGTAGGTAGTTACAAAACAATATGTCGAGTAGTTATACAGAAAGTAGCACACTGGACTACCTATACTTGTTTCGAACCAAACGATTTTACCTTTTCAGTACTCTCCTATACTCTTATAGGCAGGTAGGTACAACAAAGGTGTGTGTATATGAAGTACAATTAAAATAGGGAAAGGATCTGCCTCAATGAGAATGCGAGAACGTTAACAATGCCTTCATGTGTAAATGGGGTCTTTAAATTGTGTTTTTGTCTCCTACTTGGAAGTATACCGACATACACAAACACATATGTACATATACATACGTATAATTGTACATTCAGTCAATTTTGTTGAGTCCTGAATATATTGACATGACACTATGTTCGGATGCCATAACACCTGCTGAATCACGTGGTTGTGCAGTAATAGCCTTGTTTGTGAAAACAAATAAATTCTGTGATGTAATGCTATCTTTATTTTATTTTCCTTCAAGTACTCTACGTACGTATCAGGTTTATTGACATTTTTGACGTAAAGTGAAATGGGAAAGATATCTCGGTTTTGTCACTACATTCTAGATAGTATTTATCTAAGTAATTGAAAACACTTCTTACAAAATGAATAAGATTAAGGGAATTCCTTTATTTGAAATATGAAAACATTGAAAATGGTAACACAACTTTTTTGAATATCGTCGAGACGAGTTATAAATCTGTCGAAAAAAAGTTTTCTCATCTGATTTTTTTTAAAAACTTTCGTGCTTACATATTATATACTCTAATATTTTGTAACATATGCAGTATACAAAAAAAAATTAATGAGCAAATAAGTAACTTGAAATCTCTCTCATCTGTGGGGTGGGGTGGCGTATGTGGAACATTTTTATCGATAGTATGAATCAATATGAAAATAAGACCGACTGGGTTGCACATACTTGTCTTTTTTAAGGCTTGCTCAATGTTGTTGTGAAATTATTAAACGCGAATCAAAGTTTAGGATGGCGGTACTTCAATCGATTGCTTTATTAAAATAAAATAAACCGAGTATGAAATCTTCCTGCGCCGCACAGTTGACCGTTTCATACATGCTAGACGTCAAAAATTCCAATTTTTTTCCAAATGAATGTTTTTATTTACTTAAGCATGAAATAGTCAATGCTTATTTTTTTTGCTGAAAAAATAACTAAATTTGACAGATTTTTTTTTTTTTAATTAAAGTTAAATGGCAAAAAAATTCTTTCAATTTCCCTTTATTTTTTATTGCAGGATGTTTAATATGAGAGAGGATAGAGCATTTTAGATTGGACGTAGGCAAGAAAAAATCGTAAAGGAGAGGGGTCTATGTTCCTCCTTTAAACGGGAGAGGCAGTTTTCTAAACCATTTACTTAATATAGAAAAAATTATTTAAAAACAACGGCATAATTCACAGTGTCATGCAATAGCTTTTTTAGAAACCAAAAATCCATTCTTCAAATTCCTTTTTAAATAAAGTTGGGTTTTTAAATAGTTTTTGAAAAATTATTTACAAACTTAAAATAAAAAAGAAATAAAAAGAATGTTTTCTTACTAACCTACCTGTACACATCAGTTTCTTAAAACTATTCATTTTTGTGCATATTACATAATGTGAATATAATTTAAGGTCATCTTAGTGGGTCGTTGAATTTGAAAATACAGATTTTTGTCCAAAGACGCGTTTTTCAAGTAGACGCACAAATAATTTTCCTTGCTATTTTTTTAGATATTGTCATAAATCTTGCTAACGGTTTACTTAATTAACATAAACTGTTTATTTTTCTAATGTCGATATGTCTCCTTCCGACAATATGACTGTTTTGTATTCAATATTAATTTAAAATAACTTAAATTCAATTTATTCGCTTTTTAAATTCATTTATTTAATCATTATTTAACGTTGCTAATAATTAAAAGTTATTTTGTAAAATGTGCGGCACTTTGCCAAACATTTGTAAATTACCCTATTATTTTTTGCTTACTTGTTTACCAAATTTGCATTTCATATCCTAACGGTCTATGTTTAAGTTAACTTATGTATTGCTGTAAATGCTAAGCTCTTTTTTTTGCTTTATATGTACTTACTTTTGCCGTTGTCAACAACTTGCAATAGAAAATCATCCTCTTTCTCTAATCAACCAGCAAGCTGTTAACATCATCATTGGTAATATTTCTTTGTGGCAAATAAATTATTATTGTGATATAGAACTTTTGGGTATTCGTTGTTCTTTTCGTTGTTGGTTGCTGCTTGCCATCGCTTTTAATATTCGGTTGATTAATCGAAATATAAATTGATACGAACTATCAATTTTTCGTGATATTTAACAATGACTTTGGGAGGTCATTTCAATTCACTGTGTGAAAAAAGTTGTTCGCTAGTCAAAATTGTGTTGCAGTACATTTTGGTATGAAAAAAAAGCCTTGACTAGCGAATAACTTTGTTCACATAGTGATTTTTGAAAAGAGCTTTTGTAGTTGCTTCTGTAGTTCATAAAAAAACCTTTCCAGCGATAAATATCTCGTCATTATTGATTTCCTCGTATGGAGCAACCAAAAACTAGAATATTCCAGTCAACGAAGACTCAAAATTATAAAATAAATGCAATAAATCATGCTTTTTTAATTATTATTTTATGTGGTGGGGTTGACCCCTAGGTATAAAATAATGTATGTAAAGTTAGCAGGACACTTTTGGAAATTCATGTTAAAAACTATCCTATCATTAGTTGCTAATTAATTGCGAATTAGTTACGCAAAAAAAAAATTAATTGCTTTTTTGGTTTGCGAGAAAATGGGTGTCCTGCCAACTTCATATGAACTTAGCAGGACAACTTCTCAAAAATGTGTATAAACGATTAAAAAAAAAAAATGATTTTGAGAACTAATTAATTGCGAATTAGTTACGCAAAAAAATAAATTATAGCATTTTTGGTTTGCGAAAAAATGGGTGTCCTGCTAACTTCATATGAACTTAGCAGGACAACTTTCTCAAAAATAAAGATAATTGAGCTGAAAAAAATTGATTATTGAGAGCTAATTAATTGCGAATTAGTTACGCAAAAAAAAAATAATTTTTTGTTCGTTTGTGAAAAATAGGCGTATTGCGAACTTCATGTGAACTTAGCAGGCCAACTTTCCCAAAAATGAAGATTAATGATTTGAAGAAAGGCTGTTTTTGAGATCTGATTAATTGCGAATTAGTTACGCAAAAAAAAATTTTATTGCATTTTTGGTTTGCGAAAAAATGGGTGTCCTGCTAACTTCATATGAACTTAGCAGGACAACTTTCTCAAAAATAAAGATAATCGAGCTGAAAAAAATTGACAATTAAGAACTAATTAATTGCGAATTAGTTACGCAAAAAAAAATTTAATTGCATTTTTGGTTTGCGAGAAAATGGGTGTCCTGCCAACTTCATATGAACTTAGCAGGACATTTTTTTCAAAAATAAAGATAATCGAGCTGAAAAAATTTGATTATTGAGAGCTAATTAATTGCGAATTAGTTACGCAAAAAAAAATTTAATTGCATTTTTCGTTTGCGAAAAAATGGGTGTCCTGCTAACTTCATATGAACTTAGCAGGACAACTTTCTCAAAAATAAAGATAATCGAGCCAAAAAAAAGTTTATCATTGAGAACTAATTAATTGCGAATTAGTTACGCAAACAAAATTTTTATTGCATTTTTGGTTTGCGAAAAAATAGGTGTCCTGCTAACTTCATATGAACTTAGCAGGACAACTTTCTCAAAAATAAAGATAATCGAGCTGAAAAAATTTGATTATTGAGAGCTAATTAATTGCGATTTAGTTACGCAAAAAAAAAAATTATTGCATTTTTGGTTTGCGAAAAAATGGGTGTCCTGCTAACTTCATATGAACTTAGCAGGACAACTTTCTCAAAAATAAAGATAATCGAGTTAAAAAAAATTTATTATTGAGAGCTAATTAATTGCAAATTAGTTACGCAAAAAAAAATTTTATAGCATTTTTGGTTTGCGAAAAAATGGGTGTCCTGCTAACTTCATATGAACTTAGCAGGACACCCATTTTTTCGCAAACCAAAAATGCAATACAATTTTTTTTTGCGTAACTAATTCGCAATTAATTAGCCCTCAATAATCAAATTTTTTCAGCTCGATTATCTTTATTTTTGAGAAAGTTGTCCTGCTAAGTTCATATGAAGTTAGCAGGGCACCCATTTTTTCGCAAACCAAAAATGCAATAAAATTTTTTTTTGCGTAACTAATTCGCAATTAACTAGCTCTCAATAATCAAATTTTTTATACTAAATTTCACCAGACCAGGGCTGCGAGCTTTAGCTAGGAGGGGGGTTTAATTTTTCGAGAATATTTTGAAAACTAAGCGCTTAAGCGGAAAAATGTTCACTACAAAATTTAAATAAATTTCTTACAAAAAAGTCTTGCCCATATTTTCGGTAGGAGCAAGGTTACCCTCTACCGCATACAAACCCATATATGGCTCACCAAATTCAATATCATTTATTTCCATTATTATTTCACGAGTGAAACAAAAATGCAATCTTGAATGAAACTATGTTTGTTTAACTATAATCCACCGGATTTTATTTTTTGGAAAAGAGTCGTCGTTCCCAAATAAGCTCATTGTTCAAAGGGAACGTGCCAAGTGCAGCTAAATGATAAAAAGTTCGATCTTTGGATACATTTTTTTATACACAGAAAAAAAAGTAGGTACCACATAAAATAGAAGAAAAGTAATAAGATTTCTCTATGGTTTTCATCCAAGCAGAAAGTCTTATTAAAACCATAGAGATTATCTTATCAGAATGTTGATGACCATTTTATAGGATATCCACATATTTTTAAGAAGATATCTTATTAGCTTTTAATACGAATGCTTCTTAAAATAATAAGAAAACTTAATGAAAAGTATGAGGAAAACTCTTAGGAACAATAAGAAAATCTCATTGATAGTATGCGAAAATCTTTTAGAAACAATAAGAAGATCTTATTAAAAATATGTGACAATCTTTTAGAAACAATAAGATGGTCTTATTGGAAAGGGATGAAAATCTCTTGGAAAAAAAATAAGGTGAGCTTATTGAAAGTTAGTAGGATTCTGTCTGAAGTAATGTGAAATAGAAGAAATTAAAAACTAAAATTTATTTATAAATTAAATCTAAGATTGAAATTAAAATTTCTTTTATTTCACATTATTTCAAACAGAATCCTACAAACTTTCAATAAACTCACCTTATTGTTTTTCCAAGAGATTTTCATCCCTTTTCAATAAGACTATCTTATTGTTTCTAAAAGATTGAGAGAGATTTCCACCCAATAAGGTTTCCATAAGATAAGGTTATTTTTTAAATTCTTTTTCACATGACAAAAAGACGCAATAGTTATATTTTTTTCAATTTTTTTTATTTTTTGTTGCTTACAAAAAGTGTTACATAAAATTTAATAATTTAAAGTAAACTTAAATAACTAAAAACAGAAATAAATAAACTCTTAAAATAAAATGTTTTCATAAAGCATCGCTCTTACTGCGCTAAAATTAGTTAGAAACTGACGGAACAGTCATGTGCTCAGAGCCAAGTATAAGCAAATGCAAATAAGAAAATCGCTAACTGTTCCGTAAGTTCCTACCTGATTTAATAATGTGAACTAGCCTTTTTTCCAATATTTTTTCGGCCGAACGACCTTAAGACCATTGTTCAAGTCATACAAATTGGAGGTCCATCTAGTCAAATAAAATTGATAATGGCATATGACATAGTACTTAAATAGGTACATATACTAAAACAACTTACCCTTTCCTTCCTCCACTGCCTCAGTCCGGCTTAGAATTTTATGCGGTCTCCAAAGTACCCGCTACTATCGAAGTAGCTGAAAAACTTGTCGACATCTTCCATCTACATTTTTTCTAAAATGTCGATGGATGTGACCCCATACACCTTCAGCAACGTCGACGCCGAACTACTCAGGCCCCAGGAGTCAAAAATTTGCCGTGTCTCCGCAATATCCTCATCTTTCCATACTACCGCTGGAATGCTCACTAATTCATCGGGTAGGTAGTTCAATTTCACTTTCACTCGCGTTAAAATATGGAATATTTTCCATTTCAAAACTCTTTTTACTTACTTTATAATTTTTTTCCCAAATACGATAGGCCGATACGGAGCAAATCACGCGCACGTCTACTTGCCATCACAATTCCTTTAACAATGCAAATGCAAAGCACCGTTGCAGGTATCACACACAAACACAATGTTTATGAGAAAACTCATGCTAATAGGAAGGAATTCTTTTTGTTTCAATAAGGTTTCCTTAGACGACTGAAAAATAATAAGTTTACCTTTTTAAACCAGAAAGCTAATAAGATTCTCTTATTGCTGCTCACATACACTCCTCGTCAACTGAATACGCACAAACATTTTTTAATATACTTTATCCATTTTTTCCAAACAGTGATGGTTATTATGCCATCTGTTGATAATTACTATTCCCTTAAGATGCTAAGCAGATAGTTCCGAAAGAATTATCCAAAAACAACCGTGAGTTTTTCTTCAACCACTTGCAAAGTGTTTTATATGCAAAGTAGGAGTTTTTTTTTTAGTCAACTGAATAGGTACAACGCCATTTTCTTCGTTGTTTATAAGTTTTTTGGAGTGCTTGACAGTTTAAATTAATAATAAACCATGGTGGATAATAATCCACCATGGTTTGATTCGCATCTTAAATCTTTGAAAAATCAAAGAAATAAAGCCTGGGTTAGGTTTAATCGATCTAGAACTGACGAGAATCTAAGAATATATTTAGGAATCAAAAATGATTTTATAAACTATTCAAATTTTCTATATTCTGATTTTGTAGTAAAAACCGAAGAAGAACTAAAAAACAATCCACGAAATTTTTGGCAGTACGTTAATAATAAAAGAAACTTTGATGGCTACCCTGCAAGTATGAGTTATCATAATTTAACTAGTCACTGTCCAGAAGTTATATCAAATATGTTTGCTGAATACTTCAAAAGTGCCTATGAAGATTCTTCTGTATCAAATAATCATACTTTTATTCCTTCTGTCACTGAGCAATTTGTTCACCTTGGTTCAATAAATCTGATGATCTCTGAGGCTTCAATTTTAGATAATATACTAAAGCTTGATGAAAGTCTATCCCCTGGCCCTGATGGTTTACCATCGTTTATCGTGAAAAAATGTGCCTCGCAATTGTCATATCCGTTATTTGTTCTTTTTAACCAGTCTTTAAAATGTTCCGAATTTCCAGCTTTATGGAAATATTCATTCCTTACACCAACTCATAAAAAAGGCCCTAAGCACTTAATTACCAACTACCGACCTATAGCTAAACTATCCGTTATTCCGAAACTTTTTGAATCTCTGGTCTGTGATGTTCTTTTTTTTAATTGCAGTTCAGTTGTATGTGAAAATCAGCATGGCTTTGTAAAGAAAAAATCTACTATAACGAAATTATTGGAATTTACAACCTTTTGTATAAATGCTTTTGAAAAAAAAACAGCAAGTGGATTGTATATTCACAGACTTTAGCAAAGCATTCGACAAATTAAGTCACGAAGTACTTTTAGCTAAATTAGAGAAAATTGGGTTTAATGATAATTTGATTGAGTGGATTTCTTCATACCTTAGAGATAGGCATTACAGCGTCGTATTCAAAAACCACCGCTCCAAACTATTCAAAGTAAATTCAGGTGTTCCTCAAGGGAGTCACCTTGGTCCATTGTTGTTTGTATTATTCATAAATGATCTTCCCTCAGTTTTACGAAACTCAATGTCATTGATCTATGCTGATGACGTGAAAATATTCCGAGCAATAAACTCCTTATTGGATTGCAAACTGCTGCAAGATGATCTACAAATATTTTGGGAATGGTGCAGTTCTAATCGTTTAATATTAAATACTGACAAATGTAAAACAATGTAATCAATAGATTTTATTTTTATTCCTTAAAGACCGCAAAATTCGTAAATAAAAACACTTAACTTTTAATTTAAATTATTTTTATTAATTATTGGATGCATTTCGGTTCACATCTGAGGAACCATCTTCAGCACGCGTCAAAAGAGTACTGTTTACAAAAAAAGAGAGACAAAGCAAAGTGAAAAGAAATGAAAAGTACATGTATGTATGTGTTTAAAGAGAGATTACAATTAGACAATCTTGTATTTATATATTTAATGCAAACATTTTCAATTTTTTAAATTTTAATGTGAAGCTTTTTTTAAACATTTAAACAAAGGTGAATCAATTGCTCCTGGTTCTAAATTCATTAGATCAGTGTTTTTAAAACTGTGGGTCGCGACCCCTTAGGGGGTCGCCAAGAATAATTAGGGTGGTCGCGGTCGCAAGCCACAAAGAACTAAAAAAGGTTTTCTTTTATTAAATGTTCAAAACTTGGTTGTATCTTTGAGATGTTAACAATAGCATTTTCCTATTGAAGGAAGATAACGTGAGTTCACATATATGTATATGTATGAAGTGGTGAATGGCACTAACAATGTTAAAGCCTCGTTTGCCAGCTCAAGATATTTTCTTCTTCTCTTTATCTAGAAATTATCAATGGTTCTTACATTGAATTCAGAGCAACCATCTGCAGCTAAATAAATAAATTTTCTATCATCTTTACCGATTGAAAACCGGCCAGATGGAATAATATATTCAAAAAAGGATTGAGTATCTATCTCTGTCCATTTCCACCTTCAGAAAAGAGTTCTGGAAAGTCATTTAATAGTTTTTTCTCCTAATTATGCAAACTGTCATGAGTGAACTGTGAGCGTTTAATGTCATGGCATGGATTCATCTGATGAAATTTCGTCGAGAATTTTCTGAACCCAGGGAAAAAAATCATACATTTTTTTGCAAACGAAGTTTTTCGAGGAGTTCGCTGATTTTGTCTTTTGCAGTCAAAATATTTTCTTGTCTCCCTTGGAGTTGTATCAAGATGTTTAAGTGGGCGAAACGATCAGCGAGAAATGATAATTTTAAAAGCTGAGTGGGGACAGAAACATGATTCTATTATCCCGATTTATAAGTCAGATTTTAATGCCCACAGCAGATTTCGGGTGTGAGTGATAACAAAAAATTAAGTTTGAATGCAATTTCAAGGGTAATCGTGTTAGCCGAAGTTGCTTTTCACCCTTCCCTAGATAAGCTCCACGGATCACATATCACGGAATCCGAGACCATTTGAGTGTTTAGTTCGCCCTTCCAGACCGTTTAAAAAATTTAAAATTCTAAGTGAAAAACGTGTTTTTTTAACAGTCTGGCAGGGTGAACTAATCAAATGATCTCAGATTCCGTGATATGGGATCCGAGGAGCTTATATAGGGAGGGATGAAATTCAATTTCGGCTTACACGATTACCCTCGAGGTTGCATTCATACTTTTTTTTTCGATTCACTGTTTTATCACTAAGGCCACGGTTGTGGACAACAAGACATCGATTTTTTGAATAGCCTTTAATGAAGCTTTCGATGCCTATACTTCTTTTTTTGTTATCAATCACCCAAAATCTGCTGGGGGCTCTAAATCTAAAAATACCTTACCTTTTGACAACCATCTGAGCTCTGTTTGACAAAGATTTTGATGAGCTCGATTCATGTCACTTTTCAAATAACTGACAAAGTATTATTATGAATGTGGGGGTCGCCAGAATGTTTTTAATAACAAAGGGGTCGTGTACTCAAAAAGTTTGAAAAACACTGCATTAGATGGTCATTCAAATAAATAAAAATTGATTCAAATGCATCAAGCTTGGAAGAATTGTTGACAGATTTTAAAAGTCGAAGATTTTCTTTTATGGACAGTTTGTTGTGTGGTTCTGTGTTGTTGAGATGGTAGGCATGAGCTGCAACTGCATTGTCAAGTCGTTTTCCCCGTACCGCACGAAGGTGTTCATCAAATCGAGTTCGCAAAGCTCGTCTTGTTTGACCTATATATTTTTGGTCACAGTGGGAACAAGTTATTTCATAAACGCCGCTCTGTTGATCTTTTGGTGTTTTGTCTTTCGTAGAACCAAGTGAGAATTTTAATTTGTTGTTGTTTGAGAAAACTATTTTCATGTTGGATTTCATAAAAATGTGTTTCAGCTTGTTGGTTACCATTGGGGCGAAGGGGACGGAGACACGTTTAGTTTGCGACGATAATGAAATTTGATTTTGGCTAAAGAGGGTACTGTCTCTGTTGCGGTTAATTTTCTTCGAATGTTTATTGATCAAATTATCAATTAGCATAGGGTTAAAGCCGTTTACATCTGCTACATGTTTTATGTGTTCATATTCGCGAATATAGTTTTCTGCTGACAATGGGAGCCTGCAGAGTCTATGAACCATAGAATGAAATGAAGCTATTTTTTGTTCATATGGGCAATATGAATCATTGGTTATGTATCTGTCTGTTGTTGTTGACTTTCGGTAGACAGAAAAAGTCACCTGGTTGTTCTGGCGTCTAATTTCCAAATCAAGAAAAGGAAGGGTATGGTTTGTTGGGTGTTCTTTTTCTAATGTAAATTTTATGCTTGGATAACGATTATTGATAGTTTCAAGTATTTGGTCCACTTCAATTGCTTTAACTATCGCAAAGGTATCGTCCACATATCTAAACCAGATTCGAGGTAAGACTCCATCTTCCTTCAAATCAGTTTCGAATTTGCTCATGAATGCCTCAGCTACGTATGGCGATAGACTATTGCCCATGCTGCAACCAAAGTCGTTGTTGTAATAAACATCGCGGAATTTAAAACAATTATGTTTCATGCATAATTCGATGCATTGGATATAGGCATTTAAACGTTCTTGAGGCAAGTTAAATTTATGAAGATGTTTTTTAATAGCTTCAACTGCAATTTTTATTGGCACTGATGGAAATAAGGCTGTCACATCGAAAGATATCATTATTTCGTCGTCATCCATAACAATATCTTTGATTTTTTCAACAAAATCAAATGTATTTTTCACAGAGTATCGTTATCCAAGCATAAAATTTACATTAGAAAAAGAACACCCAACAAACCATACCCTTCCTTTTCTTGATTTGGAAATTAGACGCCAGAACAACCAGGTGACTTTTTCTGTCTACCGAAAGTCAACAACAACAGACAGATACATAACCAATGATTCATATTGCCCATATGAACAAAAAATAGCTTCATTTCATTCTATGGTTCATAGACTCTGCAGGCTCCCATTGTCAGCAGAAAACTATATTCGCGAATATGAACACATAAAACATGTAGCAGATGTAAACGGCTTTAACCCTATGCTAATTGATAATTTGATCAATAAACATTCGAAGAAAATTAACCGCAACAGAGACAGTACCCTCTTTAGCCAAAATCAAATTTCATTATCGTCGCAAACTAAACGTGTCTCCGTCCCCTTCGCCCCAATGGTAACCAACAAGCTGAAACACATTTTTATGAAATCCAACATGAAAATAGTTTTCTCAAACAACAACAAATTAAAATTCTCACTTGGTTCTACGAAAGACAAAACACCAAAAGATCAACAGAGCGGCGTTTATGAAATAACTTGTTCCCACTGTGACCAAAAATATATAGGTCAAACAAGACGAGCTTTGCGAACTCGATTTGATGAACACCTTCGTGCGGTACGGGGAAAACGACTTGACAATGCAGTTGCAGCTCATGCCTACCATCTCAACAACACAGAACCACACAACAAACTGTCCATAGAAGAAAATCTTCGACTTTTAAAATCTGTCAACAATTCTTCCAAGCTTGATGCATTTGAATCAATTTTTATTTATTTGAATGACAATCTAATGAATTTAGAACCAGGAGCAATTGATTCACCTTTGTTTAAATGTTTAAAAAAAGCTTCACATTAAAATTTAAAAAATTGAAAATGTTTGCATTAAATATATAAATACAAGATTGTCTAATTGTAATCTCTCTTTAAACACATACATACATGTACTTTTCATTTCTTTTCACTTTGCTTTGTCTCTCTTTTTTTGTAAACAGTACTCTTTTGACGCGTGCTGAAGATGGTTCCTCAGATGTGAACCGAAATGCATCCAATAATTAATAAAAATAATTTAAATTAAAAGTTAAGTGTTTTTATTTACGAATTTTGCGGTCTTTAAGGAATAAAAATAAAATCTATTGATTACTAAGTGTTCGACCACAAAACGGCTTTAATTTTTAGTGATTAAATTTTACTAAAACTTTATTCGTAAAACAATGTGTTTTACACGCAAAAAAAATGAATTTGTTCATGATTATAAATTGAATTCATCACATTTGGACAAACTATCCAACTTCTCAGACCTTGGAATCATCTTAGATTCAAAACTTTCATTCACGGATCATTATAATCATATTGCAAAAAGGGCCAATAAAGCGCTTGGTTTTACCAAAAGATTTGCTCGTGAGTTCCGAGATCCATATACTATTAAAACTCTTTATGTTTCACTTGTTAGGCCAATTATTGAATACGGCTGTATTGTATGGGCACCATATTATTCGGTTCACATAAATAGATTAGAAAGTATTCAAAGAAAGTTCATTAGATTCTGTCTACGCTTTCTTCCATGGTCGACCAGAGTAATTTTACCTCCTTACTCTCATAGACTTAGACTTATAAACCTCCCGTCACTTTCAGTTTATAGAGAGTACTTGCAACTTTGTTTTATAGTTGGGATAATAAGAGGAACCATATCATCTCAATCAGTTTTAGATCGATTAAATTTTAATGTAGGCCGTGCTAGTTCAAGAAGTAGATTACCTATTCGCACTATCTTTTGCAGATCTAACTATGCTGCTAATAGTCCAACCAATCAATTGATAAATACTTACAATAAGAACTATTATCTTATTAATTCTATTACTGACAATATCAAATCTAATAACTTCAAAAATAGATTTTTAGCGCAATATTGATGATATGTATATATTTTTAAGTTTTAGATACTTAACTATTTTGTTTTAGCTTTAAGTTATATTATTTGTTATCACTTTTAATATTAAGTAATATTGTAACGTTAGCATTTAACGCATTCAAATAAATAAATTAACGATTTTAGTGTTTTCAGTGTTGAAAAAGCTAAAATCGATTTACTTAGAGACCAAGGCCTAACTGGACGTGCAATAGCTGATAAAGTTGGCCGAAGTTTTAATGTAGTTTATTCTTACTTGAGAAATAAAGATGCATACGGCAAAAACATGAAGGGAGGTAAGAAAACAGCAACAACAGCAGCTGAGAGACGAAGAATTTTAAGACATGCATCAAATTCTTCTGATTCTGTGGCAAAAATAAAACAAAAAGTCGGCGTAAACACAAGTTGCTCAACAGTATTAAGAGTAATCAACAACTCAAGCCATCTTAAACGAATGAAACTTAAGAAAAAACCACCACTTGACGAGAGACGGAAAATGTTGCGATTAGATTTTTCAAGACTTCACATGAGTTGGAAAAAAGAATGGTATCACGTGGTTTTTTCAGATGAAAAAAAGTTTAGTTTCGATGGCCCTGATGGGTTCAGCTTCTATTTTCACGACTTAAGAAAAGAAAAAAGATTTTTAAAGCGCCATCATAGTCGTGAAGGGGGTGTCATGATATGGGGAGCAGTCAGTTATTATGGAACAGTTGAGCTCGAGGTTGTAACATCAAGAATGACAGCAGCTGGGTATAAAGTAATTTTGGAAAGAAATTTTCCTAAATATTCTAACATCTTTGGACCCATAAACTGGACCTACCAACATGATAATGCGCCTATTCACTCAGCGCGCATAATAAAAACATGGATAGAGGAGCAACAAGTGCAGTTGCTTCAATGGCCGCCGTACTCACCTGATCTAAACATCATAGAAAATGTCTGGGGATGATTAGTACGCAAAGTTTATGAGGGTGGTCGTCAGTTCGAAGACAAAGAAACCTTAATTCTGCAATCAAATTAGCGTGGAGCGAAATTTCGTTAAATTACATTAAAAAGCTATACGATTCCATGCCGGATCGAATTTACGAAGTAATTAAAAATAAAGGTGGAAGTACCCACTACTAAACTTAAACAAAAACTTGTTTCATTCCATTCCAATACCAATTTTAATGTTTGTACCTATTCAGTTGACTCAAAAAAAAACTTCTACTTTGCATAAGTTACACTTTGGAAGTGGTTGAAGGAAAAACTCACGGTTGTTTTTGGATAAAACTTTGAAATTCTGTTATTTATATGTTACGAAAATTTTTACCATCAACAGATGGCATAATAACCATCAGTGTTTGGAAAAAATGGATAAAATATATTCAAAAATGTTTGTGCGTATTCAGTTGACGAGGAGTGTATATGTACATGTACAAATTCCTATTTTAAAGGAAATGTTTTTGTTTCAAGAAGATTTCCTTATTATCCTAAGTGGACATACATTTTTATGCGGGATATACCTACACCAACCTACACTGTCCAAATGCATGTCACGCATATGTTTGAGTGTATTACTCATGTAAACATTGTGTGTGCTTAAAGAAAAATTAAAACGTTTTGCTTTTTATTCAATCAACAAATACACATCTCACTTCAATGAAGAAGTGGGAGCGAGATATGAGTACTGAAAAGTCATTAAAAATTCACTTTTTCATACCCAATGCGGACACCGTCATATGCATGACATTCATTTGAACAGTGTATACACAACCTACCCCACATTATAAGTTTATCTTTTTAAAATTGAAAAGTAATAAGGTTTTCTTATTGTTCATCAAACGCTTGATCTACTGCCTAAGTTTTTAAAAGAAAAACTTTTCGATTTATGAAGATGTCTTCTAAAAAATGATTAGTAATAAGGTTTTCACATTGTTTACATCATTTAATGTGACTTTCCATTTAGAAACTGTAGTACAAAATTTTCAAAACTTCAATAAGATTTTCTTTATAAAATCAATTAGATTTCTCTATGAAAATATCATATTAATCAATACTTTCAATAAGATTTCTTAGCAAAGTAGCTCAATAAGGCAATCTTATCGATTTTATGTAATACTTTTTCGCTCTGTGTAATAAAAGGATAAGTTCCATCAAATAAAAAATAGTTTCCTTATGTATTTAAAGTTCTTTTTTATGTTTATAAACTTTCCTAGCCCTTACCCGCGGCTTCGCTCGCGCTAATGTTTATTTCGTCAACCGGTTCTGAATGACGATCGATACAGAAAACATTTACGAATATATAACTTATTTCAGGTTATTGGTTAATTCAGATATACATAAATGTACATTGTACATATTACAAAAAGAAAACTAATTATTGTAGAGTCATAGCTTTTGCCTCACTGCGAACTGAATATCCCACTGTTAGTCCTATATCTGGCAGCAATTTTTTTGGGTGAAAGTATTACCAAAATATGAGTTTGAGAATTTGCAGTGGCACGCATCTTTATATCGAATTCAAAAGTCTGGGAATATTTTTTTGACACCCGTGTTGGGGACGGTGGTGTGTTGAAAATACCTGTTTTCTTGTGGCAGGGTTACAACAACACGAATTCATTTTCAAAAAACAGGAAATGATTCTCTTGCATTTTTCTTAAGCCCAAAGACTTTAATTTTGACAATCTGATTAATAGAACTTGATATATAACCATTTTAGATGCACCATATCATGAAATATTTGGAAATTTAAAAATTTAAAAAAAGTCCGATAAGCTTTGCAGAGGCTCGTATCTTGTGCTCTATTACTCAGGTCACAAAATTTAAATTTGTGGGCTTAGGAAAAATTCAACTGGTGGTACCCTTGCTACAAACATTTGAAAAGCGCTATTTTAAACCCCTCGTCCCGAACACGGAGCCCAAAAAATCCTACCCTGACCTCTGCATTCGATATCAAGATGCATGAACTTACAAACTCACATAATCCTCATATTTTGGCTATGCATTTTCCCACAAAATTTCCTGCCAGCTCTTAGTCTATGTACAATTGTACATATGTATATATGAGCATGGTGCTTAATGCTACATACAATGTTGTATGTCCTTCCGTTTGGCGTTTACATATGTACAAATTCTGGGCACTGGGCACACGGGAATATGCTTCATGCATATTATAGCTGACCATAAGAAAATCAAAACTTTGAGTAAGTGTCTCATTTATCAGCATTTAAGACAGCCTCCTTAATTCGGCATTAATAAATTTTTCTATCGAGCAATTTTCACTGCCCGGGCTTTCGATGAGCTCCCGTTTAATTTAAACGATTTAAACCGCGTTTGTGAAGCATATAGGACCTATTAGAAATCCTCAAAATAATAAAAACAAACTATCTCTGAAACGATATAAAAATTGATTGATTATTTTTTCAAACTTTATTGATTTATTTTTGTTTCATATAAAATTAAGTTGTTTTGGTACCAAATATTTGTTTCCTTTTTTGTCTCATATGGTAAAAAAAAGTATCCTATTGACGCTTCCAGAGACCCATCATCTATCTCTATATCAAAATTCATGATAATTGATTCAGTGGTTTAGGCGTGAAAGCGTAGCAAACAAACAAACAAACTCACTTTCACATTTATAATATTAGTAGGATTTCTTGTTTATTTAATTATTTATGCTTTTTTTGGGCTTTTTCTTAGAGACTGATGAGTATGTACCTGCAACATCTACATGTACCTTTAGCCAGAAGACAATTGTCAAGCAACAGCTAAGAAGTTAAACCTTACTAGAGTTCAGTTCGCTTTTGGCTCTCATCTCATTCACTCCGCTCAATAATCATCTACTCATGTATTAATGTAAATGAATAGTCTTTTGAATTAAATTTATTATAGTTAATTTATAAGTAATATTAAAATGAAGTGTTAATTGAAACAAATGGTTTTATTTTAATACACAACAGAGACCATATATGGTCTTTCATTCATTGTAGGCTTTTTTATCAAGCCCATATATCGCCTTATACGCATTAGTGACTCAACTGAATGACTTTTGTGAAATATGTTCTAACTTGTTGAAGAAAGTCAAAGAGTTTTTATGGAAACAATAACAAATTAATGATACACCTGGCGATGGCTTTTGAAGTGCTGTATATCTGGCTTCCGATTCTGGTGATAAATATGTTCCTCGTAGTAAATTTCAACATCGTAGAAGCTCAGTTTTAATCCCCGAGATAGAGAGCCATTATTCCCATGACGAACCCGAACCAAATCTTCCGAAGACGATGAAAACGTGTTTGAAAAATATGTAAAACAAAAATTCTAAGTAAAACCTTTTCTTAACCCTAAACAAAAGCTAATTAATGCGCAATTATTTTTGTACTTGCGATTATAGGTACTATACTATAAGTTTTGGATTCGTGAAAAAAAATTTTTTTGAGATAACAATCAAACATGATATTACGATGATGAGAACACCAAAAAAGTGGGTGGCACAATTCTGTCTGTCTGTCTGTCTGTCTGTCTGTCCGTCTGTCTGTCTGTCTGTCTGTCTGTCTGTCTGTTCGTCTACAGCCTAAACGGCTCGATCGATTTTCTTCAAACTTGGTACATAGTGGTTTTTGGTGATTCTGCCAATACGTTTTTTTCATTTTTTTTTTTTAGAACCAAAAATAACGGTACCTGCCATACATTTTTTTTTTGGCAAAATTACATAATCGTATTTTTCTCAAAACGGCTCGACAACTTTTCTTAAAAAAATTAAATAAATTTATTTTAGTAAGGGCTTTCTTTGGGTGGAAAACCATTTTTCAAAAATGGTTATTAATGGTACCTCCCAAGGAACCATTTTTTTAATTTTTGAATTTGTTCACAATGGTATGACCGATTTCAATTATTTTTTTTATACAGAAGCTACCAAAAAATGTTAATAGTTTTGTATACCAATATTTTTGAAAAAATATTTTTTGGATTCTTAAAAAATATTTCAAATTTTTTCTTGGAAAATCAAATATTTCGAAAACGGCATCATAGATTTTTTTGAAACTCGATATTTTAGACTTTTTATTTCTTTCTAAAATATTTTTAGAAAAAATTTTACATTTATGAAAAAATAACGGTACCTTCCATACAAAAGTGAAAAAACCGCAAAGGAAAATATTTTTTTGCTTGAAAACGACTCCAACGATTTTGATTTAACTTTTTTCATATTCTAAAATTAGTACGATCTACCATCAAAAATTTTAAATTTTTACACATAGCAACTATTAGTAGTACCTGTCATAGAACGTATTTTTTTTATTTTGAGTTTTCTCGTTATCAGCTTAACGGATTTAAATGATTTTTGTTTATATACAAATTTCAGATAAGATTAAATAATATTGCATACCAAAATTTTCAAAAAAAAAGTTTTTGGATTTTTAAAAAAAGTTTCAAACTTTTTTTTTGAAAATTCGATATCTCAAAAATGGGTTGACAGTTTTTGTTTTCAAATTTTGTTTTTATATACACATAAATATATAGTTTAAATCAAAATTTGTTCTTAAAAATGTTTTAAGAATTTTATATATACAAAATTAATTTAAAAAAAACCGCTCCAACGATTTTAAAGTTTTTTTTCCCATACAATCATATTCCATCATGAATTAAGATGGCATACTTTTGTTTCACCTCAAACTGTCAAAAGAGTTGTTTTAGCTAATTTAAATGTCGTATTTCATGCTTCTCTACATTTTTCTCTCATAATTTCCATGTTTGTATACAATTTTCTTAAACTCGAAGTGTCTTGAACATAAGAGCAAGTACGTGCGACCCAGTCGTGCATTTTATTTATTTTACAGTATAAAGTAGTAAATTGTTTTTTATAATTTAAAATTGGTATTAGTCCTTAGTTGAATGCTGAAAACCATATGGTTTTAGGGGCTTGAGTTTTTGAGAAAATTGAATATTTGTAAGTTTTTAATAAAGGTATAACGCAGTATTGTAAGTATTTCCGTTGTTTTAGATAGCTATTTTTAGTTTTTAATTCAATGTTTTGGGAATTTGTCTTCCCCTTATAGGAAAGAGAGGGTGATACACCTCCTCTTTTATATAATTTATTTCTTAGAGTATGTCCAAAAATTATTTCATAAAGTATTGGCAAATAACTTTGAAAAACTCTGTGTACTTCTTACCTTTGAAGAAACAGTGTTTCTCATATGAAAACAAAAACTGTATCAAAAAAATTAAATAAGGAAATTTTAAACACAACTACCTTCTTTACACCCTAACTTGCTCTCATAACGTCCCTGGAATTATCATGAATCAATATATACTTACTTTACTGATCTTTCTGAGTAAATTGATCAAAAACCATTGATGTTGTAAGACAGTAACAATGTTTTTCAATTTTTTGAATTTTCGTCTGCTCGTATCTTTCTTAACCTTCCTCCTACCGAAATATGAATTCACCTTTTTTTGTAGGAAATTTATTATTCTTTCATTTTGTAGTGTGATTTTTTTCGCTTAAACGCTTAGTTTTCAGAATATTCCCGAAAAGTCTCCAACAGGGGACCTTTAACCACCCCTCCTGCCTAAAGCTCGCGGCACTGGGCTGGGAACTTCTAGTATGTTATACTTGGGGGTCACCCCTACCACATAAAATAGTAACCCAGAGAGCGTGCTTTATTGCATTTATATTTGGACTAAAAATTAGAAAAGATAAGTTAAGTTTTATAACTCGGTCGATTCCGCTTCTCAGGATTTCAATTTCCTGGTGTTCAAAAAAAATAGCTGGTGTCATTTTTATTTCTTTTAGATACGCTCTTGGGTTAGTAAAAGTATAAGTTTAATTAAATCATATCATTCATTTTTTTGTTCACAGATATCAATCATAATCGTTAATTAAAAAACCAACTTCGTGAACCCACCCCCTTTACTGAGGCTAGCCGTGGTGGCAGCATTATTTTGCTGCCTCTTGCATCTTTATTCACTCGTTTTTTTCTGTATCCTATTATTTATAGATAGCCTTGAACAACAAGAGTATACAAAAGGTTGCTTGATTCAATCGGGCTTTATCTACTTTGCCATATAAATTCAATATTTTTTATTTTATTTATTTATTTTACTAAAACTCATAATTTTCTTTTATATTTTCGTTTCAGGTAAGTCAGCTGGGATATAATTTGACTTTTTCAAATCTGGTAAGTTGTATCTCCCGTTAAATTCTTGTAAGACAAAACCAAGGTTTGTACTTACAAAGGTCTTATAAGTATACACAAATATTAAATAAATAAATAATCGTAGCAAGATAAGTGTGTACTGAGTGCAAGTCTCAACCAAAACAACTTTTTTGGCCACAGCGCGGTCCAAAAACTTTAGCTGTATAAACTTTCATTTTTAACACCAGCATTCTGAATCAAGTTTGTTCGGTGAAAGATCCCAGTTGAAATCCTAGTTGGTATAACTAAGAGTTGAATTTCTTTCAGTAAAAAAAAAAAATTTGCATACTTTCGGATTAAAGATGAAACCAAATGAGAAAAGAGACATTATTCGGAAATATGTAGTGAGTACAAAAAGCTGAATCTACATTTAACAACTGTGAGAGATTATCGTTAAAATATAAATATCTAGTGAGCACAAAAAGCTGGGCCAGTATCGCGTAAAACCAAAGCAATCGCTTTAATAATTGATTGTCGTCCTCACGATTGCTCTCTCTCCCAAAAGTTATGATATAGATAGCTTTCGTCAAACTGACTACCAACACGACTATCAGCTGAGTCGATTCCACCCCTGTATTAATTTCATGCTACTATTAACAACACATTGTAATGAGTACAGTTTGTATGTACTCACTACATATTTATGCAATGCGTCCATAAAATTGTTGTTTTCTTAAAGATATATGTAATGTAGTGTAGCTGTAGAGTTTTTCTAATGCTCGCACCAGTGATCATCATTTTAAGGGTAGTCACAACCCCTTAGGGGCATCGCTATATTAAAGAAGTATAATGCCTTATTGTCTAGCTAAGACTATATGGTTACACTTCGACTTCTTATATGTAAGTTCATATAAATTATGAGTGCAAACATCTATGCAATTTGTATATAGAGTACTCTCTACTCAGTTCTTAAATTTTTCCCTTTGTGTCAGGTACTTTAAAAATATTTTTTTTTTTTTTTTGAGGAGTGTAGGAAATTAAATCAAATCTCAATTCTAGACGAGCATAATAAGACCAACTGACATTCCATCATCAGTCACTGAGCAAGTGAGCCAGAGAATACGCCTTATGCTATAGTGATTTTGTTCTCGTTCTGTTCGGAGAAAAACGGAATCACATCGACGTATAAAATCAACCTGAATTAGAGGTAACTCCAGTACCAACTTCGTGTCTGGATTTTCAAATGTATAGAAGTATAGCAACCTTCTGAAAACATCATATTCACCTGATTCGCAAATCCATATCTATAAATCATGTTCCGTTTTATTATGACACCTTAATATTACAAAGAAGAAGCCGTTTAAACCTCAGTCGAATGAATGGAGTGGAGGCGTATGTGCTGGTGTGTCGTGAATACAGGGGGTAAACTCTGTCACTCTTGCCATATACCTAAAGTATGATAGTGCACACACACCGTGTATCTGTCGTCATCATCAAAAAAAAAGGTATCTACATCCGTAGCTGCCAACGAACCATTCATCAACGTTCCTGCCGGTCATGCAAGTCGGCTTTAGCGCGTTTATGGAATATCTGAGCAGAATATAATACATTCCCGATCCCAGTCCCACATAGAGGAGTCACAGAGCAGAGCGTCACATCGCATCGTCTCGTCTGACACAACATACAATACAAAATGAGCTGCCTTACTTAAGGCTGGTCACGTATCCGGCAAAGTGTACGCTCATTTTACGAATTTCATTTCGATGAAAGTGAATATTGACTTAATTGTTGCGTATCTATATCTTGTGTACCTTTTATGCTTGTATCTCATATATGAAATGTAAAGAACTGCAAAAGAGAAGTATAATAATATCTTTAACGATCGGAAATATATATCGTATTGATGGCTTTTATTGGTAAGCCTTATAGCAGCACCAGTGTACCGGAAGCAGTTTTGGCAAAACACTTATTAGATAAGCCATATATTGCTTTGCTATGTAGATGTAGAGTGTGTACTCTGCCTTCACATAAGCAGCTGAGTCATTTTAACTTCAGTGTTGACGTTGAGGCATACAACATACAGTACGATGCGGTAAGAATAAAGTTTTCAAATGCAAAGCTTGGATTGATATAAATATACAATTCAGAAGTGGAATTATGCCTCAAATATGTTGTAACTATAGTCGATTGGTGAATGTCATAAATTTCTCGCGTTTGAATGTTTGAGTTTTAGGAGTGAAGGACTTAAAGGCACACAACTGAGTAAGTACTGATAAACTTAAGTTTAATTTCTGGGTAATTGTGATTTAAAAATAGTACCCAGCAATTGATACTTCCCCAATTAAGAGAAAGGTAAATTTACACATTTCTAGAAAGAAAAAAAATCATTTTTTCTGAGTTCAATATTGATGATTCCAAAACTTCGTCAAGACTAGAGACAAACATCGACTTCAAGAATATCCTTGAAACATCATCATATTTCTTTTTTCAAAATCACATCACTCTTGTTTACAAATACAATTTAAATCAAAAGTCTATACAAGTCTGACCTCATTCCACCTCCCTGTTTTCTCATTTTATTAAAAATGTTCTTGTCCAACTGAAACATTCAATATTATTTATCGATTCTAAAATTTAATTCAGTTTGAAAGAAAAGTTACTTTTTTTATATTTTATTTGATTTATGAAAAGGATGCACTTGAGACTTTCAAAGCCTCTAGTCTTTAAAGGCCATATGCTTTTGAAACATCCTATTGACACATACATAAGTTTTCAAATTTTGTTGTCTTATTTTCTTTTTCCAATAAATCAACTTGTTCAACACTTTTGTAAACTTTATTTGAAAGAATTTTCTTTTCTACTTTTTATGTATGTAGGTTGGTTGTCTTTTAATTCAAAACAAATGACCTTGGGTAAATTTTTGACATTTTGATTGGAATTTTAATTTTTTGATTATTTTTATATAATTTGTTGGCTTGTTAAATTTTTGTGTTTGATTTATAGACATTGTCATAAGTTTAATAAAAAATGGAAATTGAAAACTTTGAGAAAAGTTATTATGGAAGACACCTTTTGATTAAATAGTTTTTCCCTACCATGAAAAAAATAGGTGAAATGTCAATTGTGCTTTTAGAAGTTAACTTTTCGATAGTTGAATTCGATTCTGAAATAATATTGTATTTTGTATTAAACCTAACAACAACGGCTTCCAATTTTTGTTTAAGGTAAATTAAAAAAAAACATTAGTTTTGCTTTATTTCGCTTTTCATTACGGTGTAAGAATGACATGCCATGCAAAATTTCGATGAACTGTAAAATCAAGAATTGAAATGCAAATGGAAAAAATGCGAGTTCCTGTGTCTCATTGGTCTAGGTAAAAAATTATATTCTTACCTCATAGACGTCTATTTGTTGTTTAACAAATTGGAGTGCGTCGCAAAAATTTGTAACAGTCTGTTTCTAGGATATTTGTGTACCTCAGTGTCCAAAGCACAATAAATAACCACCTTAGGACAAAGGGGTGCTGTTGATGGTCACTCATACCTCATTTTATAATGAATAAAATGCACGACTGGGTCGCACGTACTTGCTCTTATGTAAGTAAGTAAGTAAGTAAGTAATCAATTCATTTATTTTATGTTTATAATTTTACAAGTACTGATTAAAATGAATTTAAAAGCTATGGCCTAGCCGTCAGCCTGGTTAGCAATAATATATTTAACAATTTTTAATATAGTTTTCAAATAAATTAATCTTTTGATTACATTTGCAAACATTTTAATAAACAAACTTAAGAATCAAACATATTCTGTAACTAATAACCTTCTATACTTTAGGATGGCTTTCAAATATTCACTTAACTTTTTCCAGTCGCATTCGTTTAAAATAAATATTGTATTTTGCACTGTTAATGTTTCTTTTCCAAAAAAAGCTAGTCTTTGTGGTTTTAATATTTGGCATATAATACAGATGTGAAAACAGTCTTCTTTTGATCTTGAGTTACACAATGAACAAAATTGATTAAAGCTGCCATTGTAAGGGGTGCCATTTAAGCCGAGAAGATCGCATCTTGCCTTGAATATCAACGAGATTTGAGTGTAGCTTAACGAATCATGGAAGTAGTTTCTATCACCAAGATCGAAATTAAGCTGACAGTATAAAAGTCTACTCTCAGAATCACGAGCTTTTTGAATAAATGTATTTCGTATAAAGTCCTCATTTTTCCGGATTATTTGGTAAAGTTGTTCCTTCAAATTGCTTAAATTACTAAAATCAATTAGTAGCTCCTCTCCGCAGACATTTCCAATACTTTGCCATCTTGCAAACCACCAATCTTTGTTCCTTAGTTCATACAACAACAGTTTCTTCGTCAACCTGGAGTCCTGGTGTGCTTATGTTTTTATTATAAAATCAGCTTGTGATTTGAGAGTACTTGTTAGGAGTTTTGGTAGCCTTGTTTCAATGTAGATAGCATAACTTGGTATTCTGAGGCAAATTAAATAGTTTTGTTTAAAAAGTTCCTATGGAATTTTTCAATTGCTTCGTATTCATATGCTCCCCAAACTTGTGAAGCGTAACAGATAGTTGATTTCACTACTGCATCAAATATTTTATATTTTGTGGAAAGTATTATTTGTTTGTTTGAAAAAACGTTTTTCCTAGACATATTTATTAAGCTTTGAGAAGTGTTAGCTTTCTCGCTTAGATGTTTTGTAAAATCTAGAGTTGAGTTCAATTTTACTCCTAAATATTTTATCTCTTTCACCATTTCCAAAAGATTCTCATTATAGTACCATCTGTTTCGACCTTGTCCAAGTGAAGATCTTGAGAAAACCATAATTTTAGATTTGTCGGTGTTAATTATTAGTCCCCACCTCTTGCAGTAGATTGCTAACCGATTAATCATCAATTGCAAGTTTTCTGGTGATTCAGAGAGTAAAACGAGATCATCGGCATACAGTAAAACATTGATAACAGAATTTGCAATTCTTATTCCTCCTGGTAAATCGTCCACTATATCGTTGATAAATAATGAAAACAATAATGCACTGAAAAGACAGCCTTGTTTAACTCCAGTACTCGTTCCAAACCATTCCGAAAAAGTGGTGCCATCCCAAACAGCAGCTTTAGTATCACAGTACATTTCTTTTATAACTTTTATAAACTTTGTAGATAGACCCATCTGTGAGAGCTTATAAAAGAGAGCATTTCTATTTACTAAGTCAAACGCTGATTTGAAGTCCACAAAAAACGAAAAGACTTTCTTATTCCTAGCTTGAAACGCTTTAATGGTTGATGAAAGTGTAAATATTTGGTCAACTGTTGAATAGTTTTTTCTAAAACCAGATTGGAAATCCGTTAAGATATTGTTTGCTTCCACCCATTTTTCCAGTCTCCCAACAAGTATGCCACAAAATATTTTAGCTGAGACATTCATAAATGAAATACCTCGGTAATTTTCAGCAATGTCCATAGCACCTTTTTTGTGTATAGGGAAGATAACAGATTTTTTGAATGAAGAAGGTATATCGGCATTTGAAAAAATTGTGTTATAAAGTGTTTTGAGTTGGTTTATAAGTGTGGAGGATGCATTTTTAAAGAATTCATATGGAATCCCATCTTCACCTGTTGCCTTTCCATTTTTGGCTTTTGTTATAACAGCTTCTATTTTCGCTACTGATATATCAGAGTCCAAAGATTCATCCATGATTGAAGGTTCTGCGTAGGAGAACATGAGGTCGGTATTATTGAGAAGTAGAAGTTTAAAATGAGCAGCGAGGTTTTCGGAAGTTATTCCTGTACCTATTTTATAGTTTACTTCGTTAATTTCTCTAGCTATCTTCCAGAATTCCTTAGAGCTTTTAGTTTGACCTAGAGTTAATGCTTGTTTATTATCATACTCTGATTTTTTTGCAAAGCAAAGGGTTTTGTATTGTAAATTTGCTTCATGGTACCAATTTCTGAAATCATAATTAGATGAAGCTCGCATGACTCGCAAAAGTGCAAAAGATTTGTTTCGTGCTTTCATACAGTCATGATCGAACCATTTTTGTTTGAATGATGAAAAGCAGCTAATATTTTTGTTTGATGTTGAGCTTCTTATATACTCTGTAAGTTGATTGGATAGTGCTTCTGCAGACTCGGTTCTCATCTCATTTGTTGAAAGCAAGGTGTTCAAAATTTGTTGATAGGAAGCTGTACCTTCGTTTTTCCATTTTAAACGGGGTAATAATCTTAGATTGATATGTTGGACTGAAGATTCGCATGAAAACTCCACGATAATAGGCATGTGATCTGAAAATGTTTTGCAATGAACTTCGATTTTTTTGATTCGTTCAATCCATTCATTATTTACAGCACAAATATCAGGCATATCAGAGCCATTTTTGTTGCGAACTATGTCTTTTGATGTCCTGTTGTTGATAGGGATTGCCGGGTTTGAAATATTTTGAACAAGTGTGATTTGTGAGTTGCTGAATCTTGCACTCCAGTCACCAATCAATAAGACGCTTTTGTTTGCTAAACATTGCATTATGCTATGTAACTTTTCAAAATCATTGGACCACTTGTTACAATTAACGTAATATGGGACAATGTACATATTATTATGTTTTAAACATTTTACTATTGTAGATCCCTCACATTCATCGTAATCATAAGTATTTAATAGTGATGTTTTAATTCCAAACAAACTTCCTCCACTTGCACGTCCCTTAACAGATGATTTAATTGCTTCACCCCAAATAAGTTTGAAGTTTGGAAAATAGTTTTTAAATTTAGTTGAATTCTCTTTTGTAATATGGGTTTCGAACAAGAAAAATATATCAAAATTTTTTACATAATTGAAAAAATCTACAAATAATATTTTGTTATTTAATCCTGAAATATTGTAAGCTAAAATTTTGTAATAAATAATATTTGATGGACTGACGGCTTCTAGTTCTCAATTTTTTATAAATCTACTACAATTTGAGGTTTCAGGTACCATCCCTGGTGAAACTTGTCCATTTGATCTAGTCCGTTGACTTTGACGATCAACTGACAGCATGTCTTCTTTGATATTAGTGACAGCTCCAAAGTTAAGATCACCAAACATTTCTTGCAGTTCTGTCCCTCCGTTCTTATTTTTATATTTTAATATATTATTATTATTTAAATAAAACGTTTTGTCTCCTATTAATAAAGTGTTGTTTTTTAACATTACGACTTCGGTTGGTTTATTTGATTTAATTAATTTTCTGTAGCCAAGCAGGATTCGACGCTTAAGCTGCGATTGTTTGCTTAGATCTCGTTGGATATATACACCTGTGCCTTTTAATTTAGTCGCATTTTTTAACATTTTCAATGCTGTTTCATTTGATCCCGTGTTAAGTTTTAACTTAATTGTATTATTATGCTCACTAAGTCTTATGGCTTGCGGCATTTGAAGTGCTTCGTTGTCCAACAGAAGTTTGCTTATAGCTTCAATCCGTTGTTGGGGGTCAGAACTGTCATTTGGTAGAGAGAAAATAATATTTTTTCCTTTGAGTTCTCGGCTTTGTAGCTCCAGCTCTTCTTCAAGTGCATTACATCGCATCTCGAATTGGTGAATTCTCTCAGACAATTCATAGTTCTGCTTTCGCAGATGATTTAGCTTTTTTTTTTTTTTTTTTTTTAACTATATGCCTGTCAGACCTAAGGTCTTTTAAATGCAACCTGAATTGCACGGCACTAGTTAGAAAGAGTAGGAAGATAGGAAAGATTTGGCACAGTGGATTGAGATCAAGGTGTTTATTATCTCATTAAATCTCACGGGTGGCGTCCAGTTAAGCTGGGAGAATATAGAAAAGAATGCTGCCTAGAATGGGGCTCGAACCCACACCTCTAAGCTAGCAGTCAAGCACTACATCCACTGCACCATTGCCACCCGCAAGCTCCTCGCTGAGTTTACTGAAGTCGTCCTTTATTGCCAGATGGGCGATGGCCAAAGGGAGCTCTTTGTGGAGTGAATTGTCGATAATGGATTTAATTTGTTGGAAGTCGGAATGAGAGATTGACATTTTTTGATGATGTTTGAAGACTTTCGTAGTTCTATTGTTTTGATATGAGGAATATTGATTTTCTTCCGGTGAAGTTTGGTAAACCTTCCTCTTGTTGTCGGTCATGTGACTCAGATATCTGGGTTAGATTTTGTTTGATAGACTTAAAATCTATGATTACCTGTTATGTTTTAATTATTTCCACATAATGTGATCAAGTTTTTTAGACGTGTGCACTTTTTAAGTTTTATTTTTAAGAGTAATTTATTTAAAATTTGAAAATTGTATGGAGCGATTTGAAAGTTGAACTATTCACTTTTCTTGCTCTTATGCTCAAGACACTGCGGGTTTAAGAAAATTGTATATACAAACATGGAAATTATTAGAGAAAAATAGAGAGAAGCATGAAATACGACATTTAAATTGGCTAAAACAACTCTTTTGACTGTTTGAGGTGAAAAAAAGAATGCCATCTTAATTCTTGATTGAATATGATTGTATGGAAAAAAAATTAAAAACTTTGGAGCGCTTTTTTTTAAAATTAATTTTGTATACATAAAATTCTTAAACATTTTTAAGAACAAATTTTGGTATGCAAATCTAAAGTATATATTTATGTGTATATAAAAAAAATTGAAAAAAAATTGTGAACCCGTTTTTGAGATATCGAATTTTCAAACAAAAATTGGAAACTTTTTTTAAAAATCCAAAAATTTTTTTTTGAAAATTTGAATATGCAATATTATTTAATCTTACCTGAAATTTGTAAATAAAAAATACATCTTAATCCGTTTAACCGAAAACGAGAAAATTCAAAATAAAAAATACATTCTATGACAGGTACTATTAAAAGTTGCTAAGTGTAAAATTTTATAATTTTTGATAGGATATCGTACTAATTATAGTATATGAATAAAGTTTAATCAAAATCGTAGAACTCGTTTTTAAGCAAATATTTTCCTTTGCGGTTTTTAATGTTTGTATGGAAGGTATACCGTTATTTTTTCATAAATGTAAAATTTTTTCTTAAAACATTTTAGAGAGTACTAAAAAATCTTAAATATCGAGTTTCAAGAAAATCGATCAGGTCGTTTTCGAAATATTTGATTTTCCAAAAAAAATTTGAAACGTTTTTTAAAAATAAAAATAAAAATAAAAAAGTAAAAGAGATATTGAGACGCTTAAGGCTGAATTTTGAAGATTTAGATTAGTACTTTCAGAAATCTGTACAATTAAAAAAAATAAAAATCAATTCGCATAGTTACATAACCCCAAAAATGGCGAGAAAAGGGTTTTTTGGCACTTTCTAACGGTAATATGTCGAAAACCAGAGCTGATAGCGAAAAACGGATAACGGATTTGAGTTCAGCACGAAAAATTACATTTGGATCGGCTCTTACTTTGTCGTGTCGAAAACCTCTCACATCTGTGTTATTATCCAATTTATGCTTCAAAAAAATGTTCTCTCATAATTTGAATGCCTCTTGTTCACAAGACCAGGTAAGTGTGACCTAGTCGTGCATTTTCTTTTAAGAACCAAAAGTAACTATAACTGCTATAGAATTTTATAAGACTGGCTCAGGAGATTTTTTTAAATTCAATAAATTTCTTTCAGTAAAGACTAGTAAAAAAGGTTTGTCGATAAATGGTTATTAATGGTACCTCAGTATCAGTTGATAGATCTCAGTCTACAATGCATAACTGATAACTGATGTTAATAATTTATGCAGAGGCTTTCAAATAGTTTAAATAGTTTTGTGTACCAAAATTTTCCAAATATATTAGTTGGATTTAAAAAAAAATATAAATATTGTTCTTCTTTTTTTGACTCAATATTTTGAGAATGAATTAATGGTACCTTACTATAGAATGGTTTTTTTCATTTTGAATTTTCTCATGATCGGCTGAAATGATTAAAAATGTTTTTGAACAAAAACTTCCATAAATTTTAAATAATACTGCTTATCCAAATTTTCAAAAAAAGTATTTTTTGCATTTAACAAAAAAATGTTTTTATTTTTTTTTTGAAAATTCGATGTCACAAAATCAGATTTACAATTTTCTTTTATTTCTTCTTTTATTTGATTTAATTTTATTTTAATTCTTAAAAATGTTTTAAGAATTTTATTAAACCTACAAAATTTATTTTTTTTAAAACTACTCCATTAATTTCTAAATTTTATTTGTCATCAATTCATAATTCTGTATCATCAACGTGCTCTTACTTGTACGTGCAGGCTACACTTAAACGATCTACATGTGCGGTGACCACACGCAAGTCCCACGTTCTCATTTTATCCTTCCCCCGGCGGCACCCGGCATAAATGGTTATTCATCAAAAATATAAGCTTCACATTTTTTGTTTTGAGAATTGTTTGCAAACAAATTTTTTTGAAGTAACATTATTGCGATTTTTTGCAAGAAATGAAACACGACAAAAAATTATTTCTTAAAATTTGTTTAAAGGTCCTCAGATTTGTTTCACAGTTTTGCATTAGTAAGATACTTCTTAGACATTTTTCAAAACAAATTCAAGTTTTTTTGTTTGGAAACTTTTTGAAATTAAAATATTTTTTTTTTGTTAAATGTACTTTTTATTTTATTTCAAGTCAAAAAAGTATCTTACTAATGCAAAACTGTGAAAAAAATCTATCTACTGGAATTGTGATTTTCTGTCATTTTGATGACAACTTCGCATTGTTTAAGAACGACACTATTTGTTCCTTTACTTGGTTTGTAAGACTTTGCAATTTTGGTGAGGAAAAACGGTTCAATGAATCCATTTGGTAATTTGCAGGAATATTGATGCTTTAAAAGTCTACAAATATGCATACCAACACAAGCCATGCAATCAGTTATTTGCAAAAAAAGAATTACGAAAAGACCACAAAAAGTCGTTTTTTAGTACTTTTTTAAACTAACGGTGAGTGGAAAAAAAATTCTACAAAACCTTAAAAAAATCTTGTAAAAGACTTTCTCAAATTTCCAAAACTGTATTTAAATTTTCTATAATGTCATTATTTGCTGATATATCGGTTATCAAATCTAAAAGTATCTTTGTTCATTCAAAGTCAGATAAACCATGCAAACAAAAATTGTTCGAGGCAAAAACAAAATTAAATTGAAGCTGAATAGACAAGGTATCTGACCATTACATTTGATTGATTCAAAAAAAGTTATCCATAGAAATGAGGACCTTCAAAAAAAAAATTTAAATATAATTGTTTTGTCTCTTGTAATTTCTTGCAATAACGCAATAACGGTACTGCAAACAAATTTGTTTGCAAAAAATTCTCGAAACAAAAAATATAAAGTTGTAGAATGCTTTTTGCTTCAACTCAATACGACCACTCGTCACAGAGATGCAGCTCTTCAAAAAATACTAAAAAATTTTTTTAAAAATTGTTTTTTTTTTTTTAATTTCTATGACTAGTGTAGTTAAAAAATGGACTTTAAGCAAAATTCAAAATTTAGCTAGTTATGTATAAGGAGAAGAAAATATTAAGGGATAAACGGCTGAATTAAAAAACTTTAATTTTTCTACCGAAATCAAATATTTTATGTGGAATTTGAAATAGGCTTGATACGAATCCTACTTGGATTGCCCTTGGATTTGATAGCTTCTTGTGCCAGGTGCTACTCACTTCTTAAAAGAGAAAAGCCACGAAGAGAATCAAAATCTTCTTTAAAAACAAAATTTAAAAAAAGTAAAGTACTATTCTCATGAGAGTTAACAAATTGGGCGTAACAAATAGATTGTAATTCGCGATGATCAATTTGTTATCTCGAATTTCTCTCATTAATTGCTAAATAAATGCTACTTTTAGCAGCTTAACATTAACGTTAACTAGATTTCTATTATTTTGTCTATTTTTCGAAAAATTTAGTTCTTAATTTCACTTCAAACAATTAATTTGCTATTTTTGATTTAAATTTTTAATACAAACAAACCTTTCCTTATATGTTGTTGTAATGTCATCTAACTCAACAACACCTAATAATTAACCCCCACTTTACTATTCTCTTAAAAAGTAAAGTCAACTTCAAATAAAGTTAAACGGTTTAGGAAAACTCTTCTTGAAAAAAAAGTCTTCAAAAGCTTAATGGTTGCATATCAGATCTGTCAAAATTCTGCGACATGTACAACCTTTCAAATAGTAGTGTTTTTGACAGCTTTTACCTTTGCACGTAGGAAATGTAGAATCCTGCTACAATATATATCTCAACTTTCCATGCACATACTACACAGGCCGGAAATTGAACCAAGATACTTCAGTTCAGATACAAAAGAATGAAAAAGATGAGAATATTCAAAACCATTCTGAGAAAGAGAGATGAGAAAGTGCAGCTTTTATTGTTGCCAGTTTGACAGTTGATTTGTATGTTTAGAGTTGAGGGGGTGGTTGAGTTGGCTTAGTGTGGTTTGGTTGGCTGAAAGGATGATGGTTTTAGGTTGGCCTTCACTTTTGGTTTATATAATAATGGCAAGGCTGGGTATCTGCCTGTGAAAGAGTAAGACATGAATTTATATTCATTCATTGTAGGCGGCAAACGTGCAGTGTGACATAAATCATGCGAGTGACATAATTTGATTTGAAGTGATTTTCCTTGAGTGCTGCGGTGAAAGATAGTAGGATGTTTCGTGTTTTGTGAAAAGAATAAAAAATCATTTCAACACGAATTATCTATGTTGCCGCAGGTACATTTAGAGAGTAAGGATTTTAAATTAGCGGTTCGTTTTTCAGAAAAAGCACAGAAAAATCTGTCTAGAAAGTTTGTGTGAGAATTGAAAGCGTATAATAATTAAAGGTCCTGTAGAATATCTTAAGAGCATGAAAATAAAGTTGTAGCTAAACCTCCATGTCCGTCAAAACAATTTTTGTTTTTGAAGCTATCTAAATTGGCCTATGATTGGTTCCTTTTTCACTTTTTACGTTGAATGTTTTGTCTGCTGTTATTTATACGAGAGATAGGGCCCATCCTAGCAAACAGTTTTTTTCTTAGAATCCAAAATGTATTACCACTTTTAGGCTTGAACTGGATTTTAAAGTATGAATTTTTGAATTTGGCACTTTCTGTTTTAGTTGAAAGAATGAGAATCAACGAGAACGAAGCACAACCCATATATCGTCACGAAAAAGTGTATAAGCCGATGTGATTCCGAAATAAATCTCAACATCTTTTAGAACTCGGTGGAGAATAGTCCTCGAGATAAAGAGTTAAAAACAGGTGTAAAGGGATAAAAACTGAATTTTCAAATTTGGGTCGACCGACGCGACGCGACGCACACTGGGGCATGTTGTATAGAGAGCGTGCTCAAAATACAAAATTGAGATTAAGGCTTTGGGAGAGGAAGAATGCTGATAGAAAATAAGCGTCAAAATTGTGTTTTCGGCAATAGAAAGAACAATTATTAGTAGTGAAATAAAAAAAAAAAAAGTTTTTTTACTAATTTGAAAACACATTTTCCTTATCTCCTGACCTTCATCAATCGATGAAATATTTTGTTTTTTAATTCACTACGATTGGTTTTTTATAACTTTTAATTGACTGACTAGAGCACAACAGATCTTTCTATTTGCTGAAAACACAACTTTGACGCTTATTTTCTATCAGCCTTCTTCCTCTCCCACCTTCAAATTTTTGTAGATTCATAGATAATTATGTCAAGTTTGCAGCAAAACACTTTTTTTTTGAAGAAACCTTTCATCTCAATTTTGCATTTTGAACACACTGTCCATACAACAGGCGTGTGTGCGACACGGTGGTTTGGATCCGGACGGATGTCTATGGTTTGGATCTAGACTAGACGGACGCCTATTGCGTGGATCTGGACGGACCTCTATGGTCTGGATCTGGACGGACGACGACGCCGATGTCGCCTCCCACGACAACGGTGGTAGGTATGACGGGGTTGGGTATGGAGGAGGAGGCTTTGGAGGTGGGTCTAAACAGGGACAAATGTTCTGGAGGTGGGTCTGGAACTGGGGAAAGGGATAATTTTTTTTAATTTGTTGAAAAAACCACTTTGGAATTTTTTTTTGAAAATTTCACAGGCCAAATATTATTTGAAGATGAAAAAAAGAAAAATAACTTTTTATTTTTTGTTATTGATATCATTCATATTTCGAAGAAAAATTAAAAAGGAAAACAAAAAGAAAAGTCGCTAATGTCAAGTTTCCTTGAGCAACATTACTTTGAGTGGCTCGCTTCATGGGTTTTTAGGATCTTAACTCCCTTTTTGTGTCCTCTTTCCTACTCACGCAGACACCAATGTCAAGTTTTCTTGAGCATCAGTATCAAGGGTGGCCTGCTTCGCAGGCTTTTAGGATTCTAATCCCTTTTTGTTTCAAATTAAAAAAAAAAAGCTCGAGAGACACCTCTATATGAAGCACGGTACCGTGGTTGCAATAGGGTGATTTTTAACCTGCAGCTACATTCTAAGTCCGTCATCCTCCAACTAAAGCTGCTGCAGACCAAATTAATATCACGTTTACCATCAAGTACAAGCCTTGTTGGGAAATGCTTGGGAACAAACAGATTGGGGATGAAAATCTTTCAAAAGTGGATTAGTTCAACAGATCTGCCACCCGCTCCAAAACATCTACTTAGAAAAATATCTTATAACTGTTGGATACAATGTACAACAAGATGTGGATTTAAGCGATCAGGAATGTTGTGTTGGGTCACTTGTGGAACTTGCCAAGGAACATGATGCAGTAACACCAGAGGCGAAGAAGACCATTTGCTCGAAGTATAGATGAAAATGATATGTAAAACTATTATTTTTATGAAATTAATAAATATTTAAATATAATAATTTAAAAATTTTAAATATAGGCAACTTAAGAAATAACCTGAAAAATATCTCAAAAGATGCAAAATCAAATAAGAAACCCAGTAAAATTATATTTTAGTATTATTAAGTTAAGCTTTAAAAAAGTTATAAAAATTGATGATTTCTTTATTTATTGTGATGTGCTTCTTGCTTTCTTAAATGTATGAATTCTTGTACACCCCAGAGTGTATAAACTAGTAAACACCTGTAACAGCCACCGGCCGCAAAAATTAGCCTCCACAGATTTATTGTTGATTTATTGCATGGATGAAGAAAAATCAGCAACCACCTGAAAAGAAAATTAGTCATTAAAGGAAATTAAGAACAATTGCCAATTGGGGGTTGTCTTGCGGCACATTCTGCAGAGATGCGAGGAAAACAATCTCCAGTGGCAAATGCTACTTATCCTGGATGATTTTTGGGTGAAGTTCACTATTGTCTCCGGGCTGCACACTGTTGTTGGTCGGCTTCATACGATAGGCACTTGTATTATGTTTACTTTATTTTTATTAGTAGTAGATTGCATGCTTTTATTATATTTTATTTGTTTATGTTGTATCGTTTTAAGTTTTTTTAGTTTATTTTTGGTCCCAGCCTGTTGAATTGGTAAAAGTTGATGGATGACTTTCACTCTTATTTATGATCAAATGCAAACAAAACGAAATGACAGTTCGGAACGTCAAATAGAGCTTTTGAGCTGACACCGAATTAGGCGTGTTCAACAAAGTGTCGTGAATGGGCCTCCGAAAGTTCGAAAGAATGGAACACGAACGGTTCGGAGAGGTTCATATCCTCTCTAGTGATAGCGAAGATATATTTTGTTATTAAAATTATGTCATGATTCAGTAATTCTCAATTATACTAGTTGTAGGTAACAATTTACAAATTCAGTTGAAGGTTTCTTACGATAAGTAAGAATAATTAGTTGATTACGATTTTTTGGCGTCTAAGTTGGGTGTTCAGGTTTCACTCAGGAAATTCGAGGCTATTTTAAGAACCCCATAATATGAACAAGGAAATGAAACCTTCTCCGAAAAGCTTTAAGATGTGATAGTATGAGTGTAATATAGTTAAGTTATTAGTATGCAGTGATATATTCAGCTAAGTAAAGATTCTTTTAACTTATATTTAACACCGTTGCGATGAACAAAAGGGGAAAGAAGCTTTAATCTTCAGGTCAAAGACCTTTGCTAGGTAATACATAAGTGATTCGAGGGAATTAGGGCAATGGTATGACAGCATGTATATACTTGATCATTTTCAAGTTCAAGTTCAAGCGAACAGGTGGCTGAACAAGAAGAAGAACAATTTCGCCAGTGGCTAGTTTTCAATATAAAGAAAAATAGATATATATATAACAAGGTAATGGAAATTAGATTACAATTAGAAAATAGGATAAAATCAATTAAACTATTATCTTTAGCAATAGGCGAAAGACAAATTGTTGAGACTCACCTGTGAGGAGCAAAACTGAATTGAGAGAATTAAGAGGAAACTCTGGAGGATTTTGATCCGTGAAATTTTCTGTTGGATTAAGCAGAGGTATGTCGTCGCTGTACGGTCTAAGTTGTGCAATTCAATAATAGATGTTCTTATACCTATCCAGGTTTAGGTCAGACGAGACATTTCTTTCGGTTGCTCGTGGTCCCTGACACTGTACAAAAGGTTAGGCAAAAACCACTACTCTGAATATTGTGGCCTAAGCCTCTGCTATTTGACCTTGGAGGTTACTAATTGAAGGTTAAAGCGTGGCAATTTGGGTTGGACAGCGTACTCCTTTTGGTAGCTCAGGATTTATCAATTTTATGGTTCCTAGAGACACCTACTCAAATAAATGATATCCTAAAGATACCAAAATTTTTTTTCATAAAGAAGAAGTGAAAAAAAGAGTGTTACTCAAAAATACCTACCAAAACCTAAATTTTGTTTTGAGAAAAGTGTATCAAAAAAAAAAAAGACAAGATCAATCAAGATACTTACCTACCCTTATTACCTAGAGAAAAGTGATAAATACAAAATCGAAATACCTACCAAGAAATACCTACTTACCTTTTAACTTAAAGAAGAGTAAAAAAAAATACAAAATAAACCTAAATACTCACCCCGTAAATGAACATAAAGAAACTAAACCTATAAATAGTGTTAAAACATAACCTGTAAAAAAAAAAAAAACCAAATAAGAATTAGAGTAAAGTAGAATTAATTAATTGAATTTAGTGTACAAATTTTGAAAATAATAATCCGAGGAAGAAAATTAACGTCTGAAAAAAAGAAAAAAAAAAAGAAAAAAAAAGTAGTTGATTATCGATTCATGAAGTGATTCTTTTGAGTGCTTGGACTTACCTTTTTATATATATATATGTATTATTTGCTAGTGTAAAATAAAGCAACTCGTGAAAGAGAGTGCACAAACCGTATCCTGGATTAGTGCTGCCGGCAGGACACCGAGGGACGTGATTAAGCAGTAAGTTTGGTTATATTTGAATTTGATTTAAATTATATATATGTATATACCGTGGTAACAAAAGACGAACCGAAGTAATCACTTAATTGTAAAACACATACGTTTAGGAGGTTTAACAAACAAACTATTTTCTTCGTCGGTGCAGATTTTTGAAGTTTCTTGCCTTTTTGTTTTTTTTTGAATTAGAATTGTAAAATTAGTTATCCATGGTTTGAGGTTATGACCGAATGATCAATTTCAATAAAAGTTGGATTTGTATGATTTCTAATTGAAGGTTTTTTCTTGATTGTAAGATGAGTTGCTAAATTAAAGCTAAAAGTGTGTGGAGGCCTGGCTAGGCCTACCAAGAAGATGAGAAGGGTTGTAGACTACGATATTACATGAGTGTTAACATAGGACAACAAAGACTAAGGATGTGAACTCCAAATACCTACGAACCAAAAATGGATTAAGTGCGGCTGAAAGTTATAGTAGGGGTTGTCTTCTCAAGATTTGGCCAAGAAGACAACGTTTTGGTTGTATCTTAGATACAAGGGAGGGATGGCCAGGCTTTTGCCAAATACATCAGGCAATGCCAACTGTGATCTCGACGAACCACTGTTTGGGAGAGACAGTGGGGTGTTTGGCGATTTTGTTGGTCCAAAAACAAAATTAAATAAAGATAGGATTTATTTTTAATTAGATTAGTAAGTATTATAAACAGATTATTTATATATGTATAGGGGTATATATATACCCATATACATGCACACATACATATATATAAACTGTATATTCACTGGGAATATACGTAGATATATTAATAGACACTAGGGATTTAGCAGTTATTTAGGTTTTAAGAATTTTTTTTTTGTTTGTTTGGACATGCGAATCGTCAACTATCCTCATCCTTTCTTACAAGCAGTGGCATAGGTAACCAGGTTTATGCGCTTCCTTTTTGGTCCAGATCCTTTTGATTATCCTTCCTAGTATCCTACTCCTTCCCTAATCTTATTCATGGCATGATTTTTTTTTGTTTGCTGAGTGGGTGGTGCATGAAGAGGGGCAAGAACCACCCCAATCCTTAGAGCTGAGCCGAGCCAGAGCAAGCATGCCACGCCTCTTCTTCATGCACCGAAGATATACCCCTGTGGTACCCAGACTCGCAACAATGGCGCCCAACGATGCGAACGGCTAGGAGATCGATTTAGACTTCAAGGGGACGATTTTTCTTTTAAGATCATCACCTTGGACTCATAATCATCTCAAAACATTTTTTTTCACTTCTAAATTTCATTTTACCTTCCCTTTCCTTTGCATAAATCTGGGGACCGTAAAAGCTCTCTGCAGAGCGAGAGATTAAGTACGGCTGTCCAGTCTGACGGGTCCAGAACTCGGAGACTCAGTGAGGTAGTACGAGATCTTTCGAATTACAGAGAGCGGGATAGGTTGGAGATGCCTAATACTTACTGCTTTCCGTATAGTCAGGCACAGCCAGACATATAGTGAGGTGTGGGTGTGTGGCATCGAAAAGCCTATTCGTGTGGAGGATTATCTCAGGGTTCTGGCTAGCCTTCTATTAGGTTTTACACCAGATAGAACGAAGTGGTAAGAAAACCTGAGATGATCTGAGACACTCGTCGAGTCATGGAGGCACCAGTCGCTTTGACTTTGACTTTGACTTTGACTTTGACTTTGACTTTGACTTTGACTTTGACTTTGACTTTGACTTTGACTTTGACTTTGACTTTGACTTTGACTTTGACTTTGACTTTGACTTTGACTTTGACTTTGATTTGACTTTGACTTTGACTTTGACTTTGACTTTGACTTTGACTTTGACTTTGACTTTGACTTTGACTTTGACTTTGACTTTGACTTTGACTTTGACTTTGACTTTGACTTTGACTTTGACTTTGACTTTGACTTTGACTTTGACTTTGACTTTAACTTTAACTTTAACTTTAACTTTGACTTTGACTTTTACCTTGACTTTTCTCTTGGACATGGAAACCTAGCCAAAATTCCACACACTAAGCGATACTTGAAATCAAAATCTTTAAAAAAGTTCAAAATTTTTTTTTGAAAACCAAACTCTCTTTAAATTCGATTTTCCTTCTTTCTTTTAGTTCATATAAACATTTTTTTCTATAATTTCGAATCCCATGCACGAATATTTTCACCCTAAAATAGAAGTAAAAAAATTCTGCAGCTTATATTTTGAATTTTTAAATTTTTTTTGAAATTATTAATCCTTTTGAGAAACAATAAAGTTTTCTTAATTTTGGCATTTTAACCGTTAATTTTTTTGATTTTTTTTAAATTTTATTTTGCTTAGTTAACCTTAGTTATATTACCTTTTTTTTTAATTCTGGTAAATATCTTGAGTGAATACTTACTTTTGAAATCCTCTTATTTTTTTTATTTTTTTTTTTTGAATTCTTGGAACATTTTTTTATCATTATCAAAAACTGAAGTGATCTTCAATCTCTGTAAATTTTATTCTTTTTTCTTTTTTTTATTTGTGAATTATTTTTTTTTTACTAAAGTGAACTTCAATCTTTTTAAATTAAATTTTTTTCTGAAATTCAATTTTTGAAGTACACCTTTTTTTTAATTTATCGACTTTTGGATTTGGATTAGGATTTTGTTGAAGTAAATCTAACTTTAAATTTCGAAACCTTTGAAATTTTGAAAATCCATTGGGATGGATGGTAAAAATACTGGAGCTGTCAAGAAGGGTACAAAGTCCAACCCAGATTCTGAGACAGGTAAGGGTAGACCAGCTCTTACTAGGAAGACGACTAAAACAGGGCGGCCACCTGCCAAAAATCTTAACCCTGCCTTTTCGGAAAATAACCTCGAAGGAGGGGCTGAAGGGGGCGACCCTGGGGGAGCTTTCGAAGGAGGAGCGTTGAGTGAGGCGTTTCAGGGATCGATTCCTCAAACAGCAACGAGGCAAAGAAATAGTCCTCAGGAGTCAGGTAATCCCGAAGAAGAGGTTGCAGTTGGGGGATCGATCCCAGAAGTGTCTCCACAACAGGCCTCTCCTATGGAGACTTCCCCACATGAACGCAGTCCTTTAGGTTCTGAAACTGGGGAAACTAGGGATAGTATTGGCGCTAGGACAAAAGACCTAGAGAAAGAGCGAGTCGAACTTATCCAGTTTGACTTGCTGAACGATAGTGAGCAATCGGTTGCATATGAGGGGGGTGAGAACCTATCCAAGGTTATAGATAGTGCTGTTACACGCTCCATGAATGAAACATATGGTAAAACGATGAAGTTGCTCACTGAGCAAATGAGAAATATGAATAGCATGCGAACAATGGTCGAAATGGTTACGGGGAGCGTGATGACGTTAAGTGAGAGGCTTAAAATAGTAGAGAAATCGACGGTTTCGCTATATGAACGGCAGGAGCAACAGGAAAGAATGTCTCTGGGTAATCAGAACCGAAAACTTGATCAGAGCCAAAAACCCTACAGCAATCCTCCTCCAATACAGGTGCAAGAAGGCCAACAAAGAATTCCTACATCAAGTAATGAGCCGAGCCAGAGCAAGCATGCCACGCCTCTTTTTCATGCACCGAAGATATACCCCTGTGGTGCCCAGACTCGCAACAATGGCGCCCAACATGATTCGACTACGGTTGAACCGTACTATGCCGTATTCGGAACTCAAATGGTTCAAAACGGTGAGTCTTATGAACTATTAAGGAAACTTGATATGTTGAAAGACCCCGACATGAATATTTGTACTAGGGCTGATAAACAAGCGTTACTACGAAAACAAATTTTTGAAAATTTAAAACTCGCCCACAATAAAGCAACAAAAATATACAACACAAGATCCAAAGACATTTCTTACAAAACCGGACAAATAGTATATCGACGTAATTTCAAACAGAGCAATCTGCCAGACCATTACAACGCTAAATTAGGTCCTAAATTTATAAAAGCAGTTGTTCTCCGACCCATTGGAAATTCGCTTTATGAAGTAGGCAACCTGAAGGGAGAGAAAGTCGGGGTATTTCATGCAAAAGATTTGCATTCTTGAAACTTCAGACGCATTCAGCTGCTGTTGCCTCTTTGTACAATCTGTGATATATGTGTAATACTCTGTCCGCTATAGATTTATATTTATTTATTAGTAAACTAATTCTGTGATATAGATATAAGTATAGTTATTTTTTTGGTATACTAATTCTGTGATATAGATATAAGTATAGTTATTTTTTTTTGGTATACTAATTCTGTGATATAGATATAAGTAACAAACACTATTGGTTTTCAATACTTGTTTAGCCTGTGATATACATATGATATAAGAGTTGTTAGTTATTTATTAATTTATTTATTTATTATAGAGACTTATTAAGTTATTTATTATAGATATTTATGTAGTTGTTCATTTACTATTGACTTTTAACCTAGGTATTCATAGTTGTACTAATCTTCATATCAACTGCAACCTGACCTGAGACTATTCGTATGTACATACATAAATGTTTTTTTTTTGTGATTCTACCTCTTAACAAATGTAGATACGAATGAAGTGCATCATTCACTTTGGGATTGAAGACTCAACAAGGACTATCTTTAATCAAATCTATAAATAACATAAATATGTATAGTCCACGTGAACGATATACGCGTTTTTTCATCAAAATTCTGCCTAAAATATCCTTCAAAATACCTACCCTTCAGTAGAACCAGGCACACGAAAACTTTTTTCAAACAATCTCAAACAAAAGAAAAAAAAATCAATCAATTCAATTTTGTTTATATTTTCATTATGAGAAATCAATAATACTCTAACACATTGACGAAAGAATAGAATTTAAAACAATCTACAAACATCAGCATGATCACTTATTGCCCGGTCTTTTGAGACTAAGCAGGGAGTGGGACGTGCCACACGAGACGAACGACATAATGATCTAGCGCCTTTAAAACACATTCACTTCAATACAAAACAATAGGCATACTAATGTTAAGTAATCTGGAGTTGGCCTGTGACTTCCTGTACGAGGGCAGTGTTCTCATGACCTCTCAAAAACTGCCGTCGGGTTTGTAACAGCCACCGGCCGCAAAAATTAGCCTCCACAGATTTATTGTTGATTTATTGCATGGATGAAGAAAAATCAGCAACCACCTGAAAAGAAAATTAGTCATTAAAGGAAATTAAGAACAATTGCCAATTGGGGGTTGTCTTGCGGCACATTCTGCAGAGATGCGAGGAAAACAATCTCCAGTGGCAAATGCTACTTATCCTGGATGATTTTTGGGTGAAGTTCACTATTGTCTCCGGGCTGCACACTGTTGTTGGTCGGCTTCATACGATAGGCACTTGTATTATGTTTACTTTATTTTTATTAGTAGTAGATTGCATGCTTTTATTATATTTTATTTGTTTATGTTGTATCGTTTTAAGTTTTTTTAGTTTATTTTTGGTCCCAGCCTGTTGAATTGGTAAAAGTTGATGGATGACTTTCACTCTTATTTATGATCAAATGCAAACAAAACGAAATGACAGTTCGGAACGTCAAATAGAGCTTTTGAGCTGACACCGAATTAGGCGTGTTCAACAAAGTGTCGTGAATGGGCCTCCGAAAGTTCGAAAGAATGGAACACGAACGGTTCGGAGAGGTTCATATCCTCTCTAGTGATAGCGAAGATATATTTTGTTATTAAAATTATGTCATGATTCAGTAATTCTCAATTATACTAGTTGTAGGTAACAATTTACAAATTCAGTTGAAGGTTTCTTACGATAAGTAAGAATAATTAGTTGATTACGATTTTTTGGCGTCTAAGTTGGGTGTTCAGGTTTCACTCAGGAAATTCGAGGCTATTTTAAGAACCCCATAATATGAACAAGGAAATGAAACCTTCTCCGAAAAGCTTTAAGATGTGATAGTATGAGTGTAATATAGTTAAGTTATTAGTATGCAGTGATATATTCAGCTAAGTAAAGATTCTTTTAACTTATATTTAACACCGTTGCGATGAACAAAAGGGGAAAGAAGCTTTAATCTTCAGGTCAAAGACCTTTGCTAGGTAATACATAAGTGATTCGAGGGAATTAGGGCAATGGTATGACAGCATGTATATACTTGATCATTTTCAAGTTCAAGTTCAAGCGAACAGGTGGCTGAACAAGAAGAAGAACAATTTCGCCAGTGGCTAGTTTTCAATATAAAGAAAAATAGATATATATATAACAAGGTAATGGAAATTAGATTACAATTAGAAAATAGGATAAAATCAATTAAACTATTATCTTTAGCAATAGGCGAAAGACAAATTGTTGAGACTCACCTGTGAGGAGCAAAACTGAATTGAGAGAATTAAGAGGAAACTCTGGAGGATTTTGATCCGTGAAATTTTCTGTTGGATTAAGCAGAGGTATGTCGTCGCTGTACGGTCTAAGTTGTGCAATTCAATAATAGATGTTCTTATACCTATCCAGGTTTAGGTCAGACGAGACATTTCTTTCGGTTGCTCGTGGTCCCTGACACTGTACAAAAGGTTAGGCAAAAACCACTACTCTGAATATTGTGGCCTAAGCCTCTGCTATTTGACCTTGGAGGTTACTAATTGAAGGTTAAAGCGTGGCAATTTGGGTTGGACAGCGTACTCCTTTTGGTAGCTCAGGATTTATCAATTTTATGGTTCCTAGAGACACCTACTCAAATAAATGATATCCTAAAGATACCAAAATTTTTTTTCATAAAGAAGAAGTGAAAAAAAGAGTGTTACTCAAAAATACCTACCAAAACCTAAATTTTGTTTTGAGAAAAGTGTATCAAAAAAAAAAAAGACAAGATCAATCAAGATACTTACCTACCCTTATTACCTAGAGAAAAGTGATAAATACAAAATCGAAATACCTACCAAGAAATACCTACTTACCTTTTAACTTAAAGAAGAGTAAAAAAAAATACAAAATAAACCTAAATACTCACCCCGTAAATGAACATAAAGAAACTAAACCTATAAATAGTGTTAAAACATAACCTGTAAAAAAAAAAAAAAACCAAATAAGAATTAGAGTAAAGTAGAATTAATTAATTGAATTTAGTGTACAAATTTTGAAAATAATAATCCGAGGAAGAAAATTAACGTCTGAAAAAAAGAAAAAAAAAAGAAAAAAAAAGTAGTTGATTATCGATTCATGAAGTGATTCTTTTGAGTGCTTGGACTTACCTTTTTATATATATATATGTATTATTTGCTAGTGTAAAATAAAGCAACTCGTGAAAGAGAGTGCACAAACCGTATCCTGGATTAGTGCTGCCGGCAGGACACCGAGGGACGTGATTAAGCAGTAAGTTTGGTTATATTTGAATTTGATTTAAATTATATATATGTATATACCGTGGTAACAAAAGACGAACCGAAGTAATCACTTAATTGTAAAACACATACGTTTAGGAGGTTTAACAAACAAACTATTTTCTTCGTCGGTGCAGATTTTTGAAGTTTCTTGCCTTTTTGTTTTTTTTTGAATTAGAATTGTAAAATTAGTTATCCATGGTTTGAGGTTATGACCGAATGATCAATTTCAATAAAAGTTGGATTTGTATGATTTCTAATTGAAGGTTTTTTCTTGATTGTAAGATGAGTTGCTAAATTAAAGCTAAAAGTGTGTGGAGGCCTGGCTAGGCCTACCAAGAAGATGAGAAGGGTTGTAGACTACGATATTACATGAGTGTTAACATAGGACAACAAAGACTAAGGATGTGAACTCCAAATACCTACGAACCAAAAATGGATTAAGTGCGGCTGAAAGTTATAGTAGGGGTTGTCTTCTCAAGATTTGGCCAAGAAGACAACGTTTTGGTTGTATCTTAGATACAAGGGAGGGATGGCCAGGCTTTTGCCAAATACATCAGGCAATGCCAACTGTGATCTCGACGAACCACTGTTTGGGAGAGACAGTGGGGTGTTTGGCGATTTTGTTGGTCCAAAAACAAAATTAAATAAAGATAGGATTTATTTTTAATTAGATTAGTAAGTATTATAAACAGATTATTTATATATGTATAGGGGTATATATATACCCATATACATGCACACATACATATATATAAACTGTATATTCACTGGGAATATACGTAGATATATTAATAGACACTAGGGATTTAGCAGTTATTTAGGTTTTAAGAATTTTTTTTTTGTTTGTTTGGACATGCGAATCGTCAACTATCCTCATCCTTTCTTACAAGCAGTGGCATAGGTAACCAGGTTTATGCGCTTCCTTTTTGGTCCAGATCCTTTTGATTATCCTTCCTAGTATCCTACTCCTTCCCTAATCTTATTCATGGCATGATTTTTTTTTGTTTGCTGAGTGGGTGGTGCATGAAGAGGGGCAAGAACCACCCCAATCCTTAGAGCTGAGCCGAGCCAGAGCAAGCATGCCACGCCTCTTCTTCATGCACCGAAGATATACCCCTGTGGTACCCAGACTCGCAACACACCTAAGCATATTACTTAAACTGTTAAGAACCTATTTATTACAATAAAGTCAGTCGTAGTATAAGCCTAGTTTACAGTTCCCGTGCGCAAAAAAAAATCTATGCAAATATTCTCGCATGTCAAAAATAATTGAGGTGAAATGTAAAATTAATTGCTTGCATGATTGGTTTACAGTTGCATGCAAAAAAAAAAACTATGCTGTCATGGAATGTCATGCAAAACAATGGACCGTAGTGTTAATAAAACATCGATTGTTGGAGTTTTCGATAGTATCGATTGTTTAAAAAAAATAATCGGTTAATCGATAAACAATCGATGGTTTCTTACTAATAATAATAATAAATAAAAGCAATAAAAAAATAAAATTTTAAAACAAATTTTCATATTAAAAAGAAATCAAATTTTTCAAACATTCATATTTCAATATGAAAAAATGTTAAACATGTGAATATAAATACATTCTAGGTGTATTTTCTAACGTGAAAATTCTGTAAAGTTCCACAATTTGGTCTCAGGCATAGTTAAATATAAGGTCTGATCCTTTACTTTGAATTTCTATGATTTTTAGTCCAAACTTCTGTCATTTTTTTATATGAACTTTGACAGAATTTTGGACTAAAATGCACAGAAATTAAAACTAAAGGAACAGACCTATTGATGCGGAATTTTCCCTATTGGGCTTTTCCAAAAACTATCTTTGTCTTTCTAATTTTGGCATTTCACAAAAAAAAAGAAGACGAAAAGTTCACAGCTGCATCTCAACAGGCCAAAAAAAAAAATAATTTAAGTATTGTCTGCGTTCTTTGATCAAAATAAAGGATTTTAATAGTAATAAATAGTAAAATAAACATAATAGAACCATAATTCGGAAAGAACCGTGTTCAACAACCAACTGAACTTAAGCCCAGCTAAGATTTTTGTCATTCAAGGTCAATTTCAAGTTGACAACTCATTTCTCGGCAATTATTTTGTCCCCAACTACAAAAACTTATCATCTGGACAGACTATCGATGTTTTCTCCAAACTATCGATAGTCTCGATAGTTCAAAACAAACGATTAATCGATTAAACTATCGATGTTTTACTAACACTAATGGACCGGCAATTGATTTGCATGCGAAAAAAAGTGTGGTGAATAAAATATTTTTTTTTGATGGTCGGTTTATACTTCCAAAAAAAAAAATATATCCACCTCAAGGCGTTATTAGCATGCAAATGGTTTTCGCATCTAAAAATAATAATTTTCCATTTTTAGGCCTATAGTTTGTCAATTAAGGGTAAATTAATGACTCAATGGGTGGCTTAGACCAAAGCAAACGTTTTTCGCCTTAAATATTATTCAACTTGGTGAATAGGTGGAAAATCGTTTTGAAAATTTTGATTTTTTTTTCGCATCGGAACTGTAAACTATGCTATAATAACCAAAGATCGTGCGTCTTATTTCAATGCAAATCTGATACCTAAAAAAATATATGAAACTTTCCAGCCGAGGTATCTAATGTTCACCGGTCTTGCCAGGGTTGTCCTGAAGAAAACACGAAACTTCAGAAGAAAAAGGTCTTAAAACCTGTAATGAAGCATTACAATTCTACCCCCCTACCTACGCACCTGTCCCAATCCTTACAACCATTCCCTATACCACCAACTTCCATAGCAAAACCCAAATACCTGCCCCATATATTTCCTACATTAATGCCCCCACCGGGCTACGCACCTGAAAAGTAGAAAATACTTACCCATCCGACCGCATGCACCCATAGCATGTACACACCGCAAGCTGCAACCAACAACTGATTTCCAAAGGTTATCACATAGATTATCAGCACCGAAATTGAAATTCCCCACACTCACCGGAGGACAACAACAACCAACAAGAACTCTGTGTGGTGAAATTACACAAGAAAATAAGTACGAAGAAGGAAGTAGCCCTGAAAGCAGCAAATAGGCAACGATCAAGAACATCGGTGGTGAGTTTTATCCGACAAACAAACACCTCTTGCCTCCTGCACGTTGCTAATTACAATGATGGCCTAGGACCTGAATGGTTAATTGACAAGATGGTATCAGCCAACCAACCTCCTGCCGTTCGCCTATGGCAACGATAGTAATGCAACACATAAATAGAAGAAAGACCGTCCCCCAAACCCCACCTCTCGTGGCCTACACAGACAAGAATAATATTTACTAAGAGGTGATGACGTGGTAGAAAGAGGGACAACTCCTAAGGAAAATACACTTCGCAGCCTTTCAACTCACGCATGGTTCAGCCGGAAAGTGCTATAAGAAGCCGCCATACAATCGGCATAATCAGTGTCGAAACCACCGTCAACGATACCACAACGCAACTAGTTCAAGTCAAGACTTCCCCCAACAGTGGTAAGGGGTCTAGAAAGAAAAGAACCAAGTGCCGAACTTACCGGATTCATCCGAGATTTTTACCAGTTGTACTGAGATTTTTACCAGTTGTTTGTACTGAGATTTTTACCAGTTTCATTGTGATTCTACCAACCACTCATTCCACTGGACTCTGCACGTGATCCGTGCCACACTGGATGTGTATATCTCCATACAAAGCGAGTTCCGTGAAAAGGACGAAAGCCAGGAGGATAACCAGCAATAACAACACAAGGATTCAGCCGTCGGAACGGAGCAAGGCTATCAGTACTATAAATTACCCAATTAACGTATAAATTATAATAGATATTAATTATAAAGACAATTCTGGATGTGTAACCCAATAAAGAAATTGACTTAAAGCTAAAGTTTCGTACTTCTTTAGTAAGAACCCCGGAAACCCGGTGATCTACCTCAGCCTTATAATAAAAAGGTACATCACAAACCTTATTTCAAAAATCTTTATTGAAAACAACTCTTATATTTATAACACACAATATTCTGTTGCTATAGGTTGCTGGTACTTCGGTTAGTTCTGGTACTGGAACTGGATTCTGGTCTTGCTGGCTTGAATCGGTTACACTGGCTTCTGATGATTCAGTCCTAGTCTTGGTGTTTGGTCTCGGGTAATGTAGCTTCTGATAGTGGGGCCTATAAAATTGGTCCTATTATTCTGACGTTAGGTTTGGGGATTATGTTTTAAGCGTCTTAAAAAACAGCAGGCTACAACGCTCTGGTACATCAGCAGGTGCTACGCCCCTGTTGGCACTCAAAACAACAAGCTAGAATGCTCTGATACATCATCATATAATAGGTAAAGCATAAGACAAAAGACATAAGAAGACCTGATGATGAATTTGACGTATTTCACAAAGATTTCTTAGAAATGGTGTTAATTTTTTTTTAAATTGCAAAAATTCCGTTAAAATTTTCACTTGTTCAACGATTTTCTTATATAAACACAAAATGTACACAAAAAAATATGCTTTTGTAAATTTTGCATCATTTAATATTTTTTAACTTTCTAAAATGTTTCGTTATTTTTTTAATTTTTTTTTTATTTTTGTTTTGTACCGTTAATAGAGTAAAAGGAGAGTGTGCAAATTGACCCATATGCTCAACACAATTGAAAAAGTTATTGTTAGGACATTATTTCATTATGTGCCCGCTAAGCTCTAAACCATGGGGTTCGTAAGATATTCGGCTTCAAAGCACCGAAAAGAACAATAATGCAACTCCGCATTCGGACATGGTCTTCCTCCTCGTCCTCAACTTCAATGTGTCGTACATCGTTGGAAAGGTTATTAGTAGGGGAGCCCACGATGCTAAATGTGGATTTACTCAAGCGTCGAGAAGACCTATTAGATTTTGAAGATTTGATGATAGAGAGAAAAAAATGTTAGTAAAGTAGACATACCGTTTCATCGGTGGGGGGAGCGTCTACAGGTGTTCAAAAATGTTTTAAGAAAACAGTCACAAGGACATATTCGAGCGCGTCAGATATTGATAGTGTATATGGCCTGCGTCTTTCTAATAACGGAGGTATGTTAATCTGCGGGCTTGCGTGGTGGAGGTAGGTGGCTGTATGGGAGGGTAGAAATTAGAAAACAAATGGATTTACTCGAGCGCGTCAGATTTTAAGAGGGGATGTTAAGTGACCCTCTGAACCTTAATTTGACAATTATCTTGGAGGGGTTTTCTTAATCTGCCGATTTGAAAAGAAGAAAAAACTTTTATTCAGAATTTTTTTTTAATCACTGGGGAGAGTATAATAAATTGGGCGCCAAAAATTGAAAACGGATTTTTCTAGAAGGGTCAAATATGTACAAGCAATTTTAACTATGGACAGGGGGTCTATGTCACCCCGTTTAGGAAATAGAGGTGATTTTCGAAAAAGAAAAAACAACTTACATGGCAAAATAAATATTAAAAACCAAGGACAATACTAAAAATGCAAAACAATAACGGTTTTAAAAGTCAGAAATCTAATTAATTGTATTCTACATTTAAATTAAATAATTTGTGTCAATAGTTTTCAAAATATTTGCATTTAAACTCAAAATTTTGATTAAAAAAACGCAAAAAAAACGTTTGGATACATTTTTCTCAAAATTGTGAAATGAAAAACTAAATTTTCTTCTTCTTCTTCATAAGTTTTTTGACATAAAAATTATGATAACTCAATTATACCATAATTGTGGTTCAGCTAATCACAAACACTTAGACGGACTTAACCACTATTATTTAAGCAACTTGAGGGATTTGTACATTTAAATCGCCATTACCAACTTTGAAGTTTTAGTGGATTATTGAGTACAACTAAAAAAATGCTTAAGCTTTAATCCGTCTTCTTTGATTTCTATATATCCATTTCTCTATATCTCTCTACGTAAACGTAACTATTCACATCAACCGAAAGAATCAATTAGTCGGAATGGCGTAAGGAATTTACGAATTCAAGCGAAAACAAATGCAACGAAAATCAATTAGAAAAGTGTAACACTAGTGTTGGAAGGATCAAGAATTGCAAAAAGAGCAAAATAGAGCGATAAAGTGCACCTTAACTATTCGTCTATACACATACACACATACCTATACTGAAGTTATCGAAAAAGGGTTATACCATAGAGCCCCAAAACCCACCCACACCTTCATGGAATAAGAAGAAATCGTATAATCCCATCACCATCAACATTCACAACCACTGCCTTCATATTGACGGTTTTTCCTTTTTAGGTGCCAATGGCTATGCTATACTGATGCTGAGCTGTTGCAAATTGAATTCAATGTTACTCGTTCCCGTTCCGCCGCCAAAGTCAAGCCAGTGCTGCCTTAAGCTTCCGTTCATCATTGATTTTATTGGAAATAGCAATTGCTTGGTTCACTGTTTCTTTTGTTCATTTATTCAGAAAAAAAAAGGGGGAAGAAAAATGGAGCGATACACAGACGCACCCCACCACACACACACACACGAACAGGAACACCAAGGCCAACAAAAAGAAAAAAACAAAAATCCTGCCAAACAAAAAAAAAAGGGATAAACTGAAGACAGTGGGTGGCTAGCTGATGAGCGTTAGTGTAAAACAAGACAAAGAATCATTAGGGTAAAAATTTCCAAAACAGCTTAAAAGCTTTTGAAGAACATCACCTCGGGATAACTAATTGATTGATTAAAGGAATTAAGGGATCCGAATTTGACGTTAAACGAAGACGAAAAGACGAAGACGCCCGTACGCCACTACCATTCTATTATACCACCATCATACCATTCGATTCGATCGAACAAAAGCAACGGAAGGTTGTTTATTTTACCCGCTGGATCTATGCTGCTTCTTCATTGATAAATAACGAAACAATTTGATTTCCCGCAAATAATTACAAATTGAAATTACTGGAGCTTACATTGTTAAAGAAATTGAACGCGTGTTTCTTCTCTATACATCCATCACACAGGATGCCAAATCAGTTCCTTCGCCGTAGTCGTCGTCGGTCGTCGTCGTCTTCACCACAACAGCACCACCGCATCTCCACCATACCCTCGGACATCGAACCTCAGCATCAATTCCAATTTTATTTAGTCTGATGGATTGGGTATTGATGGCGCAAACTGGGCGTTGCCTCCTCTTAAAAACCATCGCGCCATCATCAATGATCCGCGTCATCTTATTGATGATGCATGATGTAGCAAATTTGAAAAATTACTTAAAATTAATGTTCAAAGGAAAAAAACTTGGGTTTTGACTCTTCAGATATTTTTTTTTTATAGAGATAGCTACGTAGGTATTCATTTAGAACAAATAGAATTATGACACACCTACAGATCCTTTTAATGGCGTGTTCTGATGCGTGGCAAAAGTTTAAAATTCAAAAATTTAATGACGAGGGATATCGTTTGTCATTCAATAGAAATCAATCAAATTCAATAGGTGGGATGGAGGAGATAAATTTAAGAAAAAACTTCGAAACGTTGTCATAATTACTTGCTCTGTTGGAGCTCAAACGTATAGATGAATCATTAGGGAATGTAAAGTTCTAACTTTAGTCCAGACAAAAATTAAAATTTTTCCCATTTAGTTTCTTCTAATGGGACCTTCAGTTGTCACTGTGTCAGTAACCTAGAACCGATTTGTATTCCATGGCTGCTATAGTGTCAAAGGCAAAAGTTAAAGTGCTTTTGGTGATGTCAATCGTCCAAGGACAGAACTGAAATAAACAAAAAATTAAACAAAATAAAGGAATTGCGGCTGGCAATAGCACAGTCTATAAAAGTGTTTGATAATTAACTAAGAAGGTTAGACGTACTATTTGGGTGTCTCTCGATACAGCATACTCTTTTCATTATTTCTCCATCATCAAGATTGTGATCTAAATAGACAAATAAACATCTTATTCTCAATACAATGTTCCAATTTAGATAGCTTCTTCTTCTATGCCATTTTCTTTTATTTTTAAAGCTGAAATATTGCAGTCACTTTGAAGAAAAAAGGTCATATCAAACTCATACTGCCTTGATCAAGAATTGAAAACTATTGGCAACATTGCCAAAAAGACATAGCAGATGCCACCTCTGACATCCTGGAGATTTGGAAAGCGAAACGTCTGCTGTGATTAGTTGAAGAATGGCATTAAAAATGACTCTGCAAAGGACAGGAGCTGGCAAATTGCATAAGCCCTACGAGTAGAAGAAAAGAGAGGAACAATATCTTATCAGAAGGTAGAAGAGGACCAAGAAAATAGATGAATGTCATAGCAGGAAAGAGGTAAGAAGGTCAAACCAATAGGCAAAAGGAATTTTTCACGATTACAGAGGGCCCAACACATATTAGAATGCTGCGGATTTGGAAACTGTATATGTATAACGGCGATCCTCTGGGCTGCACCAACTACAGGGGCAAAGGTCTCCTTAAAAACACATGCAAGATCTTTTCGGCCGTACTTGGTGAACGCTTGAAGGCTTTCATCAACAATATCGCTCATGAGAAAGTCCACCATCGACAATATATTCACACTACAGCAGATCTTGGGAAAAACCTTGAAGTTTCAAATCAATACCCACTACCTTTTCATTAATTTCAAGGCCGCATTTTACAGCATCTGTCTCTATAGACGCTGTCAAACGCGACCTTGAGCTATAAAAAGCAATTTCTAGTTTGGCTTCCCCAACAAGATCTTCCCTTTTGTGAGGGAAGACCATAGAGAATTCACGCTGCTCCATCAAGGTCGGTAAAGACCTCACCGACACCTTTGATGTCAAAAAAGGCTCTAGGCAAGGCGACGCGCGGTCATGCGACTTCTTCAAATGAGGTTCCATTCATCGGGCATGCTTTCCTCCGACCATATTTTGCAGTTGAGCTGGTGCATACTCCTTACTTATTCATCGCCAGCCGCTTTGAATAGCTCAGTCGCAAGGCAATCAGCTCCATCAGCTTTATTGGACTTAAGTTTAGATGTGGTTTTCTTTACTTCGCCGATGTTGGGTGGACGGAATTGTTGGCCTACGTCATCCAGGTGGAATGGTGCAATCTGCCCGGTAGCGGAATTTGGTTCGTCATCTCCATTATACAATTTGCAGAAATTATTTTTCCATGTCTTCAGCACCCACTGCGATTCTACCACGATGTTATCCCCTGGGGTCCAACTATGTAACTCGATTCTACAATAAAAACGTTCTCAGCTCGCTAATTCTTAAGCCAGTGCTTATAAACGGGTTGGGTACGTTTGCCCGAAAAACGTTTTCCCGCGTCACGTTTTCCCGCGTCACGTTTGCCCGAAAAACGATTTCCCGTCGATCGTTTTCCCGAAAAACAATATCCCGTGGATCGTTTTCCCGCGGTTACGTTTGCCCGCGGTTTGCTACTACCCTTGATATAAAGTAACGGCGCTGTAGTCTAATTGGATTCCCATATCCAATTGGATTCCCATAGGCATCAGCCAATCAAAATCATTGAAAATGAATTTCAATACTCTTTTTGATTTTTAACAATATGTAGAAGACTTCACTGTATTAAATTCTATAGTGTGAGAATCAACAAGTACGAACCTCTTCACAAGTAAGTCGTCCGATACAAGTAAAAAAGGAGGAATAATTCCGGAATAAAATTGAGTTCTTACTAGAACTCCGTAGCGTGAAGTGTGAACATCAACATCTCTCTAAGGGATAAAATTAGATTTTCAGTTTTGGTGGTTTGGTTGGGTTGGGTTGGGTAATCAGGACGCTTAGGACGATTGGAAGCGTTTAAGGTGAATCCTTAGGGGAATTTGCTTTTACGCTTTAAAGTCGTTTTAAGCGTTGGTCAGGTTGGTGCCAATTTCAAAAAAAAAAAAGTTGAGAAAAGTTCAGATCTTTTTTTGAATTAAAAAAAAAAAAATCATTAATATTTTGAAGACAAATTAAAACAAGAAAAAAAGGGTGAGCAAGTAAACTGAAAATATTTTTTCGAAAGTTTTGAAAAATACTTTTTTACCAATTTTTTTTTCATTTTTTAGAACTGGAACTTCCTAGATCACGAATATGAATTTTATAAGTCGCTAGGACGCTTAGTTTAGCCGCAAATCAAGTTTAAAAATGTAAACTTTGATGCCTCTAGGACGCTTAGTTTAGCCGCAAATCGCGTTTAAAGATTTAAGTTTATTTTTCGTATAATTGAGCGCCAATTTCAAGTTCTCTTGAGCAAAAGTACCTTGGGTGGCGAATAAACGCAAATAAACAGTGAGATATGTATGGGGGGGCATGCTGCCCCCCTGCAACCCCCCTGTCTGGGCTCACTATAGGAATTGGGGTGGGTGCGAGGTTGGGTGTATGCAAAGTTTCTTTATTTAAAGTCGCCTGGACGGATAGTTTAGCCGCAAATCAAGTTTAAAGATGCAAACTTTGATGCCTCTAGGACGCTTAGTTTAGCCGCAAATCTTGTTTAAAGATTTAAGTTTATTTATCGTATAATTGAGCGCCAATTTCAAGTTTTCTTGAGCAAAAGTACCTTGGGTGGCGAATAAACGCGAATAAACAGTGAGATGTGTATGGGGGGGCATGCTGCCCCCCTGCAACCCCCCTGTCTGGGCTCATTATAGGATTTGGGGTGAGTGAGAGGTTGGGTGTATGTAAAGTTTCTTTTGCATTGAAAGTCGCTAGGACGGATAGTTTAGCCGCAAATCAAGTTTAAATTGTGTAAACTTTGATACCTCTAGGACGCTTAGTTTAGCCGCAAATCGCGTTTAAAAATAAAAGTTGATTTTTCGTATGATTCGATGCATCAATTCAGCGCCAGTGTCAAGTTTTCTTGAGAAATACTACATTGGGTGGAAAATAAACGCGAATAAACAGTGAGGTATGTATGGGGGGGCATGCTGCCCCCCTGAAACCCCCCTGCTTGGGCTCATTATAGGATTTGGGGTGGGTGCGAAGTTGGGTGTATGTAAAGTTTCTTTTGCATTTTAAGTCGCTTGGACGGATAGTTTAGCCCCAAAAAGATATAAACTTTGATGCCTCTAGGACGCTTAGTTTAGCCGCAAATCGCGTTTAAAGATGTAAGTTTCTTTTTCGTATAATTGAGCGCCAATTTCAAGTTTTCTCGAGCAAAAGTACCTTGGGTGGCGAATAAACGCGAATAAACAGTGAGATGTGTATGGGGGGGCATGCTGCCCCCCTGCAACCCCCCTGTCTGGGCTCACTATAGGAATTGGGGTGGGTGCGAGGTTGGGTGTATGCAAAGTTTCTTTATTTAAAGTCGCTTGGACGGATAGTTTAGCCGCAAATCAAGTTTAAAGATGCAAACTTTGATGCCTCTGGGACGCTTAGTTTAGCCGCAAATCGTGTTTAAAGATTTAAGTTTATTTATCGTATAATTGAGCGCCAATTTCAAGTTTTCTTGAGCAAAAGTACCTTGGGTGGCGAATAAACGCGAATTAACAGTGAGATATGTATGGGGGGGCATGCTGCCCCCCTGCAACCCCCCTGTCTGGGCTCACTATAGGAATTGGGGTGGGTGCGAGGTTGGGTGTATGCAAAGTTTCTTTATTTAAAGTCGCCTGGACGGATAGTTTAGCCGCAAATCAAGTTTAAAGATGCAAACTTTGATGCCTCTAGGACGCTTAGTTTAGCCGCAAATCGCGTTTAAAGATAAAAGTTGATTTTTCGTATGATTCGATTCATCAATTCAGCGCCAGTGTCAAGTTTTCTTGAGAAACTCTACCTTGGGTGGAAAATAAACGCGAATAAACAGTGAGGTATGTATGGGGGGGGCAACCCCCCTGCTTGGGCTCATTATAGGATTTGGGGTGGGTGCGAGGTTGGGTGTATGTAAAGTTTTTTTTGCATTGAAAGTCGCTAGGATGGATAGTTTAGCCGCAAATCAAGTTTAAATTGTGTAAACTTTGATGCCTCTAGGACGCTTAGTTTAGCCGCAAATCGCGTTTAAAGATAAAAGTCAATTTTTCATATAATGCGATGCATCAACTGAAAATCGGCACTTCCTAGAATATGACGCTTATAGCGAGTTTCATTGCCAATGTCAAGTTTTCTTGAGCAACAGTACCTTGGGTGGCCCGCTTCGCGGGTTCTCAGGATTTTAACCCTCCTTTTTGGGTCCTCTGTCCCGCTCACGCAACTCCGTTGCTCCGCTTCGGGTATGTAAAGTCGTCTGGCAGGCGCCAATGTCAACAGTACCTTGCGTCTATCGTCTAGCGCAGAAAAATTACTTTATATTCATAGCTAGATTAATTTAACATCCCTTTACAATCTTTAATTTAGCCCCAAAAAGAACTAATGTAGCTAGATTGTACTTCTAAAGAGTTTCAAGCTGTATGACAGAGAAATTGATGAGCTATTTTTATAGTGTTCACTGTCATCAGCATTGAAATTAGCCAAGCGTCGAGGTCATGTCATTTACAAATTTTCAATAATTTTCATATTAATCCGAGATATGAAACTGTGAGAATCAACAAGAACGAACAACCAAGTAAGTCGACACATAAAAGTATAAAAGCAAAAGTAATTCCAGAATAAAATTCAGTCCTCACTAGGACTCGGTAGGGTAAACAATAAACATCTCTAAGAGATAAAATCATTTTCGTTTGGTGATTCGTAAGAGGAATTCAATTTTACGCTTAAAAATTATTTTAGAAGAATTCAATTTTTTTCATGCTTAAAATGGTTTTTAAGCGTTTTTAACAGATATTATGTTTTTTTTAGCTTAAAATCATTTTTTGGGAATTTTATTTTTTTCCCGCTTAAAATTCATTTTTCCGTCCTTGAAATCCATTGAAATAGTTAAAATGGTTTTTAAGCGTTTTGAACTGAAATTATGTTTTTTTTAGCTAAGAAATTTTTTTTGTGAATTTTATTTTTTTCCCGCTTAAAATTATTTTTTTCGCGCTTTAAATCCATCAAAATAAATAAAATATTTTTTTCCAAAATACGAAAAAGTACTTTCCAAAAGTATTAAATACTTTTTCCAATCCCGCAGCCAATCCCGTCAAAAAATCCATAGGAAACTGTGCCGCGGGATATCGTACTGCGGGATTGGAGTCAAAAAAGTACATATACAATCGGCGGGCAAACGTAATACGGGCAACTGATCTACGGGAAAAGGTAGTGTTCCCCTTATAAACAAAAATAGAACTGCACTAATTCAAGATTCTGTGGCACAAAGTCGGAAGCACTAAAATTTTATCCCACTTTCATACATATTACCACCTATAATTAGCACTGAAAACAACTTTTGAATGGATTCGAAAGTAGAATAAAGTTACAAAGTAGGGCCCCAGATCATCCTTGCAGGCTTCGGTTCGGGCCTTGTAACCTAGGGAGGTTGCATTTACTTATTGGTAAAACTTTCAAGCCTCATTTCTGCTAGGGCATCCTTCTATTTCCTTGATCACGCGCTTCTCATGCTCTATCTATTTCCTTCTTAGAAGCTTGTGTTCCTGTCTCCTCTTCTGCTCGTACTCGTAGAGCTCGCGAGCAGTTCTGGTCCTTCTGTGTATGCCTGTTGTTTGTCTACATGTACCTACTTGCCGGTATTCTTCATCAAACCAGGAGTTCCGATGTTGTGATCGTGTGAGGCCCAGCACATCCAGAGGCGGTATCACTGATGGCTTTCTGGCAGTTCTTCCACTGGTTGTCGATACTTGCAATTGGCTGCATAGGACTATTTACGAGGGCGCGAGAAGCTCGATCGGTTCTTTGTTTTGGCTAAGGTCTCGATATTCGTAGCATTATCTTTGCTACAACGAGGTGGTGGTCTGAGTCAATGTTGCATCCTCGGATCGTTCAGACATCATTGATACTGGAGGAGTGCCTTGCGTCGATTGCAATGTGGTCAATCTGGTAGGCGGTTGATTGACTAGGAATTCGCCATGTCCCCTTATGTATATCGAGGTTCGGGAACTGCGTATTAGCTGCCACAACGTTTCGCCTCGCAGCAAAGTTGATTAAACTGAGTGCGTTATCGGAGGTGTCGTGCAGGCTATATCTTCCAATTGTGCCTCCAGAGACGTCTGCTCTTTCTAGTTTGGCATTAAAATCACCCAAGACAATTTTAATGTCATAGCTAGGGCATTGCTCATATGTCTTGTCCAGGAGCTCGTAAAACTCGTCCTTGGTGTCGTCAGCTTTCTCCTGTGTGGGGGCATGCGCGCATATCAGGCTGATGTTGGCAAACTTAGCCTTGATGCGAATTGTCGTGAGGCACTCGTTCCCATAGTTTAAACTCAAGACTTCTTGTCTAAGTATGCCTCTACCAACAGAGATCCACATCCAAAAAGACTCTGCCCTTGTGGTCGGTAACAGTCACCGTTGTAAATATCGCAGTCTTTCAGTTTTCTTTTGCCCGGCCTATCCCATCGCACTTCTTGGATGGCGGTTATGTCTCCTCTCTAGCAGTCTAGGGCTTCCGCTAAATGTTCGGATGCACGTGATCTATAGAGAGACAGAACATTCCACGTGCAGATCCGAAGTTAGTTATCCTTATTTCTTTTACTAGGTTCGTCAACAGTAAATCCGTCTGTATCCGAGACTTGTTGTTGCTCCGCAACTAAATAGCTTTACTTGGCCGGGAAGTCACCCTGACGGTACGACCCCCAACCTGGGAGACCAGACCCTTACAATATAACTCAAAGGACGGGGAGCCAGATTAACTACTTCTAATAGGTCTGAGCTCCAAATATGTCGTAGTAGCCCATATAATGTTCACTAAGTAGTTCAGCCTAATTGGAACTGTAGACGCCACCGTTGATTCCATCTTGAGAATTCTTTCGCTGTCACCTGGATAGAGGAGAAGTGCCTTAGTGGGAACACTCCTTCCACCCCTCTCTCGTTTGCTGCCCTATAAAACCGTCCACAAGGAATGGAACCCCATCTTCAGTTAAAGGTACTAGGCATCCGATGTTCACCACGGCGGAGGTGAGAGTAGGAGTTGATAGACAGAGGTTCGCTTTGCAAAAATGATTGTGGACGCTTGTGTCCTCTTGAATACACCATGTCTACTCTTTGAACCTCACCGATAGTTTTTATGTTAAAAAAAATTTTAGACAAGGCGATGCGGTATCATGCGAATGCGACTTCTTCAATATCTTTCTTGAAAGAAAATTGCAAAACTCTCACGTCGACACTAAAGGCACAATCTTTCAAAAGTCCGTCCTATTACTCACTTACGCCGACGATATTGACATAATCGGACAAACAAAGCGTTAGGTATGTTAGTGGTGTTTTCGTGTGTATTGAGAAGGAAGCCAAAAAGATGGGTTTAACTGTGAATGGAGGCAAGACCAAGTATTTGGCGTCAACATGAAAGGACACCCACCATCGACATCTCGAACAGAACTTTTTTATAGCCAAGTACAATTTTGAGGTGGCCAGAAACTGTGGCTACCTAGGCTCCGCTATCAGCTCAGCGAACAAAGAATCACTCTTGCCAATCGCTGTTTCATTGGGCTTAAAAGGTAATTGAGAATCAAAGCCCTCTCTCAAGCAACTAAGGTGTCCTCAAGCAACTAGAGAAGGGGAGTGTAGGTAGGTAAATAGGTTAATAGGCTGACAGTTGGTCTTGTTACCGTCACTCTTTGATCAATGTAATTCCATTGTGGTACCCTTTATTGATTGTGAATCCCATGAAATAAAACCTATGATAAATCCCATATCAATTCAAGTCCGTTAAGGGTGCTGATGAGTTTCAGCAGGCTAAAGCCTGACAAATCGTTGGGTTTTTTTATTAGTAATTGAAGAAATATCTGTCTTTACATAATCACCTAAATGAGCAGAGGAAAACTCCTTTTAAAGGCGTGATCCTTCCTTTACCCCCACTTGAGAAATCAACTCTCCACCAGGCCCGTAGAAGCATGTGGCTTCTTGCAACGTATGGTAAATGAGTTTGATAGGTGAGTGGTTGGTGTATGTGTCCATTCGTTTGGTCAGAATTGCGGAATCTGTCGAAGGGGCTGTCCATATCCTCAATAGGATTTTACCAATCTTTGGAAGAGGTGGCATCATTATTACTCACTGACGCTCGTGTTCACCGCAGAGGCGATAGTAGCTGGTGTATGGGCGAGGTGCCCACTCTCAATTGATTCGTGCTTCTATCACTGTCACTGACGCTCAGCCTCACCGCAGAAGCGACAGCAGCTGGTGTATAAGCGAGGTGCCTATTCTCCGTCCACTTCCGCCCCAACAAGAGACACGAGCGACGGACGTTCAGCTTTCGTTTCCTCTATCATTATCGTCCGAGGAGAGCGTAACAGGTGGTACATGCAAGTTGAAGAGGGCCGCAACCAATTTGGCTTTCGAAACTGGAGACAGCTAGCAAACAACCGAGCCGGGTGGAAAAAGCTTGTTGGTTAAGGCTCTAGTCTAAAGCTAAGGTCTAAGCGACTTAGAGAAAAAATTCCGTCTATATCCGCCCTTGGAAAATTGATAATAGCATGCTTTATCTTAATTGAAGACGCATAAAGTGTCCTGAGCTGGTAGAATCCCCGCCAAGTTGTTCAAAATGCCAGGCGTCAAACAATGACTTGGTTATAGACCAAGATCTAGCTTCGGATTTACTGAGCTCTGCTTATGGTAAAACTATAATTGATCAAAGGAAGATTTATGACCATAAAGCTGAGAAATTTGTCCACTAATCGACATATTCAAAAAACTAAGTCACTAGAGTCTTTTATTACCCCAAGGGTTAAGTAAAAACCGTTGGCCATTTTTGTAAATAAAAATAAACTTCATCTTCAGTTTCAAAACGTTCGTCATTAACAACACCCCTGGTGACGTTACTTCGTCAGCTCACTAAGGAAAACAAAATTCCTTGTCAAATAGTTTCTGGCTTATTTTATAACACGCAACCATCAGTTATGTTATGTATGTATTAAGTGTTATGATATGACTCCTTTTGTACTAGAGGCCATCTATAATTTTATGAGACGAAAAGCAAGAGCAAGAGCCATAACCGAAACGTTTACGTCCATACCCTCGCTTGTCGTAATGTTTCATGTCTCTTGTGCTTATTTTGTCATTATACTTTTTCAAACAGAGTGTTGAACTGAAATAGCTAGTTGCATTCCTGTACCCTAAAACAATTCCAAAGTAATTTTCGCAGTTCTTGGAATTTCCATTCTTTATTTATTCATTACTTTGTTGTGAATTGCAACTTTGGATGAAGATACTGTCAAGTATAGAGATTGTAATTTAATGCACACTACACGTATCTTTTCTAGAATAGGCGATAGGAATAAAGAAGACAGTTTCAAATGAATTCATTCGAGCCATCGGAAATGCCTTCACATTACATCAAATTTGATAAAGTCGTAAAAAAAACTATGGTCAGGTACCATTAGTAAAAACTTTGGAAATTTTATTTTTACAAAAGAGTAGGCCTAAAAGATTTTTTTTTTCTCTCGTCTACTACTTATTGAACACCTTATACGAGCTACTACGACATACTTGGAGCTCAGGCCTATAAGGAGCGGTTAATCTTGCTCCCTGCCCTTGGAGTTATATTGTAAAGGTCTGGTCCTCCAGGTTGGGGGACGTGCCGTCGCGACGCGTCGGTGTGACTTCCCCCCGGCCAAGTAAAGCTATTTAGTTGCGAAGCAACAACAAGCCTCGGATACGGACGGATTTACTGTTGACGAACCTAGCAAACGAAATAAGGACAACGAACTTCGGATCTGCACGTGGAATGTTCTGTCTCTCTATAGACCACGTGCAGCCGAACATTTAGTAGAGGCCCTAGATTGCTACAAAGCAGACATCACCGCCATCCAAGAAGTGCGATGGGATCGGCCGGGCAAAAGAAAACTGAAATACTGCGATATCTACTACGGTGACTGTTACCGACCATAAGGGCAGCGTCTTTTTGGATGTGGATTTGTTGTTAGAGGCACATTTAGGCAAGAAGTCTTGAGTTTCAACTGTATGAACGAACGCCTCACGACAATTCGCATCAAGGCTAAGTTCGCCAACATCAACCTGATATGCGCGCATGCCCCCACAAAGGAGAAAGATAACGACATCCAGGTCGAGTTCTAAAAGCTCCTGGACAAGACAAATGACCAATGCCCTAGCTGTGTGGCATTAAAATTGTCTTGGGTGATTTAAATGCCAAACTAGAAAGAGCAGACGTCTTTGGTGGCACAATTTGAAGATATAGCCTTCACGTTACCTCCGATAACAGACTCCGGTTATTCGACTTTGCTATGGAGCGAAACGTTGTGGCAGCTAGTACGCAGCACCCGCACCTCGTTATTCACATGGTGAATTCCTGGTCAATCAACCGCCAACCAGATTGACCACATTGCGATCGACGCAAGGCACTCCTCCAATATCAATGATGTCCGAACGTTCCGAGGATCCAACATTGACTCAGACCACTACCTCGTTGTAGCCAAGGTAATGCTGCTGATATCCTGACCAAAGCCAAAACAGGGAAATACTGTAGAAAGTTCGACGTTGGACGGCTACAGTCACAAGAAATCACCGGGCCATTTCCGATCGAGTCTCTCGCGCCCTCTTAAGATAGTCCTTTACCGCCAACTGCAAACATCGAGAACCAGTGGAAAAACTGCCAGGAAGCCATCAGAGATGCCACCTCTGAAGTGCTGGGCCTCGCACGACCACCACAGTGTAACCCCTGGTTCGACGAAGAATGCCGGCAAGTACATGCAGCCAAAAAACAGGCATATACAAAGCGGCGCTGCATAGAAGGACCAGAGCTGCTCGCGAGTTCTACGACCAGAAGAGAAGAGAGGAACACAAGCTTCTTAGAAGGAAAAAAAAAGAGCATGACAAGCGCACGATCGAGGAATTAGAGGGATGCCATTGCAGGAATGAAGTTCGAAAGTTTTACCAAAAAGTAAAAAGAACCTCCCAAGGTTACAAGCCCCGAACCGAAGCCTGCAAGGACGATCAGGGGAACATCGTGGTGGAATCGCAGTCGGTGCTGAGGATATGGAAAAATTATTTCTGCGAATTGTATAAAGGCGATGAAGAACCGAATTCCGCAACCATGCAGATTGCAACATTCAACCTGGATGACGTAGGTCAGAATATAGCTATATCTAAACTTAAGTCCAATAAAGCTGCAGGACCTGATGACCTTGTGGCTGAGCTATTGAAAACGGTTGGCGATGAATTGGTTAGGAGTATGCACCAGCTCATCTGTAAAATATGGTCGGAGGAAAGCAAGCCCGATGAATGGAACCTCAGCATTGTTTGCCCGATCTTCAAGAAAGGCGATCCTCTGGACTGCACCAACTACAGAGGCATCAGTCTTCTTAATATCGCCTAAAAGATCCTCTTTGCCGTTCTTTGTGAACGCTAGGTCCATATCAGTGTGGCTTTAGGCCAGGGAAGTCCACCATCGACTAAATATTCGCACTACGACAGATCTTGGAGTCAAACCAATACCCATCACCACCTTTTCATCGATTTCAAGGCCGCGTATGACAGCATCTATAGAGACGAGCTATATAGAGCAATGTCTAGTTTTGGCATCCCTGAAAAACTCGTCCGTTTGTGCAGGATTACGATGGAGAATGCACGCTGCTCCATCAAGGTCGGCAAAGACCTCACCGACACTTTTGATGTCAAAAAAGGCTTTAAGCAAGGTGACGCGCTTTCATGCAACTTCTTCTAGATAATTTTTGAAAGAGTAGTGCAAAACTCTCACGTCAACACTAGAGGCACAATCTTTCAAAATTCCATCCAGTTACTCGCTTACGCTGACAACATTGACATAATCGGACGAACAAAGCGTGATGTCAGTGGTGCTTTTGTAACTATTGAGAAGGAAGCCAAGAAGATGGGTTTAACGGTGAATGAAAGCAAAACGAAGTATATGCTGTCAACAAGAAAGGACACCCAACACCGACTTCTAGGACAGAACGTCACTATAGACAGCTATAATTTTGAGGTGGTCAGAGACTTTGTCTGCCTACGATCCGCTTATAACTAAGCGAACGATACCAGTGCTGAGATCAAACGAAGGATTACTCTTGCCAATCGCTGTTTCTTTGGGCTAAGAAGGCAATTGAGAAGCAAAGCCCTTTCTCGAGCAACTAAACTGTCCTTGTATAAGACGCTAATCATCCCGGTCCTTATGTATGGTGCAGAGGCATGGACATTGCTAACGGTGGATGAGAACGCGACACCGACCTAGCCACAAAAGTGAAAAGCCAACGACTGAGATGGATGGGTCACTTAGAGCGAATGGACATCAATGCTCCGGCCCGGAAAGTCTTTGAATCCAACCCCGTCAGGCGGTGCAGTAGAGTTGGACAGCGTAAAAGATGGCGCACGTAAGTGGAAGAGGACCTCAACCAACTTGGTGTGCGAAGCTGGAAACACCGAGCCGTCTGGTAGAAGCTTGTTGGTTGAGGCCCTGGTCAACTCTGCACTATAGCGCCACCTTAAGTAAGTAAGTACAAAATATTGGCAAATTTGTTCCATGTTCTGTTCTGACTCAAGGAAAGCAGTAACAATTAAAACCCTAACCGCAGAGATGATACAAAGACAGAATGAAATATTTCTGAATGAACGTATGGGGTTGGTGTGGTGTTGCATGTTTCAAAACATATAAAGAAGCACGTTCGCCCCTGAGCGTTGATCAAAATGTAGATAGAAGTACATTTACCTATGCATCATCGTATACATATCTTCAAAATTCTTTGGATAAACTTAATTTGTTGAATAAAGAATTTAATTGTTGCAAATGTATTACTCAAATGCTTTCCTCTTAATCATGTTTGAAAGTGAAAGAGTATATACCTACACATACACACATTTATATATAATACATCCATACATAATGTGGTTGCCAGAGAGAGTAGATTTACCTCAGATGTGGAATCCTCTTTCCGGTCTCGGTGATAATTTTCCATCCCTGGTATATAGTATTAATGTGGAATGAAAACTCAATTAAATGCTTTTGCTTGCACCTAATGAGTACAACTTTTCGGTAAGGATGCTTAATCACTTTTCCATTTGATGTGCTTAATTTAGTTGCAAGTGCATTATGCATGACTGTATTAAAGCGTCTAGAATATAATTAAGAGATGTTTGGTTGAATATATTTGGATTGCGGTTGGGAATTTTGAAATGCAAGAAGTTTGAAGGAATATTTTGAGGAATTATTGGATCGGAAGACATTCCAACATAAGCAGAGTAGCATAGTAGCAGTAGTCCTTTTCTTACAATCAAAGGACTTTGGTAAATATTTTGGAAAGGATTTCGCTTAGGGCTTTTCAGTATTTTGATTTCGGGATTTGCTTTTGTTGTTGATATATCCATATGGAACTGATGATGAGGAGACTTCTCTTTGGGGAATAATTGTGTGTTGGCTCCTTCAAATTATTGTACATAAATGAATTGGTCTAAAGTGTATAAGTTGGTGCTATAAAATACTTTCTTTGGTCGTTTGATGTTTATTCTTGTTATTTGAACATACCTACATACATATTTAAAAGATGTTTTTTGTTGTTGTTGTTTATTATAAATTTTAATTATTTTATCCAAAATAAATGGAAAATCTATATTAAAAAAAAAAACAAATGGCTGGATCGCAGTTACTTGCTCTTATGAAGGTATATTTCAAGTTGAATAAAATTTTAAACATTTTATTGTAAAAAAAAACAAGCAAGTTATTGGAATTATATATAAGGGAGCATGAATCTTGTTCTTTTAATTGAAATTCAAATAATTGCTGTAACAATTCCCTAAATATTTTAGAGTTCAAAAAGAAAAATGCCGTCTGATTACATATAAAACCAAACGGAACTTTTGTAAGTATCGTCTCGGTCTTGTTAAAACTGCAAAATTTTAGTATCGTCTCGGAATACTAGGTCTAGGGCCTGTACCACAAAACAACAAGTGTGCTTTAACAAGCAAATTTTAACAATTAACAATATTTTCTGACAATATTTTCCATAAAAACATAACATAACAATCATCTTAACAATATAAAATAAGTGAAAAATTTGATGAATTCTTGTGTTCTGTACCACAAAACGACAATTGTTAAGAATGAATAAGAAGCGTTTACCTCTAAACAACCGAACTAACTTTCTAACAAGCAATTTCTAAATATGCAGAGTTAACAAGATAGTTAATTTTTGTACCACAAAACTTTTCGCTTTAATAGTTAAGAAGAAAAATTTCCCTTAAAACTTGTTAACTGCGTTATTAAAAAAAAAAGGGCTGAAGTATTATATTCTAGTTGCTTTTTTGCGCAAAGTAAAGATATTTAACAAAGTTGAAATTAAAAAGGTGATACGTATTTTTAAATTAACGCGAAGTTTAATTACAGTTTAAAAACGTTTGTTTTAACCTTATTTTCCTAGATCTTATATTTAAATTCTGCATTAAAAAATTTAAAAAATCCTTTTTTTTTCAAAAGCAATGCTTAAATTAGCTGAGCATGCACAAGCAATAATTAACTTACCTACTAACAAGTGATCTCTTAGAAAAGTTAGCAAGTAAGGTTAATTCTGTATATAGGATTCCGTTATGGCTTATGATATTTAGCATCATAAACATCGCTTACCACTTGTCAGATCAGCCAAGTGAGATAAGATAAAAAAGAAGCCATTCCCGTTAAAATATTTGAAGACAAAGAAATACTTTTTGGTGCTTTTTCTGATAAATTAACAAAATGTTACAAAATTGAAAAGTGGAGAGGATTTTTGAATTGGCGCAAAGTTTGAATGTTGTCCCAAAAAAGAAAGATTGGACATAATACGAGATGTTTTTTTCGGCAAAATTGCAAGAAGTAGGGGATGTACGTTCAAAATGACATATACGGACAAAATGACAAACCAGACATTTCTTAAAATCTGCTATACTTAAAGCACCCAATGCAATTTTATTAGTTGGTTTGGATGTTTTTTGAAATCTTATACAAATAATGAATCATTTTACGGCCGTGTCTCGTCAAATAAAAAACTATTTACGAATCAAATAATATTTTTTTGAACTTGCCTATTTTTCGTGGTAGTTTTATACCTTTTTATTTTACTATTATTAATTTAATTTATAGTTTATGACAAAATTCGTAAAATAGTCTTATCACAAGCCATATTATTTGAGTTTTGTGCAATTTATTGATAAAATTTTGGGGCAAAATGAAAAATACCTTTACTATGAACAAAACGACATACCTACTTTTATTGAGAACAATATTTAAATTTTAGTAGTTAAAAATGCCTCGGAATTATTACAAACGGTCAACATATCGTCAATCTTGGAGCATTGAATCGATGAAAATAGCAATTAAATAGGTCAGCGGTTCCCAAACTTTTTAAGCCCCCAATGCCCAAATATATTTCGGAACCCCATCCTGACAATAGCAAAAAATGAAAACCAACAAATTTCAAAATCAATTTTTTATTTAGTGTGGAGAATGTATCTGTTTCATTGTTTGATTTATAATTGTTTTTAAATTAATTTCTATGTCCGAAAAATTTACATACCTATTCGCATATCTGGGGCAGCGTCCAGCTTCGATCTGTTTTTAGTTTTTGTGTAAGTATACGCTGAAAAGCCTTTTTCACAGCAGTACGTGTAACAAAATGTAGCAAATTTAATATAGCTTTCTTGGCAAGCAAGGAATTCATTCTTAATACCAATCCAAAACTCGTTTAATGAATAAGAATCAAACACAAATGATGATGAAGAGGAGCTCTGCAGATCTATCAGGGATTCGTATTCCTGTATACTCAGGGTCATAGGCTTGATGGTTTTCATTAGAAATGGATTTTGTACCCACTCGACGTCAGTATTTGTATCTGGAAAAATATCCAGCATGGATCTTTCGAGACTAACCAAATGGAGAATTGGAGAGCAATAACATTGCTAACATCTGCTCTGAGTTCAAGCATGTTTTCTTGCAAGAATTCATGCAAAACTGGAAAACACTCAAAATTGTTCTTTTGTACACATGAGATAGTCCAGTCATATTGTATTTTAACCATGCCAATTGTGGGGTAGTTTTGATTTGTTCGCTCTTTTATGTTATCGGGGTGCTGAATCCGAATCTGAGGTTTGCCAACAAAATTTCGTGACGCAACATGGAAAAGAATGCAAAAAATTATGCAAAAATTCATTTTTTGGGAGTTTTTCACTAACTGATCGAAAACTACCAATTATTTGAAAATGAAATCAAGCTATCATTGAAAGCATACCTACACAATTTCCAATAAATCTCTATTTAAGGTTTTTTTCTGCGACAACCCATTTGGATTCAAGCGCTAGTCGAAAATCGATGTTTTGGAAAATCCACTCGAAAGTTCTAAGAAACTACTTCACTTACAAAATTTGAATTTTTGTCTGTAATATGAACCAATACTTGTTGATGGTCTTTGATGTGCTGAGCTCGAATCTGTCCTTGAAATTGCTCTATCACGTCACGTTTTTGAGATATTCAAATCTAAAAATTAAAAATAAATGCATTTTTTATATAAATTTGGGGATTTTTTTCTCGAGGTAATTTTTTTCGAAAAAATTTTAATAATCATTCTGAACTATGAACATTTTACTTCATTCAAATACCTCCATTCGTGTTCAAATACCTCCATTCGTGTTCGAGAAATCGTTGATTTTCGTTTTACTACCGAAATTCGAAAAATCCCACAATTTGCCCTTTTGAGCACAAATTGACGTAACGTAACGCTCTAGAGCAATTCCAATGCCAGGTTTAAACTCAGTGCATCAAAGATCATCATCTCATGTCACAGACAAAAGTTCAAATTTTGTCACACAAAGTAATTTCTTAGTGCGTGAAAGTAATTTCTAAGCGTAAAAATACGTCAATTTTCGACTAGCGCTTGAGTCCAAATGGGTTGTCGCAGAAAAAAACCTTGAATAGAGATTTATTCGAAATTATGTATACTTTCAATGGTACTTTGATGTAATTTTCGAATAGTTGGTAGTTTTAGAGCCATTCGTGCAAAACTCCCAAGAAATGCATCTTTGCATCATTTTTTTCGTTTTTTCCATGTTGCATCACGAAATTTTGTTGGCAAACCTCAGATTTGGATTCAGAACCCCCGAAAACATAGAGGAAGGACAAAATCAAAACTACCCCACAATTTGCTCGCAAAAAGCCTTTTTGAGCACAAATTAACTGGACTAAGAACCAGGAATAAATTTTGCTTTTCAAAGCTGCCAGTTTGTCTCTCGCAAAAAATAGATACTGTAATTGATTTTTCCTGCAGAGCTGTAGCAGTTTCGTTGATCTCCTCGAAAATATCTGCAAGATAAGCTAATTTCGTAATCCATTTCTCATCATGCAATACATCAAAGAAGTTTGCAGTTGAAGACATTTTCCAGTTTGAACAAATTCAACTCATCACGAGGTTGAAATAACCTGGATAAAGCTTTCCCTCTGGAAAGCCATCGGATTTCAGTATAAAGAAGAAGCGATTCGTATACTGACTGCCCATATCCTTAGACACTAACTTAAACAATCTCGATTGGAGAAGACGACTCTTTACTAAATTTACTATTTTAACAGCTTCACCGAGAATTTTTTAAAATCAGTTGGCATTCTTTTCATAACGTGCATAACGACGGAAAATACAGTGACTGCTAGTACTTCTAGGAGCAAAGTTTTTAGTATTTGAAAAAACCCCTTTAACCTTTCCCACCATCATTGCTGCGGCTCCGCCGCTGCACATATCAATACATTTTCCTCAGTTAATGATGTGTTTACTGATGAAACAGTTTATGACCCTGAAGTTCACACTTCGATTAAAAAATATAATTTGGTTAAATTTTTTTTTTGTGGAATTTTTTTTTTTTCTTTTATTGTTTGTATTTTACTGTTTATACTTCAAGACATTTGTGCAACCCTGAAAACTCTCCCGCGGAACCCCAGGGTTCGCTGGGAATCGCTGAAATATGTTACACTGCATAATGTGCAACCATTGGGCTCGTGAATCATGTGCTTACGTGTCAAAAAACACAAGTCAATTCATTTGCGAACTATGTATCTAATATGAACCCGAAGACAAAATTTGAGGACAAAAGTGCCAAGAAACAAATTACAACTAATACATTTATATATTTTAGCCAAATTGAATCTTTCTAGAACTATGGAACTAGAAAATATATCCTATGTCATTTTGCCCATTTGAAGTGCGTCATTTTGTCCATACTATACGAACGAAAAGAATTTTTGTGTAGTTTTGAAATAGTATTTTTTTTTTATTCTATTTATTTGTTTTTTAAACTTTGAAATTATTATTAAATGTTTGCAAAGAATTAAAAAAAGAATACATATATTTTTCATTACGATATATTGGGCCTTGTGAATAAAAGAAAAAGCTAAAGCTATTTTTGGACCAAGCTAAGGCTAGCTAGTCATAGCTATAGCTAGTAGCTAAAGCAAGACAGTTATAGCTTAAGCTTTGTTTCATGTGAATAAAAAAAAGATTACGTTAAATAGCTTTAGCTAGAAAATTCTAGCTTAAGCTTAATATTTCTAGCTTCCGTTTGTTTATTCACATGTTTTGGCTTAAAAGCTTAAGCTTAAACTATTATTTTTGGGACCAAAAGCAACGCAAGGAGATTTTTTTAAATCCAAGTTTTAGCTTAAGCTATTTGTTTATTCACAAGACCCATTGTTTTCACGTAAAAAGAACAAGTCAAAGCTTTCTAGTTAGGGGTCCAGAGATCTTGATATCTTAGTAGCCTTAGCTGTCTTATTCTAGCTTAAGCTATTATTAATCAAACCATTTGGAGCTTAAGCTGAAAGAATAAGCTAAAGCTATTAGAATCTAGCTTAAGCTGATTTAAACTAGCTATTACTAGAAGACATCTTTTAGTTTCTAGCTAAAGCTTGTTTTAATCACACAAAACCCAGCTTTGACTTAAAAATCCAAGTTTTAGCTTTAGCTTTATTTTTTATTCACAAGACCCATTATGTAATTTTGGACGTACTTCCCCTACACTTTGGTAAGTTTTGTTAATAAAATACCTATTCTTTAATATTTTGCAATCAAACTCATTTTTTTTTTCAGGCCAAAGTTGTATACACAGTTACACGTGAAAGCTTAGATTTACTTAATTGTTCATAATAAAACTCTAAATAATAATTTCGAAAACCAAAACTGCATATCATATAAAGTTTAAAAATCATTTGTTATGAGCTAACAATTTTGAATTCATAAGTTAATTTTCTTAACAATCTCACAATCATTTTTAACAATTGTCGTTTTGTAGTACAGAACCTGAGAATTTCAAAATTTCCCACTTGCTCTAGAGTCTAGACTGTGTTAATTATTGTTAAGAAGATTGCTAACTTTTATTTGGTGGTACAGAAAACATTGTTTATTGTTAAAATTTGCTTCTTTAATTATACTTGTTGTTTTGTGGTACAGAATTCTCGCGTATTTTCTTTAAGTTATTTAACAATCTTTAAAGGAAATTTAACTTGTTAAATGTTAACGCATAAATCTTTGTGGTACAGAAATTTATTTTCTTGTTAAATTTGGATGTTAAGAATTTACTTGTTAGAAAGTTAGATTGTTGTTTTGTGGTACAGGCCCCTGGTCTCTATATCGGTATCGTTTTCGTCTGGTTTTGGTCTCGTCCTAGTCGTGCCTCATTTTGATCCGGTAACACTTTATTTTATGTCAAGAGAACAATAATAAAATTCATTACTTGGCTGCATGTATTTACTGTTGTTAGGGTTAAAGACAGCTCACCAATTATTGAAACTAGCTGACCTTTTATAAAGGTCTGGAGATCTTTCAAAATTTTTTTTCAAATTTGTCATAAATAGGGTCCCAAAAATCGCTATAGCCTTGAACAAATTTTTTTTTTTTAATTCACTTAAGAATACCAAGGGCTGACCAATTACTAAAACTAGCTGACCTTTTATAAAGTGCTAAGGACCATTCAGCTGCCAAAAGTCACTATGACCTTGAATTTTTTGAAATTCATTAAAAATTCACAATACAAAATCTATGGCTGACCAATTACTGCAAATAGTTGACCTTTTATCACGATCTAGAAATCTTTCGGGTCGCAAACATTTTTTTGAAAATGTCACAATTGGGTGGCCCTGAGAAACGTTAAGCCTTGATTACAAGTGATCTAGGGCTGGCCAATTTCTAGGACTAGTTGAAGTTTTTCTGACCAATTACTGACCAATTAGATGGCATTTTCCTTTTTTCAAATTTCCCATACATGTATGAGGTGCCAAAGGTCCAGAACCCACCTTTTTCTTGTCTAGATAAGATCTGGTAATACACGTTATCGAAAAAAATATTATCAACAGTTGAATTAGAAGCAAGAAGCAGCACAACTTTTTTAAGAAATCTCGCAAGAATTTCATTCGTAAAATTTGCAAATTTGCGAATTTTTCAAAAATATTTACGGCACAAGCCAGCACAAGTTGAGCACAATACAGTACAACTTTTTTTCGAAAATCGAAAATGGTGGTGCTCAGTAGCCTCAGAAGTCTAAAAGATTTGTTCGTAGCTGCTTATCAAGTCATGTCAAAAGAGGATTCTTTCCATTTTGATTTATGTGTGGACTGAATTGGTTGTGCTGCCTTCGATAAACATGCCACTTGGTTATCTATCCCACGCCTTGAAAATGATTGTTTTTTATCGATTCCACTTAAAAATCGAGATTGAGTTTATACCTGCCATGGTGAGAACTCCATTGAAGTTTCGATAGAAGTTTTATGTTTCACTCCATTATAGTTAGTCATCCAGTAAAATGAGGCTTTAAGCTATAATCACCCATTTTATAATTTATATTCAGTTTGACATTCGAGATCCTGCCTATAAATGTATACACCGAAAAAAAAACGTTGGTAAAATCAACCAATATCCTTGGTTGATCTTGCGTCAACCACGCATCTTGGTCAATTTGACTATGCTTGCGTTGTCAATCTTTTTATCAAAACTTTACGATGTTCGTGATCGATTTCGGGTTTGAACAAACACTTCGCATTTTAAAGTGGTTGTAAACGTGTTAAGAAAAATGATCACGTTTCTAGGTACGCCAATATTTTTCGTGATCACGAACATATTTTTCCGGATTATATGTCAACTATAAACATTTTTAACGAACAATGCTTTGTATTAAGCTGAATATACATTGGGGTACAATTTATGCTTTTACGTGATAGAATAATCAGTTTCGTTGTTAATCGAACACGGCAGTTTGGAAATATTTGTTGCGCTTGAACTAAAATTAATATGTTTCAATGACTATGTTTGTGATTGGCTAATCATTTTCATTGTTAGCCAAGCAGGAAAATCTTCTAAAATATTTGTGTTTGAAGTTAAATTTCCGTGCTTAGATAACTATGTTTGTGTTTGGCTTAAAATAACAGTGTTGTTATATATATACATTCGTGGTTGGTTTATCATTTTCGTTGCTAAGCAAGCAGGAACATTTTGTAAAATATTTGTGATTAGAGTTAAATGTCCGTGCTCAGATAACCATAATTCTGTTAAGCTAAACATAACCGTGTAGTAATTTATATACATTCATGATCGGCTGATCACTTTTGTCCGGTGAAATATTTGTGCTTCAACATAAATGTCCATGCTCACAAAAGTATACTTGATGTTCCGCTTACTATTATCCTTGTTAATATACTATCATTTGTGATTGAATCATAATGACGTGTTCTCTCCATTATTTTGAATACTTACTTTTAAATTTGTATGCTGTAAGAACTTTTAAAATAATAGGAAAAACAGGTAAATTTTTGAATGTATTCAAATTGAGTTTATTAATATTTTCGTAAATGTTTTCTAAAACAAAAGTAATAGATATTTTGTCTAAGATAATTTTTTCAAAAAAATGTTTTTAAAAAAATCTAAGTGCCATAGATACTCTTACAAATCAAAGTCAAAACTAAATCTTTTTATTCTTAAACAATAGTTTTACATTTTTTAAGAATATACCTTTTATAAATAAAGTTCCATTTTAACATACATACATTATACTCTTAACAGTCACAAAAATCTTTCTTTAAAAATAATATAAATTTAAAAAGATATTAATAAAAGGTTAATTCTTTCCATTTGGACGGACTTTAACTTAATTTTACTTATTTAAAACAGATTCTAATTGTTGTTTTTGTAAAGTTTAAATAATAAATAATTTTTTTTTTTTTACAAAATAATATCTCTGCAGGTCTCAAGAAAATATTACAAATAATAATGTAAGTAACTTAAGCCTATGTAATATATTTTCACAGACTGCATAGCTAAATATTTTTTATATTTTTTTTTCTCCAAAAGCGACTAAAAATGTATCATGAGGTTTTGTTTAGAAAAATATTATTGTTCATACAGCTGAATTCAACATAAAAAGTATTGATGGTTTCTAAGACACAGCCATTCTACACTTTATTCAAAATAAGTAAATTTAAAAAAAAAAGGTATTTTTCAGTGGATTCCCAATTTTTTTCCCAGGAGCGACTCAAGACTAATTACTCATAGTAAAGTTCAGGAAACATTTACGTATTAACTATGAAAAAATTCGATAAAATCGCTCCACCCAATTGGGCATACATAAATGGCACTAAAACATTATTATAATTTTTCAAAATGTTGTCTTAAATAAAAACATTCGGTGGAAATTTTTCCGAACTTTTAATAAAAAAAAATATTTTTGAAAAAAAAACAGCCATACTGACCTACATGCTATTGGATATTTAAGATTTAAGATAAAAAACTTTAAAGCAAATATCAAGTGCACGAAGTAATGACTCAAACTTGTACTTTATTTCGTTGAAGTAAACTATATATAAATTCGTAATAAATTAGGTACTACTGGTTGCAGACTTTGTCCGAGTTCTCTCACCTTTATTGCCAGCTGGTCGATAGTTTGATTAAAATCATTTGCTTCACAGACTTTAATTAGAATTGATGCTTGTGAGTCCTTTAGGTTGGCTTGAAATACCTTCCTTTTCTGGTTTCACTATCAGATGCGATGTTTGCTTGTCTTGCGGAAGGTCAGAGGATAGAATGTAGGAGATTCGTTACTATAACGTCTTCAGGGTCTAAAAAAGTAAACATTTAGTTAATACTTTATAATATAAAAGCATACTGAAAATTAAACATACCATTTACAAAATGTTTCTTGTATAAGAATTCAAACAGCTCTTGATTATTTTGGTCTTTAAGTTTTTCGTTGAAAACGGGGATTATGGAGGCTTTAAATTCATCCCATAGTTCAATGAGACAGTTCTGCTTCCAAGGAGAATTCCAAATATCAATGTTTATCCTTAGAAAGAAATAAGAAAAAAAGCAAAAATTGTTTTAAGAATACAAAGTATATGCTACAAAAAAAAAAAAACAATTTTTTAAATATGTACATATATAAAGTTTTAATCTTAGAACCCACATTAACAGATTCTTCAATAACAAATGTATTCTATTATTTATTTTTACTGGGTAGTCTACAACGTTTATAAGCATTAACTGTCATAATAAATGCTTTAAAATGCAATTTAGTATATGAATTTTAAAAACAAGACGGCCCAGTGGCCAAATGACACTAGGTGCACAAGATGTGGGAAACTCAATAAAAAAAAAACTGCAAAACAATTTTATTGGGACCACCCTCATGTCAATTTTTTTTTTTTTTCTTAAAAAATTTGTGACCAGTGTTTAATTCCCTCCTAAAGCGTAAGAATCTTACACTTTTCATGTTTTATTTTGATTTTAAAGTACCCAAGTGACTTATTCAAAATACTGCAGAATAACTGGATTATAAATGTAATTTTGACTTTTAAATGACTTTAAAGATTTTAAAAAGTCATAGAGACTATAATAGTCAAATTGACTTCAAGTCACGATTTTCAAAATGACTTTTATTTTAAAAGTTAAAGTTATTTTGGAAGTCAAAAGACTATTAATTCAAGTCTAAGTCATGTCTTAACTGCAGTCACTAAATGTCTTTAGTGTTAATAACTCCTAATTTCATTTTTATTTATCCCGCATTACATTTTTATTAGCTGAGAGGCATAAAGTTTTTCGCGTTATTGATATCCTCTCTAACAATTTAATGGAAATGCAGACAAATTTAAAACAATGTAAATATTAAACCAATTACCAATGTCACTCCAGCAGAGTGTTTAATCAAGGACCAGTTGTTCAAAATTGAGAAAAAATTTTGGTTTGCAATTTCTTGTTGTCTTGTGTCTTGTCTTGAAAGTTGTTCTCCATTTAGATTTTATCTCATCCCAAGGCTCTTTAATTGTGAATTTTTAGCCATTTTATATCTGCCAAGGTATCGTCTGAATCAAAAAAGTTCATATATAATAAAATGAGAAAGTTTAAAGAATAATTTTCATTGTTTGAAGATAAAAAATTACCATGCAACAATTCCATTTCTTCTTCGGTAAGATTTGGATTAAAAAGACCTGGACTTGGGCTTGAGTTTAATTTGTTTTCGCCTGTCTTGACAAGGCCAATTTTTCGATGCCGGCGCTTTAAATTGTAGTAGCGGCTGTATAACCTTCCTGATGGATTTTCTTGTGAACCTTTCATAAGTGCCGCATAACAAATGCTCTGCAATTAATGAATTTTGATAGAAGGTAATGTTACCGTAATAAAAACGGAAATTGTTGTATTTCTTCTAGTGGATTCAAATTCGTTTTTCATAAGAAATTTATAATAAAATCTCGACTGTAGTTACTTATACCTACTATTGAAGGAGTATAAGAAAAAACATTGGCCTTTCATAATAAAAAGAAAAATTATGCTTAATAACGTGTTTTTGCAATAAAATGCTAAAAAAATGTTTTTGATAATAAACTGTACGAAAACCGTTTTCCGAACCGTTATTGGAGGACATATACAATTTGGTAACTTTTCTTGTGTAAATTCAAGAATCGGTTGCAGTTTGGCAACGTTAGAGCCAGTCAAAGGAAAAAAAAAATAAAAATCATAAAGCCGTTATAACTTTGAATGCAAATTTTTAGTAGATTATAAACGTATTCAAAATGAGTTTAATTCATCTCTTTAGGTTGAACCGTGTGGTTAGGAGAGAGAATTATGTTTTCAGTCACAAGACATTTTCATGAAAAGGCCCTATGTTGACCATAAGAGATTTTTTTTTATAAATTAACTTAAATCAAAAAACTTTGAATGCAAATTTTTAGTAGATTATAAACGTAATCAAAATCAGTTTAATTCATCTCTTTAACTTTAACCATTTGGCTAGGAGAGAGAATTATGTTTCCAGTCACAAGACATTTTCATGAAAAGGCCCTATGTTGACCATAAGAGATTTTTTTTGTAAATTAACTTAAATCAAAAAACTTTGAATGCAAATTTTTAGTAGATTATAAACGTATTGAAAATGAGTTTAATTCATCTCTTTAGCTTGAACCGTTTGGCTAGGAGAGAGAATTATGTTTTCAGTCACAAGACATTTTCATGAAAAGGCCCTATGTTGACCATAAGAGATTTTTTTTGTAAATTAACTTAAATCAAAAAACTTTGAATGCAAATTTTTAGTAGGTTATAGACGTAATCAAAATGAGTTTAATTCATCTCCTTAGCTTAAACCGTTTGGCTAGGAGAGAGAATCATGTTTCCAGTCACAAGACATTTTCATGAAAAGGCCCTATGTTGACCATGAGAGATTTTTTTTGTAAATTAACTTAAATCAAAAAAACTTTGAATGCAAATTTTTAGAAAATTATAAACGTATTCAAATTGAGTTTAATTCATCTCTATAGCTTGAACCGTTTGGCTAGGAGAGAGAATCATGTTTCCAGTCACAAGACATTTTCATGAAAAGGCCCTATGTTGACCATGAGAGATTTTTTTTGTAAATTAACTTAATTCAAAAAACTTTGAATGCAAATTTTTAGTAGATTATAAACGTATTCATAATGAGTTTAATTCATCTCTTTAGCTTGAACCGTTTGGCTAGGAGAGAGAATTATGTTTCCAGTCACAAAACATTTTTCATGAAAATGTCTTATGTTGACCATAAGACATTTTTTTGTAAATTAACTTAAATCAAACAAACTTTGAGTGCAAATTTTTAGTAGATTATCAACGTATTGAAAATGAGTTTAATTCATCTCTTTAGCTTGAACCGTTTGGCTAGGAGAGAGAATTATGTTTTCAGTCACAAGACATTTTCATGAAAAGGCCCTATGTTGACCATAAGAGATTTTTTTTGTAAATTAACTTAAATCAAAAAACTTTGAATGCAAATTTTTAGTAGGTTATAGACGTAATCAAAATGAGTTTAATTCATCTCCTTAGCTTAAACCGTTTGGCTAGGAGAGAGAATCATGTTTCCAGTCACAAGACATTTTCATGAAAAGGCCCTATGTTGACCATGAGAGATTTTTTTTGTAAATTAACTTAAATCAAAAAAACTTTGAATGCAAATTTTTAGAAAATTATAAACGTATTCAAATTGAGTTTAATTCATCTCTATAGCTTGAACCGTTTGGCTAGGAGAGAGAATCATGTTTCCAGTCACAAGACATTTTCATGAAAAGGCCCTATGTTGACCATGAGAGATTTTTTTTGTAAATTAACTTAATTCAAAAAACTTTGAATGCAAATTTTTAGTAGATTATAAACGTATTCATAATGAGTTTAATTCATCTCTTTAGCTTGAACCGTTTGGCTAGGAGAGAGAATTATGTTTCCAGTCACAAAACATTTTTCATGAAAATGTCTTATGTTGACCATAAGACATTTTTTTGTAAATTAACTTAAATCAAACAAACTTTGAGTGCAAATTTTTAGTAGATTATCAACGTATTGAAAATGAGTTTAATTCATCTCTTTAACTTTAACCATTTGGCTAGGAGAGAGAATTATGTTTCCAGTCACAAGACATTTTCATGAAAAGGCCCTATGTTGACCATAAGAGATTTTTTTTGTAAATTAACTTAAATCAAAAAACTTTGAATGCAAATTTTTAGTAGATTATAAACGTATTGAAAATGAGTTTAATTCATCTCTTTAGCTTGAACCGTTTGGCTAGGAGAGAGAATTATGTTTTCAGTCACAAGACATTTTCATGAAAAGGCCCTATGTTGACCATAAGAGATTTTTTTTGTAAATTAACTTAAATCAAAAAACTTTGAATGCAAATTTTTAGTAGGTTATAGACGTAATCAAAATGAGTTTAATTCATCTCCTTAGCTTAAACCGTTTGGCTAGGAGAGAGAATCATGTTTCCAGTCACAAGACATTTTCATGAAAAGGCCCTATGTTGACCATGAGAGATTTTTTTTGTAAATTAACTTAAATCAAAAAAACTTTGAATGCAAATTTTTAGAAAATTATAAACGTATTCAAATTGAGTTTAATTCATCTCTATAGCTTGAACCGTTTGGCTAGGAGAGAGAATCATGTTTCCAGTCACAAGACATTTTCATGAAAAGGCCCTATGTTGACCATGAGAGATTTTTTTTGTAAATTAACTTAATTCAAAAAACTTTGAATGCAAATTTTTAGTAGATTATAAACGTATTCATAATGAGTTTAATTCATCTCTTTAGCTTGAACCGTTTGGCTAGGAGAGAGAATTATGTTTCCAGTCACAAAACATTTTTCATGAAAATGTCTTATGTTGACCATAAGACATTTTTTTGTAAATTAACTTAAATCAAACAAACTTTGAGTGCAAATTTTTAGTAGATTATCAACGTATTGAAAATGAGTTTAATTCATCTCTTTAGCTTGAACCGTTTGGCTAGGAGAGAGAATTATGTTTCCAGTCACAAAGCATTTTTCATGCAAATGACCGATGTTAACAATGCGAGCCTTTTTGTTTTCTAAATTAATTCAAATCAAAAAATTATGAATACAACATTTAAGAGGAATACAAATGAAATCAAAGTTTATATTATGTCTTTCAATTTTCGTTTCGCTTTGAGAGAGATTTATTTATTTATTCATTTTTCTACGTTGGCAAAAGTTTTTTTTTTTGTAATTGAATCATTTGTTTATTATTTTAAAATCTATGATATATTCTAATATAATAACTATTAATTATATATAGGTAGGTAGTAGGTATTATGTTATCTGAAAAAAAGTTAAAAATATTGAGATAGTCGTTACGGCTTACCTTCAATAGAATGAGTATAGTTTATCCTTTTTTTAAGAATTATTGCTAAATATTTAGGTAATTTTTTCCAATTTTTTGGTTGGCATTAAAAAAATCTTGTTAAGGCACTCTTCACGTAATGTGGAACTCATCATACTCATATCTCACATGTGTGATCGTGTGATATGTCTCAATATGTGGTAGTAACCTTAAACAAAACAGACACGAAAAATTAGTTTTATATTGAATTTATGAGAGGAAAAACATTGATTTTGTATTTTATTTGTATGTTTTCATTTCTATATAGGTATATTCTATTTCCAAACTCTTTACAAAATCATGTTTTTTTTTAAATGGCGTCTGGATAGAAGAAAATTCTTAGAAATATATGTTGATATGTACATACATATCTAAAGTAAGCTACCCAAAAAGAGTTTCAAACTTGGGGATTATATTATTGACTTACCTTTATTATATTATTACAATAATTTTGTAATAATTGCTGGTGAATAGGTATTAGTTTTTTAATATTAATTAACTTTTTTACAACACGCATATAAAATTGACCTTTACGTTCGGTGGCACTTTAACTTCTGATGGAATAAAACGATATGAAAATTATTGCATCCAAGTCCGTTACAATACTTAACGCGTCCTTTTGATCACGAACGTTGGTATACAAGCAAATAATTTGTCCTTTTGATCACGAACGTTGATACAAGAAAATAAATGTGTGAGTTTACAAAGTTTCCGATGACTGAACAATGTTTGTGTTCATTTTACAAAGTATGTGTGAATACATTTTTAGAATGCAGCTGCTTACTACCGCAATGTCGATGTTGATGTTGAGAGAAGAGCTATGTTCTCTTCACGTCTCTCATCAACACAAACATGGTAAAAGGAAAAAGAAAGGTGCATATTAAGCTATGTTTACACTGCACTGTTAAAAAGATTGAAAATAATAATCAATATGTATGAAATAGATATATTCAAATTTCAAATCAATAAAGCCAACAATAAAATGAAACTTGAACTTTTTTTTGCTAAATGTTTACTTGAATTATATGTATTCATGAAAATTGCTAACATTTAGCTTCAGATTTTGAAATAACGAACACTTGAACGACGAACACTTAAGAATATTTGTTGAACCCGCCGCAGAATACTTTCAACTCCAGAGATATGTCAAATCTTGTTAATGTGTGAAATCGATGTGAAATCTTGTTGACATTTTGCTTAGAACAAAAATTGATTTTTTGGTTGTTAGGAATTCGACATTAACTACTTTTTGCAAAAAGTGAAAAACAAAAACATGTGCAAAGGATCCCTGGGTGCGGAAAAGCTGTTTCATCTGTCAAATCAATCTGAAATGCTTGATCAAAATGTCAAACTTCCTCTGCCAGATTTGATAGTATATCTATGATTATGATATGCAAAATAAAAAACAAAATGGCTAGAAAAAGTTAATGAAACTCAACAAAAAACTATAAATTGATATTATGGGCGCGTCATATGATTTCCTTGTATTCGCTTGTTTACTTCCTACCACTTCAGTGATCTATCGACTATTATAGTTCTGCCATAATGTCGTACAACATCTTTGTATCCATAGAAACGCAAATTTGCGATTACATTTTTTTTCCATGAGGAAGAAGTTGTACAAACTACTTGACTGACTATGTAAACCTACTATTCAAGCATAAACTCATCTCTTTTGCGACGTTCCAGATGTCTCAACAATGTTTGTAATAATTTTACAAAGAAGGTGTGATAATATAATTACGTTCATGATAACATAACCATGAAAAAAGAGTATATTTATATTTTTGATCACGAACATTTTCATCCGAGGCACAAACTTTTCAGTTTTATGACGTTTCTGATGACTCAACATTGTTTGTATTAATTTTTTAAAGTATACGTGACTGCTTTTATAGAGTGCAGCTGCTTACTACGACTTTTTGATGTACATGTTGAGACAAGATTTCCGTTACGTCTCTCATCAACACAGACATGATGAAAGGAAAAAGAGAGATGGATATTAAGCTTTGTTTACACTGAACAGCTAAAAAAAAATGAAAATAATTATTAATATGTATGGAATAGATTTATTCGATTTAAAAAAGCCAAAAATAAAATAAAATAAAACTTGAATTTAAATTTCCACACCGATTTTGATTTTTAACAAAAGAATTTATAATAAAAGAATATCAGGTTCTTTTTTCCAATTACTAGGAAGTTCCGTTCTGACTTTGTCACAAAGATAAGGTAGAACTTATCGTATAATAGTCTAAATGTCAAATAATGTCAAAAAACTTAAAAAAAATAACTTTCTAAACAGTGAAAAGGAAAAGTGAGCCATATTCCACGCAAGTAAATGACTCATCTCTCTTTTTTTCGTTCCTAACTCCCCAAATCGCAGTTTCACTTTCGTAGGGTGCGTTCGGGAGCGCTCTTCACATCCCAACGCAAAAGTTAATGAAACTCAACAAAAAGCTATACATTGATATTAGCCGTGTTTTTTAGTGCATTTTTATCTTCGCTTACAAAAACTGAGGATGTTAAATACAACAACAATACGGAGTTATACTAAAATGTTGTTGTATTTGACATGCTCCTTTTTTAAGCGAAGATAAAAAATGCACTAAAAAACAGGGCTACCATCGGCTCGTCATGTGATTTCCTTGTATTAGCTTGTTTACTTCCGACCACTTCAGTGAGTTATCGACTATTATAGTTCCACATTTTTATACAACATCTTTGTATTCATGGGACGCAAATTTGCGTTTACATTTATTTTTTCCATCAGAAAATGTTGTACAAACTACTTGACTATGTAATCCAACTATTCAAGCATATAAACTCATCTCTTTTGCGACGTTTCAGATGTCTCAACAATGTTTGCAATCATTTTAAAAAGTATTTGTGATAATATAATAACGTTCATGATTATTTTACCACAAAGAAGAGTTTTCTTATATTTTTGATCACGAACATTTTTATTCAAGCACACAAACTTGTAAGTTTTATGATATTTCTGATGACGCCATAATGTTTGTATTCATTTTACAAAGTATGTGTGATGCTTTTTTAGAATGCAGCTGCTTACTACTACATTTTGATGTTCTTGCTGAGACAATGAGCTCTGTTCCGTTCACGTCTCTCATTAAAACAAACATTATGAAAGGAAAAAGAGAGATACATATTAAGCTTTGTTTACACCGGACAGAAAAAAAAAATTGAAAATAAAGGCTCCCCCAAACCAACGCGAAACATTCGCCAACGACGCGAAATCATTCACAATAATACAAAATGTGAAAGATACACAATGCTTAGCAACAACAAAAAACTGTTTTTGCGAATGATTCGCTATGATTTCGCGTTGGTTTGGGAGAACCTTAATAATTAATATGTATGAAATAGTGTTATTCGAATCAATAAGGCCAACAATAAAACAAAACTTAAACTTTCAAATTTCAGCACCAATTTCGATGATTTGTTTTCTGCTAAATGTTTAGGTACCTACATGAATTATGTAAATTCAGAAAATTTCTGGAATGTGTCTTTATAATAATTTATAAAAAACATGCGTAACCTCATGTGACGGTGTAAGGTCATGGTATCTAATGTTGTAAACTGCGTAATTCTATAAAAATTTGTAGAAAATGCGTCAGATTTAGATACAGATTTTTAAGACATTTGCGTTGTAAAGTGCTGATTTGGTTTTTTCTTATTTATTCTTCAATTATTTTATTAATTCTTTATGTTTTCATGAATTATTTTGGTTCAGAAGCTTTCTGAAATGGGTTAAAATATTTTTATTTTTCAAATTACCTAAAATAAATATTTTGATCCAAAAAACTAATTATCTGTAAATTTAGGAAAAACATTATATTTGAAAACAACGCGACCATCTCTATTCTTGTATTTATTATTTTTTCTTAATTAAGTTATAGTTATAAAAAGGCTCTTCCAAATCAAAGCGAAACAACAATAACAACACGTTCTTGTCGACGGAAACAACGTGTTTTTGTTATTGTTTCGTCGCCGTCAGCGAATGTGTTGATCATGAACAGTTTTTTCGCAAATTTTCAACTTTAAATATAAGAAACGCTGAAAATATATAAAGGTACACTTTCGGATTTTATAAAATAATTTGCATTATAAAGTGAAGAATTGGCTTTTATTTTTCAAGGCTTCCATTTATTCTTAAGGATGAACTAAATTCAACTATTTGTTGCACAAATTGTGACATGCGCTAGCTGCGAAAAATCCGTTTTATCTATCAAATCAATCTGAGATGGTTTAGTTTTTAATCTAGCTTGATTTCAAGATTCGTTTTTTTCGGTCGTTTCGTGTTTCGTCGTTTTGACACATTTGGTGTAGGGGGAACGAAGTAACGAAAGCACGTATGAAGATTTTAATCTTTTTGTGGTTGAACTTTGACGTTAATGATATACGAGTAGAGATGGGGGCTTTTTCATAATTAAATAGGTTAAGATTTGAACAAGAAGTGATTTAAAAACATTTTTAATTATTAAATATTAATGTCTATTTTCCAATAAATGAACCTGAATGTTTTTGAACGTCGAAAACAGGAATGGACTTTTTTCGTTGTGTGTGGATCACGATGGTACGTACCTGCCAAAAATCGAAACGAACGAAAAAACTTATCGTGTAATCTGGCTCTAATTGAGCTGATGCATGTGTTTCAAAGCTGAAACCGATCTGTTTCGAAACTTGCATATGTAGCCTGATCCTTTAATGCCCGATTTATTCGACTGGCAAACTGTCCTCGTATCGCAAAATTTGACAGAATGACTGGCAAAAAGAAATAACAGTTTCATTCTGCTTGCCTTTAATCTGTCGAAATTTGACAGTTAAATGGCAACATGCCATTTGCGTAAATGGGGTTTTATCTTAGAGGCCTTTTTATTATGCAACTCAAAAGGATTTAAGTGAGTCAGTGGATCGTTGGTTTGTTTGATCAATAATAGCTGTGTTTTATTATTTTCGATCTGCTCTGGATTAACTTTTAACTCATTATACAAATACAACTTAAAATCAACAATGCAATTGTTTAAAGATGAAACCAATAGCAAAAAAGATAGTTTTCGGTTAGTTACGCGTTAATGTTTGATTGGTAATTAAAAGAGCATTTTTATTCTTACTAGCGAATTATTTCGTATTGAAAACATCTGCAAACATATTTAATCAAACATATTTGTGATCTTTCATGTTGAAAACATCTGAAAACATATTTAATCAAAAATTTGTTTTATCTTAATTGGAATAAAATTCAACAACGCATGGTTAGTTGATTTGAATACGAAACGTTTGTAGTTTTAACCACAGACATAATTAATTTTAGTTTATTGCCAACCTATCATTCTATCATATTTGTTGTTAATTAACTATAAAATCAACAATGGAAATGTAAAAAGATGAAAACAATATAAAAAAAAAACAGATACTTCTTTGTTAATCACGTTCATGACTGATTAGCAATAAAAATAGCATTTTAATTGTTATTCAAAACTTATTTCATAATGAATATATCTGCAAACATATTTGATCAAACATTAGTGTGATCTATATTCGAAAAAAAATCAACAAGGCATGGTAAGTTGAATTGAATACGAATCGTTTGTAGCTTAAACCACCAACATCATCAATTTTAGTTCATTGCGAACCTGTCATTCCATCATGTTTGCTGTTGTTTAACTATAAAATCAACAATACAATTGTACAAAGATGAAAACAATTAAAAAGAAAAATAAATAGTTTTTTGTTAATCACGCTTATGATTGACTGGCAATAAAAGCAGCATTTTTTAATTGTTAATCAAAATGATTTCATATTGAAAATATCTGCAAACATATTAAATCAGACATTTTTGTGATCCTTAAGAGAAAAAAAGTCAACTACGCATGATTAGTTGATTTGAATACGAAACGTTTGTTGTTTTAACTACAAATATACTCAATTTCACGATTTTTTGCCAATTTTTCGGTTTATCACGTTTATTATTGATTAACAATCAAATCAACAATGTCATTACTGATTTAAAATAAAATCTTATTCAAATCAACTAATAGTATTAGTCAATTCAAATATGTTCGTGATACTTCAGAGAAAATATATCAACAACGGCTCGTTAGTTGATTTGAGCATGCGGCGTTGGTTGTTTTAACTACAAACATACTCAATATAGCCAATTGTTGGTCAAACACGAAACATACTTGAATCAACCAAGGTTTTTTTTTTCGGTGATGTCAGTTAAATAATTAGAATTTACTCAGACACTGTGAAAAAGGCTCTAAGCCGTATAGAAAAAGTCTTTTCAAGTCTCACTTTGCAGAAAAGCAACTTTTTACTTCAGTTAGACAAAATACTCTATGGGCCAATTGTACAATCGTGATTCAAATTTTGATCCGTGGTTCAGCAATTTTAAATCATCGATTTCGGCGAGCCTTAGAGATGGTTCAAGTATGTTATAATAGCCAATTACAAGCTTGAACAATAGTTTAACCTCGTTTAATTCACCAAAAATTGGTAACTTAAAGTTGCTGAACGACGGATCAAAATTCGAAACACGTTTGTTCAACTGGTCCTAAGTGATGTTGGAATGCGAAGTATAAGAACAATGAGGAAGGCATATTCTAAAAATAAAGAATAAATCTAATCTATTACTTTCTTCAATACCAATAGGCATTTTATTTATTCGGTCACGTAGAAAGAAAACATTTCTATTAATAAATTATTCAAAAGTTTAAGAATTAATATTTTAAGAACTAGATGCGTTAAGGACCATCACTTTTTATTTAATAATAACAAAAATTATAATATTTGATCTTTAGTTTGAGTTTGAACTCTTTCAAATATGTATAGGTATGTATGTCCTGTGGAAGTTTATTTCCTTTTATTTGAACATGATTACAAGACAAGCTTCTTAACCTACGAAGCTAATAAAATACAAATTCTTCAATTCAAATAGAAAACATCACACACATAGCCTCCTATGTATGCATGTAGTCAGAGCTCTTTTGTATACATGATGTGTAATATAACAATTCCTAAAACACTCCTACCACCCGCTCTAATATCAAATCAACTTCATTTTGAACTTTTAAACCGAATGTTGCTCCACTCCAAAACCAAAGAGAAATTCACAAACCACAAACCCTGAATACATTATTGAAACCCAAAAGCATGAAGAGATGTTTATAGTTCTTATACGCTTCCATCACATTGCAATGCTGCTTACCAACAAGCAGATTTATTCATCCACCTCTCTGGACACCAAGACTTCTTCCTTTATCTCGGTGTTTCTTCTTTATGATGTTCTCTCAACGCTGTCATTGTCATCGTCCTCGTATATGATAGTGTCCTCCTTCATCCCGATATAAGAAGTACCAGAAGGATGGACAAGAGTAAATTCACCAAACTGAGCTACTGCTACTTCTGAACTGGAAGCAATAGATTTAACAAAAACCCATGTGTGTGTTTTTTTTGCTTCTAATCCATTAAATTCCCTTGCAGCCAGCAGCAATGGAAGCAGCAGCAGGACGATGCGATTGTGATGCGTTTCGGAATATGCGAAAATAGAGCTATTTTCATTGGGATTGCTTACCACAACATTCAATAGAACAGATGGCCCTTATAAAAGATGTTCCTGTTCCCCCTATAGAACTGGGTCATTTTTGATCTGCTTTCACAAAATTACCCATCTATCTCTCCCATATGCACAACACTCTGTGCTCTGCCCACAACGATGATTGTCCATTTTGGGATTATGATGTTGCTCTGTCGTATACTCGGGGTAAACTGCATCAAAGATGTAAAGAAATTGAAAATCTTTCAAAATGAAAACATTACCATCAGAGGGCCTAGAGGTAAGCATGGACAAGGATCATCAGAATAAGGATGTGGATAGATAGGTAGTGCTTTGATTTCTCCACATGATGAATGACGAATGAAGCATCGCACATGTATACAGTAGATGTGGAAGGAATGTATACATTATGTAGATGTACAGCAAGAGGTATTAGGAAATAATGAAGCCAATTTTAGAATTTATTGAAATAACCATTACATCGAACTAAGCTCACTTTTGTTAATTTTATCGGGCAACGGCTTCAATTAAAAACATTATCTTGAAGAAGAAATAGAAGTACAAAGCTTGGATATTGTTTTTTTCAAGAGGACTTCTATTCTTCTACTTTTAAATGTTCCGGCAAACTTTTAAACATTTCCAGCTACTTGATAACCTTTGTATTAACTTATCTCCTTTCCACTTGATAAATTGTTCAAATTTTCAAAACTTTCAATCTACATAATTGAAAGAATAATAATCATTTAAAAAAAATTGAAAAAAGAAGCAACCCTGCTATCCTACCGTCAGCGTCACATTACCCTCATCACCAGCCACAACGTATTGCCACCACCATTATTTTGAAACGTAATTCATTCATTTTATTGGATTTCTTGCCCAGACTTATGGATATCGCAGCTCCTATCACCATGACGACGTAGCATGGTCCTAGCATATCAATTAAACCATTTTTACTGCCTGTTTCTGCATAAACTGTCATGCAGAGGAAAACCGCTCCCCCAAATCCCTTCCCCCACAAAAAAAAATGTTTAAAAAAATTCTGTCTGATGCATGGATTCTAGATCTAGCTTCAGAATTGCATTGAATAACCCAAATGTTGGCTCAAAACATGACTGCCAGCATTGAAAACATCAGACATCCACATCTTTCGTCCGTTCGAAAGTTTTTTTTAAATTTTTTTTATAACTCCCAAAAAAATAAAAGGATACTTCGCCTGATTGATACTGCCATAAAAATGCATATTTTGGGAAAAACGATTTTAGAAAGAAAACCATTTATTTTTTTTTTTTTGCTTCACGCTTCACTAAACTTCTGAACTTTATGTGAATTGTGCAATTTAAGTGGTGAAATCTGGTTTAATGGGAATGATATTGGTGGTTTTATCGTTGGTTATAAACAAGTGATGCAATGAGTATTTCTGTAATTGCTCGGTAATAAAATTGGCAAATAAGGACACTGTCCGCATAAACTTGGTATTTGTTCGATGGGTAATGCATCTAAAGATTGATTACATTTTTGGAATAATCTTATAAACATAACTGTGATGGATTTAAGGGGATTCAGTTAGTGGATGAATTACTTCTGTAGAATATGTAGGTTAAAATATTTCGTTCGCTTTATTGCAAAAACATTATCTTTCTGATAATTTCTATTATAATATGTTTATAGCCTCCAGAGCTGTCAATCTTTATAAGATAATGGAAACGTGAATTATTTCTGAGTTGACCTTTATAATGGGGGTGAGACATCTCGGGGATAACAAAGACCTAGTAACTTACAACTCTCAATCATTCTTATTTGCATGTTGGAAGTTGGCTGGATTTGAGGGGGAGAGGCCAACAATTTCGTGCCAAATTCTATCGACCAAATAAAAGACACTTTTTCATGAAAATACAGAAGAATTTTCCACTTTTTCGGGGTGGAGGTGTAAATATCTCCACTGGCTTGGGCATGAGTGGCAATTTAATAAAATAGTTAAAAAAAACAACGGAAATCCAAATTAAGTTTTTTTGATGTTTTGGCAAAAAATTGTTTCAAACTCAACATTTTGACGAAAAAATAATCTTTTTTTTTATAATCTTAAGTGTGAAAACAGCTTTTGCTGAAATTGTTTATTCAAGGAACTTTGTTTTAAAATAAACTATAAAGATGTACTTCTGGCTTTTTAAAAAGCTACAAAACATTAGGAAAAGTGTTGCCATTGTTTTTTTTTTTTATTAATATCTTTCTATATTATAAAATTATTTTATTACATTGCCCTCCCGTCCAAACGGGGAGATAAACTACCTCCTTCCAGTGGGATTTTTTCTTGTCTACTTCCCACCTACATGTTTTGAATTTTTTGGCAGATTCAACGTGAGTTTTCTAGCATGCAATAAAAGAGGAAATTTAATTTACCCCTACAGCGACCATAGGAGATAAAAATAAAAAATTTAAAAACATTAGGGAAATTTTTTTCTTAATTTAAGGCCGATTTAGGCGCATACTTTGGATTATAGTTCAAGTTGCTTGGAACTTAAGAATTTTTAAAATATGGGAGTTACTATAGAAAAAACAGTAAATAATGCTATGTTTGATGTTTCCACCTAAGATTTATCTCAGTTTAGATTAAATAAATCTTTTTGGTGTTTCCACGGCACAAAAAGATTTAAAAAAGATTAAATCTGACAACACTTTCAAAAATACAAATGGCGCTTCAATTTTTCTAATGAAGTGCGAAAGAGACAGAATGTTTTATTCGTATCAAACAATGAAGAATTGAATCGAGTCTCAAATGAATCGTTCAGCACCATGTTAAATGTTAAAATAGGTTAGTTCGATTTGTAAAACTATTTGTCCTAGGAAGATTTAATAAGATTAATTTCTAATCTCCAAGATTAACGAAATATATTTGTAATGTAAATCTTCAAGATTTAAAGAAGATTTGAGGTAAATCTTATTAAATCTCAGATTAGGTGGAAATGTAGCATTATGAAGTGCGAGTGAGATTTAACGTTTGATTCCTGTCAAACAATGAAGAATTGAAACGAGTCACGAATAAATCGTTCAGTACCTAATAAGAATAGGTGAGTTCGATTTTTAAAACTATTTTTCCTAGGAAGATTTAACAAAATTAATTTCTAATCTTCAAGATTTACGAAATGAATTTGTGTGGTAAATCTTCAATATTTGAAGGAAATTTGAGGTAAATCTCATATTAGTGATAGGTGGAAATGTAGAACAAAATGCATAAAATGGAGAGATACTGTTAATACCAGCAAGGTGTATTTTTTTATTTTATAATATTATCTTGCCCCTTCATTTGACCACAAAAGTTATGAAAGTATTTTTTGTAGAGCACTATGATTTCGTTCATTTTTGTATGTATATATAGATTTTATATGAAACAAAAACTGTAAAAATTACAGAGTAATGAAGTTGCAAATATACAGCAAATAATTACTTAGGGAAGAATATAATTCGTATGGCGCTGCGGCGGCGCTGCTAAAATATTATGTATTCTTGGAGAGATATCTTATTATATATATGAATATAATTAAACGGTATCTCTTGAATGAATATTCAACTTTATTTAGTTTATAACTCAAGTAGAAATCAATATGGGGAATATAAAAAGTGTAAAATTCGTTTAATTAAATAAGTGATACACTTGGGTGTATACGCACTTTTTTCAGCTTGCTCCTCCAATAATATTAACTTTTCGACAACGATTCAAATGATTTGGAAATGGAGGTCTTTAAGATGAAAAAATAATTAATTTTGTTGGAATAAGAAAACTTTTTACCGTGACACAATATTTGAGAAGGTGACGCTATGACATGGGGAGAAGTTAGCTATTCTATGACACGTTCAAATTTGAGTTCCAGACATAGAAATGACTGCAATTACTTAATAAAATCTTAATAATAAATTTTCCTTACTTTAAAGATATTCTTAACCTATAAACGGGACTTTTCAGCAAGACAACCCCAGCCATACACACGGTGCGCACAGTCAAAGATTTGATAGAGGAGCACTACTATCCTACCAAAATCTTATTAAAAATTGTTAGGATGGTTAATACGAAGAGTTAACGTGTCTGACTGTCAGTCTTAGGACAGAAAATCCCAAAACCCAGTCATTAAATTAACAACATCAAATGATACACTAATGGGTGAAGTACCTTGGAAATGTATGTGTCTTTTCAGTTGAAGCGGAGTGTATAACACATACAAATGAAAATTTTGATTGAAAAAAACGGGGAGAGTACGATAACTCAGGCGCCAAGAAATAATTACGGTTTTTTGTAGAACAGTTTAATACAATAATTTTTTACTATAAGAGGGGGGGTCTATCTCACCCCGTTTGGGCGGGAGGGGCAATTTCATAAAAACAGTACCAAAAATGTAAACAAATATTAAAAAATAACGGTAATACTTACAACTAAGCTTTACACCTTTTTTTAAAGCCAATACTTTGTTCTATTAGTTAGTTTTTGAACCAAGTGAAATCTATACATGGTTTTTGAAATAACGAATTTTAAACTCAAAATTTGCCAAAAAAAAGCATACAAAAAGGTTTAAAGTGTAATTTCTCAAAACTGTAAAGTTATATATCATTTTTTTCTTAAATTCGTTGCTCCAATTATATTTTGATCAAAAACTGAAAACTAGATGATTCTATGTCTCCTAGTTTTTGAGAAAATTGAAAATTACTAAAACTACTACCGTACAAAACTCGAATGTTTGCTCGTTTTTATTTATGATCTAAGTGGGTATGCATACTTTGAACAATACAAAGCTGCTTTATATACATAGGTATGTTACACACAAACATTAATATTAAGAATTTAAATAAATTTGCTGCAGTTGTACAGTTGATAGTACCTAGGTAATGTGAATTTCTAATAATGCATTACATTTTCATGTCTGAAAATTTCAAATGTGCAACTTTGGGCCACGTATATGTATATTAAGAAAACTCCATTCTCGCATTCAAAAATAATTTTTAATGGTATTTTTGAGTTTCCCGACAAAATGATACCCCACATGAACACCCCCAAACAGTTGTACACTAAAATGTCAAATTATGGGCGGTTATTTCAAATAATCAGCCATATTTGCTTAACGCGTTTTGGTTGGTAGATTTTTTGCCATCGTGTTCAATGCAAAATTTCATATAAGACCTCATTTACCTATTTTTGTGCTAATTTGAGTAGACTTATTTGAAAAATTGAAAAAAAAAAGTATTTAAATGGATTTCACACATTTCAGACTACTGCAATACTATGTAGCAATACAATTTGAGTTTAAGGCCACATATTGACAACGATTGACCCTGCGATTTGTCCATTTTCATTGCAAATGTGAGTCAAACGCTGAAACTTGAACGGCAAGTTCATCGTATTTCTTGGAATTAACTTCCTCGCCTTTTGCTATCTTAGCTTTGGGAACGTTGTTCATATTTTTTCAAATTCAACTCCTTCTCCGTTGCAGCGATATAAAACCTGCAGTCATTTTTTGATTGTAGTTACTTGACTTAAGAGACTTATTATTTTATAAGTGTTTTGACTTACTAAATTACTTTAATATTAAATAAATTTTTAAATTATTTTTCTTATAATTCTGACTTAAAAGTCAATTAAGGTGACCGATGCAATGCTCAGAAAAACTTTGTTCAAGAGTTCGGTGGAAATGAAATCAGACCAGTTGCAGCATCTACCTAAATTCAGTAATTTCTAATCATCAACATCTGTTTTGAGAAATTATCAGCTGATAGATCATTCTGCAACGCTTTTTTGCATATTGCTAGAAATATGTTTATTTGAGGAAAACGCCATCTGCAGGCTTTGATTGCGGGATGACCGGTCAATTTGACGGAAATAATATTTTCTTCTCCCTTAAAAAATAAAATGTTCTCATATCGTCATCTGATAAACTTGCATTTTCATTCTTAACACGGATACTTGAGTCGTTTATTTTGATAGTGGTCCAAGTCCATTTTCCAAAAAAATCGAGATAATTGATTGAATCATCTAAAAACAACGTAATCTTTTATTTTAATAAGAAAACACCACTTGTTTTTATTTGAAATCACTTAGATTTTGTAAGCCAAAAAATTCTCAGTTAAGAAAACGACACAAAATTTATTCTGAAAATGGTTAAAGTCCCATTTTAAAATTTAAAATTGATTAAATGTTAAAAAAGCGAACAAGTTCAACCCATTCATACAGAAAATACAAAGATAAAATTGACTTACTAATTTAGGTATTTACCATAATCAGCATCTTCCCATTCTTATTCTATTCTCTCTGTTCTTCCGGGTTTTCTTCCTATTTTTCTGATAAAAGTGTTGCTGGAATATTGCTTATGTTAAAAGTGTTTAGTTGAAGTAAGAATTCCAGACTCAAGTGAAGTTCACATAGCCTACACCATGTTTTTGAACAAAAATAAAAATTTGTACCGTAAATTGTCCTGAACGCTAACTGTACCACGATCCATTATTTTTTTAAACGTGAAGCGATAAAAACCAAATGGTCTGGGTTGGCTTATGTTTGGCAACCTGCGTGGAGTTACATTTGATTGATAATGGGTCCTTGACAGCAGAACGGTAGGTATGTAAGGGATATTTTTGAACCACTTGTTTACAATTTGCCCAAAGAATCAGCAAGCATTTCGTCTTAATGCGCACGATAACTCTCATCCCTTAACTGCGAACATTGCTGAGAACCGTAGAATAATTATGCTACATGTAGCATAATTTGTGGTCCTGTATGATGTATGATTGAAATACACTATCATACGCAAAATGTATGATAATTGCTATATATTTGGCTTAAGTTTTAGACTAAGAGCTGGCAGCAAATTTTGTGGGTGAACGCATTGGCGCCCGTAGAGGGGACGAGGGATTGAAAATAGCGGTTTTTCCATTTGTTGTGTCAAGGGTACAATCACTTCATTTCATTTTTTAAAAATGGGAAATGATGCTCTGTCATTTTCCCTAAGCCCAAAGATTTTATTTTTAATGATCCAATTGATAATACTCAAGATATAACCATTTTAGGCACACCATATCGAGAGAAATTTGGAGATTTGAAAAATTATAAAAATCAACAAAAAAAAGTCTCCAAAATAAGGCTGATAAGGTTCGCTTTAAAAGGGCATATCTTGAGTTTTATAAATCAGATCATTAAAAAGAAAGTTTGTGGACAAAGGAAAAATGAACGAGCATCATTCCTCATTTTTAATAAATGAATTGAACTGGTCTTACTCATGACAAAACAAATGGGAAAACCGCTATTTTCAATCTCTCGTCCCCACTACGGGCGCCAAAAAAATCCTGCCAGACTTTTATATTCAATATCAAGGTGCATGCACCTACAAACCCTCATACTCAGATTTTGGTTATGCGTTCACCCACAAAATTTGCTACCGGCTCTTAGACTATTTGAATCTGTCAGTTTTCAAATAACATGGTGCTTCAACATTTCATATTAAAGCCTAGTACGCCGCTGAAGTGAAAATGTTCTGGGGTCTCCAACTCGAGAACGAAATCAGAAACGAAGTGATTGCGACAAAAATATGGAGAATTTTATCAGAAAGATGTCAAAATAAATTAAAAAACAAGAAAAAAATCAAAATCTAAAGTCAATTTATTTTTCTGGTTTGAAGTGAATTCTTTTGTTTGTTTTCTTGTCGTCTGTTGCGGTTCTAAGGATTCCAAATAAATGTGTTCTTCAGTTCGTTTCGACAGTATTTTCTTCAATTTTCATTTTCAAATAAAATTCAACAACAAAATACAAGAAACTGTCAAATTTTTGTCTGAAATAATGTTACGGTCAATTAATTGTGTGTGAAAAATAAATGGAGACTTGGTTCTTGTATCGACTACAATTTTTATTTTACTGACATTTCACTGTCGAGCTGCGTACTACATAACAAAAACCACTACGAAATTTTTCGTTTATGGTTTCGTTGTGTCAATTTCTGTATAGAAATTTTCGTTTCGCTTCAGCTTACTTTACTTTGTTTAAATATGTATTGAGTGTATCTTCACTCCGAAAAAAAATATGCCCGATTTAGAATGACCATTACATAAATAAAAATAAAGGCAAAACAAACATATTCAATAATAAATACTCTTGCACGTAATTGTTCCTTTTTAAAAGGTCTATTCAATAAAGTGGGGCTGTTAGGGGGACCAACCTTTCATTTTGACCTAACGGGTTGAGCTTTAGTATACAAATAGTTCATATCCTAACGTTACTTGCAAGAAGTGTTGGGAGGGTGTCAACACTGTCAGAAGGACAAGAGAAGGGTTGCCACTTACCACTTTAAATCCCGAAATGTGGCTTATAAATCGAAAACCAAGGGTTGGACGTTGACCCGAGAACTCCCTTTGGATTAAACACCCTTGAAACCAAGGACTACATTATTGTTTTTCTCCCACCCCTTTTCTTGTACGAAGGGGTGGAAAAAGTCAATTTTGGGAAAGAAAATTTGAAAAGACAAGAAAAGTAAGAAAAATATTCTAATTAATAAAATTTACAGATGGTGTCGACGCAGAATTTCACAATCTACTATTTACATAACATCCGAAGTTGATTGAAAACCTACTTTGGTTTTTTGTCAAAAGCCACTTTCAAAGTGCTGGGGATAGGGGGATATGAAAGATTAACAAACTTAAATATTCATCTTGGTATAATATAAGCATATGAAACATGTTTTAAGGGTATTTTTTAATTTCCAATCTTACAAAATCAGAATGAACTTGATACGACCATCTTAAAAAAGTTACAGAATTTTTAGTGAAACAAGTAAAATATTACCGAATTCGAACAGCATTGACACACACTTCTTTAAAGTTAGGACATGAACTATAAGTGTACCCGTCAGGTCGAAATGAAAGGTTTGTTCTCATGTCGTGCACTAACGCCCCTACTAATAGGCTATAAGGAATTCATTAAACAATCAAAGCATGGCAAGCATCATAATTGCTACTCGCTTTATATTTATTTTAGACAAAAAAATGCTTTCTTTATATGTACTTACACAAATATTAATAGATTTAATAATTAAATTTGTATTTTAGATAAATTATTGTTTTTTTTTTTTACGGAATTCTTTTTTTATTTGGCATATGATAATTTTTACTCTGGTATGATAGAAATCAGCACATTGTATGATAATTCATTGTGAACGATATGGCAGCACTGACTGCGAACAGAGTTTATTAGTATCTTCGAAGGGCCCACACCTGAACACCCTAGACTGGCCCAGCATGTTTTCCTGATCTTAATTCCATTGAACATATCCTAGGAAATGCTTGGTAGACAATTGAATAAGACAACTCCAATTCAATTAACTTTGTGGGAGCTGAAAACTTGCTTGAAGTTTGGACCAAATAACCCAGGAAAACATCGTAAATATTATTAGAAGTTTACCAAAGAGACTTATTTTTGTACTTAGAGCAAGAAGAGAGGGGATACCAAGTACTAAACCATCCTCATTTCTACTGAGCTTTAACGGAATACTAGAATTTTTTTAAGTCCATTTTCTCCTCAAACACCATTTTTTTAAGGAAAACAAGGAGCAGAATAATTGTAACCATTTCAAACGATTCTTAATTCTTCAAGATATTAACCTTCATTAAAGAAATAAAGATACAATGAAAATAAATCAACTTTTTCACTTTTTGTCTGTGTTCCTCTAATTTTATCCAGCAGTGTATATATATTTTGTTTAATTTAGCAACTTCTGCTTTTCATCTATATCACTCAAGACTCAACTCTTTTGTTTTTTTTAAATTTTTTTCTTCAAATTTTATAGGGCACTTGGTACAATTTGAACAAATCCATTTATTTTTAAAATGGTTTAAGTCTATTTACAACTGTAAAAATATGGGTTTTGCTCAACAATATTTTTTTTTTCTTTTTGGGTGAAAAAATATTTCACTTTTAATTTACCTCTTTCCCATATTTTTGAGCTCACTTACTGATCCACAGTCGTAAATATAGCCAATACACAAATATGCAACTTTTCTCCCAGCAGTCCCAGCTAGAATTTTAGAAAAATTATTGTATCCGTGTCGATATACAACTAATTTTATAAAATCAAATCAAACTACTCATGTATCACTGCAAAGCAAAATTCTTTCATTACACACTCCCTGATGATTTTACCAATAAATCCGCAATCTAGCCGACATTGTTAGACACAATTAAATTATTGCATAACTAACTTTGAATTACTTTTTTATCACTTTCAACACGTAACTACAATTTATTTACAAAATATTCTCCTAAAAAAATAAACCATCACAAATTATTGACTGACTCAATCAAAAAATAATATTTTCCAATTCATCAAGCCTCGACAAAAAAAAAATTAAAAACAAAATTATCGAAAAGTCTAATAAAATATTTTGCTCAAATGTCGGTGAAAAAAATATATGAATGTCCATTTCACGTGAATCAAAAAGGAAAAGTGAAACTAACGACCAAATGCATCCGGACTTATGGTAGCGCAGTGGCAGGTATCTGCATCCGCATAAAAATATAAAACTAACGTCAACAAATTTTGAATCAGCCTTCAGATGCCTGGTGCATCGTAATCGTATTTAAGAGTGGACGAAATAAAATTAAAAAATAAAAATTGTTTGAAATACAAAAAACAAGAAAAAAAATTTCCTATTGCAACATGTATGCACATTTTTATTACACTGAAAAAATCACCCGCATACATTTTGTATATGCCAAGCACAACTCAGCAGTCAGCACCAGTGATGCAGCGCATGGGTTGTCTGGTGCTGGTAGACAACCCCAGTTTACCAATATTCGATCCAAAAGGCATGTGTACAGCTATATTTCATATGGCCATTGGGCTTCGTTGGGGATTTCCGAAAACGTGCCTTGCATTAAAGTCTTGATTTTTGTATTTTGACTTGCATTTTAGGTGCGGGTAAGCAGTAGGGCAAGTTTAGGGCTTGTATCTACATTAAAAGAAAAAAACAGGCACAAATTTGATATTTGAATCATATATTGCGAATAGATAAAATGTTGGTTCCACTAGCCCGAACGACTGCACCATCTTTAGACCTATCTTATTAAACAGAGAAGCAATTTTGTGCAAACATGTATTTAGCAAAATCAGTTAACATGGTAGAGACGAAACACTAATGACAACTTTTCGAACAAAAAATTTGTCACAAAACTGCAAAAAATCTTAGGAAACAATTTTGAAATCAAAAAATGTTACCTTTTTTGGGTCTCCTGTGTCACCCACGCAACCCCATTGACATGTTAAGGGTATGTTAATTTAGCAGACGAGTGTCAAATGTTAAGGTCAAAATTGTTCTTGGGCCAGTCAGATACCGTTGTCATCAGCTTGAAAAAAGCGAGACCAAAGCAAGACGATAATAAGACGTGCACAAATGACACCTGTAAATGTCACGGCGAGACTATTGCGAGAAAACTACTACCCAGATAGCTGTCTAAATGGACACGGCGAGACTACTGCAAGAGAAACATAATTACCATCATACTGAAAACCACGTTTTGAATTTTTTACTACGTCTTTAGCTTATTTAAACTTAAAAAAAAAAAAAAAAATAGTTTTAAAAAAATTAACTTTGGCGGGACAATAGCGAGACCAAAGCGAGATGACGTCAAAATACAACTCGTAAATGACACGATGAGATCAAAGCGAGACCGATTCGAGAAAACCATGACACAGATAGCCGTGTAAACGGGCACGGCGGGACTGAAGCGAGATTAACACAATGCCTACGGTACTAAAATCCATGTTTGGACGACTACAGCGAGCGATTTAGGGTGGGTCAGAATAGAAGGGTACTGCTTCATCGATGGTTGTTGGAGTTATATCAAGGATTTCCATAGCGGTTAGGTACCTTGGCAGATAGTAATAAGTAGATACTTATCCAGGGGTGCTACCTTAGCCTCACAGTCGAGTTGGCTCGTTCTTGAAATGCTTACGCTGCTGACGATCGAAGAAAGGCCCAGTCTAAATGCTCAGGATTTTGCTCTCGAATATTAGTAGTTCCTTCATAGCCGTTTTGGGGATGGTGAACCAAACTGGGAAGCCTTAACTGATGACTCGTCTCAGGAATTGCTTATAGATTAGAACTTTTGTCTGTTGTTTAAGCCCAGTTTTTTTCTTCATTAGCGGGTAGATGTGGTGGAAAGCAAAAATTAATTTTTTGAGAACAATCCGTGAATGTGGGTTGAATCTCAGCAGCTCGTTGAAGTTGATGCCTAGGTATTTGGTGCTGTGCTTGGCTGGTTATCTGATTCCGTCGGGGAGTGCCAGTGTGATGCTTCTACAACTTCCAGCCCAGCTGAACTACAGCGTTTGCCCCCCGGGTATCTGAAGCGGACAAGCTCCGATTTGTATGAATTGATCCAGATTCCAGATTTGGTGTAAAATTGGAATAGTTTTGCGGTTGTGTGCCTCGACTTCTCGGACAGCTATCAACGGAGAGAATGATGGGCAATTTGTAAGTGAGCCATCAGCCAAGAGACTTTCGCATTCCCTTTGTAGAGAAGTGGTCCAAGTTTCGACCCTTGGGCAACTCCAGCCCTGAGGCTCTTCACTGTTCATTTGCAGTTCTCCAGTAGCAGGAAAAAGTTCCTGGAAGAAAGAAAAGAAAATATAATTTTGATTAGCGCTAAAGGAGTTTATGAATAAGGGCTTCAATCCATACACTTTTGAATGCTTTCTCGATATCCGACAGTAGCTTTATTGCTGTTTGAGGCTATGGTGATGTCGTGATGAAACTTCAGGAGTGGATGCAGGGTGGAATGTTTTTCCCGGAAACCAAACTGCATGTCTGGGATGATGTTGTTTTCACTGCAGAACTTCTTGAGTTGCTTGAACATCAGCTCTTCCAAGAGCTTGATTAGATTGTTGAGGAGGGAAATGGGCCTGTAGTTGGTGATCAAGTTCCTTTCACCTTTATTGAGAATCGTCACGATTTTTGCAGTTTTCCACTTCTGGGGAAAGTAACTGTTTTTGATGCAGTTGTTGAATATGATGGCTAACAACACCATCACCGGTTGTGGAAGCCTTTTTTGAACAAAGCTTGATACCCCATCTGGTCGAGCTGACGTTTTTGATTTGGAATTGTGAATAATCTCAGCTATCTGCTCTGGGGTGCTCAAGAAGTTAGGGTATTCGACTGGATTACTTGCAGGACTGGTGTTGCTAAACATTGCTCTATCCATGTTAGGTATCATTCATTGTCTGCTGGATGGATGCCTCAATTTCGCCAAGGAAGATTGGACCATCTGAGAGACTAGGCATCGAGCTTCCTTCGGAATGGGAAGAGAAGACTTCAACTTTCTTCTGTATCGTTGTTGCTTCTCCATTGTTGGTGATAATCGGCTTAGGCACTGATGATTTTTGGCCGACTAGAATTTTGATGTTCTTGAATGCGTCAGATCTTGGTTTGTTTAACTGCAGCCTCTTCTGGAACTGGTTGTTGTTATGGTGTTGGATTGAGTTCTGAAACATAATGTTGACACACTCAAGTTCACTTCACACTGTCTGGTGTCTGGTGGATCCTTTGAAGACGTTTCCTATGTGGTTTCCTGTGGGCATATAGGTTTTGGATATACTGGGGAGGTGCTAATATCTGTCTTTTGATGTCTTGGGCTGCTTTTGGTTATCCAATGTGTTTGCAACACCCAGTTCCAGATAGTCAATGGCTCTGCCAAGTTCTTCATCTAATGATGCTGTTGAGAACGTGAAGGTCACTGTGAATGTGTCTCATGCTGGATTTGCATTTGAAGTACACGCTGATGTTAGTAAGAGTCTCCCTTCCTAGTTGTATGGTGATTGCGGTGGCCTTGCTGGTTTTGAGACCTGAGATGATGGTTTCGGTGTTGTTGGGGGAAATCTTCTTATGTACGTAGATTGCCGACCCTCTACGGCCCTAATCCTTGACCTTCCGAAAGGTTTTTAAGTCGGCCATGTCGATGTTTTTGCGTCTGTAGACGGTGGTCTCACTGATGAGTGCGATGTCCGGGTTGTTGTTCTTCATCCACAAGTTGAATGTCTTCCTCTTCTCTAGGCTGAACAATGAATTGACATTGTACGTCAGAACGCGGAGCTTCTTCAATTGCATATTTGGAATAGGAAGGTGGCCAGTGCCACGGACTTCTCACTTTCGCTAAGCTGAGCATAGTTCGGTGGAACTGCACTCCGAGCTTTTCTCATGACTGTGAGTAGGTCGGATACAAAAATCCTTTGGACTTCGGTGTTCAGGTTCGATGGTGGGGCTGAGGTTGATTTTGTTGCTCTACTCTTTGGTGCTGTTTGGTCTTTTTCTGTTGTTGCTGTTGATTCCTGCAGTTTGCTGGTTTCTGTGATGATCTGGCACCTTTCACCATTGCTGCGAAGCTGACTGCAGGGCGGGTAACCAAGCATACTGACTTGGCAGCAAATTCCTGCTGTGCCTTTTTTTTCTGCTGACAACCTGTTCCTTTCAGTGAGTCTTGCTTTGTGGGTTGGGCACCTTCGTTTTGGCAACTGGCACACCATGCATCCAGTCCCATGTTCTTCTTCCGTTGGCATTGTCCGGGCTCATGGTCCTCCTTGCACTTGACGCACACGTACTGGTGGCGTCCGCAATTGATGGCAACGTGTCCGAAACGCTGCAGTTTCGGCACTGAACGATATCGTTGAACCTTAGGTGCTCCAGGTACACCCTCTGGTTCATGTCTAACGTATTTATGCAGACTTCGTTGATGTCACCACAAACTTGTTCCAGGTTAAGCCTTGATTTAAAGTATTCTAAAGCTCACCAATTTCTAGGACTAGTTGACCTTTTTTGACCAATTACTGACCTATTATAGATGACAGACTTTTTTTATGAATTTCCCATATCAAGTGCCAAGAGTCCAGATCCCTTTTTATAGTAAAGCTTTAATTTTTACCTGATTTAAAACAAACTTTAATCTGCAATTATAAAGAAGAAAATGTCTTAGCGGATACATAAAACCCATCTTAACATAAAAATTTCTCTAAAGAAGGTATATCCCATTCACAATTACCTAATACTAACAGAGAACCTCATGGATTCAAGTGAGGGCGCTGAAATGCTTGTTTCCCCATCTCATTGCCGTTTCCACTCATTTGACATCCCAAAATAAAGTTTTTATACATAGTTAACATATCAATTAACCCCTTTTAATTATCAGGTCTTATGTTAATATTTCCAACTCATCTAAATATAAAATATTTTTCAGGAAAGGAAATACATACACTCGTATATACCTACATAATTATGGTCCCTTAGAAGAAAACCCATTTTATAAGGAAGTACGGATATTATCATTTTTTGTTCTTTTTTTTTAAGAATATTTAATCAGCCGCACATGCCCTTTTAATTATGTACACAATAAAATTATTTTTTTTTTTGCAAATTTAGGATTTGAATAATATAGACTGTTACTCTTGTTTTACTTTCTTCACACTTTTGGTAAGAAAGAAAAACCTGAATTAATTTTTCTAAGCATTCGCGTAACCATCAGCAAGATTACCTCACGGTTAAAGCATACAAATTAAACCAATTTATATTAATTGAATTCTTTTAAATAACTCACAAAATTTAAGGTTAGATTCTCCATAAATATGTAAAACAAAAGAGGGCCCACGATTGATCCTTGGGGAACACCAGGGGCTGAATTACCCCTTCAGTGACCAAGTGAGTCAGTGTAATCGAATGAGCGAGTTACCACTTTTTGGTGCCTATAATTGATTGCTCGAACCGTGTGCGGTAATACCAAACTCACATAATTTGGCCACAGCTTTTGTTATAAGGAAATTGATTATTTGTGAGTTGGCAAGTTCAGATCTTTCTAAACTGCTATTTAGTTCTCCTAAAAGAGTTCATTGTGCAACAAAAAGCTTCAGAAAAATCAAACAGTTGATATCAATATTGTAGCATGCTCATTATCAATTTGCTGTCATACATTTTCATCAACTTTAAAAAGTGTTCCTTAAAACAGCTACTCGTATTTTTAAACAGTAGAAATCAGATACAACAGTTCATCATTGAAAAAAAAACTTTAACAAATTATTTAATGAGAAACAAAACCGCACATTCTATCCTCATTTTATTCTCAAGGAACTCATACAAACTAAAGCATTCTGAAATTTTCTCCAAATATCGGTGAACCGCATTCCTGCATTGTATATCGGTAACTATACAATATTGTTCTGCTCTTCTGCATCCTTTTAAGCTCCATCGTGAAAGCACGATTATGTTTCATTTATTTTGGTCATCACACATAGAGCTTCCAGACACTTTGCTCAGATGCCTTTAAAGATACCTATCTATACAGAAGAAAAAAGTTGCCACGAAGGATTATAATATAAGTGCCATTCACTACACAAGGACTAAATTCTACACAGGATAAGTTTCGACACCAACAGATGCCCATATAGAAGAAAAACTAAGCACAAGAAAAATAATCAATTTTCGTTGGTGTCTCCTTACTCTTGCAACACCGCACCGAACATTGTTTACGGTGTCAGTTCCTGAATTTAAATTATTAGCACACTGGCACACTCACTGGAATGGCACACATGCACACACTTAAGGAGGATGAAATATTAATGCAGGATACTTCCATGTTAAAGTGTGTGTGTGTGCATGAGTGTGAGTGTGAGTGTGAGAACTTTAGGTGACACTTAGGTGGCTTTTGAATTAAATTGTTTCACATTAAAATGTTAAAGATTCAAGGATATTCTTAGTTTTAAGGTGTAACGTTGCAAGAAGCAGCTATATTAAGTGGAAGAAAGTGTCAAAGTTGAATGTACTTTCTATTAAATTGTTTAAGGATTTCACACACAAAGTTATGCATACATTTTCAATGTTTGAAGTTTTTAATAAAAAGTGATATATTAGCTATAGTTTGTGCTTTTTTGGCTTCAAACTTGATTTTTATAAATGAGTTTTTGTTTTGTCAATCTGAAGATCCAGATTGTTCTTTAGACCAATAAATATTCTAATTGGGAAAGAATTTACACCATGCAGTCATTTAATTTTGAGTAATAAGTCTGTAATTTATTGACAACAAAACATTCAAAATTAATAAAAAAAACAATGGCTGACCAATTAAAGAAATAAGTTGGTCTTTTGTGATGATTAAGTGACCTTTGGAACAGTATACCTATTTGGGAATATCTAACATATGTAGGTACTCAGTTACTAGAGCAGTATTTTTCGTAATAATATTGTAACGACTTTCACATTTGTACTATAACGATTCTCCAAAAAAGCTATAATGACTCTCGAATTAACTATAACGACTCTCGAATGAAGAAGCGCCATATTCCAGATTATAAAATAAATAAATTGGGTGGCGCAACGGCTCGTGGAAAACCAGGGCCTAGTGACTTATAACTCTCAGCCATTCCTGTGTGCGTGTTGTTGGAAGGAATGGAGGGGACCTACAGTTTTTTTGCCGAGTCCGAACGGCTAAATCAGAAGCACTTTTTCATGACAAGTATATTCTTGGAGGATTTGTCAGTTTCTCGCAAGTGGCAGTACCTCAGATAAAACATTTCTGTTTTAAGGTGGCATGGCTGGGAATCGAACCCACACCTTCGGCATGACAGTCCTACGCACTAACCATCAAGCCACGAGGTACTACTACCGAATCGACCGTAACAATGCAGCAAATTAACTCTCATTAGAAGTGCTACCAAACTCAGCTCTGTAGCAATTTCTTATGATATTTATCTTAATTATAAACTTTGACGGAAAAAGAACATATAATTCGATCCAAATGTCACTCAATTGCCCTAAAATCACTTTTTTCCAGAGCAGTAAAAAAACTTCAAAATTGTTTGATCTTTTTAAGGTTTTTTAATTTGTCGGCATCGGAGCCACCTTTTAATAGAGTTTGACAGTTTTTGATGGCTCTGCAAATGGGAACGAACTATATTTTGACGGAGAAAGTGTAAGTATTTCGATCCAAAAATCAACCAATTTACCAAAAATTACTTTTTTCCGAAGCAGTTAAATTTCAAATTTTTTTGAATGCATCCACATTTTACTAACGCAGGCGCTAGGTGAAGACAACTCGTCTAAGATTTTTATTAGGTTACAATTATTCGGATTGGGTCGACTGTTAGAGAACAAACAGTAGGTACTTTTAGCCCGAGCCGATGTCAAATCAAGTTGATACATACTGAAACAGAACCGCAAGTATTACCTTCCGGTCCATGTTGCAGGCTTTTCACATGTGGACTAATCGCTAAACAATCGGTTTGAAATTTCATCTGGTGACACGAATATCCATTCCCCAAAAAAGGCGAGTTTTTTAGCTTTTGGCGATTTAATTTATTTTAGTTAAGAAATCCTTCTATTTTTTAGCTTTCACTAAAATTTTATATTTTTACTTGCGATATAGGTACTATAGGGCAAGTTTTGGATTCGTGCAAAAAAAAAATTCGAGATAACAATCAAACATGACATTACGATGATAGAGAACACGAAAAAAGTGGGTGGCAAAATTCTGTCTGTCTGTCTTTCCGTACCTCAACCTACAGCCTAAACAACTGAAACGATTTTCTTCAAATTTTGAACTTAAGGTTTTTTTGTAACTCTCCAGAGGGGAAATTGAAATTTTTTTTTTAGCTCAAAAAATAACGGTACTTGCCATACAACCGGTAAGGAAAAGCTTATTTATCTCAAGAACGGCTCCAACGATTTTGATAAATAAAATCAGTGTATTATTGTAGAAGATATGATTTACCTTTTAGTATAAGAAAAAAATCACAAAAATCATTTATTAACGGTACCTGCCATATAACGGTTTTTTTGATTTTAGATTTTCTCATTAACCGCTCATCCGATTTCAATGAATTTTTTTGCACAAAAGCTTTGTTGAAATATAAATAATACTGCATACCAAAATTTTTGAAAAAGTAAATTTTGGATTTTCAAAAAAAGATTCAAAATTTTGAATTCAAAGTTAAAAGTTCAAGTGAGCTCAACTCCATGATTGCGTTTCGCCCAGGTACGATTTGGGCTCATCATCTAACTGATGAGCCCAACTATCGTACCTGGGCGAAACGCAATCATGGAGTTGAGCTCACTTGAACTTTTAACTTTGAATTATATATTCGGTCACTCCACTTAAACAGAAGAATTTCTTTTCAAATTTTCTTCATATTCAATTATTCAAAATTTTGATTTGAAAATTCAATATTTCAAAAACGGGTTGATGAATTGTTTTGAAATTTCAGTTTTAAATGTATATTAATATACATATACTCAAAATTGGCATACCAAATTTTTTTTTGAAAAATGTCACAAAAATTTTATATATACAAAATTAATTTTTAAGAAAACGGCTCCAACGATTTTAAATTTTGTTTGCATATATTCATATTTTTTCAAGTAATCAAATGGCATACTTTTTTTTAGCTCTAAGTTATTTATCAAGCTGTTCATACAATTAAAAGAACGATTTAAATGCTTTTTATACTTTTTCTATAATTTGTAACGGAACCGCTGTTCCTATACACTTAATGCGATGTCATGTTCTTTAAATGAGTTTCACTGATGCACAGGACCACAGGACCACAATTGTACTCAAAGAAAGGTGGCTTAGGTTGTCCAGTCAGCAGAGTGCGGTTAGGCACGCTAGCGATGGGCCATTAGGCTTGCTCGTCGGAGGGGTGGGATCTTCCACCCGCTACTGGACTGCCGTTTACTTTAAACGTGCCTGAATAATTATCAAGAATACATGAAAAACTAAAAACTACTAAAAATCACCTGTCTTATCTAATAACCCTCCTTTTGGGAACTTAAGGTGTATTTAGTTCCGGAGTGTAACCCTCCCACTGTTTATTGCACTAGGCAAAAACTCCATGGTTACCGCACCACTCCAAATTCACTCACGATAACCCTTAAATTGAAGTCAAGGTAAAATTAAGCCTGACTTATCTCTCCACCGTCGAATCGACCCTTCTTCATCCCACTTCTCTAAGCTCACTTAAGAATCTCAAACACTCATCATTGTGTATGACAGTAATACTCTAAAAATTTCATCCATCAATACAATTCATAATATTTATTTAAAACTCAAATAGTATAATACTAATAATACATTCAGATTTCATTTATGATTTCATGTAATTAAACAAACAATAAATTTAATAAAACCGGAAAAAGAAAAAAAACGCGTATGCGCCCCAGTGGTCAATTCATATTTTTTCTTGATTAGGTTATTGTTCTATGTTTTTCATAGAAAAAAATAATATTAACTCTGGATATAGCTTATTCCAATTTTTAATTCTAATAACATCTAAGAAAAACGGTTGTAAATAAAATGGAAATAATCGTTAAGCTCATAGAAAATTAAATAAAAGGTCATTAACCTCCTGTATGGTTCTCTCAGTAATTGTTGAGGTAGGTTATGGTTTCAATTATGAAACTTAAAATATGCAACAGTAGTTACACTTCTTTTGACACTTTTAACATCATAGTCTGTTAAATTTTATGTTTATTTCTGGTAGTTCTAATTTTCATTCAATTATTAATTATGTAATCTTTCTTGACTCATTTAATCTCCTCATGCACATGTTAAACAAAACAAAAAAATGCATACTCTTAAAAACTTATTAACATAGGACTCACCGAATCTCTCCTCCAGCGAAGTTGTGCGCACAACTTGTTGGCGGGTACCGGGTGTTGGGATGAGTTTCTTTCTAAACTCTTATACTTTAATTAGCTAAATTTAAAACAAAAAATTATGTTTATCATATGTAGTCCAGTAACTATATACATTGGACCTTGCGTCAGGTCCGGTAGTTCTGATTTTTTGCTGAGATTTTCATAATGTTGGCCTAGTAATAAATCTGATTTTTCGACCTCGAGCGCCGAACGCAATATTGGTAAAAATCCAAAAAACCGCGAATTTTTCGCGGTTTTTTCACTTATAGGCTATTTTTACCATTACGCCTTAACTTTTGAATAAAACATTGCTCTACGATTTCAACCTTACTAAATTTGCTTCAATTTGAGTCCAAAGCCGGTTCTGTAGACATAACGGTTTCCAAGGGACGGCATTTCAAAATATAGCTATAAAAAATTTAAAACAACAAGTAGTATATAAAACAGTATAATAACAAAAACATGGTCTTTGACATATGCTGCATCAAAGCAATAGAGCGTGTAGATTGGGCCAAAAGAAGAAAACAATAGTACTGGGTGGGGGGTATATATCCCCCCGTTTAGGCGGGAGGGGCAATTTTAAGAAAAGTTGACTTCAAATAGAAAAATAACAATAAAAATACAATGGTAATATCTGGACGAAAATCCATTCCTCATCTCAAAGCCAGAAATCCATTCTTTAATTTTTTTTTAAATAAAGTTTTTTTAGCTGATAGTTTTTGAAAAATTTACTTTTAAACTCAAAATTTTGAGAAAAAGACGATTTTTTTTGTTAATCTATTTTTTTTTTTTTTATTTTATGGTATTAAGTACTATTTTTGATTTTGGTTTTCAATGCCCTTATTAATTTTTAGTTAAAAACTGAAAACCAAATACTAAAATGACTTCTAGTTTTTGAGAAAACTGAAATTAACATGATCAACTTCACTGTTTTCAGTCTAGTATCCTTTTTCTTCGGGGTGGGAGGGCTCTGCCTCAGGTGCGGTAGTTCTGATTTTTAGATGAGTTGTTTATGATGTTGGCCTTAGTAATAATCCAAGTTTTCGACCTCGAGCGCCGAACGCAACTTTGTGAAATACGCAAAAAACCGAGAAATTTTCGCGGTTTTTTCAGTTATTGGCTATTTTAACCTTTAAGGCCTGGTTTTCGATTATAACTTTGCTCTACCATTTCAAAATAATTAAATGGGCTTCAATTTGAGCTAAAAATCAATTCAAATTTTGAATTTTTTCATTTACTTTTGAATTTAGAATGCTGCAAATCGAATTGAAGGGGGCTTATTCACCCCTTGTGTGAAATCGTTTGCCCCTCTTCAATGATTTTTTTATACTGTGTAGCGTGTCATGTTGGCTTTGCTTTTAGATCTTAATCATGAAGATCGGATGAGTAGAAACGGAGATATGATTTTTTAAAGTCAACCATATAAAGCTCGAACTAAAACATTCGCTTCAGATAATTCGCACTGGTGGGTACTGAACTGAGTACTGTTTTAGTTCGAGTTCTATATGGTTGACTTTAAGAAATCATATCTCCGTTTCTACTCATCCGATCTTCATGATTAAGATCTAAAAGCAAAGCCAACATGACACGCTACACAGTATAAAAAAATCATTGAAAAGGGGCAAACGATTTCACACAAGGGGTGAATAAGCCCCCTTCAATTCGATTTGCAGCATTCTAAATTCAAAAGTAAATGAAAAAATTCAAAATTTGAATTGATTTTTAGCTCAAATTGAAGCCCATATAATTATTTTGAAATGGTAGAGCAAAGTTATAATCGAAAACCAGGCCTTAAAGGTTAAAATAGCCAATAACTGAAAAAACCGCGAAAATTTCTCGGTTTTTTGCGTATTTCACAAAGTTGCGTTCGGCGCTCGAGGTCGAAAACTTGGATTATTACTAAGGCCAACATCATAAACAACTCATCTAAAAATCAGAACTACCGCACCTGAGGCAGAGCCCTCCCACCCCGAAGAAAAAGGATACTAGACTGAAAACAGTGAAGTTGATCATGTTAATTTCAGTTTTCTCAAATACTAGAAGTCATTTTAGTATTTGGTTTTCAGTTTTTAACTAAAAATTAATAAGGGCATTGAAAACCAAAATCAAAAATAGTACTTAATACCATAAAATAAAAAAAAAAAAATAGATTAACAAAAAAAATCGTCTTTTTCTCAAAATTTTGAGTTTAAAAGTAAATTTTTCAAAAACTATCAGCTAAAAAAACTTTATTTAAAAAAAAATTAAAGAATGGATTTCTGGCTTTGAGATGAGGAATGGATTTTCGTCCAGATATTACCATTGTATTTTTATTGTTATTTTTCTATTTGAAGTCAACTTTTCTTAAAATTGCCCCTCCCGCCTAAACGGGGGGATATATACCCCCCACCCAGTACTATTGTTTTCTTCTTTTGGCCCAATCTACACGCTCTATTGCTTTGATGCAGCATATGTCAAAGACCATGTTTTTGTTATTATACTGTTTTATATACTACTTGTTGTTTTAAATTTTTTATAGCTATATTTTGAAATGCCGTCCCTTGGAAACCGTTATGTCTACAGAACCGGCTTTGGACTCAAATTGAAGCAAATTTAGTAAGGTTGAAATCGTAGAGCAATGTTTTATTCGAAAGTTAAGGCGTAATGGTAAAAATAGCCTATAAGTGAAAAAACGCGGTTTTTTGGATTTTTACCAATGTTGCGTTCGGCGCTCGAGGTCAAAAAATCAGATTTAATACTAGGCCAACATCATAAACAACTCAGCAAAAAATCAGAACTACCGGACCTGACGCAATATCTCAGTACTATGAAACAACAAGGTTACTGGACTAATGTATGTATAGGTGATCATGAATGACTTGGAATTTATACTTATCTTTTAGCAAATCTCTTAACATTGAGTGACTACCATTTGAGAGTACCATACATTTTCATATTAACTCAAAAAAAATATAATAATAAATATCAGTTGCTCTCTGGAATTCGATGGCGATGGTTGTTAAGGTAAGTAATGGTTATGATGATGATGGCTTAAATTGGATGACGAGGTGAGTAATCGCAGGTAAGTAAATATGCATATATAAATTTTGTCTGCTGTGCTACTATAGTCGAGTCGAAACTCCCACGGTAGTCTGCTCAATTTTAAAATCGATGATGCCTTAATTAAAACACAATTCGCACTTGGACATACGCGTGAATCCAAAGGTACACTTGCGATCCCTATAGAGTTTGCCTCGCTGGCTGGCCGTGCGCCGACGACGACACACGTGGCCTTGGCGACACTCGCAAAGTACCAGCCAGCAGGTATTTTCGAACTTGGGAAATGTGCGTTCGAATGTCACTTGTTCCTACGTTAGCACATATGTAAAAAAAAACTAATCAGAAAAATATAAAGGAGAATTTTTTGATAAAGCGTGATTTACTTGGCTAAGGACTTGATCTTATAGGATTGGCATACGCCAGTCCGTGTGTGCGAAGCACCTTTTTTATAGCTCCGGGACACGGACGGAGAAGGAGCTTAGGAAATTTAATAATCCTATGCCTAGTACGAAATATGTAAAATATAAAAACTCAAATTCAATAAAATTAAAATCTAAACCGTCTTACGATTTGAGGTCCAAACTCTGGAGCTTACAAAGCTCTGTTTCGCTTCAATGCGATAAATTATTTTAGAAATTTTAATTAAGGTAATATGTATTACAATAAATTAAATATTTTTGAATCAAATTCCTTTCTTGGATGCTGTGGTCGCGATGAATTTCTTCTTACTATGTGTGACGGAGTAAGATCTTCACGTGACGATGGTTTGGGTGGAAAAGGAAAAAGTTTTTGTGATGTATACTTAGGTATGGTCATCTGGTATGAAGTGAGATCGAAACGATACTCGATTACTCAAAAAAAAATCAAAATGAAACCAATAAGTGGCAGCGTTCGTGCATGTATAATTGAACGAAACATCGACTAAAGTTGCATCCAAAAAATTTTGGTGAGGTTGTGGCCCATACAAATTACTTGAATATTTTTTAAATTTCTTAAGCCCCACACAACTTGAACATTAGAGCAAGTACGTGCGATCCAGTCGTGCATTTTATTTTAATTGATTTTTACTGAATGACCCCATCAAAATACTGAATTTAAACGCACCCAAAAACTGAAAATTGATTTCTTAACCATCCCTTACTTAAGATTGCTATGATTTTCGAACTCGGTTATTTAGTAGAGTAGATTTTTTTTAATTTTTACGATATTTTGGTAATTTATATTTGTACATTTGTAGGATCCCCTTTTAAACCCTGCCATGTTCAACTTGGATTGAGAAAAAACTAAACCGTCCACCTAGGCTTTTTCTGGACCCGGTTTAATAAACCGAGTTGACACATCAATAATGCAAGAAACTTCTTCGGTGGAACCAGAAAAAGTCTTACTGTCGATTTTTCTAAGGTGGGCAATTCATTTTTCTAAGATGGGCATTGCCCACCTCTGCCTCCCTTCCTACGCCTGTTAGTTTCGTCAATTTGTCCAGATTTTTTAATAGAAAGGAAACCCCAATTAGTAAAATCCTGCGGCCGAATATAGACCCAAATTAAAGATGTTGCACAAAAATTGAGCAAACAGAAATTATTATTCTGAGTGCAGGAAGTTTGAAATAATTTTTAGTTGAAATTTTAGGTGAAATGGTAGAAAAAAAAACAAGGCTGACGGAGAAATACAATTTGAAATTCCATTTCCGTATATCATTTCATTAAGTGTCGGCAATTCTTTATACCTATTGTGTTTTATGCACATGTATTTAGCACCCCTGGAAGCTGCCACCCGGGGCACACGCCCCAGTTTGTCCCCCCATAGATCCGGGACTGCCTCGCAAGAAAATAGACAGCTAAATTGCAAATTGTTGTTTGCCTAAAATAATTTACAATCTTTTTTGTGAGTGATTTTCTGATTTCTGACATAAAACCAAGAACTTTTCCTTGCTTTCCAGTACCTATCCGCTACTCCGCTGCTACTAAGCAAGTTAGCTTAGCTACCTTTACAAAAATTCAGTTTCCTTGAGTTGCTTTTGTTTCACAAGGGCTTACAACAACTCAAACCTATACAAAGAGCCTTGGACTATTTTTGAATAAAGAATTTTTTGTTTAGAATTTCCAAATTATTTAATATTTTATTCGAAATCCAATTCAATTCTGACTCCTTATTTTCATTACCTGGATACTGTTCCAATATAAATAATTTTATTTTTTAACTTTTTACGATTTGTTTTAACTTGGCATATTAAAGGCACTATGTAACAAATTTTACATTCGTAAAAAGATTTGACTCGAGATTTGATCAAACGACCGACGATACGGAAGACGAAAAAAGTGTAATTTTATCTTTCTGCCTGAATGCTTGTCTGTCTGTCTGCCTGTGTGTTTGTCTGTCTGTTTGGCTACAGCCTTAACGACTGGATCCATTTTCCTTTAACAAAGCGTTTTTTGGTACTTCTACATAAGATTTCTTTTTCATTTTCTTAGAACAAATTTAACGGTTTCTGCAATATGATTTTTTCACCAATTAAATATTCTTAAAAATGGCCCCACAGATTAGAAATAAAATCAATAAATTACTTTAAGTGACCCCGACATTTGAGAAATCGAACAATTTTTTGTTTTTCTTTCGATTTTCTCGAAAACGGTAAGAGCGGTGTTGATAATTTTTTAATGCAGAAACTTACAAATAAGTAGTTTGAGTATTGTACTGGTTTTTAAGAAATACTATTTTTTTTTTTTTTTGGAAAATTCAATACATTATAATCTTGTTAAACTATTATTAAACTTGCTTTGTAACGATTTTTTAATACCTTTTAAAATATTAAAACAAAATGTTTCATTTTTATTCAAAAATAACGATTCCTACCATACAAAAGATAAAAATAATGTCTGTCTGCCAAAATAAATATATGGTCTACTAATTTTACGCTTTATAATTATCATTTATACCTCCCATAGGAACTTATTTTGAATTTTCTTGCAATTGGCTGAACGGATGTAAATGAAATTATTTATAAAAACTTCCGAAAAGTTCAAATAATATTGGAAAATTTTTGAATACATAATAAATTTTGTTTTCTTTTTTTTTGAAAAAATCCTGCGGGCGCCTATGTTCAACCATCTTTGAAATACATTAACACTTCAACTGTTTTACAGACGAAATGTATGTTTAAATTAATTTAAGCAATGCATATACCTACACTATTTCAGAATTAGGAAAAAAACTTCAATTAAGAATACCTCAGCTACATTTAGCTACCAACTTGTTTGCTGCATAGCCACATTCACTATTTCCAATAAAAATCTACCGCAGAAGATTTCTATCATACTTAAGTTATATGTACCTACATATTATTGATGTCAACAAGTTAATTACCATCTCATTATTTTTAAGGACTTTCACTAAAAAAACAACATCTAATCTACTTAAACTCTACTTAAACAATGTTTATAGGTACTTCCATAATCAAGTCTTATAAATCTTAAAATTTACCAACAAACCCAAATCGTAATATTATTGCATGATGATGAATAATCCCAAAATGCAGCCACGCAAACTTTGCAAACTTTATCTTTCTACCCGCACATAGAAACTCCTCTCACATACGCATAAATCAAAACTTTCCAACCAAATTTTCCGAGAATATAGTATAAAATTGTAACGAAGTATATTAGACAGACAAGACAAGATACCTGCATAACAGTTCGGTTAACCCTTGCCAAGGAACCTCAAGACTATTATTTCCACTATAAATTTCCAAGAGGGATAATCCCGATTCTAACCTTCCTAATCGATATTTAAACCTAATCAAATCGGTTTCATTCGTATATGATACTCTTTGCTTGCTTCTTCTCTCTTCAAGAGTTCTGTCGTGTCCTCGGCATCAGTGCCACACATCTCTGATGGTTGCTGAATGCCATGTTGCAAAAACAACTTTCAGACTCTAGAGAGTGTGTCTTCCCACCTCATCATCATAGTTTATGATTCAATCTGTGAAACTATGTTCCTCGGATAAACTTGGAGAATTTCTAGCAAATTCAAAATAAACTTTGCAGTAAACTTTATGTGTGTTGCTTTAGATTTTTTTTTCTCGTTGTTTTCTGCGAACATAGAACTAACTTTTCCCACAGCAGTCACTATAGTATCCATTTGCTGGTGGAATTTTCGGCTTCAACAAACCGCATTTCAACTCTCCTGTTCGGTTTTGCTTATAACTAAGACACTGGGACTGGATTCAAGATAAAGTCTCCTGTTTTTTGGAGGTGCATTTAAGGTACAGCATGCTTCCTGCTGACTCCTGGAAGTAGATAAGGCGCTTCAACACCCCCCCTTTTGTATTCGTATGTATGTATATACATCTATAAACTAATATGTAATCGCATGAAGTATGATTAAATTTCCATTTGAGAAAATCGTTTTATAAAAGTTTTGTTCCCAAAGTTTTCTCCCTTGATCCGTGTTTATTCTTCCAGAGAATCGAAAAAGAAATAGAAGAAGAAAATGAAGAAAAAACTCGACTGCTTCATTTCAAAGGACAATAAAAGACTGTTTTGTAAAGTATAGCGTTTGTTGTTTTCTTTTCCCTTAGCCTAGGATTTCTTTCTGGTAATCCTAGCTTCGAAAGTATATACTTCCTTCTACCACTTTGCCTTATTGGAGATACAATCCGTTTAATCTGTTTAAGGACCAAGACTATAAGATACATTTTAATTGAAAATATTTCTAACTTTTAAAACTTCAACAGTTGAGATTGGGAGAAAAGCTTTGGAAAATAACATTGAAACAAGATATTTCTGAAAATAATAAAAAAAAAATTGGTGATGGCGCGACACCTCGTGGAGAACCAGAGACTTATACCAAGCAAACATTTCTGTGGTTGTATTTTTGGCAGAAATGCAAAGGACCTATAATTTTTTAGTCGAGTCCGAATTGCTTAGATCAGTAGTTCTTCGTCATAAAGAGAGATACTCTTGGAGGGATTGTGAGGAAGTACAAGAGGCAGTAGGTACCCACCACAAATTTTTGTTTCTGGGTGGAATAGGCTGAGATTGGTTCTCACACTACCAATTTACGGACCATTAGCCAAAGGGTGCCATGACCTATGATTACTTACTTTTTATTCGGCTCCCAATTCATGAAGGGTTGCAGCCTGAGACACGGCAGCCTTCCATCCTCTACGCTGCTTCCAGTCATGTAGACCAAGCTTTCTGGCTTCCTCGATGGCTTGATCTTAAGACCGGAGGCTCAGTCTTTTTCGTTCTCTCGAACCTGAAGGCTGGGATTCAAAGACTCTCCTGGCTAAAGAGTAATTGTCAGCTCGTTCAATGTGACCAAGCCAAATGTAGTCGACGTGTTTTGATTTTCTGGATTACACCCACATCTTGATGCAGCTCATAGAGCTCGAGGTTATATCTTCTCGTCCATTCGCCCTCCCCGCACACAAGACCAAATATCTATCGAAGAATTTTTCTTTCCAAAGGAGTTCAGTATCAGCTCTCGCTTTTTGATAGTCGCCCAACACTCGATGCCATAAAGTAGGACTGGCATTTAAGGGTTCAAAGAGCGTGATGCACTCTGTTTTTCGTGTGAGGAGTTTTGAACCCATCTGTTGCACCAAACCGAAGTAGCAGCTGTTTGCTAGACTTATTCTTCGATGTTGTTCGTGGGATTCATGTTTACTGCGAGGTAGAAGAACTCCTTATCTACTTCGAAGTTGTTGCTATCAATAGTGACATTTTGTGCGTGTATTTAGTCTAGTCCTCGTTTACTTGAAGACCATCAGCAAGTTTTACCTCTCCTTCAATTACTGTGAAAGCCTCTATTACAGCCTCTTGAGTGCAGCCTTTGATGCCGATATCATAAGCACACTCTAGAAATTGGACAGATCTATTGCAAATAATGCCTTCAGTGTTAATGCATGACAGTGCATTTCCTTGCCGAACCCAAAACCCTGTGAGTGTTTCGAATAGTTTGGAAGATTTTTTCCCTATTTGCACATTGCATCCCATATTTTCTAATGTCCCGAAACATAAGTGGATCAGTTTTCCTGGGATCTCAATTTGAATGATATCATATGCGGTTTTGAAGTCGATGAATAGATGATGAGTCTTGACTAGAAACTCGTAAGTCTTTTCCAGGATTTGTCTGAGAGTGAGGATTTGGTCTATGGTCGATCTGAATAGCCAGAAGCCATACTGGTACTTGTCGATTATATAGTTGCAGAACGGCTTAAGACGCTCACTCCGTACGTAAGATCGAATTTTGTATGCGACGTTTATCAGGGTTATGCCTCGTTAATTCTTGCAGAACATAGGATCGCTTTTTTGTATGGGACATATGGAGCTGATAACCCAGTCATCGGGTATGCTTTAATTTACCCAAACTTGGTTGATGAGATGAGTTGACATAAATGCACCCAAACACATCCCCTCCTTTCTTGAAGAGCTCCACTGGTAAACCATCAGATCCGGCGGCCTTGTTGTTATTGAGCTTATTTTTTGCTAAGTATACCTCTTCTTTGCTGAGTGGTGGTACTGGGATTTCCTTGACTGGAGTTCAGTTCGCTACTTGTCATATTTCATGCTCTATCTGGTGCCCATTCTGCAGCAGCTGGAAATGCTGCTTGAATACATCTACTATTCTTTGTGCTTCGGTGACTTGGTTACCTTTGCTGTTTTGAAGAGCCTGCGTTCTGGTTTTAAAGCCAGCAGCCATCAGTAGATTGGGTTTTTTTTATAAAACTTCCGAATGTAGTTTCGATTGCAAGATGATGAGGAATTTTTGAGAGATGAAGCAATTAATTTCAACACGGATGACTCAAAAACTGAAGAGGGGGTGGGTGGTGGCGTGTACTCAGAACGACTAAGCATTAGTCTCTCTTTCCGTCTCCCTGATCATTGTAGCGTGTTCCAAGCGGAAATCCTGGCGATAAAAGAAGTCTTATCTTGGCTCGAAGAAAACGTAATATCTACTTTAAATATCCGTATCTTCTCAGATAGCCAAGCTGCCCTTGAATCATTAGGCTCTGTTTCTATAAACTCCGTAACTGCCCAAAATTGTCGATCGTCTCTAATGGAGATGACAGAACAGTTCAACATTCACCTTCTCTGGGTGCCGGGACACGGAGATATTCCAGAGGAAACTGTAAAGCCGATGAACACGCCAGTATGGGAACTATTACACCAATATTACCTAACAAGGTGAATATTGGAATACCAATCGCTGCTTGTAAACTTATGCTTAAGCAAGATTCCATGATGATGACAAACAGCAGATGGACAGGTATCACAACTTGTCTGGTGACAAAACAGATCTGGCCAACACTGGATCCGAAGCGATCGAAATGTTTGTTATTTCTAAGTAGAGCATATTATCTCCACAATTGGTGTCATTACTAGACACTGCCTCATAGGCAAACACGCTAATAGACTCGGCGTTCTTTCAAATGCAGAAGCTGCATGGACGAGGAGGAGGAAGCAACTATCCCACACCTTTGCTCATGCCTTGCTCTGTCTCAAAGACGTAAAATACACTTAGGAAATTTTGTCTTTGACGATCCCAGAGATTTAAATAAAATTGTCATTCCCAGTCTCTATCGCTTTAATAAAAGCTCCAATTGGTTTAATTAGCGAAAATCATCTCGCAGTCTTTATGTGGTATCACAATGGGCCTATTCTGGCCAAGGTGTGTCAGCAGTTTTCCTGGCAGCCACCTTAACCTAACCTAACCTAACCTAGTTTCGATTTCGAGCATCTTTGATCCCATTGAGCTAGGAGGCTACGTATGCGTACACCTTCTTATTTCTATACAGGGTCTTCTTCCTCTCTTGCTGTTCTTGTTTCCCACTGCAGCATATCTGCGTATTCATATTCTGACACATTTTTAAATTGAACGCATTCATTCCATACCACAGGTTTTCTTTCAGGGGTAGTTCGTATAGCCTTTTGATGATATCTTGATACTGAGAACTGGGACCACTAGTTGTTGGCACCTGCGGCAGGTGAATACACAACGGAGAGCTTCTCGCTCAGATGCTCATAGTAGGCTCTCGCAGCTCCAGGTACCATAAGGTAGCTAACATCGAATTTTTTCATTAGGGTGGTTCGTTACCATGCTCTGTCAAAAGTGTGTACCTGGACGAGAAAATGTGAACTTTCGGTCAACCAGCAAAAATCCAAACTGGTAATTTTTACTAACAAAAGAAAAATACCAAAATATGTCCTACCGTCAATAGAAGGAACCCGAATTTGTCTATCAGATCATGCCAAATATCTAGGCGTGATTCTTGACAAAAAGCTAAACTGGGGTATGAATATTAAAGAAAGAGCCAAGAAGGCCATGATCGCTTTTTGCTCCTGCAACAGGATCTTTGGTAAAGACCTGGGGTCCAAACTCAAAAATTATAATGTGGATGTACACGGTCGTTATAAGACCTATAGCATGGTTTGGTGGAGAACGATGGATAAATAATCTAATTATAAATGCTTAATAAAGTTAAAAAAAATAGCATGCATAGGAATCACAAGGGTAATGAGGTCCATACTCACTGTAGGAATGGATACTATACTCAATCTAGGACCCCCAGATCTATTCATATAAGAAACTGCAGCCTTCAGTGCTCTATGACTAAGCCATTGAAGCTGGAAAAGAAACTCCGTAGGTCATGCACAAATTATCAACAAATATATGTATGCACAGACAACAAAACACCCCGTACAAGTTTTGAAAACCCGATTTCTATCTCCTTCCCCCCAAGAGAAGAATGGGAGGCTGGTCTACAACATTCAGATAAGGCGATTCAGATCGAAAGCGATGGTAGAAATTTACACCGACGGATCGAAGTTGGTGGTTGGATGTTGTAGGAACTGGGGGCCTCGAGCTGTATCTTTTCCCACACATCAATGCCTACAATACGTCCACGTTGGTAGCCGCCGGATACTGGTCTTGGCTTTATGCCTTGACTTGCTAAACTTGTAAGTGCGAATGTTTACCAAGGAAAGAATTGCAACATTAAACCCATGGCCCTACAGATTGGAGGTTAGTGCGTTGGGCTAGCGACCCGACCACAGTAAAAAAGCCAATTGTTATGAGAGAGACGCGAGAAGCCCCGGATGAAAATGGACTATGACCTACGAGTATGTACCTGGAATGTAAGAACACTCTATACACCAGGTGCTACTCAAAAACTTGAATCTGTCCTCTCGCGGTACAAGGCAGATATTACCGCGATCCAGGAGATACGATGGATAGGATCAAGTATAACGAAAAGAAAAGATTGCGACATTTATTACAGCTGCCATCAAAGACTGCACATGTTAGGATGCGGATTCGTCGTGGGAAATCGACTCAGATCGAAAGTCATCGATTTTAAGCCGATTAGCGATCGCCTGGCTGTGATCCGCATCAAAGCTACCTTCCAAAACATCAGCCTAATATGTGCACACCCCCTACCGATGAAGCTGAGGAGTCTAACAAGGAGAAGTCTTATGACCTCCTGGACGGAGCCTACGGAGCCTGTCCGGAGTACGATGTCAAAGTCGTGCTCGGAGACTTCAATGCTAAAGTCGGAAAGGAAAACATCTTTGGCGGATTAGTTGGAAAGCACAGCCTCCACGAAACGACAACAGATAACGGCTTCCGACTAATCGACTTTGCTGCAGCTCGTAATACGGTGATAAGTAGCACTATGTTCCCCTGGCGAAGGACACACACAGCAACCTGGTGATCTCCAGATGGTCGAACCGCCAACCAAATCGACCACGTGCTAATTGGCGCAAGGTATGCATCGAACATCTTGGACGTGCGAACTTTCCGAGGCGCACATGTGGACTCTGACCACTTCCTTGTTGTGACAAAGTTCAGAGCCCGACTGTCAAACGAAAAGAAAACGAAGACCGCCCAAAGGAAGAAATTCAACATTGCATGCCTTAGCACATCTGAGAAAGCCAGAGACTACAGTGAGCAATTGACCGGGAAACTCTCTGCCGTAAACCCAGCCACAAGCGTCAACAACCAGTGGAACCAATATCGCGAAATCATTAAGGAGACAGCCGAGACCACCATAGGCTATCAACCACCCAGAAAAAAGAACCCGTGGTATGACGATGAATGCGCGGTATTGAAGCAGGAGACGGAAAATGCACGAATGCAAATGCTGCAACGGAAAACAAGAGCAGCAAGAGAGGAGTACCGTGAAAAGAGAAGGAAAGAGAAAAAAACCCTGCGTAGAAAGAAAAGAGCATCCGCAGCCTCTCAACTCAAGTATCTCGAAGAGTCTAGCACCGCCACAAACACCCACCGGTTCTACAAAACAGCCAAGCAACTGGCATCTGGTTATAGGACTGGCACGCAAGCTCTTCGAAACAGCGAAGGTAACCTAGTCACCGAAGCACAGGGAATTGTAGACGTTTTTAAGCTGCATTTCCAGCAGCTGCTTAGTGAGCATTATGTAGAGGAGGCAACAGAGGAACAAAGAAGCATAAGACCAGTCAATGAAGATCCAATCCCAGCGCCCAGTACCGAAGAGGTTAAGAAAGCCATCCACAAGCTTAAGAACAACAAATCCGCCGGCTCGGATGGCCTACCTGCGGAACTCTTTAAGTATGGAGGAGATGTCCTGGTAGGGTGCATGCACCAGCTCATCAACCAAGTGTGGGAGGAGGAAAATATGCCCGATGACTGGTCAAATAGCTCCATATGCCCAATCTACAAAAAAGGTGATCCTATGTCCTGCAAGAACTACAGAGGCATATCCCTGCTTAATGTTGCCTACAAGATCCTATCCAACGTACTATGTGAGCGTCTAAAACCTGGAAAAGACCAACGAATTTCAAGTCGAGACCCATCACCTATTCATCGACTTTAAAGCCGCATATGATAGCATAAGTCGCCAAGAACTTCTATTGGCGATGTCGGAACTCGGGATCCCGAAAATACTGATCCAGCTATGCCGCATGACGCTACAAAATACGCGGTGCAACGTGCAAATGGGTAACAGCTCATCCGAGTTATTCCAGACGTGTACAGGGTTCAGACAAGGAGATGCGCTATCATGTGATTTCTTCAACTTAGTCCTGGAGCATATAGTGCGCAAGAGTGGTGTTAACATGGAAGGCACTATCTTCAACAGGTCTTCTCAACTGCTTGGCTATGCGTACGACATCGACATCATCGGCCGCTCCAAGAGAGCTGTACTTGAAGCATTCACAGCTATTGATGAAGAGGCGAAACGCGTTGGTCTTGAAGTGAATGAGGACAAAACAAAGTATATGCTATCAACAAACAAAGCCTCATCTGTCCATCGCCTAGGACAAAACGTCACTGTTGGTAGCAGTAATTTCAAGGTAGTCAAGGAGTTCACTTACCTCGGAACAAACATCAATTCCACGAAAGACACCTTAGTGGAAATCCGACGAAGAATTACCCTAGCGAACCACTGCTACTACGGTTTGGCCAAACAAATGGGTTCAAAACTCCTTTCCCGAAAGACAAAGTGCACGCTATACAAAACGCTAATTTTACCAGTTCTACTCTACGGCGCCGAGTGCTGGACGATAAGTAAAAAAGGGGCACTTTCGAGAGAAAAATTCTTCGGCGGATATTTGGTCCTATATGCGAAGAGGGTGATTGGAGAAGATTCAATCGTGAACTGTACGAGCTGTACCAAGATGTGGATGTAGTCCAAAGAGCTAAAACACGTCGACTACACTGGCTCGGCCACAACGAGTGAATGGACAACAACGCTCCAGCCAAGAAAATCTTTGAATCCCAGCCCCCAGGTTCGAGACGATCAGGAAGACCGAACCTCCGCTATAGGGAACAGGCGGTCACAGACGCAAGAGCGCTTGGTCTCGACGACTGGAGGGAGCGTGCGAGGGACCGCAACCGATGGAAGACCGCAATATCTCAGGCAGAGACCCTTCATGGATCGGGAGCCGGATAAGTGAAAATAAAGGATCAAAGTTGGATACGGGAGTAAAGGTGTGGGCTTCTCACAATCCCTCAATTTAGGCAACTCTTATATACTCGCTAAATACTGCAGTGTCTTCCAAGCGGAGGTTCTAGAAGTGATTAAGACTGCCGAAAAAATCTCAATGATGGCGATACCACGGGCTGATATCACCTTTTTCATTGTTAGCCAGACAGCAATCAAAGCTATCTCTGCAACAGAAATAAGATCCAAGCTGGTTTCATGCTGTCCCGAAGAGCTAAAGGTACTTGCCACCCAGCACAACATCAGACTCTGCTGGGTCCCTGGACTGGACGCGTGGAATAGGAAATGAAAAAGCAGATGAATTGGCAAGGACTGGTTATCGTTAGATCTAAGCCTTACAGACTCCAGTGTTAAAGCTCCACCCTGTGCCAAAAGGGACAATTGGTAAGAAGATAGTGGAACTTACCAATGACAGATGGCACTTTCTCGTAACTTGTACCACTACAGAGAAACTTTGGCCTAGCTACAATAAGAAAAATCTGAAATTATCATAAACTTGAAAAAGAGATCCCTGAGTCTTTTAGTAGGGATTATCACAGGAAATAATCTCTTAGAGTATCATAGAATGAAGATGAGACTAAGTACTGAAGACCTTTTCAGAGGCTGCGGAAACGAAGAAGTACAGGAGGTAACCCTTAACCCTTTACTACCTAGGTCACTGTCCAAAAATCTGCAATGCAAAGAAAACAACTTTTGGGTAGCTATTTCTTCAACGATCTAGCAGAAATCCTGAAGTCAACAGGTGATATAATATTTCAAATATAATTAACTTCATTAACGCATCCAAATGGCTCGATGCTCCATAGGATTTCATTGGTTATATTTTTAGAGGGATGGTCCACACCATCAAGGCCAGCGAATCAACATTAATCTTAGTGTGACGGGAACAGGATCCACCGTCAGCCTATCAGCCTAACCTAGGGCGGTTTGTCTTCGTAGTTTCTTTTCATTTGGCAGTCAAGCCCTTAGCCTTGCCGCAAAAATGAAATGGTCAAAGTCGATGCACGTTGGCCCCTCAAAAAGTACGCACGTCTAAGATGTTAGAGGCATGTCTTCACTCGCCAGTTTTGCTGGTTTGTGGATATTCTTAGCCATGGAAAAGTAGTACAACTTATAACCATATTTTTTGAAAAGTCTGTTAGTCGTATACCGTTTTTATTTGTTTCTTCGTTGAGGCTGAGCCCACCAACTAATCCGTGGAAGCTGCTTCTGAGTATTGAGGTCACCGAGCTGTGATCACAATTGTATAAAAAAAAAGAATAAAGAAATTGTTAAGGCTTGAAGATTCTGGAAAGGCATACCTCCTTGGTCTGCAATTTTTCTGGTACAAAAGTCATCGAACTAACATAGTCCTGTAAGTTTTATCTGAAGCTTCAAATGGTTTGACGACTAGTATTACGCCAAAGGTTCTCACAGATTCAAGTGGTTTCAAAATTATCAACATAGTAGACCTGTATACTGTTACTCTTGATGAAAGACACTTTTACCCAACATTGTTCAACCTTTCGGGTCTAAAGTATGTTATTACTTTAAATTTGACCTTATAAAAGTTACCATAAATTTCAAAATACAAATGGCATTGAATTTGAAATTATCTTCAAACTTCCAGCCAACAAATTATTTGTCTCATCACGCAGTGTATTAAAATGGAAGAACATCCTGTTTAAAGGTCAAAAAGTAATTTTCCTATAATTAACTGCAAGCAAGAACAAGAAAGAAAATTAAGAAACCAGCTTTTTGATTGCTTCAACTTTATGATGATTTTAATAGGCACAGCCAGTGTACCGCACCAGATCAGGGATACCTCCTTCTCATTTAAGGAGCAAAAATGTTTATGTTCCAGCAAACCACTTGACTTTGAAGCTGTGGTTTTTCTATATTATGTCGGTAAGTAAATAACAAAAAAAAAAAAAAAAACGGGATAGGATAAGAGAATATAAATATACTTTTAATATTATGTATGTACCTATGTATTTGTATATATACAACATCCTTGTGGCCAAGAGTCCAATGAAAATGAAATTAATTCTATTCCCAAGGATAAACATGTGAATTTGAAGGATAATTTCGTGTTTTTTTTTGTTTCTTCTCCAGCTGGAGTTTACGAGTATATGATATATGTATGTATGTATGTATGTATAAGAGAAGAAGAATGGTTATAATACCTTCTTAGAGAGTATATAGGATGAGATCTTTGTTTCCTTGTGGAAATTTCTATTAAGTGTTGTTCAAATAAACGGTCGTACTGAATAAATATATTTTTGATGAGATTGCTAGAAGTGTTTTGTAATTTGTGAAGAATTAAGGGAATACCTCAAACAAGTGATTCAAACTAAAGAATATTTTATTATAGTCATTTTTTAATGATTTAGATAGAGTTGGCGGAAAAAACCTTTACTTTTGGGAGATTGTCATCTAATTATAAAAAATTGGAATCTAATATGTTACCTATTCGTTGGGCAGTAAAGATTTTAAATATTCAAGCAGTTTTAAAATTATTATTCTGTGTTTTTAGGCAGTTATGTAATTAAGTTGTCTTTGGTGTGACCCCTTATCATGCAAGCTCCTTTTTTAAACCTTTATCCAGTGATACTTGCATATATTTACGTCTAAAACTAAAATACTATAAACTACCGTTGTATCGCCCAAGTAGGTACCTATACACACAAAAACTGCACGTTTTAAGACAATTCTTCTGTGGAACAATAAACGGATTCCCCTTCTCCTTTCTTCACTCTTTTAAAACCCAATTGTTAAAGCGATAGCTTTTGAGAAATTAAGTTTCGAAGTGAAAATTTTTTTTCAAGTAGATATTTTTCAAAATTTTGCGTTCGTAACGGCTTGATCGATTTTCTTAAAACTTGGTACATAGTGAATTTTGGTGATTCTGCCACACATTTCTTTCATTTATTTTCTTAAACCAAAAATAACGGTACCTACCTGTCACACATTTTTTTTAATCTATTTTACATAATCGTTCTTGCTCCACAACTTTTCTTAGAAAAAATTCAATAAATTTCTTGTAATAAAGGATACCTTTGGGTGGGAAACCATTTATAAAAAAAATGGTTATTAATGGCACCTCCCATAGAACCATTTTTTTAATTTTCGATTTTCTTTAAAACGGTATGACTGATTTTAATACTTTTTTTTTTATACGGAACCTTCCAAAAAATATATATAGTTTTGTGCAGAGCTTTTAAGTAATTAATTATATTGATACTTAAGTGCGATTTAAGTACAAATATCTTGTACTTGAAATTTTTAAGTACCAGTACAATTCCCTGGTACTTGGACTTAAAAATGTCAAGTACCAGTACCGGCCGTCTTAAAGTACTTGAGAGTGCTAGGACGCCATATGGCCCTAGGCTCAATGATGGGAAAATCCCTATGCACACCTCCGCGTCGTACGGGGCGGGTAACGCTAACGTGCAGGGGGACCGAATGGATGCCGGGATAAGCAGACAACCCAGCTATGCTGGTCAGAGTACAAACTTGTCCTCGGGATGGTTGCCCCCTTAAGGCGGATAAACTGCAGGTGGCGTTCAACGGCATGATAGTCTGGTGGCGGAGGAGCTTTTTTTTGGTAGAAGGCCAACGGCAGCAGCAGGTGGCGTATGTAACCCATATTGGGCGGCTACAAAAGGCGTCTGTTTTCCCATAGTGGGCGGCCTCGAGCAGTTATGTGTTTGACCATACAAAAGGCGGGTGTGCCTGTCAAATCTGAGCTTATGTATGTTATTAATCATATCTCGGAAAACACCATGGTGGAAGGGTATATGCAAATACATGAATTATGACAACAAATGGAAATGAGTCCCCAAGAGGTAATCTTTTTATGGAAAATCCTTCTGCAGCTTCGGTTGCAGTAAACCGCACATCGGATTTGGGGGTGCGGCATCATGTACGAGCGTCAATCAAGACGCCATAATAATAAATGAATCGTTGACAAATAGAAGAAATCTTTCAAGAAGCGCAAATGTTACTTTTGGCTACCGCATACGTACGAAAATCGGAGCATGGAACGTTCGATCCTTGTACGGCGAAGGTAAATACGAGCAGGTTGAGCGTGGAATGCTTCGCCTTAAGATCAGTATCCTGGGCATAAGCGAAACTAAGTAGAGAGGAAGAGCTGAATACAGATCAGACACTGGACAGACGAGAATGCCGGGGAAGATGAAAGAGAGGGTGGCCAAAGACTGCATGGTGTCGGAATTATGTTGAACGAAGAAGCGAGGCGTAGTTTGATCTCCTGGGCGCCCATTTCTGCGAGATTAATGACAGCAAGGTTTCGTTCAAAAATTCGTAACGTCACAATTATTCAGTGCTACGCTCCCACAAATGAAGCGACCGAGGAAGACAAAACCGCGTTCTACACTCATCTTAACTCGGTTTACAGTAGTGTTCCGAGAGCCGACATCATAGTCGTTATGGGAAACCTTAATGCCCAAGTCGGTTCAGACAATTACGGACTGGAACGCGTGATGGGAAGAAATGGCGTGGGGTCACGGAATGAAAATGGTGACTTGCTTGTCGACTTTTGTAACGCGAATCGTCTTGTGATAGGTGGGACTGTATTTAAGCATAAGACGTGCAACAAAATTACCTGGGTGCATCCGGATGGTCAAACCGAAAACCAAATTGATCATATCATGATTCAGCAGCGATGGAGGAAGTCTATGTGTGATGTCCGGAGTATAAGAAATGCCGATGTGGGAAGCGACCACCATTTGGTTCTGATGAGTCTCAAATTACGAACCGCTGCCGTACAAAAACCAACGCAGAATGCAGCAAGGAAATCAAAATTCATTACGAATGCTTTAAATGACCCCAACATATGTCGAAACTATGTCACCACCCTTAACGACAGAGCTTCGTCATTAAACGGAATCCAGCATTCAAAAATTGGTGAGATGTGGGGTGAAATTAAAAGTGTTTTTATGGAGGCTGGATCCGAAACTGTACCCAAGCTAACGAGACGTATAGCCTATTGAATAGACCTTTTAAAAAGGAACAATTACGTGCAAGGGTTTCTATTATAGACCAGGAAAAATAGCACAAATCGTATGGGGAACCTTGAAAAATTAATTCATGAAATATTAAAATTGGAATCGACGCAGAATTGCAACCTCTATAACATATCCAAAGTCCCCCAAAATCCCTGCATTGGCTTTTTGTGTAGATGCATTTGAAGAGGTGCAGACGGGGAGAATTTGGAGGTCTATCAAACTAAAATATTTGTTTGGGTCAAACCTGATCATATGATACATGCTTTAAGGGTAGTTTTTAACGATGAATCTAATAAAACCAAATTCAAACTGATACAACCACCCAAAAAGAAGTTATAGTCCTTTTTATGTAATGATGACTTTTTCTTCAGGTACAACAGGTAAAATATTACCGAAAACCCTTTGAAAATAACGGTATGTTAATGAAACTTGGAATGAATGTTTCATATGTCATGGGAACTAAGAATCAAAAGAGTCCCTAAAAATATCCATGGTGAAAGGGTGTTTTTTTAAGGGGGAGGGACAACAAAGAATGTTAACTATAACACCCATGTAAAAACTCTTACACTCATGAAACTCGCCAAAAATATTAAACTCTTCATGGCAACCAAGAATCAAAACAGTCCATACAAATATCTTTGTTCTAATAGTGTTTTTGGTGACTGTTAACTTTTGACTTGTTCTACGGAAAATACGATTTCAAAAATTAATTTTTGCTTGAAAAAGCCCATAACTTTTTTAAAGGTGCTTGTATCATTTTAGTTTTGCTTTTATTAGATTCAGCGTTAAAAAATACCTTTAAATCATATACCATACTTTGTGTATATACCTCAATTACACCAAATCGGAATTTTGGCTCAAATCTTCCAACTTCTTCCCAGATTTTCCCTCTCTTTAATAAAAAAAACCCCAGAGCAAATATATTTATGAGGACTATTTTGATTCTTGGTTGCCATGACAAATTATATATTTTTGGCGAATTTCATGAGTGTAAGAGTTTTTTCGTGGGTGTTATGGTTAACATTCTACACTTGCCCCTCCCCCTTAAAAAAACACCCTTTCACCATGGTTATTTTTAGGGACTCTCTTGATTCTTACTTTCTATGACAAATGAAACTTTCATTGCAAGTTTCATTAACATGCCATTATTTTCAAAGGGTTTTCGGTAATATTTTACCTGTTGTACCTGAAAAAAAGTAATCATTACATAAAAAGGACTATAGCTTCTTTTTGGGTGGTTATATCATTTTGAATTTGGTTTCATTAGATTTAGCGTTAAAAACTTCCCTTAAAACATGTATCATATGATTAGGTTTTACCATTGAGTTTATATACATAGAGGAACCACTTCGATTAAATGAAAATACTACGTTAAAGCAACTTCAGATGTCGCCTTGTGCATCCAAAGACTACAACCATTTTACTCATAAAAGAAAACTAATCTGTGGATCATGTTGCTAGATGTCACCTTATTTGTCCTTATACTTGAACCCTTTCATCATAAAAACAAAAACAAAAAATTGTGGATTTCATGAAATGTGGGAACCCAGCAAACATTTCCCTTCAGAAATGATTTATAAATAATTCACAGAAGTGAAAGAAACCCTCATTTATGAACTCATTTATAAACCGGTTTGGATCAAATTTACTGGGTAGCATTACTTCGAATTCGAATCGTTTTTATGTTTCATTAATAATAGAGTAATTCTTCACTTTAGTGAATGTAAATAGGACGCTTATATATTCATTTCACTGAACAATTCATGAATCTTTTTTGAATCATTTAAATGAGACAGATTTGATTCATTAATATGAATATAAATTGGAGTTTTCTCATTCAGTTTAGTGAATATAAATTGAATTATATTTAATTCATTATAATGATTCTATAATAATCCGAATGTATACCAAAGAACTGAATGTAAATATTATTTCAGTTTGGTTATACAAAATGCTATTTTAAAATGGTAAAATTGTCTGCATAAACAGTTTGATTTCCCTAGATTTATCGAATGAAACTTATGATAAATTTAGCTAAAGTATGTTTATTTGTTAATTTATTTTTTTTATATTTTTCCACTGCCACAATGGATATAGTTCCATCCGTACATTAACAATACGCAAAATTGAACGAATTTTCTCTTTGCATAACTTTTGTATCAGTTTTGGCGTGACTAGGTCCCGTTAAGGCTTTTCTAAACAAAATGAAAGGGACATTCAGTTTATGTGAATAAAAATGGACGCACCTAAGATATAGCTACCTCTTTTGAGGATCGCTTGTGCGCGTTCACTTTTATTCATATTATGTGAAGGAAATAAGAATCTCGATATTTTTTTATTATGAAAAAAATCAACACAAATTCCCCCTTCCCCGCGTATGAGGTAAAAGTGATGGGATATTTGAGTATATTCACATTTGATTCACTGAAGTGAGTGTTTCTCGAATATATATTCTTCATTTTCACTGAATGTTCAATGAACGTTCACAAAAATGTTTGCTGGGAAGCAAACACCTACCTACACCAACACAACATGAACAATGAATAGAGCAGTGAGCATGAGCAGGTTCCAGGTAGAAATTCAATTTTCATTCTTTTGTGGAATGGGAATGTGTACTTTTTGTTGTTTTTCTTTGCTGTAACCATCAATGTATCTACCTATACGCATAAAGGGCTAGCTTTGGTATTTGGTGGACATGGCAAGGTTCAAACCTCAGCAGCAAAATTTCGGAGCAGATTTGTTGAAAATGCGGAGTAGGTAGGTAGGTTTATAGAAAATTTTGAAAACGAAGGAAAAACTAAAGTTGTCAAAACTATATTTTCAAAAAAAATAAATAGGTATTTTTAACAACAAAAAATATCATAAATCACGATATGATCGAGATCGAGAAACGACGAACAAGATTAGAAACAGAAATGATTCCCTTTATAATTATACTTTCAGAATTTTTTAGTGTGGAAAAAAGAAGTAGATTTCAAATTAGTGGAGTGGCGCCTGGCGGAGTAGTTTTTGTTATTCCTCAAAATTGGAGTAAGGTCCAAACGCTGGACACGAGCCATGCATGAGCATTTAACAGGCAGACAATAATTTTGTTTGTTTTTGGATAAGAGAAAATAAAATTTACCTTTTTTTTTCTTTTCGGCAAATGGAAAAATCGTTTGTTTGGCTCTCAAAGTATTAAAATTTTACAAAGAAAAATATAAATGTATTTGTGCTGTATTTGGATTTTCAACAATTTTTTGATTGCTTTTTTTATTGAAAAATAGAAACTTGGTAATAAGGTAATCCATATTATAGTGCCAATTTTTTGTTAGTGGGTATGTAATGTACCTGACCTAACTAACTTATCTTAGAAAAAATAAAATGCAACAGGGTGTTTCAAAAAATGTTAACATTTTGCATTTCGTTGTTCCTTGAGCGATTTCAGTGAAATTGAAGCAGGTGATAGCTGATACAGAATAAAAAAGAAAACAAAAAATTTAAAACAGGTTGCTTCAAAAATGGCAGAAGGCTAAGTGAAAGACATAGGGGTGCTAGAAGCTGCTAAAGTTGTCAAAAATTTCTGAAAATCTACCTGATTCGGTGACTTCTGCCGATTTGTCAGTGTATTCGTGTACGTAGGAAGTGATCAAATTCTAAAAGGCAGAAGACAGACTGGAAGACTTGTAGGTATTTTTTTTTTAATTTTTCTTTAACATATAACATTACAGACAAAAAAATGCAAACAAAAAATATTAAAAATCAACGAAAGAACGTAAGATAATGTGCTATAGCTTTTTTGAAAGCTAATACTCCACTCTCTTATTTGTTTTTTAAATCAAGTTGTTTAAATGAATATTTTTTTAGAAATTAATATTCAAAATCAAAATAATTGAAAAAAATTGTAAGGGTTGGGGTCATAATTCTGTATGTGTCAAAATTCGGATTGCAAAATTCTGTAATCCAAAATTCGGTATTTCAAAACTCTGTAAATCCAAAATTCTGTAAGTGCCAAAATTCAGTTTTCAAAGTTCTGTATTCCAAAATTCTGTAAATCTAAAATTCTGTATTTCCAAATTCTGTGTATACATAATTCTGTATTTCAAAATTTTGGATTTCAAAATTCTGTATTCCAAAATTCTGTAAATGATAAAAGAAAAATAGTTTTGATAATGAAAAAAAGTGCGCACTTTTTTTCATTATCAAAACTATTTTTCTTTTATCATTTACAGAATTTCGGAACAAAAGTGCGCACTTTTTTCATTATCAAAAAAGAAGAGCTTAAAGTGAGACTGAGTATTTAAAAATGTTAGTCAAGAATCTTCATCTTTATTAAATTACTAGCTGGCCCGCCCCGGCTTTGCTCGGTTAGGCAAAATTTTCGAATGATATCCTCTTTAAAATCAGATTCCATATTTTATAAACCCCATTTCACACTATAAGTATTTAAATTTTGAAATGTCTTCAGTCCTTAAGCCTTTAATAATAACCTTCCCAACTTAAATTTTTTTTTAAATCATATACTCATTTTTAATTTCTACCCCATTTCACCCTATGTATGAAGACAACATCCTCTTAGTAAACTCTATCAAACAGAAAAATAATTTTTGTTATCTCATACCATTTTTGTTCTTACCCCATTTATCCCTACAAATTGATTTTTTTAACTGTAAAGCCTTCCCCGTAGAATAACATTTCAAACTCAAATATAAATTTTGAAATTTCGAAATATAAAAATCAAAAACTCACAAATACCCCAAAAAAAGTACAAACCTTTAGATTTTAACGTTGCAATTAATTTGTATCCAAATAAAATTTAGCCTATGTTACTCACGGACATTATCTTTCCATTTATTAAAGAATTTTAAGGATCGGTTAAATATTTCCAGAGAGTACCCCCTACATAGGTACAAACAAACAAACAAACAAATAAATGTTTCATCTTTATAATATAGTATTTATTAAATTATATACATAGTTATACATTTTGTTTTGTTTTTGTTGTTGTTTTTTTGTTTTTATTGTTTTTTTGTGCTATCTATTGAACGTTTATCTTTGCAATACTTTGTAATTTTTGTTAATTGAATGAAAGTTGTTTAACGGAGACAATCCTGTTTAAAATTATTACAACATTTTTTTTTATAATTTTGGATTCACAGAGTTTCGAAAACCAGAATTATGGATGAACAGAATTTTAAAATACAGAGTATTAGATTTACAGCATTTTGAAATATAGAATTTTGGATTTACAGAATTTTGAAATACAGAATTCTGGATTTACCGAATTTTAGATTACAGAATAATGGAAAAGCAGAATAATGGAATGCAGAGTTATGTTCATACAGAATTTTTTATTCAAATACAGAATTTTGTTCATACAGAATTTTGGAATACAGAATAACGATCCGTTCCCAAATTGTAATTTTTTTTTCAAGTTTGTTTTTTTCAAAATTTTACGTAATTAAATGCTATTGTTGTGGTCAATATTCAATGCCCTTATTAATTTGTAATCAAATACCGAAAACCAAATGTAAAAATCTTGCAGTTTTTGAGGAATTATCAAACCTATTTTTTATTAAATTTTTATTTATCGACATTATCGCTATCGACTGTGTCAATTTCATTGAAATTGCCCAAGGAACAACGAAGTTGCCAAATGTTGTAATTTTTTTTTGAAATACCCTGTTTTGAAAATATATTTTTTTCTGTTAAAATTCTATCTCAGCTATCACAGTTTCATTGAGATTGCTCAATGAACAGCGAAGTAGCAAAATGTTGACATATTTTTGAAACACCCTGTTTTGAAAATATTTGTTTCTTTTGAAATTCTATCTCAGCTATCCCTGTGTCAACTTCATTGAAATCACTTAAAGAACAACGAAGTTGCAAATTGTTGACATATTTCTGATAGTTTTCGAGAAAGAAAAAACTGAAATGTATCCCTTTTTATCCTCTAAAAAATGTTCACTCTGTCTAAATTTAGGCAACTTTAAATTTTTAGACGTCAAAACAAAGCTCATGATTTTGTTCGTAGTTTTGCAATTTTTGTCTGATTTTCCTGGACCAGGCTACAGTTCATCAATTTGCATACAAAAAAAAAACTTTCTATCCAGGTAGGTATGTAACTATGTACCTAAATAGGCACAGTACAAATTTATAATTTTCGTTTAGAAAACAGATCTTCGACTTCTGTGCACAGTAAATATTTATTTACACCATAGAAACACAGTCCTGTAGTAACTACCAAAAAGTTTCTGATTCCCAATAAATAGAAAGAACATAAAATCTTTAAAGTATAAAATCAAGACCTAAACTATTTATGTATGAATGCACATGTATGTAAATTCCCTGTCTTTTATTTTTAAATTGACGCGACCATCACCGATCGACATACAAACGCACAAATTACATACATAACTCGTCCCTCTACGCTTTGAAACAGATAAAAAATAATATAAAAAAGTTGAAAAGGGATATTGTATAAGTCTGCGTACATAAGCCACAAAATAACAAAAACAGACACCCCTCGTACACCTTCTCTCTTTGTCCTGGCACTCCTTGGTGAGCTGCCATTTGCTTCCCTTGATTTTTTTTACAATCAATGCGTTCCACAAAATTTAAAATTATCAATTTAGTGTATGTGGCGACACCTTCGGGGGCTTTAACGCAAGATTTCGTGATTCCTCTATGTATATAAACTCAATGGTTTTACCCAAACAATAATATTTTAGTTTGATAGACCTCCAAATTCTCCCCGTCTGCACCTCTTCAATTGCATCTACACAAAAAGCCAATGCGGGGATTTTGGAGGACTTTGGATATGTTATAGAGGTTGCAATTCTGCGTCGATTCCAATTTTAATATTTCATGAATTAATTTTTTCAACCTCGGAACCCATTTTTCCTGGCCTATTATTGAATATGTTTGTTTGGCTCATAAGCATGCTTTTAACTGAAAATGCTACTAAATTCACCCATGCGTTTCTGAGAATGCTCACACTGGCCACTTTTGAGTATTTTTGGTATAACTCGAGAACTAAGCTGAATTTGACAATTTTACATGTAATACTTTTTGTTCAAAATTAAATTTTCTATCGAAATGGATAGTTTGGAAAATTTCTTAAAAAAATTTAAGCAGGAAAAGTAAACAAAAACTAACATAAAAAAAATCGAAAAATCAAAGATTTTTATTTTTTTTTCTAAATTGCGCATTACTTTTTACGGAGCAAAGATACGCTCAAGGCATGCATGATCAAAGTAAACTGGAGTCTTAAGGCCTTAATTATGACATGTCAAAAAAGCCATATTATTTGAAAATTGACAGAGATATAGCCATTCAAACTTTACCATTTCTTATAATTTTTCGCAGTTTTTGCCCGAAAGCCAATTTTTTGGAACTTTATGACAAATTTAACGTTCCTAGCACCTAGTACCAAATCTTATATTAATCGGACCAGCCATTCGGTCTGTAGGTCTGAAAGCATTTTAAAACAGCTGAAAAACGAAATTGCGAACTTACATCCTTTTTTATAAATTCTCTATAGTTCTAATGTCATATTATATCAAAATTTTGATTTCGAACATTTTTACGAAAGTGAAATCCCAACTAACATAGGTACTCTTCAGAGTTAAGCTCCCGAAATCCACAAATCTTCTCTCATAAGGTTCTTTTGGATCCCATAGCTATGCTTTATAACTAACATCTTGTTATGAAAGTTAAATCACCCTCTTACGACTCTTTTCAAATTCCAAATGCTTAAGTTTTATTATAAAATCAATTTTTCCTCCTTTAGTAGAAGTGTATAAACTTTAAGTCTTATAATAATTTTGATATGAAACTTAATCTCTGTTAACAATATTGTGATGCTAATAATCTCATAGTAAAACACTTATAAGCAGCTATGCACGGCGGCTATGCTTAACTCTACTACTTTTCATAAGAAGAAGCTAATAGGAGTTGAAATAAAAACAAAATGCACACAATAAAAAATGTCTGCGTTGTAAAAAAAAAAACATACAATTTTCCAAAAAAATGACGATAATCGAATGGAACTAATGAAATATTCAATATTTTACATGGGGATAGTTCAAAGAGCCTGCGTAAAGATACTCTATTGCCAAAAAAGTGAACACGAGAAAAAAAAGACATGAAAAAATAAAAACAAAATAATTGAAATATGCACTATTTTGAAAGCGCTTCGATTTTTTTCGAGGTAAAATGTAATTATTAGATAATAAATTTTCAACAGCAATCCAATTTTGGTCCAATAGTGTGAAAAACAACTATTATAATAACATAAGTAGCTACTCTTACAAAATTAAATTATAATAAAGCTTCGTTAAGGAGATAAAAAGTATTGTTGAAACGTTTACTCTTTCTATAAGTAGAAAAAAAGCCTCCCATAAGTAGGCCATTCAACGCTTATTTGAATGGCATAACAATGTAGAAGTGTTCGAGACTGACTTTAGCTCCCTTAAATATGTGTAGTAAGACTCGCGGAATATTTGATGAGAAGAAAATTGTTACTTGGGATGTGCCATATTGTACCGAAAAACGGACTTTTGGGCCAAAACTGCGAAAAATTATAAGAAATGATAAGGTTTGAATGGGAATATCCCTGTCAATTTTGAACAAATATTAATTTTTGAACATGCCATATTGAAGCCTTTAGTCTCTACTTTATTTTGTCCGTGCATATCTTGACCCTATCTTTGATTCAAAAAAAGTTATGCACAGTTTATTAAAAAATTTAGATATCCTTGATTTTTTTAGGTTGGTTTTTGTTAACTTTTCCTGCTTAAATTTTTTCGTAAAATTTTTTGAACTATCAATTCTAATAGAAAATTTAATTTTGAGCAAAAAGTATTATAAGTAAAATTGTCAAATTCGGCTTAGTTTTCAAGTTACACCAAAAGTATTGAAACGTGGCCCGTGTGACCATTCTCTCAGAAACGCATGAGTGAATTTAGTAGCATTTTCGGTTTTAAGCATGCTTATGGGCCAAACAAACATATTCAATAATAAAAACCAATGGACGTAATAAATTGTTCCTTTATACCCCTCATTTTCCGGTCTATTCAAAAGGCTATTTCAATATATTTCATTTTTGTTAAACTATTGGTGACTTAGCTGAAAATAGCTATAAAATAAAAATGCAAACTAGTATAACTGTTCATTGACCAATAAAGGTTTTCAAAGGGCGAAGCTCTGCCCGATTTTAAAACGGTATTTTTATTGTCGATACCATAACTGGCGCTTATCAGAAGAGTTTCATATGAAACATTCTCAAAAATGTTGGTTCTCAAAAAAAAGAGGTAGTAATACGAGTTAGGCACATATGCAAGAGGTACTTATCCGGGTCTTACTGTATAGGAAATGAATTTTTTTTAAAAACAGCTCCAACGATTTTAAACTTTTTTTTATACAATCTTATTCAATCAAGAATAAAGATGGCATTCTATTTTGTCACCTCAAACTGTCAAAGGAGTTGTTTTAGCTAATTTTAATATCGTATTTCATGGCTCTCTTAATTTTTCTCTCATAATTTCCAAGGTTTTATATACAATTTTCACCTGCAGTGTCTGGAACATAAGAGCAAGTACGTGCGACCCAGTCGTGCATTTTATTTAAATGGCTTTTAGTTAAGCTAGAAGAATTTTCATAGTTTATACCTAGCAAATAAACCTTTTAAGTTATACTTAATGCTTAAAAATATCTCATTCATAGTGAGAGTGGCCTAAAAATAAATAAATCAAATGCCAACCATATCCAAGTCCATTTTATTTCCCATAAAATTGTTTTCGTCGTGTCGAAATGAAAATAAATAGCTCACACTATAACATTTTTCATTTCGATCCATTCATCCATTTAATTGCGAAAATCTCAAAATAATTGTCCATCAACCACCCTTCGGGCCACAATTACTTTTCTCATAAATTATTATTATATTTCCTACTTATATATGATATGGTTATTATTGTGAGCAATAAAGGCATTTTTTACTTCTGGAAAATATTTTTAATAAAACGTTTCCTCGTAGGTAATGAACTATACATATATAACACAGATCAGTTGTTCCTACAAAAGTTATTCTGATTCTGAGGCCAAAACCAATAACCGATAGCAATATCCATATATTAACACAATACAAAAAAAAAAAAAATAATAAAAAAAAATACCACGAACAATACACAAATACGAAACGAAGTCCAACTTCAACTCCATTAAGCAAATATTAATTATTATTTTACTCGCTCGTATACACCTCGTAGGGGTAGGTATAGGTTGGTGTTATATGGTTCACAAACTCATATAGGTAGTTAAAGCACCTTAACTCCTCCACCTGTGCATTGTAGAGTGCACACAAATACTTCTAGGTCGTTGTTTTAAGTCAGTTTAACTTAAGTTATGCCCTATTTAATCACTCACTCGCTTCGAATCGGACGGAACCCCTGGTCTCTGTGGCTACTGTGCGTTAACGTATTGTAATATGAATTTTCCACCAAACGAGGTACTACACATTGAAGTACTACCTGGGTAGGTACTTCCTAGCCCCTTTGAACCATGATTGAGGCGGTGGTATCCTATAACCATTGCTGGCATCACAACATCATGTAGGGAAAAACATTTAACATCAGAGGTATCTGCTGCATATACACGGAATGGATCTATGCATAAACATCCTCGTAGCTCAGTCTTTCAATGGAAAATTTCGGCCAAGTGTTTATTTTTGAGAATGTTTCCAAGTTTGTGTATATTCTGATAGCGAGGGTGTGGTATTTATGAAAGTTTTGAAATTCATTTTTGGATTATTTTGCAAAATTCCCAAAAATGTGTAGTAACCCCTATGAACAGTTGATTTGTTCGTTAGAGGAATCCAAAATTTGCCTTCAAACATCACATTTTACCAACAATAATAAATGTATGTAGGTTTACCATACGAGTTCTACTGAGGCTTCAAAGCCAATAATTAAGTTAACAATGCTAAGTAGTTAGTATTGTTATTAATGAAAAATTAACTTCTGGGTTTTATGAGCACAAACAATATGATATAGACGGTGATGAGCCAACATTCATTACTAGAACTAGGAAATAAGTGCTCCATGTGGCTCGTGGCTCGTGGCACTTTTCACATAATACTGATTCTATTGTTCCATATTGTTGGTTGTTCAAAGGGCGGACATGTTCCTTCAGAAGGACACATGATTCCACAGGTTCTTTTTTAAATCAACCTCTGTCTATCAACTCCTTCTCCTACTCTCACCTCTACGTGTTGAACATCGGATGCCTAGTACCTCAATCGAAGATGGGCTTTCAATCCCTCTGAACGGTTGTTGTTGGGGGCAGCAAATGAAATAGAAGAGAAGGAGTGTTTCCACTAAGGCACTTCTCCTTTCATCAAGATGGTGGCGGAAGAAGATCCAGTAAGGTTGAACTACTAAGTGAACACCTTTTACGGGCTGCTACTATACATATTCGGAGCTCCAGGCCTATAGTGGTGAATACGGCTCCACGCGCCCTTGGAGTTATACTAAGGGTCTAGTGCTCCAGGTTTGGGGCTCGGGCCGTCGGTGACACCCACGTTAAATTATTGAGTTGCAAAGCACAAACAAGCCTCAGATACGGATGGATTTACTGTTAACGAACCAAGCAAACGAAATAAGGGCAGATAACGAAGCGTACGCAACTCCCGCATCTTGATATACACAAGAGGAACCACCAACCGGATTGACCACATTGCGATAAGGCACTCCTCCAGTATCAAGGATGTCCATACGTCCCGAGGAGCCATAACGTTGACTCGGACCACTACCTCGTTGTAGTCAAGGTAATGCTACGGATATTCAGACCAAAACCAAAACAGGGAAATAGTGTGAGGAACTTCGAAGTCGGACGGCTACAGTCGCAAGAAATCGCCAGGTTCTTTTCCGATCGAGACTCTCGCGTCCTCTTATAGTCCTATGGAACCAACTTCATGTATCGAGAACCAGTCGAAAAAATTGCCAGGAAGCCATCATAGAGATGCCGCCTCGGACGTGCTAGGCCTCACTCGACCACCACAGCGAAACCCCTGGTTCGATGAAGAATGCTGGCAAGTTCATGCAGCCAAACAACAGACATATAAAGCGGCACTGCATATAGGAGGACCAGAACTGCTCGCGAGCTGTACAAGCAGAAGAGGTGAGAGGAACGCCGGCTTCTCAGAAGGAAAAATAAAAAGCATGAGAAACGCACAATCGAAAAAACAGTGGGATAAAATTGCAGGAATGAAGTTCGAAGCTTTACCAAAAAGGAAAAAGAACCTCCCCAGCGTAACAAGGCCTGAACCAAAGCCTGCAATGACGATCAGGAGAACATCTTAATAGAACTGGAGTTGGTGCTGATATGGAAAAATCGTTTCTTCAAATTGTATAATGGTGATGACGAACCAAATTCCACTGTGATGCGAATTGCTCTATTCAACCTAGACGATACGTAGGTCAACAACTCCCTCCACCTGATCTCAACGAAGTTAACATTTGTATTAATATCTAAGCCCAAGTCCAATAAAGCACAATCTTTCAAAAGTCTGTCCAATTATTACTCGTTTACGCTGACGACATTGACATAATCGGATGAACTAAGCAAGATGTCAGTAGTGCTTTCGAGAGTATTGAGAGCAAAGCCAAGAAGATGGGGTTAACGGTAGGTAAATGAAAGCAAAACGAAATATAGACAATGCTGTCAGCAAGAAAAGACACCCAATATCGATGTCTTGGACAGAACGTCACTATAGATAGCTATAATTTTGAGGTGGTCAAAGACTTTGCCTACTTAGGATCCACTCACTATAAACTCAGCGAACGATACCAGTGCTGCGATCAAACGAAGAATTACTCATGCCAATAGATTTTTCCTTTGGACTTAGAAGTCAATGGAAAAGCAGAGCCTTCTCTCGAGAAACTAAAGTATCCCTGTATAAGACGCTTATTTTCCCGGTCCTGATGTATGGTGCAGAAGCAAGGACACTTTAACGGTGGATGAGAACGCTTTAAGTGTTTTGAGATGAAAATTCTCCAGGTGTTCTTTGGTCCCATCTGCATAGATGGGGAATGGAGAAGAAGATACAACAACGAATTATACGGATACGAGCTGTACACCAACCTAGCCACAAAAGTGAAAAACCAACGAATGAGGTCGCTGGGTCACCTAGAGCTGGGTCACCAATAATCTGGCCAGGAAAATCTTTGAACCCCACTCCGTGGGATTAGCAGTAGAGGTGGACAGCGTTAAAGGTGGTGCACGCAAGTGGAAGAGGACCTCAACCAACTTAGCGTGCGAAACTGGAGACAGCTAGATAGAAACCGAGCCGGCTGGAAGAAACTTGTTGGTTTAGGCCCTGGTCTACCTCGGACTGTAGCGTCACCTTAAAGTAAAGTAAGTAAGTACTCGTATATATCAGAAAATACGATTTTGTATGGAAAGAAGGAGATATTCTAAGGTATTATTAACACTACAGAATTAACAATCGGCTTATTGTGTCCCTCAAATTAAATTGCCAACAGATGGCATTACGCTCTCATATTCACGTTTGACAGATGAGCAGTATATTCGATCTTTCTACATTGATGTAGTGTGGTCAATGTAAAATAAAAAATAAATAAAAATTCGAGAGCATATGAACTGCTGTGTGCTTTGCGGCACATTTCGAAAAGCCTGTCAGAAGATGAATTTGCCTGGGATGCAAGGCTCTTCAAAGCTACCGTTTATGTGCCTGCAACTCTAGTTCATACATATTATCATCATCTCGACATGTTTTCACTTGAACGTACTCAATTTGTGGGACAACCACAAGGACGACATGGATGAAATTTTTCTGTATCGAAATCGAAGAACAAAATCGATTCCCCTACTTCAAATGAACGATGAGATCCGCAAATGGGCACTAATATTAATCGTAGACATTGTGTCTACGATGCCTTAAATGGAGAACTGCAGCGCAAGCAAGATGTCGCTCAAGAACTTTTAACAGAAAAAGTTCACACAAACGTACCACTGCTAAATCTCCAGTTAAAGAACGTGTGTGACACTTTGTTAAAGCCGATTGATAATGGAAAAGATGGTATATTCTCCATCTATGGGGCTGGTAGAACTGGAAAAACATTCCTCATTCCGTTGATTTTGGCTTCTATTCCTTCAAGTTCCAAAATTTTGCGTGTGGTTGCTTCTTCTGCAATAGCATGGATTCGTTTTGAATCACATTGAACCACAACGGATCCGAAAATCATTTTATTTTCACGAGTGGTTCAATGGACCCAAGGAGTGAATACAAGAATCCTTTGAACCCACGCAAGAGTCAAACTACGATACTCTTTTCTGAAAGCCAAATTGGGTTTATTTCTTTGTTTTATTCCGTTTCTAAAAACGCAGTAATGCGACATTTTTAAAATTTGATCTTTTCTTGTTAGGTCTTATTTTACATCACCAGCAATATGAGAGCACTATTACCATTGTTGGTGTCGTTGAGTACATTTTGCTATGTACATTTGGCTTTCGAACATGTGTCGTGCACAGGAGATAAAAGACAGAGCATAAGTAGCTCAATATATTAGAATGACCCTAACTATGTCTTGTCTGGATCTTCATATCAGATCAAATGTTCGAGATTTTTATAGGCGGGCAAGATCTTACTTGATATTTTTGATTTTTTAAGAAATATTTAGAGTATATTGCCCTTAACAACTCCAAGGGGAATGCCAGCTCTTTTCACAAGTATTTTGCACACTTGCCTAATTGTCAGTAATCCAGCTTGAAATACACTAAAATAATTGGGTAGCCAAAAGAAAGTGGATATTTTTAAAGACTCATAAAATATTCCTGAACCAAACCCACACTCCATCTTTCAGCCATTCTTAAAAATAGTATAGTGTCAAAGTCTCTCGTCAAAACGTCATCTTTTTAGTCTCTCCTGAAAGGAAAAATAACCATAAAATCTTGTTGTTAACCCTCATAATAGAAGCACAGTAGTTAGGTGGGAGTCGAAAGAATTTCAGTTGGAATTAGATTTGTGGTGTTGCAGTGACCGTAGAGCTTGGCAAACCAGCAGTTTGATTCTTTTAGTCTAATTGCACTGCGGGATACAAGACATTTACCCCCATATTAATAAACGGCGGATAACAACGTGCTAGCGTTTATACATCTGTTAACTAGTAATTCTTATTAACAAATGCGTAATAGTCTGTGACGTGTGTTAACGTACGGATAACTTTAACTAGCCAGATTCCACGTATAATGAGCGGATAACTTCTTAGCACATACACGCACGCGCATGATAGCATCGTTTACTACTACCAGTATACACTTCGTAGGGCAGTGCATGCATGTGACACATGTATTAGAAAATCACCATAATTTGATGAAGTGGTGAATTTGGTGAAATGATAAATAGTGGAAAGATATCATATCTTTTTTAATAAGAAAAGTTATCAAGTGGACAAGTTGTCTATCCGTGTGCCAGTTAACACGTGTGTTAGGGAGCGGATACCAGTTTTTTATTAATACTGCTGTTAATGTGTAGATCAAGTGGCAAAAGGTGCAGAAAAACGCTTAAGGCATCCGTTGAGCAAGATTTAAGAGCCCCTGTGGTACCAACACTATAGCTGTTCTTTGGACATTTTTATATTTATCGGTGTTTTATGCTTTGGTGCGGGCCACCAGACGATCGAAACATTTATGTTAGAATCGGCCGCACCACGGCTGTATATGTACATACGTCCACAAGATCATCTCTGATTCAAGGCCCCACTTTTTTCTAAATGTTTTGTTACAGCTGTAGAAGACAATGTTTTCCAGTTTAAGTTAGGGTCCACGATGACACCTAGATATTTTGCACTGGTTGAGAGTATTTGGCTGTTAAGTTGGGGTGGAGTAGAGGGTAGTACCACAGATAATAGAGTTACATAGATATTGCATTCAGTGCAAATAAAAATGACAACTTTTTCAATCGACTATTTTAAGCGATTTGTCGGAGCCAAACCATGCAACCTTATCAAACAGAGCAGAATGTAACCCACAGAACACGATCATCCCCAAAAGACGTCGACCAGTGAGTTGAATTCCAAGATACACATATTTCGATTTAACTTCGGATACCCATGCAACCCTTTTGAGCATAATTCGTGTTCGATCATTCTTGTCAGTTCCACACACAAACACAGGCACACATTTTTGTTTCATAATCCTACTACAGCTCCAGCTCTTTCATCTTCTACTATAAAAATCATAGTCGGTAAGTCGGTTGGATGATAGTACCTGCGATCTGTGGGGTGTGATGTCGTCGTTGTGTATTTGTGTGTATATGTATGTAGGTATCTATCTTTTGTTCGGCGCGGTAGCTTCTGTATTGATTTTTTTTTTATAGTTTTTGCTCCTTTTTTAAAAAATCTCTTTTTGTTTATTACTGGAATACTGGTGGCATTGGCGGGCCATGGCGGTAGAACAAAAGCTTAGGTAGAAATGTTCAGCAGAGAAGCCTTGCGTGATCGGTAAAGGTGTAGCGTGGTGGAATGAAGGTTAGCTTTGGCATATACATAGATACATTAGGGGTGTCGGAAAAAATTGAATTTTGAGACCCCGCGGCCGTTTTTAGGATAAAAAACCTCAATTTGTAAAAGCGGTCTGAAAAACCAATATTATATGAGGTCACAGTAACTTATAATAATTTTGTTTTGCTTTTGTAACCTGTTGCTAAGAAAATAGCATTAAAATCTGCTTGTCAAAATATCAAAACATAACTTTTTAGATTAAATTCCCCCGACAAATAGATCGATTTTCTAGATGTTTTCGATTATTTTTTTCTAAATGGAATGCTCGAATTGGTTGAAACTTGCTTTCTTAACACTATACAGCATTTTTAAATAATTGATGTTTGGTCAATACAAACGAGAAAAGAAAGCCAAAATAAAACATTATAAGTAATTTTGAGCACATATAGACGCAAATTTAATTGGTTTTCCTGACCACTTTTTCGAATTGTGCAGTTTTTTACCCAAAAACGGCCGCGGGGTCTCAAAACTCCATTTTGGAAAATGCCCCAGAACAAAAACTACTTCTTTCTAAACCCTTTACAAGATCCACAATACCCATTTTGAATATAAAAATAAAAAAAAATTCCGACACCCCTAATATACATATGTACATATATGCAAAGAAAAATTTTAAAACGTAGGAGAGGTTTTTTAAAGGTGTATTTTTTTATTAATAAAGTTTACTAAGCATAAAAAAAGAAAGTTTGGTAGGTAGGTAGGTATGGCAGTTTTTATTATTTATTAATATACGAATATAAGTACCAATACATACAATCCAAACTCTAGTTTAAAAAAACATTTAAGTAGGTTCTGCATATTTTTACTTGAAAAATATACGAAATTTTGATCAAACATCTCTTGCGATTATAGGGAAGATAAAAAACATGGGTCTCGCTTCTCGCAATTGGATGAGAAACCATTTCGCTTTTTTCGATTATCTTAAAAACTGTTTAGTTGATTTAAATCATATTTTTTCATGGAAAAGCTTACAAAAAGCTAAGATAATGTAAGTATGTACCTATAAATATTTTTTGGATTTTCAAAAAACTATCTTTTAAAAACTTAAAGGGAGCGCTACGATATCCCGCAAACCAAAATCTCGAATAACGAAATCTCGCATTTTTTTAAAAATCTCGAATAACGAAATCTCGCAAATTAAAAATCTTGTTTTTCATAATCTCGCAATTACAAAATCTCGCTTTTTACAATCTCGCATTTACATCTCGAAGCTAAAAATCTCGAAAATTTCAACCAAAATCTCAAAACATTTTTTTAATCAAAATCTCGCAAATTTAAATCTGGCGTGAGATTTAAATTTGCGAGATTTTGATTAAAAAAATGTTTTTGTTGCAATGCAATTCAACTTTGCGAGATTTTGATATGCGAGATTTTAGTTTGCGGGATTATAATAGCGGGATTATGAAAAGCGAGATTTTGTAATTGCGAGATTTCGTTATGCGAGATTTTGATTTGCGAGATTTCGTAGCCAACACAAACTTAAATGGTCTACCAGTATTTATACAAAAACATTTTTTATCATTTTTTTTAAACAAAGCCACCCATAGAACGTTTTTTTATTTTTATTTTCTCATTATCATTATTGGCTGAACGAATTTCAATTAAATTTTGTATTCGAATACCTCCAAAAAGTAAAAATAATCTTGCATATCAACACTTTCAAAAAGGATTTTATGAATTTAAAAACTAAAATTAAAATATTTTTTTTTAAATTCGAATGTTATTTCAAAATCAGGTTGATTTTTGTTTAATATAATTTTTATCTACATATTAATAAATACTTAACATTTGCATTCCCAAATATTTTCTTCTCGTTCCTCACTTACTTTAACCAGCTTCAATTCTTTAAACTGTAATCCTTTGCTAAGAATTAAATCTTTTTCTTTTATAATTCAGTCGTCACGTAGTAAAGCCGTTATTTCATCACAGCCTTAATTAAATTAAACTTAAACTTCTTGAATTTAAACATTTTAGACTAAGAGCCCACAGCAGATTTTTAGGTGTGAGTGATAGCAAAATAAAATGCACGACTGGATCGCACGTACTTGCTCTTATGTTCAAAGTTGTGTGGGACTTAAGAACTTTAAAAAATATTCAAGAAATTATAGAAAAAGTATAAAAAGCATTTAAATCGTTCTTTTAATTGTTTAAACAGCCTGATAAATAACTTAGAGCGCAAAAAAAAGTATGCCATTTGATTACTTAAAAAAATATCAATATATGCAAGAAAAAAATTTAAAATCGTTGGAGCCGTTTTCTTAAAAATTAATTTTTTATATATAAAATTTTTGTAACATTTTTCAAAAAAAAATTTGGTATGCCAATTTTGAGTATATATTAATATACATTTAAAACTGAAATTTCAAAACAATTCATTAACCCGTTTTTGAAATATTGAATTTTCAAAAAAAAATTTTGAATCTTTTTTTAAAAATCCAAAATTTATTTTTTCAAAAATTTTGGTATGCAGTATTTTTTATATTTTAACAAAGCTTTTGTGCAAAAATTTTTATTGAAATCGGATGAGCGGTTAATGAGAAAACCAAAAATAAAAAAAAACCGTTATATGGCAGGTACCGTTAATAAATGTTTTTGGTGATTTTTTTTCTTACTAGAAGGTATATCATATCTACAATAATACACTGATTTTTTTTTATCAAAATCGTTGGAGCCGTTTTTGAGATAAATAAGCTTTTCCTTAACGGTTGTATGGCAAGTACCGTTATTTTTTGAGCTAAAAAAAAAATTTCAATTTCCCCTCTGGAGAGTTACAAAAAAACCTTAAGTTCAAAATTTGAAGAAAATCGCTTCAGTGGTTTAGGCTGTAGGTTGAGGTACGGACAGACAGACAGACAGACAGACAGACAGACAGACAGACAGACAGACAGACAGACAGACAGACAGACAGAATTGTGCCACCCACTTTTTTCGTGTTCTCTATCATCGTAATGTCATGTTTGATTGTTATCTCGAAATTTTTTTTTTGCACGAATCCAAAACTTGCCCTATAGTACCTATATCGCAAGTAAAAAGAAGTATTGGTGTCGAAAGCTTCATTAAAGGCTATTCAAAAAATCAAAGTCTTGCAGTCCGCAACTGGGGCTTTGCGATTAGACAGTGCATCAAAAAAAAAATAGGAATGCAACTTCGAGGATAATCGTGTTAGCCGAAATTGGTTTTCACCCCTACCTAGATATGCTCCACGGATCCCATATCCCAGAATCTGAGATCATTTAAGTGTTTAATTCGCCCTGCCAGACTGTGTAAAAAAAACCGTTTTTCACTTAGAATTTTGAATTTTTCAAACGGTCAGGTAGAGCGAACTATACACTCAAGGAGGAGCTTATCTAGGGAGGGGTGAAAACCAATTTTGGCTAACACGATTACACTCGAAGTTGCATTCATATTTTTTTTCAATGCACTGTTTTTGTGGATGCAAGACTTTGATTTTTTGAACAGCTTTTAATGAAGCTTTCGACGCTTATACTTCTTTTTTTGCTATCACTCACACCCAAAATCTGCTGTGGGATCCCGGTTTTTTTTTTTTTTAAGAAAACCACTGGTCAAAGAAAAATTTAAGCATTTCAAAAAATATATTTTTTTAATTTGTTACTTTCACAAAAAATATATTTCAACTCAATTGCATGCCCTTGTATACGCACTTGTATTAAAATTCTATTAATTGTTCCTACCACCTCTCCTATTAAATTAACCCTAACATTATTAAGAAGGGGTTTCGGTAATTACCTTGTTGAACCTTCATATTATTTCCAAATAATAAAATTTGTCGTCATTTTTTGAGAATAAGAAAAGGCAACTATTCAAAATTATTTTTTGTACCCCTCTCGTCTACGTAAGTGTTTTTCTACCAACAAAAATGTTTACCTACACTTAAATGTATTCTGTTCATTTTTCTTCTCAAATGCCTTTCTCTTATCCAGACAAAATGTAGCCAACCTTGATAAAGAAGTATTTCATACATACAGCGATACAGCGTTCACATTTCACAATGCAATATAAAATATACATACATACACATAAAAAAACTTAGGTACCTACATTTAAATACTCAACCAAAATAAACTAAAAACAGGAACAAACACACACAAGAAAAAAAAAGAAAACACAACAAGCAACTTGATACTCAAACACAATTTAGGGTAACATCAAGTTTAAGTATTATTCACACGAGTTCGATCAAACTGGGACGTAGAGGTACGTCCCATTCGGTTGAAAAATTGTCATTTTTTTTTCCTCTGTGTGCGATATCTATGGAACTATAGTATCTGTGGTAGTACCTACCTTAGTTCTGGTAATTAAAAGCATTAGCAAAGTATTACTCTGGTTGAATCCTAGGCCACAGTTGCTGACCTTCTTTAAAGACATCTCCGTGATTTCACTTATCACAGGAGTGAACTTACCTGAGCGAGTATTCCGCTCTTGCCACTATTTTTACCTACTTACCTGACACCAATATTAAATAGTAGTCCACATATGCAACCGCCTTCATGCCACATCTCTCCACGAGGATTTTGTTCATGACTAGAAGCCAAAGAAGAGGTTACAGAACACCACCCTGGGGTGTTCCTCTGCTGACGTGTTTTGTTGATTTTGCATACCCTAGAGTGCCATATACATACATCTGTCACTGAGCATGGATATAACCCATTCTATGATGTAGTTCTCTACGCCACAGTCAACGAGTGCCTCAAGGATGGATTCGGTTAGCATATTGTTGTAAGCCCTTTCAAGCTGCAGTCCGTGAAGGATGGAAACGATTTTTTGGTGCCCTATGCCTCAATTGGGGTTACAGGACTTGATGGGGATGATGGTTTGCTAAATTGTACGCACTAACTTATAAAGGGCGGCTGTCTCCATGGACTAAACTTTGCGCGTGTTTAGAGTTTTCAAGGGGACAGTCCTCTATATGTCTAGGGTGGCAGTCTAGAATACGCTCAAGGGTTTTAAGCACGAACGAGGTTAGGCTGATCTGTCGAAAATCCTTCGCGGATTCGTAAAAACCACTCTAATATCTCTCCAAAACTCTTTGACATGGTTGAGCGAGAGATATCCTTTGATAAACATCGAAAGGTGGAGGGTTACCAAATCTTGCAGCTTTTGATTGATAGGCAGAATTCCGTCTCGGTCTGGCGGCTTGTATGGGGAGAAACTTTAAATAGCCCAGGCTATCTTCTCTTTTGTTATAATAGTATTGGTATCTTCTACACGAGCAAATGGTTGAGTTCTATACGTTCCAAAGTTGCCATTCAAGCAGCCCGGAAAATATATCTTCATGGGGAGTTCCAAGGAGAAACTGTCCAAGATCCACCAGGCTTTTTCAAGAAAAAAGGATTACAATGTTCCTTGGAAAGAACTTTGCTAAGCCTTGTTGAGTCTTTCAAACTCTATACAGATTGGTAGTATTCTCGGTGCAACTTTGATATGCTTCGCTGATGCGAGAATACGCTTGTAAACTTTCAGGCAGTATTAATATATGGTTTATAAAACTATTGAAGATTTTCTTAGTCATTTTTCTAAGGTTAGGCAGGTCTTCATTCCACCATTGAGGTGGAGGAAGGGTTTAACAATAGAACTTATAAGCAGTATTCATAGTTGCCTCAAGAGTTTTCACAATCGATTCTAAATCTATTATGATAATTGATACTGAACTTAGATTTGGTATATTTCGCAGTTTGGAATTTGTGATTTGGCTGAACTTCTTCCGATCAAGTCTTTTCGGGATTCTATAGGCAGAAAGGCAGCAGGAGGCTCAGAATCCACCTGTGATCCGAAAAGAAATCAACAAGGGATACTTTCAAATTCTCCCCTGATAGCTTAAAATCTACTGATATCTACATTTCTCGATAATCTTACAAATAGGTAGTCGATAATAAATATAACCTTAACATTTAAGATCCTCTTGTTTGAAAAATTGTGTCTCAGTGTGTTTAAAGTGTTATTATTATACAATGAACCAACCGGGACAAACCCGCAGTGGTGCATTTTATTTCTAAGGCAATTTATAAACCTATAATAAACATAATAATATCACCTTTGCCTATACCTATGTATACCTATGTGAAATCAAAGTTGTTCACGCCCTCTTTCACAATTTATTGCCAGCAAGCAGACAAAAATCTTCATTAAAATGTCTTCAAAGTTTATGTTGCAATAAGCACACAACTTAAATAAGCTGCACATTTAAATTGTTGGAATAGCAAAGGGAAAATCCTAGTCTATAAGGAACGCGACTTTATATTTTAAGTTTGTTTATTAATGCAAAACGTGCGCAAGGCTTTTGCAGTCTATGGATCCTATAGCAGAATAAAAAACTGCAACAACATCGAGACCCGTTATCATAGTGAATAAAATACAACTGTACGACGACGCCATGTTTACAATATTTGCACCAAAGAGGGCGTTGGAGTCTAAAGGAGTATCTACAAAGGCAGCATTGAAATATTCCCAGTGAATAAGTAGGTACAGAGGGAGAAGAGCAAAATTCCAACTTCTCCACATTATATCCTTTTATTTGTAACAGAAAAAAAATTTAAGGAAAAAGCTATAAACTCTGAACAAAATGAACTTCCAGTGTTCATAAGATATTTCTTCTTTCGTAAGTCGTACGTGTGTTAACCTTTCTTTTCTCCTACCACCAAGCATCCACCCACCCACCTACCATATCACCACGACTTTTTTTTCTGAATTGCTTATTGCTTTACTATACTACCGTGAGTAGTTTAAGGTTGCAGCAATCTTCTTTTTTGTTGTTGTTGTAGGAGATGTAGAATATGTATAGAATACTGCACATATAGAGTACATGTTAAACCGGATGTTGAAGGATACATAACTCTCGCATACCTATCCCGGTTCATTTGGCACTGTTAACACCATTTCAGAAAAATCTCTGTAAATGGGAAATTAAAAAAAAAAATTAAAACGAAATAATGTAAGTTTTTTTTTTTCTGTGAAATAAAAGAGGACGAAGAGTTTTAAGACTCTTGACAGGAAGTCCTTTAGGATCGAGATGACTGTGCTTCCAATTTCAGTAAGCCAAGATAAAACGGTGAGATTGTGTAGCAATTCTATTGCAGTGAAAAGAGTGTGTCAATTGCAATTATTTTTTTTTCTCTTTAATCCAACCCTACACAGAAAAAAGTTGTTAAAAATTCGGAAATGGATATGGAATTAAGCTAGAAAACATTTCATAGAAGCCAAAATATAAGGATTTATTTCATGAAAATGTGGGTTTCGAATTTACTAATACCTAGGAGTGTATTAATCACTTTGAACTGCAACCATCCATTAATGGATTTCTTAAAATTTCTTACACTAAATGCACAATCCCATGTTATGGAGAGAAGTCAAGGCTGTGTTTATACCCAAAGTTGGCAAATGCTCCCAAGCAAACCCGAAAGATCTCAAAACTATTTGTCTATCATCATTCCCTGCGATCTAATCTCTCACACCTTCTTTAATAGTCTTATGCCGAAAACTTCAAGTGTCGAGAACCACTGGAGGAACTGCCAGGAAGCCATCAGAGATACCGCCTCTGACGTGCTGGGCATCGCACGACCACCACAGTGAAATGACTGGTTCGATGCAGAATGCCGGCAATTACATGCAGCCAAACAACAGGCATACAAAACGGGGCTGCAAAGAAGGACCAGAGTGTCTCACGAGCTTTACGAGCATAAAAGGAGAGAGGAACACAAGCTTCTAAGAACGATACAGACAGAAAGCATGAAAAGCGCTCGAGCGAGGAAATAGAAGGATTTTATTGCAGGAATGAAACTTGGAAGCTTTACCAAAAAGTATAAAGAACTTACCAGGGTTACAAGGCCCGAACCAAAGCCTGCAAGGATAATTGGTGCTGAGGGTATGAAAAAAAAATCATTTCTGCAAATTGTGTAACGGTGTTGACGAACCTGGATAACGACGTTGACCAACAATTCTGTCCACCCGATCTCGACGAAGTAAAGATATGTATATCTAAACTAAAGTCCAATAAAGGCGCTGGTGCTGGTGCTGGAATGGAACTTCAGCATTGTTTTCGCAATCCGGATAAAGGTGATCCTCTGGACTGCAGCAACTAAGGTAGCATCAGTCTCCTTAACATCGTGTTCAAGATCTTCTCTGCCGTACTTTGTGAACGCCTGAAGCCATTCGTCAACAACCTGATAGCTCCATATCAGTGTGGTCTTAGGCTAGGGAAGGTCACCAACGACCATATATTAAAATCGATACCCACCATCTTTTCATCGATTTCAAGGCTATGTATGACATCATCTATAAAAACGAGCTATATAGAACAATGTCTAATTTTGGCTACCCTCCCAAACTCGTCCGTTTGTGCAGGATGTCGATGGAGGATGCACGCTGCTCCATCAAGGCCAGCAAAGACCTCAACCGATACCTTTGATATCAAAAAAGTTTTTAGACAAGGCGATGCGCTGTCACGCGGCTTCTTCAACATCGTTCTTGAAAGAATAGTTCAATACTCTCACGTCAAAACCAGAGGCACAAAATTTCAAAAATCCGTCTTATTATTTACTTACGCTGACAATATTGACATAATGAATGAAGCGTGACTTCAGTGGTGCTTTCGTGAGTATTGAGGATCAAACCAAAAAAATGGGATTAACGGTGAATAAAGGCAAGACCAAGTATTTACTGTCAACATAAAGGACACCCAATACCGACGACGTTGGGGACAGAACGTCACTATAGACAGCTTTAATTTTGAAGTGGTCAGAGATTTTGTCTACCTATAGGCTCCGCTATCAACTTGGCGAACGATACCAATACTGAAACTAAACGAACAATTACTCTTGCCAATCGCTGGTTCTTTGGGCTAAGAAGGCAATTGAGAGCAAAGCCCTCTCTCTCGAACAACTAAACTGTTCCTGTATAAGACACTTATCATTCCGGTTCTGATCTATGGTGCAGTGGCTTGGAAACTATCAACGGTGGATGAGAACGCTTTAGGCCGTTTTGAGAGGAAAATTCTCCAGGTGATTTTTGGTCCCATCTGCATAAATGGGGAATGGAAAAGGAGATACAATAACGAACTGTACGGGCTGTTGTACAGCGACACCAAACTAGCCACAAAAGTGAAAAGCCAACGACTGAGATAGCTGGGTCACCAAGAGCGAATAGACATCAATGCTTTGGCCCGGAAAGTCTTTGAATCCAACCCCGTTCGACTGCACCGTGGAGGTGGACCTCGTAGTAGGTGGCGCATGCAAGTGGAAGAGGACCTCAACCAACGTTGCGTGTGAAACTGGAGATAGTTAGCTAGGGAGAGAGTTAGCTAGTTAGTTGAGGCCCTGGTCCACCTCAGACTGTAGCCCCACTTTAAGTAAAAAAAGTATTCAATCCTACATACAACCTTTGAAAGATTGATCGATATCCTAGTTCACTCAAACATAAAGACATGAGAGTGTTGTCTACTGCTCAACATGCCCATTGTTATTGCAAAGGGAAATCAGTGAAATTGCCCTCTGTCGCTCTCTTTGATATAGAGGCTTTTAACAATGTTGACGCACTGCAATCGCATCTGGACTGACATCCCTACAGGTGAATAGTTCACTTGGTGAATTGATTTATCAAATGCTGGCTAGCAGGGTTATCAATTAAAAACTGGGCAGCTATTCTGCTCCTCAAAGGTCTGTCAGTAGAGATACGCCGGTCGTGCCGCGCCTCAAGGCGGTATCCTGTCTCCCCTTCCCTGGAACTAGTTAATGAGCTGCTGACATGTCTCGAAGCGCAGAGTTATAGAATGATTGCGTATGTGGACGATGTTGCTATTGTCGTATCCAGGAAAGTATTTTACTGTCTTAAAAAACTCTTGCAAAATGTTATAAATAAGCTAAACCATTGGGCTGACATATGTGGTTTGTATGTCAACCCTGATAAAACGGAAGTTGTTCTATTCTCAAGAAAATATAAAACCCATGTGGATTCTCACAGTGGCACTTTTCTCATGCAAAAAGAAATGTTGGAATCAAATGAGGACTCCAACCTCACAGCACTCGCTGGCTTTATAAATCGGTGATTAAACTAGTTCTCACTTGCGGTATTGCAGTATAGTGGACTGCTCTAGATAAATGGGCAAATTTTGATAAACAAAGCAGAGTTCAACGTTCGATTTGTTTGTGCAGAATTGAAGCACTTCGTACGATACCCTCCGCAGCTCTAGACTTTCCGCTACATTTGAAACCCCTCTATATTTTTAGCAAACAGGTGGCGGCTAAAAGCTTCCTCCCAATGGATCAACAATAACATTGGCCATTCCATTCATTCAACACTCCTAAGCCACACTGATTACCGCATCCCTAAACTAGAGTTCGGCAAAAACTTTCAAGTTACTATTCTTTCCAGAACTTTCTTGGAAGATGAATCAAAACATTTGTATACACCGACGCGATGGACCGAAAACTAATAACGGGGTTGGTGTAGATGGGTACTCCTCAGAATAGAATTAGGTCTCTCCTTGTGTCTTCCTGGTTTTAACGTGCTTCAGGTGGAAATTTTGATGATAAAAGAAGCCTTGTCTTGGCGGAAAGAAAACGTGATGTAAGCCACAGATATCCTCTTCTTCTCAGATGGTCAAGAAGCTATTAAACCACTGGAATCGGTTTCTACTATGCTGGAGATGGCACAGCAGTTTAGTGTTTACCTAAGTTAAATATTGCAAGGTTGACGAACTCGCCAAAAATGGTAAAACTCCACCTATTCTACCTACATAGAAAGGCAAATGTCGGTATTCCTACTGATCGCTACATGTACACTTATGCTGAAGCAATAAGTAAGATGATTAAGAAGAGAACATACCTTACGTGGAACAACACCACGACTTGGCTTGGCAATTAAACAAATCAGGCCAACAATGGATTTAAAGCGATTTAAGTGTTTGATATCTCCAAGTAGACTGCACATCAGCTCCATTATAGGTGTTAAGAAGCTGTGTTGAATTGATTCCTCATCTTATTTATTTACTGCTCTATCTCATAGATGAAACCTTCATCTTGAAGATTTAAGCTTCACCGATCCTATTCACAGTGCAATTCCGTTGTGGTGCCATCTCTGTTTTAGAGCATGAAAGGTGTAGAGCTCAGAGAGCGCGCTCAGAAAACGTTCAGAACGAAAAAAGTAACACAAATTTTTAACTCTGAAAGCTCAGTACAGAGCTAAAAACGAAACACAGTTTTTTGTTTGACAGTTCAAGCCCTGTTTTGAACTAAAATTGTTATTTAATTTAGTTTTGGTGGGGCAAAACCTCCATTTACTCAGCTTAATACAAGCTAATTCTTACTCTTACTTAAAAACTAAGACCTTAAGCTAAGGTTCTTGAGGGGGAGGGTGGTTAAGAAGCCAGAATTTTAAGGAAGGTGTACTGAGGATAAAGTCGAAGGAGCACATGTTCGAGCTAACAGCCCGCAGCATACGAGAGATAGGTTAGTTGGAGCCATAAGCAGTTCAGGGAGTGGGTTTATAAAATAGACGAAGATTAGGTGTATTACAAAGATTAGTATTAAAAGAGATAGAGTTGTAGAGTGTCATGCAGTCAATGGAACCGGAGAGTAGTCGATGAATGAAGAGAATGACTGATACATTTTTTCGTTGTCCAAAAAATTCAAGTTTATTAATTTAAAGCGGTCTAGATAGGGACAGGGAGGCAACATCATAGGATTGTTCCATGATAGACCCCGAACAACAAAAGCGTGTGAAACGAAGCTGGATACTCTCAATTCTGGAAATGTGAGTAAGTCCCCTTTCACACGAAGAAACAAGTTGCTGGAGATTTTTTTGACGTTTTCTTTTAATCTCCTAAAAAATCTCTTGTACCTTTCACACGAGGAAACAAATCTGCAGGCAATTTTTTAAATTTCTTTTGGAAGTCTATTGGTTGAACACACCTAAACCTCTAGATGTGAGAGGAAATCTCAAATAAATCTCTTCAAATCCTCGACCGGGGAGATTTTATTCACTCGTCACTCCTCCTGCCCTTCTCACCATGGAATTAAAAGTTGCTGGTAACTCAGTTTACTCTACAAAACTTGAGAGACGTATAGCGTATTCTAGGAGTGGACGAACGAACAAAAATGATATCTATAAGGACCAGGTTACATAGGGTTTGGAGAATTTTTTGGATCAACTTTTGACGAAGCCGAGCACTGAGCTTGTTTTGAGAATGATATCGTCTATGTGAGTGAGAAAATTAAGCTCTGTGGGTCACATAAAATTCCAAGGCCACGAATAATATCAACGGTGATAATGGGTTGATTATGGAACAAGTAGAGACGGAGAGGAGATTTGGTGCATTTGCGGGAAAAAGTAATTGATTGCCATTTGGTGGCATTTAGCTCCAAGCCTTTTTTTAGACACCGAACTGAAAAACTGTCAAGATTCTATTATATAAGGGAAAAGTCATGTGTTGACGAAATGGCCTTGAAAAACTTGGTATCATCGACGTAGAGAGAGATACAAGAATGTTTGATGACAATTCAATCTCGTTAATAGCTAAAATAAACAAAAGTGGGTCTATGCGGCTGCCTTGGGGGACACCGGAGGAAGCTTAAAAAGGGCAAGAAGGGACAGATATAAAAAGAAAGACGCCTTTAGTGTCGCAAATCGATGTTTATAGAATAGATAGATAAATAGATTTTTGGCAACTGAAAGATAAACTTATCCTGAACTAACTCGGGGTTAATAGTTTTCAGGATTTAACTCAGAGCTAAGCCAGAACTGAAAAACTGACCCTAGAAATGTCAGTTTAACGACCGACAACCACTTTTACTTACACCTACAAGCTACAACTAAACTTTATCAGAACGAATTGGTATTTAGAGAATTTTTTCTTTTTAAAAAAAATGCTTTTTTTGAACAATACTTAAAAATTATCCAAAGGGAGAAAACAAGACCAGTGAAAATGTACCTATCCTTGGGTCTTTCGAGCAGGATGTGTATTGTTGCTTCTGGATTTCTAAACTATTTCAAAAATAAGTTTTGGAACCAACTAGGTATATAACTAGGCATATGTAATACATAAATATTTAGAACTCACATCTGTAACCTTCTCCCATTTTGGATTCATTAAACAGTTACAGAATATCGTGCTTATTTTCAAACAATTTTTCAACTTTATTATCTGAAAACTGAAAACTATTGCTAATGAAGTTGATTAATTCTCATTTATTCTTGAAGTCTCATGTTTAAAAATAAATTTAATTTTTTTTTTTGCAGGTCGGCAGCGAAGTAACTCAACTACATCCGGCGATAGAGAGCTTGCTATGGGCATCTCGGGATCTGACAATACAAGTAAGTTTAAGTTAGACTCTTGAGGCTAACTAACTAACCACAACTCTACTTGAGAGAACTAAATTAATTGTTAATAATAATTCTTGTACCAAAACAGTTACTGCCTTCACATTACCACAATGGCCAATTGACGTTACGCTGTACGGCGGAAGTTGGCCAAATCTATGCTGAAAGCACAGAGGCGCCACTCTGGAGTTCGAGAAAAGAACCGGTGCCAGAAAGAGGTGAGTTTTTTTGTCTTTACATTCTCCGCATGTTTTTTTTTTTTTTTTGCTTTCTAAAAGTGGAATCTGGAATCCTCTTTTGTGTGTTGGTTGTGTCCTTTAAACAGGGACATTGGTTGTATAAGGAAGTTAAAAAGTGGCTTTTTACATTTTTCGAAAATCTGGTGGTTTAGATTTATTGGAGCATTCAACTGGAATGGGTGGCTAATTTACATTTTTCTAATCGTTTTTTTTTTCGTCTTCTTCTTTTGCTATGAAACAAGTCGAGAGTAAATTAATGTTGGAATGTCGGTCTATATTTGAAAATTGAGATTTACTCCCAGAATCGAAATGAACTATGATTTGTGTTTTATGGCTACGTAAAAGGTTTTCGAATTTAGAACAGAAACTGTGTGGGTATATTTAAGTTTTTTCTTTTCCTTTTTTTATAGTGGAGTATGAATTTTGATCAGGGGACAGTAATATCCTATAAAAGAAGTATCTTTTCGTTTGGAACGAGGATATAAACTGGCAATATAAAGATGTCGAACAGGAAAGATAATGTCGTCCTTATCGAAACGATTATTATATGATTTGTTGAATGAGTCAGGACTCAGGAAGGACGAACGAAAAAAGCTTCTGAGCATTTATATACTATTGAACATGTACATGTATGTGTTCACAAGTTAAATGTTATGAATTTTATTGGTTTTAGTTATGAGGAGGAGAAATACCAAGTACCAGATAACGCAAGGGGATGTTAACCGAGCAAAAATGCGGTCAATATATGAAGATCTAATAGTTATTGGGTTTTTGTGAAAAAATACCAAAGTAACTTGTTTAGTTTTGGGATTTAAAATGGAGTAAAAAGATTTTGTTTTACTCGTCGTAATCGATTCAAAATAATAATTTTACATCAGTAGTGGGTAAGGCATCCCACATTCGTATAGACTGAAAATTTCTCTATACTATAAGCAGAATGTATAGGTATATGTAGGTATAGTTGGATTAGAAGATTAACTGATATGGATACCTAGAAGTATGAGTTTTACGGTTAAATAATTAAAAGGGAGGAAAACAACATACAAATATTTCTCTTGAACTGTGTTTATGGAAATGATATTATAATAATACCATACCGAGTACCTATATAATTCTTAAAGCTCTCTTATGGTTCTATTCAATAGCCACAAGAGGGTTATTGGAGCAGTTAGGTATTGAAGAAATTTCTCAGTGGAATACTTATAAAATTAGTAAGGTATGCGGTCGTGTACACCTGGAGCCTTATTTAGCCTGAAGTGTGAACATCGCATCAAGTTCCACATTTTCTATATAAGGAAAGGCAAACAAGTGATTATTTGAGTTAGTTGGGGGTTAATAAGTTTTCAAAATACTCTGCTAAAACCTCTCCTTTAACGTGTATTCTAGAGCCATGAGCGATTTCTCTGCTGTTTAATCTTCTAGCTAATTTCCAAAAGTCACGGCTGTCCCTTACTGCTGTTAATTCTTGTGTGAGGTGTTCCCAATACAGTCTTTGTTTTTCTTTGCAAATACTTTTGTACTCGCTATTTGCTTTTTGGTATGCTAGTTTTGTAGCAGCGGTTGGTGTTTTTTTTTTTGCCAGACGTAACTTAGCAAAAGAATTGTTTTTCGCACTAAGGTAATCTGTGTCATATTATGGCTGTTTTTTTGTTGATCTTCCTCTTCCGTCCGGTTGGAACCTTTCGCTGCCATAGCTACACAAGACGTAAACTTCTCGATTTTTTTGTGATTCGGAGAATTCAGTTGTGTCCAGTACTCGATCTAGTTCTCTTTGGTATCGTTGTAAGAATTTATCGTTCCATATTAACCTCGGAAGCAGTTGTCTTTCAGGCTGGATATTCGCGTTTTGTGAGCCAAGTTTGGCTGTGACCAAAAGTGGAAGAAGATCGGAGAAAGGGTATTCACCTTTCTCAAGTTCAGGCTGACAGTTTACCCATTCTTCTCTCGCTAAGCAGTAATCAATTGGTGAGGAAGAAGTTCTTCTGAAAAAAGTAAGAGAGCCAAATTCATCGCTTTTAGCTTGTTTAGCTTGTCGCTTTTCAATGGTCGAGCACCATTCAAAAGCGATAAGCTAAACGACTCACAACTCTCACAATTCGATAAATTTTCGACCCTTGCTGTCTATTTTTTTATCTTTCGACTTCCTGTGAGTATAAATCTCACAGCTGTGTGTCACCGACCCTGGCGTTGCAGGCTCCGATTGACATCACATTTTGTTCCTTAAATTCCAAGAAGAAGTTGCATAACGAGGAAAAATAATGCTGCCAAAAGCTGCAATTGATGAAAATTAAGATTATGAAGAGTGTTTGTCCATTATTTATGATTCTTACCAGCGTTCTTTCAAATTCATGCACAAAGCAACATTGAAAGGTTTTTTTTTGATATTCTTCTTTATTCTTTAAAGACATCCTCCGCTAGCTCTACCATTGTGTTGATGTTCGCGATTTAAAGGTCCAGTACAATTCATAGTCCTCAAATAAGTGTGTGAAGGTATCTTCATTTGATTTGATAAAAGTTTCTTACAGGAAAAAGATATCATACTGATTGATTAATTTAAAAAATTCCCTTTACTGTATTTTACTACGTAATGCTGCAATGTTATATGATATGGCCAGAAACGGATCATCTCTTGATCCTAGCCAAATCGAATTTTCGGTACTTATGCCACTGGAGCAGGAAAAAAATAGAATCCACCAGAATTTCATTGAAGCTGCAGACGTCAGATGGTCATCACTTGACACTTGTCGGGTTTCATTAGTCCTACAACAACGCAAGGTGTTTTGTTTTGCACAATGGGCAGCTATCCGACTCCTTCGTAGTGCAACAGGGTGTGAGACAAGGGGATGTTCTATCGCCAATTCCCTTCCTGCTGGTGATGGACGACGTATTGACGGCCAGTGTTGGTACAGCTGAGCGACAGGGCATTCAATGGAGGCCGTTCGAAAGGCTCAGTCATTTAGACTATGCCGATGACATATGTCTACTGGCAAATAACATCAGTGGGCTGAACGGGACGTGCCAAACATTGCAAGTAAAGGGAGAGTCGAGTGGTCTAAGAATAAACAGCAAAAAGACAAAAATAATGCTCATCACTGGCCGCTCCACACAGCAGCGTATTATTCTACAGGAGACGCCAGTTGAAGTAGTGGAACAGTTCAACTACCTTGGCAGTATTGTCTCTGCAAACGGTGGTACGGATCTGGACGTTAAAAGTAGAATAAATAAAGCTCGTGCTGCCTTCGGTACTCTGTCCCCAATCTGGAAATCAAGTCAAATTTCCTTACGCACTAAGTTGAGATTCTTCGAATCCAATGTGAAATCCGTGCTGTTATATGCTTGTGAAACCTGGAAAGTCACGTCTATCATTTCGAAGAAATTGCAGGCTTTTGTGAATCGCTGTCTTCGCCACATCCTAAAGATTCGCTGGCCACAAATAATATCAAATGAGGAATTGTGGCGCAGGACAAGTCAAGAGCGGCTGGACGTCGACATAAGAAAGCGTAAATGGCGTTGGATTGGTCACACACTGACGAAACCAAACGATGAAATTGCAAAGCAGTCCTTTGAATGGAATCCTCAGGGTGCACGGTGGGTTGGAAGACCAAGAACATCATGGAAATCAACTGTCTTAGTGGAAGCAGAATCCCAGAGAAAGACGTGGCCACAGCTAAAGTACCTTGCAGCAGACCGTGGAGGATGGAGACGTTTTGTTGACGTCCTATGCCCCAGCCGGGGTTATAGGACACGATGATGATGATCATTTTATTTATTTTTAAGTTATATAATAGGCTGACGGCTTTATTACTAAAAACTATTTTTTTAAATAATATATTCATTTTTAATTTTAAGATTATTTTTTAAACATATAATTTTATTTATTTTTATAGGCTTTTCACACCAAACCCCAAAACCGGTTTTCGGCGAAAACACTTCAAAAATTCGAAAACCATTCACACTGAACATTACTTACACGTTTTCGTTTGACATTCCAGTTTTTTTACACAAACCACGCACAATTTTCTTTATTTTCTTTAATTTTTTGGAAATAAAAACGGTGATTAATTAAATAAATAGGATCCATATGAACAATTTGACTTACCACACATAATTATTTATCAATTTTAAATAAATTATTTTATTTTGAGATTCGAATTTTACATTTGATATGACAGAATTTCGTCAGCTGTTTTCAGTTTCGTTTGAAAGCATCCCATCAGTTTCTTTTTTGACACTTCAATAGGCGCTGAACTCATAGAAAGGTATGTTTGTTTTGTTCATCTCTGAATTCCAACAAGTTTTCGACTGGTTTTATATAAAACTTGTGTTTTACGAAAACCTGAAGCTACAAAAAATGTATGATAAAACTTGTGTTTTCGATTAGGTTTTTCTCCAAAACCGATATTTTCGCGAAAACCGCGTTTTGGGTTCGGTGTGAAAAGGCTATTAAGTTATTTGATAGGCTGATGGCCTTATTACTAAAAACTGTGTTTCTCAACGCTGCCCGCTGTTTAAGAGCATCTGACACCACCTGTCAAAGTCGAGCTGTCACCAATAAAATGATGGAGAAACGTCATTCCATCATCGTCTTCACATGTGAGGTTGTTTTTGGCATCCAGATACAAAATATGTTTGTTTATCAAGATTTGTTCTCCTCGAATTTGTGTTAATTTTATTATTCCTTGGAAGAACTTCTTTTCTGATGTTGAACAATATTGTTGTCTTGTCGAAGTTTTAATGTCTGTGCATAAGAAGTGTTCACAATGGTGTCCACATAGTCATTCTTTTTCAGTCAAACCAACACGTTATTTACTTTTGGGTTATTTGACCGTAATGAGCGGATTTCTGTAATTGCAGTTGAATCATTTGAGTCCAGCAAATCTAGCTAATACTTCTTGCTTTTTCAGCCGCAATTGGCCTGTTACCACAGGAACGTACAGAATAAATGTTTTTTTTTTTTTTTAATTGCTTTCCATCTAATGCAGCTGGCCTTGAAGATATGTGCTGTTTTGCTTCAGGTCATGAATTTCGGCACATATTCCGCCTAGGTCTAACTTTGTAGCCACATTTTTGAGCTTTTCGTCGAGAAGCGAGGAAAGATTACTGAGTGAAATGTTTCAAACAGCGATATTCTTCTTTTATTTTATTTTTTGAGATGGAAAAGAGTGGGATGTATCGGATGATTTTTTTTTTGGGTTGCAATACTGTCATTTTCGGGAGATTTTTTTTTTTAAATAAAGTGAAGATAAAGTGACCTACCCTTGGTGTTATAATGAATATTTAATCAATTTTAATTTTTTCTTAGTTATAAGCGATATTTTAATAAATTATTTCACTTTACTTAGAGCTGATCAAAAAACACAACTTGAATACACACTCTCTCTCTTTCTGTCTTTCATAATTTAGGGCAAAGATCTGAGATCCCATAAAAAAGTCATTCAAGAATTTTTTGTTTTCGGTGGTCTTAAGACATAAACTCGATTCTTTTGAAGGTTTGCAGGTATTAACAGCTTATTTGTTTTGTATTTGATACATCATGGCTTAGGCTTAAGGTACGTATGTACTATAAGTCCGACCGGGGAAGACCAGGGAACATAAAACTTTTCTTATTTGAATTTGATTTAAGGAATCGTACCAATTTTTAAAATTCGCACAAACAAATAGTCTAAGAGCTGAGAGCAAATTTTATGGGTGAAGGTATAACCAAAATTCATGAACGTTTATGTTGAGGTTATTGCGCCTTGGTTTCAAAAATTCAGTCGTCTGGCATGATTCTTTTGTCACCAGGGCTGGAGAAAGGGGGTTGAAAACGGTGATTTTACGGATTTTCGGGTAGGGGATATAACCACTTTTATATAAGCTTAAACTATAGAGAACAACGCTTTGGTTATGAATTTTTGGGTCCCAGACGTTTTAAGTGTCGCCACACCCAGCCACGCCCACAAAAAGTGTCAAAAAATCAATTTTTGTGGTCAGGGGTATAACCAAAAAATTGATGTGTCGAAAAATCAAGAAAAATCTCCTCATATGCTCAACACAATTGTGCCATATATTTTTGAAAAGGTAATTGTTAGGACATCCTTTTCAACCATGTGTGACACATTCGTGTTGAGTAGGAAGGCCAACGGCCAATGCAGAATTGCATTATTTTTCTATTTGCCCTTCTTTTTTGATGATAAATATCTCTCAAGCCCCATGGTCCACAGCTTAACGACTTTATAACAAAATTAAGTACATGCAATAACCTTTTTATTACACATTACTTTTGACTTTGTAGACCAGCTCCAAATGCGGAGTTGCATTATTATTCTATAATGCGTTTTTGTCAAATATCTCTAGAACCCCATGGTTAACAGCTTAACGTTCTCATACAAAAATAAAGTACATGCTATAACCTTTCCAACAATGTACGACACATTGATGTTGAGTAGGAAGACAATGTCCAAATGCGGAGTTGCATTATTGTTCTTTTCGGTGCTTTGAAGCCGAATATCTCGCGAACCCCATGGTTTGGAGCTTAACGGTTATATAATGAAATGATGTACTAGCAATAGCCTTTTCATCGATGTATGACACATTCGTGTTGAGAAATGGACCAGCTCCCATACATTTTTGCTCATTCTCCTTTCCAATTACCTACATATAATAATTTCTTTTTTCCCTAAAATTTATTTTTTTTTCAAGAAATAACAAAAATTCAAAGGAATCATAAAGAAAAATAATCGTGTTTGAAGTATGCTCATTGTTTACTTCAAAACTACTAACATTTCATTTATCAACTTTAAAGTTAAAAATTTTATATTTAGAAACTAATTTCATAAAAAAAATCCTGATCCTTATGCTTCAACTATTACTTGATCAAACTGCAATGTCAAAAATCAAAATATTTAAAAGTCGAAAAAATAATTTTTATCCGCCCCTGAACCACAGTGCACCGCAGCTACACAAAAGGATTGAAACACCCTACTCAGGTCATCTCTACCGCTCACTCAACTACGATGCTCCGCTAACGGTATCTTCAGTCGCCTATGACAACAGTTCTTTTGAACAGCAGTGCCTTCACACAGTCACACGAATTTCAAACGAAAATAAAGCTACCTCCCATGCTTACAACAATTTCGAAACTTTGTCTTTTCAAAACTTTGTATTTCGAAAGTTTGTACTTCGAAATATGTTTTGACTTCTGAAACTTTGTTTTTTTTTTTTTAAAGCCTGGAACCTTTAAAAAAAACGTGTTTTAAAATTATTTAAAGTGAATAAACCATTTAGTTAACTGCTTTAAAATTAAAAGTCGGTAGGTAATACTGACATAGGCGAAGGAAGGGGGGAGCAGAGGTGGGCAGTGCCCACCTTAAAAAATGAACTGCCCATCTTAGAAAATTCGGCATAGATAAACTTTTCTGGTTCTTCATCCCTCCCAAGAAGCAGGATTGAACAACTGTGAATGAAATTTCAGACACCAAAGTTTAAATTTTGCCTACAGTTACAGTTGGTCGTCACATAAAAGCAAATTTTGCCCACCCTAATTTTGTTTGTATTTACACATTAAATCGCTGCGCTGTCCGAGAAGCATCAACTCGGTTTATTGAAACGAGGCAAGCACAAACCTAGTTGAACCGGTTTAAATTTGTCTCGAACCGAGTTAGATTGAACCTTGAAGATGAGTATAGTTTGTCAGGATTAAAAAGCGGAATCAACAAACGTAAGATATATGTTGCAAATAATAATTGGCTCGTCGTCCGAGCAATCTGCTTTTGAATAAAACGCACTCTTTAAAAATCAGTGAATGGTTTATTCTCTGTAATAATGACAAATAATTTGTTTATTAATATATAGAGAAAACAATAAACATGTTATATATTATCTTACTATTTTTAGCAGCCTTATTATGGGGATGGCCTCTGCTCTGCTCGAACTTTATTTGCTAAATGAAATCAGTTAAAGAAATACGGCGACACGACAGGGCATATGACCCTTTTTCAAAACTCTACGCAAGTAAGAAGTATTACTTCAAAAAAGTATTCCTGCACTCTGCTTCGCGCACTTTTTGACATTTAAAATGAGTGAAATCAGAACCAAAGAAAATATAGTGTTCTGTTCGATTTGGAGTTGGAGCAGAGACCATTTCCATTAAGGTGTAAATACACTTGAGCATTTTTTAACATCCCGCCCCCCGTGAGGTGCCCGGTTCCACCGCAGCCTCACCAGTAACCTTCAGTACAGCTAACTTCACTGCTGGCCTTCGAAGTATTCCTGTAGATGTCTTGACATCAGCTGAACGTATCTGCTTATCTGGTCCGATAAATACTTTTACGATTCTTCCTCGCACCCATTGGCTTCTCGGAACATTGCCATCGCAGACAAGAACGAGGTCTCCTACTTGCAGATTCGGAACTTTGGCAAACCATTTTCTTCTCTTCGTGAGTTCTGGTAGATACTCTTTAATCCACCGACGCCAGAAACGGTCTTTTATCTGCTGGCTTACTCGCCATTGCTTTCGGAGACAAAGGGCTCTTTCATCAATTGGTCCAGGAGTCTGTGTCGAGTTGGTAACACCCATCAAAAAATGATTAGGAGTCAATGGCTCTACCTCCTCGGTTGTAACAGGAAGGTGTGTGAGTGGGCGGCTGTTGATTATGTTTTCTGCCTCGATAAGAGCACTCACCAGCGTTTCAGGTCTTGGTGCGAGTTCATTGAGTGTGTACGCCAAAACTCTCTTCACAGACCGAACGAGTCGCTCCCAACAACCACCAGCATGTGGATTTGAAGGGCAATTGAACTTCCACTCGATCCCCTTTGAGGAGAGTTCCGCTTTGATAGCATCGCTGTCGAAGATTTCGGCTGTTAATAGTTCGTTTTTTGCGCCTATAAAGTTGGTGCCATTGTCGCTTCTTATGCGTACCGGTATGCCTCGACGGTTGACAAAATTCCGAATGCATAATATGCAAGCGTCTGTTGACAAGTCAGCTGCTAATTCGAGATGAATGGCCCTCACGGTCAGACATGTGAACAGGGCTATCCAGCGCTTCTCCTTCCGACGTCCTATTGTCACGTTAACTGGGCCAAAATAGTCAAGGCCTGTATAAGTAAATGGTCTCATAAAGGGGGGGACACGATCTTCGGGCAGAGGTCCCATCAACGGTGGCAAAGGACAAGTAGCTCTTATGATGCAAAATGAACACCGACTTCTTTGTTTCTTGATTGCAGATCGTAGACTGGGTATCCAAAATGTGTGCCTAATTTCATTGGCAACTGTATCGTCGTTTTGATGACGCAGACGACAGTGGAAATGACTAACAATCAAATTCGTTAACTGGTGATCTTTAGGCATAATAATGGGTCGTCTAGCTGAAAACGGTATTGTGGTGGCAGCATCGATACGTCCATGCACTCGTAACAAGCCATCATCATCAAGGTATGGAGTAAGCTTATAAATGGAACTTGTTTTTTCAACCTGCTGATTGCAACTGAGGTGGCATATTTCTAGGGCAAAAACATCTCTCTGTGCTTCACGGCACAACACTCGTTGGGCTTCATCTAGTTCTAAGGCAGATAGTTCGCCCTTCTCTGTTGATTGGTGGCGACATTTACTAATAAACCGAATCACCCAGGCTGCCGTCCTTCTCAATCGTAAATATTTCGAGAACCTAGATAATTCAAATAGTGGTGTACTCACTTGTGTATGTAAAATGAATTTTGGCTTCATCTCCTCCTTGCAGATATAGCTTTCGAGGTCATCTGGTTGTGCTGGCCACGAATCTTCAGGCATCTGAAGGAACGAAGCTCCATTTATCCATTTATTGTTGACATGAAACGTTGGAGGATACCGTGCACGTGTCGCTTCGTCTGCTGGATTCAGCTTCGTTGGGATCCAACGCCATTGACTAATCTTACTGCATTCCAGTATCTCGGCAACTCGAAAACCAACAAATTGCTTCTGATGACGAGGATCTGAACGAAGCCAGCTCAATACTGTTTTCGAATCGCTCCAAAATACGTAATCGTCTGGTTTTAGATTATGGCATTCAATAATGGAGTCACGCAATCTAATGCCCAAAACCGCAGCTGACAACTCTAAACGCGGAATGGACATTAACTTTTTTGGGGCGCATCTTGTTTTTCCGGAAATAAATGTTACGCTTGCCTTTCCCTCGTATTCTATCCGCATATATATCACCGCACTGAAAGCCTCTTCACTGGCATCAACGAATGTGTGAAGAACAATACGACTGGCCGCTGACAAAAAAGGGTGGTGACACCTGGGAACTCGTAGCTGCATCACGTTAGGAAGTTCTGCTTTCCATTGACACCATTTCTTGAAAATTTCATCGGGAATTGGCTGGTCCCATTCTATTCCATACCTCCATACTGATTGCAACAACAATTTAGCGTGAACGACGAAGTTAGCAATCATACCGTATGGGTCGAAGACGGACATGGTTACACCCAAAAATTCTCTTTTGGTTGGGCATTTTTTGCCTGCCATAATATCTTCACTGACACGGGAGAAATTTAGTCTGAATATGAAAACATCATCAATTGGATCCCAGCACATTCCCAGTACCTTTTCCACCACAGCTTCCACGTTCATGTTTATTACCTGATTCTGTCGTTCTTCATTGCCTTGATGATGAATACTGCTCAGGACCTCCTTGGAATTCGATGTGAAATTCCTCAACTCAAATCCGCCACTTCTATGAATTGAAACTACAGCATTGGTGACCTCAATTGCTTCCGCAATACTGTCAAAGCTATCTACGTAGTCATCTACGTAATGATGATCGATAACCGCCTTGACTGCTCTCGGATATTCGTTAACAAATCTCTCTGCGTTTAAATTTTTGACATAATTGGCTGAGCACGGGGAACAGGTGGCACCAAACGTCATCGACTGCATCACATAAACATCCACGGACTGCTCTTCGTCTTCTCTCCAGAGAAAACGCTGAGAGTCTTGATCTTCAGGCCGAATTATCACTTGGTGGAACATTTCTTTTATGTCCCCAGTCACCGCAACAGGCCTCATTCGAAAATTATACAGGATTGTCATCAATGGTTTCAAGTCATCTGGTCCTTTAAGAAGCACCGAATTGAGAGAGAGACCATTTACTTTTGCTGCCGCATCGAAAACCAAACGAACTTTGGCTGGCTTGTTCGGATTCTTCACCCCAAAATGCGGAAGATACCATGTTCTTGGCGTGTGCACTTTAGCTTCGTCATATGTGAGTCTTCTGGCGTATCCTTTTTCTACATAGCTGGAAATTATGGATTTATAAGTATTCGCAAACTCAGGTTCTCTACGAAATTTGTTTTCCAGGCTGCATAACCTACGCCGAGCCATGTCGTAACTATTAGGCAATTTTATTGCATCTTGCCTCCACAGCAGCCCAGTTTGGTAATGATCATTAATCTTCTTAGTCGTTCCCGATAGAATATCAAGCGCTCTTTTGACGCTTCCGGATATCGGCATCTCTTTCGGTTTCTTGACACCAAAATTTTCGATACTAAAGTATTCATCTACCATTCGTGTCAACTGATTTTCTTCTTCTTGAGTTTCCTCATCACTATGAAGAACGAGGACCCTTGTGGAATGATCTCCTCGTGTTGTCGTCTTTCCATACACCACGAATCCCAATTTTGTTTCTGTCAGAATTGGCCCAGCATCATTGGACCCAAAGGCTCGTATCGGAACACCCAGATGACAGTTATCAAGCCCAATCAAAATTTGTGGACAGGCATTGTTGTACTCGGCGACAGGGAGAGAAGATAGAAACTCAGTAGTATATTGTGGATCTAGATCTGCCGCATTTAAAGTCTGAGTTGGTAATCTTAATTGATTGACAGTTTGCGCTCCTTCCATCTTAAACCTCTTAGCACCATCCATATCTGCGCTAATATGCAAGTCAACGACAAAGGACTCGTTTGTGAAAGACTCCTGTCCAAACCATTGAAGCTTCAAGTCTGTCTTGCGGCCTTTGAGGCGCAACTCTTTGGCCAGTTCAATACTCATAATGGTAACTGAAGAGCCCTCATCGAGAAGAGCATACGTCCGAACTTCCACGCCGTCACCATAAAGCCGCACTGGCAGCACTCTAAAAAGGATTTTATTGTCCTTACCTTTGTTGCAACTCAGAATATTTTTTTCTATAGCAGGTGCTTTGGTGATAGTCTGTACAGCTAACATCTTTTTCTCACTGGATTCATGCAACGAAGGATGATGTTTCTTCTCACAGTCATGTATTCCGCAAGATTTCTTCATTCTACAGGAACGCACACTGTGACCATATTTGAGGCAACAAAAGCACAGCCTCTGCTTCTTCACTAAAGTCCATCTAGCTGATGTGTCGGAATCGTTATAGACTGAACATTCCGAAAGCAAATGTTGCGTTTTCTTACAAAGACGGCAATTCTGATTGAAGTTGACAGGTGGTACTCGTTGCTCTGCAGCATGAAGAACATTTCTTAAATTTGCTTTGTGTCCAACCTTGAGCTGCGGTTGTGAAGAAATTGGAGTAACCAAGCAAATAAGTCTTGCAGCTCCAGTCAACCATTGTTCAAAATGTCTTACCGTGGGAAAAGGCTGGAGACAGATGCTTCTTTGAGCCCACTCTAGTTTCTTGCTCATAGGTAGTTTACTAATAAGCTCATCAAGGAGTGTAGGATTAGCTAGCTGTAACGTCATTCCACTTGCTTCGAGAAACGTGGCCAGGTTCTGGACTTTGGTCGCAAATGGTATCAGCAACTCGAGTTTATCTTCTGGAATCGGTGTTATTTCACTCGCCTTGAGTAGTTGACTTCTTACTAGAATATCTGGGCGGCCAAAACGAAATTCTAAAGCTGCCATAGCTTCATTAACATTATTCGGGTGGATTAGCATCGCTTCAACAACTTCCCTAGCTGCCCCTTTTAGGCATTTTTGTAGGCGCAAAAGGTTGTCCACATTTGTATAATTAAACATGACAGAAGAATCTCGAAAGGCTGTGCAAAATAGTGGCCAGTCTTCGGGCCTCCCATTGAACTCCGGAAGGTCATGTAACTTTCGTGTAGTTGCAACTTGGCACGTGTGCGAAATGCTATTACCTCCTGCACTGCATGGTCCCGTCACTACTGGTGGTGTTGTCATCGATGGGGCAGATGGTGGTACAATGGGATTCTGGCTGAAGGCCTGGAATCCAGTCAATGATGGCAAGAACGTAGGCACATATGGAACACATGTCGAGGCTAATTGTGCTCCATTACCATATGCTAATGGATATGAAGACACATACGGTTGTGATTGCATGTATGAAATACCACCCCATGGGCTGGGCATATTCTGTGGCAACCCAAGTCCAGTACACATAGTCGCAGCAGTGGTTGTCGTCATCACATTTGCTGCACCAACCGAGGATGTAGTGGAATTAGCTAAATAATCATTCATTTTGCTTGGGGCAGTCACCGCTGAAGTTGTGACGATGGAGTTATTTTGCTGACCGGCTAGAACTTCTTGTAACCGAATACGTTCTCCCTTCTCGATGGCTACCGAAGACAATGCTGTTTCAAGTTGTAGGCGCATATCATCTAATTGCCTCTGAATATCGTCTGCAGATGTTGACGGTATGGGTGACCTGAGCATTTTCTTTTTTAAGTTGGTGTCACTATCACTAACTTGTGGCAAATCTTCTGACTCAGAGGAAGAAAATTCTACCAAATCATTCGGGTTAGAATTCTTTGGGTTAAGTCTTTTACTTCTGCGTGGTCCACCGTCGGTTTTTATCGGCATAGATACGACTAACGTTCACCTTTCGCTGGCTGCGAAATATTTCTTGGAAAATACTTCCAAATCCGTGGAGCAGCTGGCTGCAAACTCCGCAAACGATATATATATATATATATATACTCGTATGCCTCTCACTGGTTTATTTATAAAACCAGAAACATAAACATATGCTCGGGAACTACTTATAGCTCCGTTTTCTGATTTCCAATCGTGTTATTCCTTATTAAAAATAAGAATAAAATTTGTTGCAAATAATAATTGGCTCGTCGTCCGAGCAATCTGCTTTTGAATAAAACGCACTCTTTAAAAATCAGTGAATGGTTTATTCTCTGTAATAATGACAAATAATTTGTTTATTAATATATAGAGAAAACAATAAACATGTTATATATTATCTTACTATTTTTAGCAGCCTTATTATGGGGATGGCCTCTGCTCTGCTCGAACTTTATTTGCTAAATGAAATCAGTTAAAGAAATACGGCGACACGACAGGGCATATGACCCTTTTTCAAAACTCTACGCAAGTAAGAAGTATTACTTCAAAAAAGTATTCCTACACTCTGCTTCGCGCACTTTTTGACATTTAAAATGAGTGAATTCAGAACCAAAGAAAATATAGTGTTCTGTTCGATTTGGAGTTGGAGCAGAGACCATTTCCATTAAGGTGTAAATACACTTGAGCATTTTTTAACAATATATATAAATCGCCAAAAATAACCAAATTAAAAAATCTATTAAAATTAATTTAGGAACAAGAAACAAATCGTTTTTTAGTTTTGGGGTGCGTTCAGATTTAATACTACGATGGCTCTATCTACCAAAATATTAAATCATAAAACGAATATTAAGTTTAAGTAAAATTCGTAAATATTTTGTAAAATATTTATCAATGGAACTAGTATATGAGTTCAAATTACATATATATTGTAGATATAACGTGTGCAAATAAAATAAAAAAGTTGTTTTAGAATAAGAAGAAATCTTTCAATTTATCTACAATATCAAAGGGCACGGTAGTGCCCAGCCAAGTTCGCGGCACTACACCCTTTTTACAGGAACAAACTCAGGCGATTTTCAACCCCCCTCTAACTTCAGTACCAATAAAGTCAGAAACTTCAAATTCGGAGTATTTGCTGAACTGATCAAACACAGGTGGATCACCAAATTTCAACTCTTTAGCATTAGTAGTTCCCAAGATATAGGACTTCAAAAATGGCAAAAACCGTAACTGACTGACTCACTGACTCACTGACAGATCATCAAAATTATGGAGCACTTCCCGACGTAGAAGTAGAAACCTGAAATTTCGCACAACGGTAGGCCTTGTGGTACATACAAAGGAAAAAATCGAAAATCTGCAATTTTCTATTCAGGGGGCGTGGCATCCACCCACTTTCTTAAATATTCTATAAATTATATGGAGCCTTTTCGATTGTTGTAGAACAATGAAAATTGGTAAGTTGGTAGGGTTTGAGGTACTTAGAAATAAAAAAAATGAAAAATTGGAATTTTCCACACAGGGGGCGTGGCATCCACCCATATTCTTAAAAATTCTTATAAGCTATATGAAGCACTTCCGATTGTTGTAGAACGATGAAAATTGGTAGGTCGGTAGGACTTGCAGTACTTAGAAAGAAAAAAATCGAAAATTTGGAATTGTCCATTTGGGGGGGGGGGGTTGCCATCCACCCACTTTATCAGAATTGCTATTATTTGTATGGAGCACTTTCGGTTGTCGTAGAATTATGAAACTTTGTAGAGCGGTAGGGCTTGACTTTCACCTGGCAAAATAAATCTTTGCAAAAAGGAGTGAAATCACAACAAAAACATAAATGTTAAAAAAGGAGCCAAGTTCTTATGTGTACAAGAAACCTGTGCGTAAAAAGTCAGCCAAAAAAAGTAATGAGATCTAAAATATATGCCAAGTTTTAAGTTCATGAAGTTTAATATCAAATATCTTAAGTAGAGTTATATCGAAACAATTCCAAATCATGACAGAAATTTGGTAATTAATGATTACTGATTAAAATTTGGTGGATTTACTTGGCAAGTTTTCTGTTAAATACTTACTTAATCACAAATTTAAAATGTATGAAAACTTGACCAGTGAACCCACCGAATTTTAATCAGTAATCATTAATTACCAAATTTCTGTCATGATTTGGAATTGTTTCGATATTACTCTACTTAAGATATTTGATACTAAACTTCATGAACTTAAAACTTGCCATATATTTTAGATCTCATTACTTTTTTTGGCTGACTTTTTACGCACAGGTTTCTTGTACACATAAGAACTTGGCTCCTTTTTTAACATTTATGTTTTTGTTGTGATATAATTTAAGTAAAAGCTTGAAAAAAAAATAAAGACTTGAATTCAAAAAATTAAAATCACCAAAAGCTAAAAATATTGCCTGTTTTGTGTACTTCGCCAAATCAATTTTCTTGCCACCAAATGAAATTTCAAATCGTCTGTTTGGCGATAAATCGCTACATCTGACAAATTTGGAACATGAACCGAAACGTTATTCTATTTGGTTTGTTTAAAATTAAAGCTTACGGTTCAGTGTCGGTATGTATCAACTCGTAAGGAACCTCAACAAAATCTGAAATTTTTAGTTTTTACTGTTCCAGAAAAAGATTATTTTAGGGCAATTGGGTGACATTTGGATCAAAATACACTTTTCTGTGCCAGTACTTACACTCTACAGTCTAGTACAGTCCATACCTTTGAAACATTAACGGCAAATTTCTTCACAGAGTCCTAACGTTAGTACTGGTATAAGTTCCAAAGTTAGTACTCAAATCAGTATTTCTCATTTCTTCAAACACAGAAGTATGAATAAATAAGAGTTACTGATTTGAGTATCAACTTTGAGACTAGTACCGGTATCAACGTTAGTACTCTGTGAATTGGCTGTAAGAAATGATTTTAAAATTTGGTTTGAAATAGAAAAATTTTCACAAAAGTATGAGATTTCTTTAAAACCTACGAGCATCAAAAAGGAGACGTCAGGAAACACAAATTTACTTTCCAGCAACAGTTGTGCCAAAAGCAATTCACTTGATTTGGCATCCCTTATCGAAACCGCAGATTGTTCGAGAATAAATATTATAAGGTAGATTTTTCAATCAAGATTTTCTTTTGATTTTTTAATGCAGTTTTGATTTGTTTTTAAAGTTCTAGTATTTAAATTCATATTTTGAAGTTTCTTTTCAAAATGCGATAAGAGTTTGAGTGGAAGCTCTTTTTAAAAGAAGAATCAAATTGAATAATGTTTATACTTTGAATTAAAATTTGTTAGATGGTTAAGTAGTTAGACAGTTTCTAAAAGATCTTAATAGTTGGAAATATGCTTTGTTCAATTAAATAAAATGCAAAGTTTGACAAATATTAGATTATCGATGCCGTTGTCCAAGCAAGATAACTTTAGGACAAGCTGGGAACAAATGGAAATTTAATTCTACCCTGCAGCGACTATAGGGGATGAAAATAAAAATCTGAAAAAATTAGGGAATTTTTTTTTTCTTCATTTAGAGCCGATTTGGGCCCATCCGGGATGACCTTTTTTTTAACGACCACCCTAATGTACATATTAGGATAATCAGTATACATTGGCGTAGGAAGGATTTTTTTCTAAGGTGGGCAACCAGTCCAAACCAAACCTAATCAATCATTAAACAATTTTTCGGTGCAAGTGATTCCTCAATAACTATGTATTTATTGGTGCTTGAGCATTCAACTAATTCCCGAATTTGTTCAAAAGAGATTTAATGAATGAAGCCGACAACGACATCGACAATAAAGCAAAATAACAAAAATTAAAAGTGCTACCAAACTCAACTCTGCAACAATGTCTTAAGATGCATCTATATTAAAAATGAATGGTTTTTGGTAAAATTAGTTTTCAACTTAGTTTTTATCCACCTACCAAATTTTTTGTTGATTTGTTGAAGTTTGATATTTTGACTGTCCGATGCAGCGATAATTGCTTGTTGCTCGGTCGTGCGGTGTGTGCCAATTAGGACATAACCTTAGGGCCAGACAAATTTTATCAATAACTTTAAAAATGTCTTAAAATGAATTCAATAGCACTGAGTGCAGAAGTCTAGATTATGAAAAAATATGTTCGAATTAAAGAACTATGGAATAAACCTTGATGATTAAAAAAAACATATGGATATTTTCAAAATGTACATGTATACAAACTGCAACAGGCCGCATTACCGCTTCCGCTTAGTTGCGCCAATTTTGAAAGAAGTTTATAGGCAGTGCGGTGGATAAAAACTAATTTAAAAACTAATTTTACCAAAAACCATTCATTTTTAATATAGATGCATCTTAAGACATTGTTGCAGAGTTGAGTTTGGTAGCACTTTTAATTTTTGTTATTTTGCTTTATTGTCGATGTCGTTGTCGGCTTCATTCATTAAATCTCTTTTGAACAAATTCGGGAATTAGTTGAATGCTCAAGCACCAATAAATACATAGTTATTGAGGAATCACTTGCACCGAAAAATTGTTTAATGATTGATTAGGTTTGGTTTGGACTGGTTGCCCACCTTAGAAAAAAATCCTTCCTACGCCAATGTATACTGATTATCCTAATATGTACATTAGGGTGGTCGTTAAAAAAAAGGTCATCCCGGATGGGCCCAAATCGGCTCTAAATGAAGAAAAAAAATTCCCTAATTTTTTCTGATTTTTATTTTCATCCCCTATAGTCGCTGCAGCCTGCAGGGTAGAATTAAATTTCCCCTTTTCTTTTGCATTCTAGAAAATTCGCGTAAATCTGCCAAAAAAATTCAGAGTATGTAGGTGGGAACTAGAGAAGAAAAAAATCCTATAGGAGGGGGGTAATATCTCCCCCGCTTGGACAGGAGGGGCAATTTAATAAAATATTTGCACAAAATAGACACAAACTAATTAAAAAGCAACGGCAATACCTACAGCAATGTTTTGTAGCTTTTTGAAAAGCCAGAAGTCCATTCTTACGGCTTGTTTTCAAATTAAGTTAATTTAATGAACAGTTTTGGCAAAAAATTGTTTCAAACTCAAAATTTTGAAGAAAAATTATTTTGTTTGTTTTCAAATTATAGGTTTGAAAACAAATTTTGCTGAAATTGTTTATTCAAAGAATGTTATTTTATAATCAACTATTAAAATGGACTTCTGGCTTTCCAAAAAGGTACAAAACATTACTGCAAGTACTGCCGTTGTTTCTTAGTTAATTTTTTTCTATTTTATGCAATTGTTTTATTAAATTGCCACTCCAGTCCAAGCCAGTGGCGTAGATAGGGGGGGGATCAGGGGGATATATCCCCCCCCATCGGGATCGATAATTGTAACATAACCAGTCATGAACCAAATAAGTTAAAGAAACGCACTCTGAAATTTCTTTTTACGTGTCTCACCAATTGATAATAGGTAAATGTGCAAGAAAAAGCCCAAAATATTTTCGTGTTTTCAATCCTTTTCTCGTCTTCTATGTAATGAACCCTTGAGAAAAATTTACAAACCATGAAAACATACAAGAAGGGTTTTCGGTTCTTTTCAAGGATTCTTCGTCTGAAATAGACAAAGCAGCAAAAAAATTTAATGAAACTGTTGAGTTTTACCAAACATATTTGGCTGCCGGACCAGCGCTCGATAGCTGCCCCGAAGAAAGCTTTCCTAATATATATATTTTATTAAAGATATTAGCTACACTGCCGGTGTCAACGTCAGCTCCCGAAAGAACTTTCTCCAGTTTAAAGAGAATAAAAACAATACAAAGAAGCATGACCAACGAAGTGAGATTATTAAAAATATGTCTAATTTAATAACAGTGTGATAAGCTTTGGATATTTACTTATTTGCAGGATCATTTGAATGGTTTTGCTGCTCTAGCTATTCATCGCAAAATACCTATAACAGCAGACGAGGTTATAAGTGTTTTTTTTTTCTTATATTCAAATTAATGCGTATAGTACCTATATTATATTTAAAAATATAATTTTTGTATGGTATACATAATGAATTCAATGAAGTCTTGTTATTTGTTTTTTTTTTTAATTATTAAAACTTTAAAAACAAAATGCACGACTGGATCGCACGTACTTGCTCTTATGTTCAAGTTGTGTGGGACTTAAGAACTTTAAAAAATATTCAAGTAATTACTAAAAAAGTATAAAAAGCATTTAAATCGTCTGATCAATAGCTAAGAGCTCAAAAAAAAAATATGCCATTTGATTACTTGAAAAAATATAAATATATGTAAAAAAAAAATCGTTGGAGACGTTTTCTTAAAAATTAATTTTGTATATATAAAATTTTTTAAAATGTTGAGTTTTCAAAAAAAAATTTGAGTCTTTTTTTAAAAATCCAAAATTTATTTTTCAAAAATTTTGGTATGCAGTATTTATTTATATTCTAACAAAGCTTTTGTGCAAAAAATTTCATTGAAATCGGATGAGCGGTTAATGAGAAAACCAAAAATAAAAAAAAAAAACGTTATATGGCAGGTACCGTTAATAAATGTTTTTGGTGATTATTTTTCTTACTAGAAGGTACATCATATCTACAATAATACACTGATCAAAATCGTTGGAGCTGTTTTTGAGATAAATAAGCTTTTCCTTAACGGTTGTATGGCAAGTACCGTTATTTTTTGAGCTAAAAAAATATTCAATTTCCCCTCTGGAGAGTTACAAAAAAAACCTTAAGTTCAAAATTTGAAGAAAATCGCTTCAGTGGTTTAGGCTGCAGGTTGAGGTACGGACAGACAGACAGACAGAATTGTGCCACCCACTTTTTCCGTGTTCTCTATCATCGTAATGTCATGTTTGATTGTTATCTCGAAAAATTTTTTTTGCACGAATCCAAAACTTGCCCTATAGTATAACCTATATCGCAAGTAAAAATGAGCGAACTAGATCTATCCCCCCCCATAGCAAAAAGCTATCTACGCCACTGGTCCAAGCAATGGGAAATATTACCCCCCTCTCATAGAATTTTTTCTTGTCTATTTCTCACCTACATGCTATGAATTTTTCCGCAGATTTTACGTGAATTTCCCAAAAAAAGGGGAAAATTAATTTACCCCTATAGCGACTATAGGGGATGAAAATAAAAATCTGAAAAAATTAGGGAATTTTTTTTCTTTATTTAGAGCTGATTTAGGCCAATTCAAATATTAAAACTCAAAAAAACCCATTATAATGACCACCCTAATGTACATACGTGCATAGTTACTTTACATTTGGCTGTTTAAAATGTTGTTTCCCTTTAATTATTAAAAAAACAGACAATCAGTAAAGTGCTTTTTTAAATCTTCTTAACTTCAATATGTGTTATTATTTATTTTATTAATATTATTACTTTTACAGTTGAAAACGTTCTGTTTTATTCTAAACGTGATTTATAAATCCACATTTCAACGAAAATCCTTTATCAATTAAAATAACATAAAAAATATATAATTAATATACAAAAAGCCGTTGGTATCCATCTTCAAAATGAAACACAATTTGATGAATATCTTCTACAAATTGTAGTTTCTTTTATTACACTAATAAAATACTTCCATAGAATTCAACTCTCCTCATAGTAAATTAATAACTTCTTTCAAAAACTTTTTCCGTTAATAGCTCCAAGCATATGGATTAAGTGCTTTTCGATAAAAACAACAATCCCCTTCATCAACTCGCAAGTCCCCAAGCACTCTTTGTTAGATACAGTACTTCATCCAATCTATAACCTCTTCAATTCAGTTATGGTTTATATTGAAAAGCTCTTCATCAATTCCAAAGAAGATTAAAAACTTGTTTACTGCGTCTATACCTAGTTTGAAACTTATACTAAGAACTCAATTTGTTGTCTCTATAAAAGGAAAGTATAAGACAATAAACAAACCAACAACAACAACAATGAAAAAAAAAACAATCATCTGAATGTGATTCTAACCTTTTTATAGCAACAAAATCAATTTCTTTTGCCCCATCATTTCCAAATCAAGTAATCAACGTGTTCTTCGAAGTGGAATCCTTCCCGCGCCATTATTTTATGACTCTCTTTGGATAATTTTACGACCAAGTTTTAGCGAAAGAGATACGAGTAAATAGGGTGCATAAGGGTTTTAGTATAGGAATAGGACATGATTTGGAATAAAACTTCCTAACTTGATCCGGATGTGTTCTCCGCCATTCCTCAAGTTGTTTTCATGATGAAACTTTCACTTGCCGTCTGGTATACATTACATGCTGCCTGTGCCTGTGTGTTTGTTGATAAATTTCAAATTGCCCATTTATAAGGAAATAAAATAAATAAATAAACAATAAATTTCTGGGGTTTTTGCCGTTTTAACCTGCCCTTATACACAGGTGGCTTATATCCAAAGTGGTTGGTTTAGGTTTGCACGCCTAACTAACCTCAACTTTGCCAAATTGAAGGCAAATCGAGAACCGAGAAACTTTTTGCTTTGCATAGAGAAGAAATTATTTCTCACCGTTTAGCCAGCTGATGGTTTAACCCTTCAAACTTGCGACTTTGCCCCGGTCCGGGTTTGTCGGCGCTCGGTCCCAAAACGACCAAGAATAGTTGTAGCTATGTTTCCCACGCAACCACCCAACGCCGCCGTTACCACCGCCGCGCCACCTTTGCACCCAGCGAACCACAAAATATCTCACGTATGCGAAAGGACAAAGTTTTGGCATTGTTACTTTTATTGTGCACCGTTTGGTATTCCTGCGCGGGCAAACGATGCGATGGCGATGTAGATGGAGCCCCCTGTCGAGCTTGTAATGACAAAGAAGAAGTTTCTCCTGGGGTAGGTTTATATATTCTTGTGTGTGCCTAGTGTACCCACATGCTTAGTATGTAAATTAAACAATTTATGCATTTCAAAGCGTGTAACACTTTTCTGCTGCGTTTTTAGTTGCTCAGACACACAGCACACGGCTGCAAAACTCTTTGCCTGGGTAATGGACCGTTTTGGAGTTTCGGAAAGTTTTTATTCACCTAGTGGCAATGGGTGGAAGGATATTTTCAATTAATTAGAGAAGTTGAGAAGTTCTTAAGCCTCCTTGAAATGGCGAGTACTCTGTTTTACTACGGCACAAAAAAGTTCTTCTGCATTCAAATAACCGAACCGTTTTCAACTGGGCCGAAAATTTATTTTCCCTCTTGAAAGTATATAAGTTCCTTGTAGCGCCCGGCCTTTTTGGGAAAATCGTTTGGAAATTCTAGTCCTTGATGGGAGTGAGGAGTGGGATGAGGTTAGGTGAGAGCATTGTAAGTTTATACACCGACCTTGTCACCACATCTCTACATCCATCTGTCTGGGAGTTTTCGTTTGTCTCCAGCAGCCTTAATGGAAACAATCCGCAATTTATTTATTTATTGTAACCTGTTTCCTGCAGAATCAGGGGGGAGAGGCTTATCCTTATACATTCGAGAAGAATAAATGGTTTTTCTTTCATTCCTGGTCTAGGTCAGTTTCAGTTACAATAAGCGAAATAAAAGCTCTCGCTTGGAATATATTTCCCACCGAGCGACGACACTGAAAAAGAGACAGACTTATCGCTTATGCATGCAAATCGTTAAGTACGCAAAGCAATCGGAAACACAATGAAAATTAAACGCTGTAACAAAAACAAAAAAGCTTGTGACGACTTCAGGGCACAGACACGGAACACGGAGATACCTATAAATCGTTTTACAACAACTATTTTTGTTGTAACGCTATGGGCAATGGGCTCTGTGGGAGACATGAAAAACATGTTTATGGGGGTGTTTTGGTGTTTGAGATGTTTCGTTGCACAAGCCAGAAAGATTAGCATTTTGTGTAGAGATGTATATATGGCAAACGAATGACAGGGATTAGGATTGTGGTTAGAATACAAAGACGACACAGTATAAAACTGTATGCAACTAGATAGCTAATTAAAAGGATGAGTATCTAATCCTGGAGAACAGATATAGTGACTATGTGGTTGATTATATTTTCATCCTTCTGTGGAAGAGCAGATTTGTCAAGGAAAAGGACTTTATTTTTTTTCTCCTTTTGTTTTTTTTCAAAACCGATATTGTTTTTTTAATACGATCAAAGGATTTTATACAGAGTTGCAATGCAAAGAGTGAAAAGTTTTTGCTTGGAAAATACCAATCCCAAATAATCATCAAAATACCGACGTAGTTGAAACAAATGTTGGTATTGGAAGGCTTGAAAGTATCATTGAAAACCCAGAAATATAAGGTCAGTCATATGAAGTGTTTCCATTTTTATTGTGGCAGTGGTAGAGAGATATTAATTCATATTTCTATAAATGTACAATGAAATGTCTATCCAGCCATTAAACATAAGGCTAAGCTTCAGTCCCTTACAGCAGGACCGGGATGATCAAGGTCTTGTATAGAGTCTCCTTGATTCTTTGAGAAAGTACTTAACTACTTAAACATCTGCCTTGCCTGAAGAAACAGTGATTGACAAAAGTTTTTTTTTTTGTTTGGTATTTTGTTTTTCTTACACTTCAGAATTCTGTGTTGTAATGATCTTAAAGCAAGCTGCATTCTACAATCAGAGGCTCATCATGAGTGCATGTGTTAGTGGTTAGTAAATTAAGCAGAGCTAACACAAGCACATAAATAAATAAAAATAAACAAAATTAAACAATAAATACAATTAGACACATTTTAATAAAGTTATATACGAGAATAATCAAGACATACAAATTCACGAGAGTGGAGCACTGGTTCGCAACAATGTTTTTAATCCTACTTTACTTATGCTAAAATCAACAGAGGCAGCGTTCAAATTAAAAAGTTTGCACATACGATTAAGAGGCTCGTGAATACCATAATTGGTTCTATGAAAAGGAACGTGAAAAAGTTCAAATCTTCGTAGGTGGTGGGATCCCCCGCGGAAGTTAATACCAATACAGGCTAATAAGTCAGGAGCATCAATTTCGCCACTGATAAGTTGGTGAAAAAATATTAAATCATTATTAACACGCCTCTGATATAAAGTTTGAAGTTGCAGAAGCATGATTCTATGTTCATAAGGTGGCATACTATACGGATCAGTCCAAGGAAGACCTTTCAAGGCAAAACGAATGAAGTTATGTTGTATTGATTCAATACGGCTTTTATGAATTTCGTAAAAGGGAGTCCATACTTGGGAGGCGTACTCGAGATGGGGCCTTACATAACAATTGTATAAAGAAAGAGTAACATACGGGTCGTTAAATTCCTTCGCCCAGCGTTTTATAAATCCAAGCATGGAACTCGCCTTATTAACAATGTAGTTAATATGTACTATGAAATCTAGATCGGAACTGAAGTGAGCACCCAGGTCTTTGAAACTAAAAACACGACAGAGTGTATGCTGTGAAATGGAATAGTCAAAAGCACTGTTTGATGAAAAAACGATACTTTTTATTTTTAAGGCTTTTTATTTGACGATGCGTTCACGGTGGAGGTCAATCTGCAACTCACTTTGTACATACTTTCTCTTAAGGAGATTACAAATGAATTTTAGAAATAACTGTTAGAATTAGAGTTTTACATAAGAAAAGCTATCGTATGATTTATATACTTATATAAATGGTAGATCGCATGATTTATTTAAACTGTTATTTTAAATTACATAAAACATTCAACACTCCGCCCACCTTAAAAATACATAAAATTAATGAGATCTTCATGAAATGTAATTTAATAGAATTATTTATCAAAAATAAATGATTAATTAAGAATTCAATTCAACATTAGTCATATATAAGGATATAGGTATAACATAATTTACTTTTCGATTAACATATTTATACTTTGTATTAAAACAAACCAATACAATAATTCTTGTGATCGGGATCATGTTAATCGTCGTTCGGTAGAAGTAATGCCAGTTTAGTGATGTCACGTCTCATAACACCAGATTTTGTTCGTATCTCAACAACTCGAATAAGGCCATCTACACCAGGAAAAAGATTTATGACTCGACCCATTAGCCATTTGCTTGGTGGAAGATTGTTGTCCAGAACTAAGACAAGATCATTGAGCTCCATGTTACGTTTCTTCAAGGTCCATTTCGTTCTTTGTTGGAGTTGGTGAAGATATTCACGTTGCCACCTTCGCCAAAATTCTTGTTGAAGACGTTGAGTATACTGCCAACGAGAAAGTGTATTTATCTTCGCATCGCACAGATTCTGCTCAGGTAATGTCATTGTTGGACCACCTGTAAGAAGAAAATTTGGAGTTAATGGTTCTAAACTATATTTGTCGTCTATAAAAGCAGTTAATGGACGAGAATTTAGACACATCTCTATTTGACAAAGAAGAGTGCTAAGTTCTTCAAATGTTAGCGATGTCTGCCCCATAACTCGACGCAGGTGAAACTTAGTCGACTTAACGCCAGCTTCCCAGATACCTCCAAAATGAGGCGCATGTGGAGGTATAAACTCCCAAGAAATTTCCTCTTCAGCAACATATTTATGGACATTTTCATTGGAGTTAAATAGTTTGTAAATCGCCTTAAGTTCCCGAGATGCGCCAACAAAATTTGACCCATTGTCACTCAAAATTCGTTTGACAGCTCCTCGTCTTGATAAAAACCTTTTTAAAGCAGCAATCGCAGCATCCGATGTTAGATCCGAGACGAGTTCCAAATGGATTGCTCGCGTTGACAAGCAGATGAAAAGAGCCACATAACATTTTTGATGCTTTGCTCCACGACCTTTCCATGTTTGTATGGTTAAAGGTCCCGCATAATCCACCCCTGTGTTCGTAAACGGCTTACACATTTCTAATCGAACCTTTGGCAAATTACCCATTTGTTGTTCCAACGGCCGTGCCGCATACCGCTGACACTTAACACACCCTCGTATGTATTTGCTAACTTTTCCCTTAAGATGTAAGATCCAATAATTTTGCCTTATGACTCCTAGCATGAGATGGGCTCCACCGTGTAAATACTTATGATGATAATAAGCAAGAATAAGAGTTGTTAAATGAGATTCCTTAGGTAAAATTGGTGGATGTTTTGTTGAAACCCAAACTCTCCCTTCTGAATTCGACCTCCAACCCTAAGTAAACCATCATTTCCAATAAATGGATCCAAAGATTTCAGATGGCTATCCCTACGTATTGTTTTTGATAGTTTAAGTCGATTCAATTCCATTGAAAACGCTGCATTTTGGGTTTCCCTTATCCAAAAACATAACTCGGCTTCCAGCTCATTTGTTGAAAGTGGTCCAAATTCCCTTTTCCCTTTATCATCTCCCTTTAGTTTTGCATTGTGAATAAATCTTCGGCACCATGCCATTATCCGTTTTAGCCTTGTAAGTGAAGAAAAACGAAGAAGAATTTCATTCTCAACCGATGCTTCTGTAGTTGCTAAAGAAAGTGTGATGTTCCTTTTCTCAAGATCAGTTTCTGGATTTTTCAAAATGAATTTGTTTTGAATAGCATCCATGTCCCGTAAAAATGCAGGTCCTTGCCACCACAAGTCAAATGAGGGCAATAGATTTGGTTGAAGTCCTCTCGATGCACAATCCGCAGGGTTGAGCTTAGAAGAGACATGCCTCCATTGACTTTTAGGAACCAATTCCAAAATCTCCGATGTCCTATTTCCCACAAAAGTTGTCCACTTACAAGGATGTTGAGAAAGCCACGCCAAAACCACTTGTGAATCTGTCCATGCATAGCATTCCACATCGTCCAAACCCATACCTTTCTTCACAGATGCAATCAGCTTGGCCAAGAGGTGCGCCCCGCAAAGCTCTAATTTGGGTATACTAATACGATTAACCGGTGCGACCTTGGTTTTTGATGCTAGTAAGGATACAAAACATCTACCCTTGGAGTGGACAGACACATAAACGCATGCCGCATATGCACGCTCTGACGCATCTGAGAAGCCATGTAACTGCATTCGACACCCTTCCCTTTCAGTTCGTATCCATCGAGGAATAGAAATGTTTTCCAGGCATCCTAGATTTGTTCGTATAGTTAACCATTTCTGCATCAGTGAAGGTGGAAGATGATCATCCCAAGAAACCCCAGCTATCCACAAATCTTGAATTAAAACTTTCGCCATAATTATCGAAGGACTCACCCATCCAAATGGATCAAAAATCCTTGAAATCTCAGAGAGAACAACCCTTTTAGTAGATATTTTCTGTTCTTCTAATGTGACTCTAAAGAAGAAAAAGTCTCCAGACGGATTCCAATATAGACCAAGAGTTTTAACTGCCATATCTTCAGAAAGGCTTAAGGCTGACATTTCTAAACTATCTTCTGGAATATGCTGTAAAAAGTCAGAACAGTTAGATGCCCACTTCCTTAAATCGAATCCTCCCCTTGCTAATAAGTTGCATAAATCAGTTTTTACACCTAATGCCTCCTCGAGCGTATCACTCCCTCCCATGAAATCGTCTACATAAAAATTGTTCAAAAGATTTTCTGCCCCAACTGGATGCCTTCCCTGTTCATCTATGGCTAATTGTTTCAAAGTCCTTACGGCTAAGAATGGAGCGCAAGTAGTTCCATATGTTACTGTTTGGAGATTGTATTCTTTTACCGGCTCATTCTCATTTTGTCTCCACAGAATCCTTTGGAAATGTGCATCTTCAGGATGTACTACCACCTGTCGATACATTTTTGCAATGTCTGCAGTGTAGGCGATTCGATGCATTCGAAACCGACCCAGAATATCAATAAGGTCTGATTGTATCTTGGGTCCATTTAGAAGAAGACTATTGAGAGACTGTCCAGATGTGCTTACAGCAGAGGCATCAAATACCACTCTGAGTTTGGTAGTTGAGCTATCTAACTTAAATACAGCGTGATGTGGCATGTAAAATGATTTTTCCTGTGTTGTTTCCTTGTCCCTCTCACTTGCTTCTACCATATGGCCTAACGATAAATAATCATCCATAAATTTCGAATACTCTGCCTTCAACGTGCTGTTGTTTTTGAATCGCCTTTCCAACCCATCAAATCTGCGACCTGCCATAATTTTAGAATTCCCTAACATCCCAGTTGATTTCTTAAACGGCAATCTTACCATGTAACGACCATTTGGTAGACGGGTGTGAGTTGCAACAAAATGATTCTCACAACTCTGTTCCTCCTCTGAATACAGATTCTTATCCCTTATGCTTTCTACTTCCCAAAATTGCCTGAGAGTCTTATCAACGTCTAAGCAAGTTGTCAAAGTAATGTTTGGTTCTCTAGTTTGATTCCCTTGATTGCATTGTGCTTTACCCGAAATAACCCAGCCAAAGATGGTTTCCAGTGCAATGGATGATTTACCTCTTGATTCCATTTTTTGCTTGCCCATGATTCTAAAGAAAACGTCACAACCAAGCAATATGTCGATCCGCCCCGGTGCCTCAAATGAAGGATCAGCTAATGCAAGACCTTGAATCATATACCTACAATCATCTTCAATTTCAATCGAGGACAAGCTTGAAGTGATTTCACTAAGAACATAAGCTGGTACCAGTAGCTGTTCATTGTGTAGACGCGATTTAATTTGTAGATTCACACCTCCCTTGGTTAAGTTTGAAACTCCTGCCCCCACTCCATTGATTGCAATACGTGCGTTTGATCGAGGCAGATTCAACCTCTGAGCACATGCCTCACTAATCAAAGAAACTTGAGACCCTGAGTCCAATAGCACTCGACACAATTGCCAGCAGCCAGAAGAATCCATAACAAAAACTAGTGCAGTTGGTAAAATAGAAGCAAACGATGAAAATTTATGTGTTGTTGAAAGCGAATTCACACCCTCAGTGTTTGATGAAACTAACCCTTGACTATCAGATATTTTTGCGGTTGGATAGGCTGAACTCCCTGGATTTGCACCAATTGAACCCTCATGGAGCAGTGTGTGATGCTTCCTATTACATACTTGGCAACAATACGACTGACAAACTTTGCTTAAGTGACCCAATTTCAAACAGTTGAAACATAAATTTTTATCTCGTACAAAATCCCTTTTAGCTTTCATTGTTAGTTTTCCAAACCCTGGGCACTTCTCTATCTGATGATTTTCTTGACAAAAAACGCAAGCAGAAGAAGAAGAAACTGCTGCACATCTTGCTTTGTTAAATGGAGTAAACTTTTGTAATGAAGGTTTTTGAGCACGTGGTACAATCGTACATACTTCATAAATTCTCCTATCAATAAATTCAAGAAGCTCTTTGAACGTTGGCCTCTTCTTTTGAGCACTTTCACGCCTCCATAGTTGTTGAGAAGATTTGTCTAACTTTGCTGAGACCACAAACACCAGCCAACAGTCCCAATAATCTGTTGGAATTTTCATGGCCTTCAAAGCCCCTATAGAGTCACTAACAGATGACTTTAAAACCCTAAGTCCATCCTCTGTCACATGATTTAATGCCGGTTGATCCATTATTGTTTTCAAGTGTTCCTCAACAATAAGATTTTCCTTACTATATGTTGCTACTAACTGTTCATATGCTGGTATGTAATTTACTTCCGTAATATCAAAACTGTTAGTTACCGTTGCTGCATCATGAGACAACGAGCTCTTCAAGTAATAAAACTTCTGTGTATTACTTAACTTGGGGTTATTATGAATAAGTGATACATACATATCATGAAAACTAGGCCAATTCTTAAATTTACCATCGAAAGTTTGCAATTTAATCGGAGTAAGCTTGATTTCCGAATGGGGATATGTAATTGCAGAAGCTACAGAATTCTCCGCAGGCGTTTGAATTGACACCTGTTCACCCTCATGTCGTGGCGGGGGAAGCGTACCAGGTTGCACCATAGCCGGCTGCTCTGTACCAATTTGAGAAGCAGAAGGTTGTATGGAGCGTGAAACAAGCTCCCCAAGTGCAGATTGATGCTCCAAAAGAACCCCGAGCGCGGAGTTAATTTTGTCAATTGAAGTTTCGTGAGCACCATCATTTAAATGTGTCCTTTGTTGAACAGCTAATCCCTTTAACAAAAACCTTCCCTTAGCCCTAGCTTGAAAATACTTTTCCTCTATGTCCACCCTTTGACCATCGCTTTCTGCCTTGAGTTCATCGTCATCAGTAATTAACCCTTCAATCCAAAACTGAACGTCATTGAATTCTTTAAAGTGATCTGACAATTTTTCTAACCTCTCTTCAATAAGCTCTTTAAAACATACGTCATCCCCAGGCGCATCGTTTATAAAATTGCAAGCACGTGTAAGTTGCCCTTTAATTGTAGCCCTTTTTCGTTTCAATTCTTCCAACGACATTGTTATGTATTTATATGATAATATAATATAATATATTGGAAATATTTATAAAATAGGTATATTGTTTTTTACCTGATTTACAGAATACTTTACAATTTTCCCTGAACGGCAGAATTTATCCAACAACCAATGTCCAAAAACAGCAACCACAGCACAGCAGCAGCAGCAGCGCATTCACCGGCAATATATAGAGAATAGAGACTGTACACAATACACGTGTAGTTTTTCGCACAAAATGACTTGGTTTTGCGTGTTTCTATTTATTGCGTTATTTTTTTTTTTTCTCTTTTGTTTCAACTAAGAGCACAGCACAGAAACGAAACTGTCTTTATGTACTTTACAAAATACCGCACGATTTAAAAGCACTTCTTGTTCTTGTCTACCGTCCGTTCGCCCGATGCTCACATAAAAGTCCCGTTGCTGAGCAGATTAAATATCCAAACGATTTCACAATATGTCTTTTAACTAATATACCGATTAGTTTTCCAGATCAATGATTTGATTTAATTTTATTTTACTAAGAATTACCCGATAATTAATTATTTATTAATTATTTTGTTCGTGGACTGTATACCATTACCAATATACCCACAACCAATTACTATCCGGCGCGATTAGGACCAAAATGTTTGATGAAAAAACGATACTTTTTATTTTTAAGGCTTTTTATTTGACGATGCGTTCACGGTGGAGGTCAATCTGCAACTCACTTTGTACATACTTTCTCTCAAGGAGATTACAAATGAATTTTAGAAATAACTGTTAGAATTAGAGTTTTACATAAGAAAAGCTATCGTATGATTTATATACTTATATAAATGGTAGATCGCATGATTTATTTAAACTGTTATTTTAAATTACATAAAACATTCAACAAGCACTCACTACTCGTTTTTTAGAGAAAGTTATAGTTTGACATTTTACTGGGTTAAGAGAAAGACCGTTTTTCCCACACCATATATTAAAATTGTCAAAATCAGCCTGAAGGAGAGTATGGTCATGATTAGATTGTATTGTTTTAAAAATTTTCATATCATTAGCATATATAAGAATATTACTACATCGGATACATGAAGTAACATCATTTATAGCGAGAATTAACAAAAATGGGCCTAAATGACTTCCCTGAGGCACACCCGAGTGAGCACTGAATGAGTTTGAAAGACAATTTCTGAATTTAACTTGGTAAGATCTTTTCTCAAGGTAGGATTTTATCCATGATGTAACAAAAAATGGAAAACCATAGGCTTTAAGTTTAAATACAATAATTTCATGAGATTTGTTACCGTTGATTTTCTTCTCACAAATCCGTGCTGTTGATCACATATAATACTCTTAGTATGAAATGCTAGGCTCTCCCATACAACTTGCTCAAAAAGCTTTGGAATACAAGAGAGCTTTGCTATGGGCCTATAGTTCATTATATCAGTTTTGTCACCTTTTTTTAAAGATTGGTGTAAGAAACGATTTCTTCCATAATTTGGGAAATACTCCTGTCCTCAAGAAAAACTCGAACAAAAATTGAAGGGGTTGAACTAGTATGAATTTACACTTTTTCAATAGTATATGCGGAATTCCATCTGGACCATATGAATAATCATCATTTAATGATGAGAGAAGGTCTAAAACAGTACTCGGTGGCACTGGGATATTGTTGCAACTTGTTTGGGCATAAGTATGTAAATTCTTAAAATAATTTTCGTCGACATCTAAGGGCTTGTCAACAAAAGAATTACGAAAATTTTTCCCAAAAGCATTGCAAATATCAATGGTTTCCTGCAACGAACAATTTTCATACATGATGTTTGCTGGATAACCATCTGAGTTTTTTTTCGAATTAACAAACCTCCAAAATGCCTTTGGGTCATCTTTTAGAGAACTACCCATTTCGTTTACATGGTAAGTGCATAGATTTTTTGAAATGGTTTTAAATTCTTCGAAAAGGGTAATGTAGATATTGTGGTCGATTGGTGAAAGAGTTCTTAAGTACACTTTCCATGCTTTGTTTCTTTTATTTCGGAGTGTTCTAAGCTTTTTCGTATACGAGTGGCAAAAGTTTCTATTTTTAGATAATTTTAAAGGGATAGTATTATTAATGCAGTTGTTAAGGATGGAATAAAAACTAAAAACTGCTTCGCCAATATCGCTAGATACTGATATATTCTCAATACCAGACCTAGCTATTTCATCTGAGAGCAATTGAAAGGTTGCCTTTCTGTAGTCAAAAGTATATGAGCAATCATAAGGGTTACTGTTTTCAGTAAGGTGATTGCTCAGGTCAAAAAAAAATATCCAAAGGAGGATGATAGTTATCTATATTAGTTATTCCGGAACTAGATTCTAGAACCAGAGTACTATTAGCGTCTGAAGAAAATACCAAATCGAGAATTCGATTTTTAGAGTTTTTAATAAAGCTTATTTGCTGTAAGTCAGTGGAAATTATTCTATCAAGAAGCAGTAACTCATTTTGAGAAGAAGTTAAAGAAGCTTCTTGATAGGATTCGTCATCAGAGGGAACCCACTCTATATGAGGTAAATTAAAATCACCAAGAAGTATAATGTTGCTGTTGGAGCAAGACAAGCCAATAACAAAATCTAGCTTTAGAAAGTTCCAAATAAACTGTGTCCGAACTTTTCGGAGGAATATATGCATTTAAAATATAAAACCGTTTTGTCTGTATAGTAAATTTTATACAGATTAATTCAATAGAGACATTAAAAGGGAAAGATATAGACGAAGAAATAAGCTTATTTCTAACTGCAATTAAAACACCACCTCCCACTTCTTTTGGCTTATCAACATGACGATCTTTTCTATATACTAAAAACTCTTCATTGAAAAGTTCCGTGTCCAGAAAACTTGAATTCAGCCAAGTTTCAGTCAAAACAAAGATGTCATGTGAAAAAGCTTGGGAGTTCACAAAAATATCAGCAGTTTTGCTGCGAAGCCCTCTTACATTTTAGTAAAAGAGGGCAATCCTGTTAAGTTTTTTGTACTGTATTTGTACTGATGTTATTTCGCGAGGTAATAGCAAGAGTCCTTGACATTTTTTCGAAATTAGACCTTTCCATCAGGAGGATTTACTTACTTACTTACTTACTCAAGGTGGCGGCTTTAGTCCAGGATGGACTATGGCCTAAACTAACAAGCATCTCTCAGCTGGCTTGGTCTCTGTTCAGTTTTACTCGCCAAGTTGGTTGAGGACTTCAACTAGTGTGTACCAACAGTTACGATATCCTCCTCTACTGCGCTGTCCCACGGGGTTGGATTCAAACACTTTCCGGGCCAGGGCATTGCTCTCCATTCGCTCTAGGTGACCCAGCCAGTCTCAGTCGTTGGTGGTCACGTTTGTGGCTAGGTTGGTGTTACTGTACAGCCCGTACAGTTCGTTGTTGTATTTTTTTCTCCATTTCCCATCTATGCAGACGGGACCAAAAATAAACGGAAAATTTTCCTCTCAAAACATGTTTGGGCCAGAAGCGCAACAATCAGTCACGGTGAGTGCTTGTTTTACCTCCTTAAGGTGGTCCCCGGAGAATTATCTTCGTATCTTCGTATAGGATAAAATTACATCCATACAAGTACGAAAGGCCTAGCTCTCTAGGTTACGGAGGTTAGCGTTCTTCGTAACTGAAATCAATTCCGCTTACGAAACCAACACTACGCCTCGGATAAGTAATGATAACACGTTGACTGCTTTTGGCTATTGTAACCGGACAAAGATTGGTTTCTGGAATGTGAAGACGCTTCTTGACAACGGAAGTGAAGGTCCTCAAAATGTCAGATTCCTTCAATTATAAGAGAATTCATGCATCATTAGATAGAAATCTTAGGGATTAGTGAAGTTATACGGTTGGGCTCGGGGAAGTTTAAGTTTCCAACTAACACTTTACTACTCTACTTCCGAAAGGCACGTGGAAGTTATCGTGAATCTGGCGTTGGTTTGCTGCTTTCTAAAACAGGTCTCAAGAGCTTACATGACAGGACCCTTAAAGCTAGGATCCGGACTAGAGTGTACGACGCGTCACCATCATACAGTGTTACGCCCCAACGTCGAAGAGAAGGAGGCCTTTTATGACTGGGAGAAATCATAATGGTAATGGGAGACTTGAATGCCAGGGTTGGAAATGACAATGATTGGCTGAGGCATGTTATGGGAAAGCACGGTGTTGGTGACCGAAATGACAGTGGCGAATGTTTTGACAATTTCTGTAACACCCGGATCCCGCGGTCTGCCAACAACTGGGGGACCACCTTTCACAGTTGTCGAATTGAACTGAGATCTCTAGGCGCACAGTTACCCTTAACATCATGATATTCTCAGGAACCAAATGGTAGATGAACTGCCCGAAAACAAGTCATCTCTTTATCCGAGCCAAATCAAATCTTCAGTACTTATGTAGTTATGCCACTGCAGCAGGAAAAAAGTAGAATTCACCAGAATTTCCTTGAAGTTGCAGTCAGATGGTCATCATTTGACACTTTTCGTAGTCCAGTAAATGAAGAAATTTTACTACTGAGCAAATGGAAAAAAATAGCGGCAGGCTGAAATTTTGCAGGTCATTTCGGGGGTAGGTATACAACTTAAATCTAAGTTGGCAACCTTCTAACCCTTGCAGGAGCGGTGCCACGCCCACTTTTCTTCAAATCATGGTTTATGAAGGAATGGCTGCACCGATACGGATGAAATTTTCGAGTGCGTTGGACTGTCATGCCGAAGGTGTGGGTTCGATTCCCAGCCGTGCCATCTAAAAAGAAAAATGTTTTATTCGAGGTACTGCCTGTTGCGAGGAACTGACAAATCCTCCAAGAGTATACTTGTCATGAAAAAGTGCTTCTCATTTAGCCGTTCGGACTCGACAAAAAACTATAGGTCCCCTCCATTCCTGCCAACAAAACACGCACACAGGAATGGTTGTGAGTTGTTACTTACTAGGCCTTGGTCCTCCACGAGCTGTTGCGCAACCCAATTTATTTATTTTTAATATGATCAAAGAAAAAATTAAGAAAATTATTGTTAAAGTAAAATTTTCCCACTGCCATGCCCACTTTTATTATTTCTTTTTTATCGGAAACGATTTCCATGAAATTTTTAGAGATTGTTCTTATGGACGAGAAAGAATATGGAAAATTGGTTTTATTAGAATCCGCCCACTGCCACGCCCACTTTTCTTACTTCTCTATTTCTTGGAAACGCCTCCTACGATTTGCATGAACTTAAAAACCAACTTGCACCAACTTGCAAGAATTCCAGTGGGTGAGGCCTGCAACAATAGTCGTCAGATTTCTCTACTAAACGAAGGCGACGATACTACTGGGCCTTGGACTCTACCTCCAGGGTGGTTTGGAAACGAGTGATGTGCTTAATCAATACAATTGGATTTCTCACACCCCTAGGAACGCTGATGATTTATTCTAATTCTCGCTCGCAAAAACAAGATTTGAAAATTTTACACACACCAAAATAGAGAAAATATTGAAGAAAAGTCGGAGAGCTAGGAGGCAGATCGATTCTCCCTAGGACAGTTCTAAGAAATTAATAAATAATCATGAAAGAGGAGCATGACCCTCTGTGGATTTCACAAAACCAAAACCAAAAGAGTTTCGTAAATCTTTATATCGCTAGTATGAACAAACTGCCAAAATTTTATCCAAATCAAGATATTAAAAAGTGGGCGTGGTAGTGGGCGGACTTAAATGAAATTTTGTTTTTAATTTTTGTCTCGTTCATAAGAATAAACTCTGAAAATTTCATGCAAATCGTAGGAGCCGTTTTCGAGAAACGAAAAAATAAAAAAGTTGGCGTGCCAGTGGGCGGAGTTTACTTTAACAATTTTTTTAAATTTTGTCTATGATCATGTTAAAATTTTTTTGAAAATTTCATCCGTTTCGATGCAGCCGTTTCTTCAGAAACCAGGATTTAAGAAAAGTCGGCGTGGCACCGCCCCTGCAAGGGTTAGGAGGTCACCAACTTATATTTAAGTTGTAAACCTACCCCCAAAACGACCTAGAAAATTTCAGCCTGGCGCTATTTTTTTCCATTTACAATTCTAATTTTACTGTACTATCGGGTTTCAAGAAATGTATGGCCGAATATATCTAAAAAAAAAATAACTGAATATTTACGCACGATAAGCAGGTCTTGATTATGATTCCTAGTTGGAGTTCAAACGGGCACAGCTCATTGAGAACCCACATAAGCATAATGGATATCACATATCAGCCCATTTGACTTATGTAGAGGGTGTCAAGATGAAGAGGTGAAAGAGGGATCATCCCATTTCCCCAGTCTGACCAGAACTAAGAAGCCTTCGGAGAGTACTTTTTCGACAAAATGAGTGTTGAGTGACATCTCTACCCTACCAGTAAAGAATACCCTGAAACTCACTCAAGGAGGCATCCCATTCTTAAACTTGTCCTCAATCCCACTTCCATCCCCTCCCACCTCCCACCTATCTACCTTTAATCCTCGGAAGCACAATGGATCCACGGTTTTCCGTATCATCACCCCTTCTTACCTAACCTTTCACAAGGATTGAAATTAATCAGTAGCACAGAACCCACCTCCATCGAAATGCATTGGTGTGCTGTGACAAATGTTTTCATATCAAGTGCTGAAAGTATAGTCATTCGGTCGCATGAAGAAACAGTGCCTGGCTTTCTGAAGAAACTTGGGCTAGGATTGAAGAAAGAATACAGCTCAAGGCCAGCATTGCAGCAACTCCATTTATACACAAAACCTCACTTATGTTAATAATTAAAATGAATTTCATCTTCACTGAAAGTAATTTATTGAATTTCTTTAAGTTAGGTATTTTACAGAAAAATAAAGATCTGCTAAGTAACTAAAAAAAAGTGCATGGCAGTGACTGCTATTTTTGGTTCTAAAAAAAATGGGGGAGGGGGGGAAGACTAAAAATGCTATGTACCAAGTAAAAGAAAATCGATCCAGCCGGTTGGGCTGTAGTCAAACAAACCCTTTAATTGTAATGACAATTTTTATCAAAATCTCGAGTTTATTTTTTTTTTGTTAAATTGCAAAAAATTGCCATTCTCATTTCAAAAATTTCAATAACAATCTTTTGAACATTTTTATATGCAATAACATTCTTCAAACACTTCAGAATCTTCTTTGTAAGAAATTTCATTCAAATTGGTGAAGTCAATTTTGAGAAAGATTTCTTATTATCAGACACAACAGATTTAATCACAGTCGTTGTAGTCAATTTTTGCAAAAAATTGTTTTTTTTTTACGGTTTCATGAACCAAATTGAGGGGCTTCAAGAAAAAGCAAGGAATTTGAAAGACTCCTTATGACTTTTGAAGGGTTTGAAAATTAGAACTTTTAGATGTTGTTACTATGTTAGTTATAACATCTAATAATTTAGTAATGCAACATAAAATTAAAATTAAAAATCTTAAGTAGGGTAATATCGAAACAATTCCAAATCATGACAGAAATTTGGTACTTAATGATTAATGACTACTGATAAAAATTTGGTGGGTTCACTATCACTGGTCAAGTTTTCATACATTTTAAATTTGTGATTAAGTAAGTATTTAACAGAAAACTTGCCAAGTAAATCCACCAAATTTTAATCAGTAATCATTAATTACCAAATTTCTGTCATGATTTGGAATTGTTTCGATATTACTCTACTTAAGATATTTGATATTAAACTTCATGAACTTAAAACTTGGCATATATTTAAGATCTCATTACTTTTTTTGGCTGACTTTTTACGCACAGGTTTCTTGTACACATAAGAACTTGGCTCTTTTTTTAACATTTATGTTTTTGTTGTGATTACACTCCTTTTTGCAAAGATTTATTTTGCAAGGTGAAAGTCAAGCCCTACCGCTCTACAAAGTTTCATAATGCTACGACAACCGAAAGCGCTTCATAGAAATAATAGCAATTCTGATAAAGTGGGTGGATGGCACCCCCCCTGAATGCAAAATTCCAATTTTTCAATTTCTTCTTTCTAAGTACCTTAAGCCCTACCGACCTACCAATTTTCATCGTTCTACAACAATCGGAAGTGCTTCATATAATTTATAAGAATTTTTGAGAATGTGGGTGGATGCCACGCCCCCTGAACTGAAACTTTCAATTTTTCGATTTTTTTTCTTCCAAGTACTTCAAGGCCTACCAACCTACCAATTTTCATCGTTCTACAACAATCGGAAGTGCTCCATATAATTTATAAGAATTTTTGAGAATGTGGGTGGATGCCACGCCCCCTGAATAGAAAATTGCAGATTTTCGATTTTTTTTCTTTGTATGTACCACAAGACCTACCGTTGTGCGAAATTTCAAGTTTCTACGATGTCGGGAAGTGTTCCATAATTTTGATGATCTGTCAGTGAGTCAGTGAGTCAGTGAGTCAGTGAGACAGTGAGTCAGTGAGTCAGTGAATCAGTGAGTCAGTGAGTCAGTCAGTTACGGTTTTTGCGATTTTTGAAGTCCTATATCTTGGGAACTACTAATGCTAAAGAGTTGAAATTTGGTGTAGTGCCGCGAACTTGGCTGGGCACTACCGTGCCCTTTGATATAGCTTATGTGATTTATAACACCAAAAATTTCCTACAGCTTATTATACTTTTGACATCTTTAAAGCTGCCCTGGATCTATGGGGGGGGCAAACCGGGGTCTGTGGCCCGGGCGGCGGCTTACAGGGGCGCCAAATCCTTGTGACTGAAAAAATTGAGAATTGAATTGCGACGCTTAATAAAATAAATTAAATGAACTGAGATGCGGCAATGGAATATCAAATTGTATTTCTCCGTCAACCTTAGCAGTTTTTTCTATCATTATTTCACCATTTAAAATAATTTTTCAAAAATGATTGACAACTATAACTTGATTGAACAATTCAAGAAAAAAAACGATCTATTATATTGTTGAAAGTTTTTCTGTTGATTTTTTAACAATTGTTTTTTGCATTGTATGTGTTTTTGTATTTTAACAAAACTTCCCCTCTTCCCTAAACTGTGGAAAATACTTAAACTCGAGTGCAACTGGAAGATGTTAAGCAACTTTTTAAAAGCCATATTAAAGTTATTAAAGTATAGAATCTTGTTAATATCAGAATATGTATGATTTGTAAGTTTATATATTTAAAATTAATGTTCATTATCATATTTTATTGCTTGCTAACCAGGCTGACGGCTAAGCCATAGCTTTTAATTCATAAAATTTTAAACCTGTAAAAATGAACAATTATAATAAAATGAATATGTTACTTACTTACTTACTTACTTAAACTCTGTCCCTCTACAAGCGTCACACCAAGCCATACAAATCGTAGTCTTTTGCCTAAAGAATTATTTGCTGGGAAGTGGCAACTTTATTACACTGTATTTTAGATATTTTCTTGTTCACAAAAAATATACAAAAAACTACTATTTTTAATTTAACAATTTTTTGACAACAATTTTTCATGATGTCGAAAATATTTGTTGACAAAAAATTTAAAAGATATTTTAACCTACAAAATCAAATAAAAAATTTTACTCTTAGGTATTTAGGAGCCGAGAATATTGCATTTACCTTTTTTAAAACGGTGGATAACACAAAATTTCCCACTAACCAGACACTGCCCTCACGCGTATCAAAGAACCAGCCAATCTTAAATGACTTGTGTTTTGACGTTGCTTAGCTCTCGTACTATTAAGGATTGAAATTATGTGTGTCAATTTCATTGAAATCGTTCAAGGAACAACAAAATTTATAATATAATGAAATTTTTTAAACATCCTGTTTTGAAAATATTTTTTTTTGTTACAATTTTGTATCAGCTATCACCTGTGTAAATTTCATTGTAATCGCTAAAGGAAGAACGAAGTTGTAAAATGTTAACATATTTTTGAAAAATCATATTTTGAAAATATTTGTTTCTGCTAAAACTCTGCCTAATATCACCTCTGTCAATTTCATTGAAATCGCTCAAGGAACAACGAGGTCCCTAGGATTTCAAAAAATTTTTTGGAACCTTGTACTTTGATACATTATCTTGTGTAACTTTGGCTTTTCGGAATTTTGTCCTTTCGTAAAACTACATTTTTCTTACTTATTTGAATGGTTCGTGAATGGATCTTCAATAGTTCTCCCATGATAAATTTGAGAACGAAGCATATTTTACAGATCCTTGCAGATTTGATTTGAATGAAAACGAATCTTATTATGAACCAAAAAATAAGATTCGCGCGATCGAATCTAAAATAAAATTCCCTTTTGAATATTTCGCGAGAGAAAGAATCATATTTTATCGTTCTACAAACCTTGGCTGTGTATCGTCTTTGCTTAGGCATTGTAAATTTTCTTATCTACAGTGAAAATGTGCTGAATAGGTATGGACTGCACACCCATTAAAAAGTTTTATTCTCCCAGTGACAAACAATCCAACCAAGTAGATATTTTTTTGTTTCCATTTTTATCAAAAACGGCAGGGGCGCCAAAATCAAGTTTTTGCCCCAGTTTGGAAAAATCGTAGATCCGGGGCTGCTTTAAAGAACGAAACTTGTTATCCTAAGGGTGTCTGACTGGAATAATCAAATAAACTTTTCTTACCGAAAATCTTGATAGTTTGTTTTTATTTCTTCTTTGAATATGTTTTCTTGTCTCAGTTAATGAGTCGCAATAACTAAAATACTTCTTCGAACCACCTCGAAACTCTTTTTGAATTTGTATGTCGTTATTTCTTAAGTAGAAAATCCACCACTTTCAACAGTCAAAAACTAACCCTTAGAAGGGTTAAGATAAGAAGTCTTAAAATTAATGTAATATGTTTTAAGCAGTACCAAAACTACAAATATCTTTCGTACAAAATCCCCTCACCTTTTCATGTCATATCAAAGAATAGTTATTCAAGGACATAACCCAAATCAGGTCACGTCCTCGTTCGCTTAATTACAATATTTACCCTCTGGATTATCTGTCCAATAAACTATATCTACTTGGTGTGTTTGTTTAAGGTGGTAGTGGTGGTGATGTTTGACATGAAAATTCATGTCACCAATACTATTTGCATGTTCAACCACATACCTCCCCCACTTTAACCACGCCAAAGTTCTTAATCCTTAATATTTATTACTCAAATGTGCTTCACGTCACAAGTTAGCTCATCAAATTTATGTGTCAATCAACAACAAACTTTACCCATTTCATCACTCAAAGTAAATCATAAAAAAAAAAAGTTTAAAAAAAATAATAAAACCAACACCCATCAGCAAGTCAAAGAAACAACATTGTATTATCCTTGCCGCCGGCATCTCAGATGACTGGAATTAATTCGTCCATCGTTATAATTGAGTGCAGTTCTTAATTTTGTAATATCACCAATTATGCTCTAACCCTTTAAGAAAAGGGTCAACTTTTTGATTAAAATTCTTGATTTTTGTCCGCAAAGACGTCGACAACAACGACAACGACGACGACGTCCAACAAAAAGAAAAGTTAAACCCGTTTGAGGGTTTAATAGAAATTGGTCAGAATCCACTTCTCATCTTTGCCTTTTTTTTATACATATTTTTGAAATTAGCCTAGCCTAACCCTGATGATGAAGAAAAGGACAAACATAAACACAACTCGTTGGGATTACTTTTTGAACCAGCACGTCTAGATTTTGTGATTTTGGGATAATTACTTCATCAAATTAGCATTACATCCCTTTGTCGTTTGGGGCTTTATTTTTCCAACACCCCCGTTTCTGCTTTGCCAAAACCACATCACATTCTATTTCCCATCATTATATTTTTCGCATTCAGCCTCTTATGCATCAGATTTTGCATAATAAAAAAGAATGGTAGGGGTTTTAACTTCAGAGAAGCATCAAATCAAATGGGTTATGGGTATGAAAAAGGATTTTATACATCCTGTAAACGGATTAAATTGCCTTTCTTTCGGTCGAGATGAAAAGAGTTTTTTTTTTGTTGGTTGTATTGCAAAATAAGAGTTAATCAAAGGCTATTGAAAAATGTTGAGACTCTTAATTCTTTCAATATCGTCTTAAAATTAAATAATGTTAGATGAAATATCGTTTTAAGAGAAAAGGATAAGTTTATATAGAATTTGGGGAATATTTCGGCCAAGGTTAATGATTAATAATATATGAAAGAAAACATTCAACATTGTTTAGATTTTTTTCGTTGAATTGTTTCTGTTTTCGTCAAAAGAATGTTGGCACAACCATAAGCCATTTTATTACTTCGCGGAATAATGCTGTGCCGTTTTATGGGAAAATAATAGCTTGGTATTGAACGATATTCTTTCAAATTTTGAACTAAATGACATACTCTGAGAACTTGTTACCCTATTAATGAATAAATGAAATATTGGGGTTGTTGCACTGTTACAGTTCTTCCTCCAATTTTATTTCTCCTAGAAATTTGATTATTTGAAGGACTTTTAGAGATGAAAGGTCACTCTCTTCTACTTGGTAGTGTCCCAGATTTTTCTTCCAGTGGCGTTAGGAAATAGCGCCCAAGGAAAAAGCGCCCGAATTGATTTGGAAACATCAGAAGAAAAGAAAAAATCGGAAATATTGCCAAAAATTTCTTTGAACCCAAATATTATAATGGAAATATGAACAAAATATTTTGCATGTAAATTGTTTTTGTAAAATTTGGGTATAGTATTTCCAAATTTGATTTCAATAAGTGTTTGTTTTTTACAAGCTCTTTGAAGTAATTGGGTACAACACAACGGGTCGTTGTGCCATTGTGTCACACTGCCATACCACCCCCCCCATCCACAGCACGGCGTGTTTGATATGAACAAATTTGCTGCAATCACCCGAACACATTAAGGCGATGTTTCCTTATATTGCATATGTTTTTTTTTTGCAGTTTTTTCTATTTTGGGCTTTATTTCCCATATGGGTGATTCTCCGCCAACTGTGATTCTTTTTTAGACAATTTTCAAAAATTAAAACTTCTTGAAAACAAATTTTGTTTCGTTTTTCTGGCTTCATTTAGTTAGAGTATCAAAACAGTACCAGCATTTTGCTACAACTTTTAAAAAACATAAAATATGGTGAAATGTACCGAAACTGGAATTGACGATAATGACACTCTTTTTCTTTTTTATTATTTTTAATTTGTTCTCTCTCTTTTTGACCATATTTTTGTTGAGATTCTTGATTGTCTTATATGTTTTGACCATGTCAAGAGGTCAGGCCCTTTTTTTCTTTAAAAAAATGTTCTCTTTTTCGTTTTTGAAGTCTGTTCTTCTGAATGGCAACCCTTTTCTTTGTGCTGGGTGATTACTTGGTTTTTATTGCACGGAATAATTTTTGTTTGGCTCGTCCGAGGTTCTGCTACCGTTCTTATAAAGAGAATTGGTTAAAAAAAATATTATTGCAAGGAATTATTTAATTATATTTAATTACAGTTCAAAAACTATTTAAATGCCACGGTACTGACATCCACGGTACTGACATCCACGGTACTGACATTTAGAGAGTTTATGTAACCTCACTTCTCTAAGCTTATGAGAAAAATAATATCCAGGACTTTTGCCGTTAAAAGGAATACAAAATTCTGATAACAAACCAAAAACATATCATAACATGCTTAAATAAACTGCACGACTGGGTCGCACGTACTTGCTCTTATGTTCAAGACACTGCGAGTTTAAGAAAATTGTATATACAAACATGAAAATTATGAGAGAAAAATGTAGAGAAGCATGAAATACATACAACATTTAAATTAGCTAAAACAACTCTTTTGACAGTTTGAGGTGAAAAAAAGTATGCCATCTTAATTCATGATGGAATATGATTGTATGGGAAAAAAAAATTTAAAATCGTTGGAGCGGTTTTTTTTTTTAAATTAATTTTTTATATATAAAATTCTTAAAACATTTTTAAGAACAAATTTTGGTAGATATGCAGATTTAAACTATATATTTATGTGTATATAAAAACAAAATTTGAAAAAAAATTGTCAACCCGTTTTTGAGATATCGAATTTTCAAAAAAAAAGTTTGAAACTTTTTTTAAAAATCCAAAAACTTTTTTTTTGAAAATTTTGATATAGGTTAGGTTGGAAGGGGTGATAATACGGCAAGCCGCACCATCTCACTCGGATCTCGTAGGATCCATTGCGCTCCCCGGGGTATAGGTGGTTAGTGAAGCCTGATTCACAATGCGACGAGGAAACGAGACGTGGGCGTGACGAGATCCCGTCGTTGCTGTCAAACGAATTTCAAACAATGAAAGTATATGGAGATATACACAATGAAGCGTTTCTCGTCGTCACGTCACGCCAAGAATTCGAAAAATTGAAAAAAAGACGCGACGAGACGACGATTTTATTTTTTGACAAGTTATTTACATAATGGAAGTATTTTTTTAAAGAAAAAATACGATAACTTGAAATTAAAAGATCAAGTAATTCCTAATCTGTGGTCTTTAAAGCTTTTTTGGACAATTTTTATTATTTTTTATTTTTAACAAAAGAGTTTTCGTTGTAAAGAATCTCGCCGCATTGTGAATTGGGAAACGATTTTATAACTAGAAAAAGATGACAGCGAATCACGTCACGCTCTCGTCTCGTTTTCCCGTCGCATTGTGAATCAGGCTTGAGGAGGGATAGGGAGGGAGTTAATAGGAAGTTTTAGGTGTTAGGGGCCTCCTTGAACCATCCTGAGTTCTGAATGAATTTCAGAATGTTCTTTAGTGGCAAGACAGAGATGTCGCCCAGTTCGTCGAAGAAATATTCTCCAAGGGCCTCTTTTCTGGTTCTAGCTAGGCTGGGGCATTCGCAAAGGAAGTGAGGGGAGCCCTCCTCTGCCTCTTCATCATGACACCCTCTACATAAGTCCGATGAGCTGATGCCCATTCTGTTCAAGTGGGTTCCCATTGAGTTGTGGCCCGTAAGGACACCAACCATGAGAGATAATTGAGGCCTGCTTAGCTTGAGTAAGTAATCAGTTTTTTTCTTTGAAATATTTGGCCATAGATTCCTAGAAACCCGACAAGTGTCGATGGATGACCATCTGACATTTGCAGCCTCTAAGAAACTCTGGTGTATTCCACTTTTTTCTTGCTCCAGTGGCATGAGCACAGAGGCTTCGATTTGGCTCGGATCAAGAGATGAACCGCTTTTGGCCAGTTCATCCGCCATTTCGTTCCCGTGAATATCCCTATGTCCTGGAACCCATCTTAGGGTTACTGTGTTCGTTGCATTGAGTACTCTTAGCTCGTTCCGGCAACGGTCGACCAGTTTGGACTTTGTGGTGATTGAGCAAATGGCTTTAATTGCCGCCTGGCTGTCTATGAAAATATCAATATTGTTGTTTACTAATTCACATGAGGCAAGATGTTTCGCCGCTTCGCAAACTGCCAGTACTTCCGCTTGGAATACACTGCAAAAGTTTGGGAGCCTCAACGATCTATTTATGGATGGGTTATCTGAGTAGATGCCTGACCCAACCCCCTCCGAGGTTTTGGAACCGTCAGTAAAGACCGAAACATGATTTTCATTTATGACCCTGTTTTCATTCCAGAGTTCCCTGGTTGGAATATCTGTTATGGTTACTGGGTTGAAATCTATGTGCGGTGAAACGTAGTCTGTTTGAATGTCTATGTCTGTAAAATTCATTATAGTTCTGTGACCGTAGAGGCCCTTTTTCCAATTTTTACATTGGTGAAGTCTTAAAGCACTTTTGGCCGCCAACTCTTTCGTGAACAGATCGAGTGGGGCAAGTGAAAGGAAAGTTTCAAGGGCAGCCGTTGGTGTGGTCCTGATAGCACTGGTTGTACCAATACACGCTAGTCTTTGAATTTTAGTCATGGTTTTTAGATTGGTTTCCTTATCTAAGGCTGGCCACGAGACCATGCATGCGTACGTTAGAATTGGCCTTATAATGGCTGTGTACATCCAATGAATGGTTCTGGGGCTGGGACCCCATCTTTTACCAAAAATTCTGCTGCAAGTGTAGAAAGCTATTGAGGCTTTTCTTTCTCTTTCTTTAATATTTTCTTTCCAGTTTAGTTTACGATCGAGAACAACGCCAAGATATTTGGCAGTACCCGAAACCTGTAACGGTATTCCGTTAATGGTTGGCGGGTTTATGTTTGGAATATTACGTTTCCTTGTAAACAGCACCAGTTCTGTCTTCAGTGGGTTAACATTGAGGCCACAACTACTGGCCCAATTTTTGAGCTTGTTCAGGGACGTTTGTAGGAGCTCGCACAGAGTGGGAACAAATTTTCCAGAGGCCAATAACACAATGTCATCGGCATATGCAACTACCTTGATGCCACCCAGATTTAGTTTAACTAAGATCTGGTTGACGACAAGGAGCCAAAGCAAAGGAGAAAGTACTCCACCCTGTGGAGTGCCCCTACTTGTCCTAACTCTTATCTTGCTGTCACCCATTTCTGCATTAATGAGTCTCGTTTGAAGCATGAAATCAATCCAGTTTATCAATGATGGATCGATGCTGACGGAGTTTAGGGCTTGTCGAATTGCACCGTTATCAACATTATTGAAGGCCCCTTCTATGTCAAGGAATGCTGCTAAAGTGAATTCCTTGAAGTGTATCGACTTCTCAATCGTACCAACCACTTCATGAAGTGCTGTCTCAACAGATTTGCCCTTCAAGTACGCATGTTGGGCCTGTGAGAGCACACCACCATTCAGTTTTAGGCGAATATGAGTGTCAATTAATCTTTCTAAGGTCTTCAGGAGAAAGGAGGAAAGGCTGATAGGCCTGAAGCCCTTCGGTTCGGTATGGGTGGGCTTGCCAGCTTTCGGGATGAAGATGACATTGACTTCTCTCCATCCAGCGGGAATATAGGTGATGTTAAGACAGCCTATATAAATATCCACTAGAATTGGAACAATTGTATCTTTAGAGCTTTGGAGCATAATTGGAATGATTCCATCAGGCCCTGCAGATTTGTATGCCGAGAAGGAGTCAATGGCCCAAGCCACCTTCCTATACTATCTACGATTTGTTTGCCTATATCATAGATTTTACTTATGTTGGGCCCTCTGTCCACAGGAGATGTACTGATAGTACACCCTGGGAAGTGAGTGCTTATAAGTGACTCTAAAGTCTCAGAGCAGGAGTCTGTCCAGGTATTATCCGGTCTTTTTAGAAATCCCGGGGGAGAGGGTACCTTAGACATGACTTTCCTGAGCCTAGCAGCTTCATTTGTAGACTCAATGTCTGAACAAAATTTTTGCCAGGCTGCTCTTTTTGCATAGGTCGTTCGGTTTTTGTACAGATTTTTACTGACCTTAAAGATGTCCCAATCAGCAGGTTCATTGCTGAATTTTGCTCTATTGAAAAGCCTCCTTGAGTTTTTCCTAAGTATAGACAGCTCTTTGGACCACCATACGGGGTTGAGCCTGCCTTTACTTTTGGTAATGGGGCAGGAACTTTCGTAAGCATTGTTTATGGCTAACGTTAGTTCATTTACATGTTTGTCAATGTCAGAGCAGGTTGTCAATGGTAAATGTTCATAGTGACCCAAAGATGTGGCCAATCTAGTGTTGAAGGCATCCCAGTTTGTTTTCCTGGGGTTTCTATAGGGTTTTAAGTTTTCAATTTTGTGCTCTATTTGGAATGTTATCATTCTATGATCTGAGAATGAAACATTACTTGATACCTTCCAGTCACTGACCTTTATTGAGTCTGAGTTACTGGAAAGCGTCACGTCGAGCACTTCTCTTCTGTTTCTGGTAACAAAGGTTGGTTCGTTACCCTTATTTAAAATCAATAAATTTTCTTTAATAATAAATTCAAATAGTGACTCACCTCTTTTATTTGTGTCGGTGCTCCCCCATTGTAGATGATGAGCATTAGCGTCGCAACAAACCAGGAGGTCCCAACCGTTCTTACCTGATATGCAATATTATTTTATTTTATTTGAAATTTGTATATAAAAAAATTCATCTAAATCCGTCCGAGAAAATTCAAAATAAAAAAATACGTTCTATGACAGGTTAAGTGTATTATTGTATTAATAGTTGTAAAGTGTAAAATTTTATAATTTTTGGTAGTAGATCGTACTAATTTTAGTATATAGAAAAAGTTTAATCAAAATCGTAGGAGTCGTTTTTAAGCAAAAAAATATATTCCTTTGCGGTTTTTTAACTTTTGTATGGAAGGTACCGTAATTTTTTCATAAATGTAAAATTTTTTCTAAAAATATTTTAGAAAGTACTAAAAAAGTCTTAAATATCGAGTTTAAAAAAAATCTATGATGTTGTTTTCGAAATATTTAATTTTCAAAAAAAAAAATTGAAACATTTTTTAAAAATCCAATAAACATTTTTTAAAAAATGTGGGTACACAAAACTATTGATATTTTTTGGAAGCTTCTGTATAAAAAAAAATAATTGAAATCGGCTGTACCGTTTTGAAGAAAATGAAAAATCAAAAAAATGGTTCTTTGGGAGGTACCATTCATAACCATTTTTGAAAAATGGTTTTCCACCCACAGAAAGCCTTTACTAAAATAAATTTATTGAATTTTTTTAAAGAAAAGTTGTCGAGCTGTTTTTGAGAAAAATACGATTATGTAAATTTGCCAAAAAAAAATGTATGACAGGTACCGTTATTTTTGGTTCTAAAAAAAAAAAATGAAAAAAACGTGTCGGCAGAATCACCAAAAACCACTAAGTACCAAGTTTGAAGAAAATCGATCGAGCCGCTTAGGCTGTAGACGAACAGACAGACAGACAGAATTGTGCGACCCACTTTTTTCGTGTTCTCTATCATCGTAATATCATGTTTGATTGTTATCTCAAATTTTTTTTTTTGCACGAATCCAAAACTTGCCTTATAGTACCTATAATCGCAAGTAAAAATACTACCACGGTACTGACAAATAAATTTGTGACATACTTCCATCGCATGAAAACGTATCACTCTTAAAGTACAAAAACGTACACAAACTAAAATGGCTGTTGTTAGCTATACATAAAAAGTGTATCTTTTAGAAAACAACGACACATACGTGTTAAAACTAAAACAAAATGGCGGTTGAGCGGGAAATCTTTTGAATTCAAAAATAAAACCAAAACCTCGGAAAACATTCATTCATGATTATTTTATTCAGCAATAAGTATTTTGACTTAATTTTTGCATTATTTTGTCAAGATGGTATTGCACTCAAACTTTGCTAAAGACAACGTTTCTATTCAATGAAGTTTTTCATAAGAAAAAAGGAGATTTAATCGGAAAAACAAGGAACGGACATGCCACAGTACTGACATTTTTACTACACTTTTTCAAGCCATGTGGAAGTAGTAGCAAATTGGTCATATATCGAATGTAGATTGTAGTAAATAGCCGTTTACACGATTAAAACCAAAAATATATACGAACATTTTACATTTAATAACAAAAAAAAGCACTGGACACAAAGAATCACAGTTGGGACGGAATCACCCATATGACTATTTAAATTTTATTTTTTAGGCAATGTTTCGTTTTATAAAAGAAATAATAAGGAAATATAACTTAAAATGGGAAAAACATTGCAACAACAATTTGTTTAGTGTTCTTTGGGCGTTATTTCCAAATTGATTCATTGTTTCCAAACGCTGCGCTGTTCTTTCCTTTGGTGCATTATTGCAACACATTTCCGTAATATATCGAGTCCGTCCCGCAGTTTTATCGTAAGCGACAAACAGTAAATTTTACAGGAAACACATTTTTTGTTTTTTTCCTGAGCTGCAAAACGAAACGAGCTTATTTTCTGTATTTAGTTGTACTTTTGTAAATATGTACAAGTAATTCATAAGAAACAAGGCGCTGCTTTTGTCATATTAACGCTGTTTTTGACGTTTTTGGCGCTTACGATATTTTTGGTGTTCTCTTCTTGTCAACTCATGATCTAATTTTGGTGTTTACGATCAAATAAAAAACCTACAAGAAGTTGTATTAGAATGAAAAGTTCACTTTATTTCATTATTTTTTGTGGAAATAACAATTAAACATTTTAAAAAATTAATAAAATACAAAAAACTCGTAAGTACCTTATACAAAATAAAGAAAAGTAGATGGTTAAATTTAACTTAGTTTTCGTCGGTTTCATTTAAAACATCTTTGATCATTGCTGTAAATCGCAAAGATAAGTACTCGTTCAGGAATAGTTATTTTCACAAAACCTTTTGAATACAAAGTACTTTGATCGGGATATTTGTAACTTGCTTTCATAATATAATTCGGGATGCTGATAACTATAGCTGCCGCAGAAATGCGGTTTGACCTTGTATGAGCCTTCACCTCACAGTCATCCGAGAATCCATATTTAAAACGAATTATTGAGCTGTTTTGTTCAAAGGACGCAGATCTAAACGGTCTGTGAAGTTAGCAGGCCAACATTCACCAAGGCAAATGGAACCTTGACAGGAATTTGCTTTTTGTTAATTTTTCTTTTTTTTTATTTCTCTTCCCGATTTTGCACAAGATTGACTTCAATATGAGGTAAGCAGGTCAAATTGTGTATTTCAGGAACCGAACAAGCTACACTGAGAAAACTGAACTATGAGTTATTTAAATAGATGCATGTTTGATTATATGTTTAACTTATACAAATAGAATTCGGTTTGAACCTAATTCTAATCTGTTTGAATGTGAAAATACTATTATTTTAGAGTAAAGTGGGTTTAAGTCAAACTGATTCATGTTTGAATATTTCATTAGAACCTGCAAATATTTTTAATATGTGATTCAAACTAGTTTGACTTTGATTTTTGAAATATATGTTTAATTATTTTTCTCAGTTGAGAGTATTTAACATAAAATGAATATGAACGAGGTTGTTTTAAATATGAACCCACTGAAAATGTTAACAAGAAAACGAGATCGAACAAAATCTTAAATTCAAACTCAGATCAGTTTGAATTGAACTTAAACGAAGTAAAATTTAGGATAAGTTAACCTTGTGATGATGTCATTGTTATTCGTTTTGAGAAGATGAGAGACCAAAACCCAAAATAAAATTTTTGGAACACTTGCAATCTTTAAAGTAGGTTTTTGGTAAGTAATATTTCTTTTATTTTAGATATTGATATGAAAATTAATTCATGTTTTTTCTCCAGAAAAAGAAGAATAGCCTTTTCAATAAATGTAGTGGTACAGCTATTTCAGATTATCTTGTGAAATGCTGCCCTTTAAGGCTCACTTGGGTGTTTGAAGTTTTAAGCCAAACATTTGTCAAAAGTAAGTACATACATATCACATAAAGAGCTTATCCTTCCTTAACTTTTATCAAAAAAGGCTAACCATGTAATTTCACATATAGGTGCTCCAAAGATGCCCCTTCCACATCAATCAACTGGAATACAAAAATACAATTTAGAAGCTTAATTTCACTAGTTTAAGTGGTTTTATTTTTAACTATAAATTTAATGTTTTTGCTTGGTATGTTCAATTAAAGATTTTAAAATTTTCATAGACTTTTTACTGTTTTCTTGTGTGTTTTGGTCAGATACCTAAATGGAGTAAAAATAAAAAAAATAAGTTCGGGTAAGTATTTGCATCTTTATACACATTTAAAACAAAAAACATAGTTAATTTAAACACGAGAATGTTCAAAAAAAGTAATATGATTCTATTTGAAATAACATTGAATGAAGTTAATTAAAACAAAGAGAAATATGTTCAAATCAAATAGAGAGCATATTTAATTTAAACAAAAACTCGTTTAAATCCAGTCTACGATGAATAAATACGTTTATGTTAAATTCAAACAGATATCGGTTCCATGCCAAATCATATGTGTTTGAGTTTGATTCAAACATGAATATATTCAATATTTTTCTCAGTGTAGGAACTTGCGGTAAGGCTTCAAATTTGCAGTTTTTTTCATAACAGTAAGTTAGCAAGTCAGTATGAAGTTTTTTCAAATAAAGGACTTCAAAATTTGGAACTAGCCTAAAGGTAAATGGCATTTTGAACCTTTCACTGATCCACCAAAGTCAAATATTTAAACGTTATGGAAGAAATTTCGTTACATCTTCGCTGTCCCTCACCCCACAAAAAACAGTAACCATTTCTAAAGCACTTTCATTACGACTACTTTCTTAAATGGTAGAGTTTAACACTTTTGCCAAGAGGAGTATTTAAAACTTCTTGCAAATAAAAGCTTGGCCAGAGAAATAGTAGATCTAACTCACTAAACATTATAGCTATGTAAAACTCTCTGTCATACTGTACTATAGCTATACTATTATGTGAGTTGATTATATCGCAACAACACTATGTCGTTTGCGATATTTAGCTGTTAACACAGAATATGAATGTCGCTTACGATACATTTTGTTTTCTCTGTAACTTTTTCTTTTAAAGTTTTATTTACAAACTGATAGTGTGAATGGATGCGTAATAGTATAAGCTATCGAACTGCATTATTAACTCAATTTCGTTAAAAATGTCGCTTACGATGAAATTGCGGGAAGGGCTCGATATGGTCAATGTTGGATGGTGGACTGCTTGCTAGACCAAGAACGTAAAGGTATCTTTTTAGTTTGCAGTGGCCAGTGAGGAGACCAGTTATTTTTTTAAGGTTGTTCCTACTCAAGTTGATGCAGAAGCAGATTGTAAAACGTGCTCCGTTGTAGTTACCAAGTATTATAGTTTTGCCTGCCTCAGTTTTGGGAGCTCTTTCCAGTTTTTGAATCTTTTAGCCTCCTCTTCTTCTTTAATTTAGTTCTTATCACATTTTCTCTTATATGTCACAATAGGGTTCAGGCCCCATTAAGGAAGACATTGCCCCTATCTCCTCTAAGGAATCTGCTTCTTCATTTCCCTGGACACCAACGTGACCTGATGCCCAATGAAGTGTGACCCTGTTGTTTTTGCCAAGGACATTTGGCTTGTTAACACACTCACAAGAGCTCAGTGCCTTGAGTGCGGCTTGACTGTCTGACATAATAGCCATGTTTTGGTTTCGGTAGTTTGTTTCGAGATTACGATCTGCGCATTTCGCTATGGGCGTGAACTTCCACCTGAAAGATGCTAGTAGATTTTCCCATCGGTATGGAAAGTGGTGCAGGGAACTAAGTCCCCGGGAACCAAGTCCACCGAGGGATTTAGTTCTCATAAAAGATGGAAACTAAATTCCTCAAAAACTGAGTGGATTTACTTCCCTTTAAATGTGGATTTAATTCCCACTTCCAACTAAAAAAAAACAAACTTATTGATAAAATAGAAATACTTTTCACAATTGTTGGATATAGAGGATACATTCAAAGTTTCTTTAAATCCAGATTTTTTTAAATGCAAAAGAAACTTTGCATACACCCAGCCTCACACTTACCCCAAATCCTATAGTGAGTCCCCCTGGGTTGCAGAGGGGCAGCATGCCCCCCATACATACCTACTGTTTATTCCACTTAATGCTTTGTCTTACATAAATACACTGCTAGCACCCAGCATTACGGCGATTAAACAGTGAGGTATGTAACCCCCTGCTTGGGCTCACTTTAGGATTTGGGGTAGGTGCGAGGCTGGGTATTTGCAAAGTTTTCGCGCAATTTTGAATGTTTGTAGTTTTTATCGTTGAAAGTTAGTTCCCTCTTCATATTTCAAAATGTGTACTTAGTTCTCATAAGGGAGTGGACTACTTTCTCACCTCGCCTAGGAACTAAGTCCACTTCCTTAAAGTGAATTTAGTTTCCCATTAAATGAGAACTAAATCCCTCGGTGGACTTGGTTCCCGGGGACTTAGTTACTTGTACTATGGTACTATGGAAAGTTTGGTTCTAGGTCCAAAGATTCCAGCCCCAGTCCCTTCAGTTGTTTTCGATTCACCAGTATACCACTTGATGGCATTTGGTTTCAGAGTGTAGTTTTGGTACCCTATATGCAGGATATTTTGAAAATTGTCAAAGTCCGAAATTTCATACTTTCACTTGGCGATATCAGAAAATTCCATTTCGTATAGAAAAACTAAAATACTCTTAGGGACGACACTACGTTATTGACAATCGAATTATTTTGTTCGTCACAAAACAGAGATCAGCCCCAATCGCTACGTACACGATGCATATAATGAAGGACTGCAACGTGAGAAAGATTTTTAATCGAGACGTTTTGATTGAAACACTTCGCACAAATTCCCCACTGCTGAATCTTGAGCCAAAGAACGTGAACATTGATGAATGCGATTGACGCAGGAAACAGTGCCATATTCTACCTCGATGCAACTGGTAGAACTTTATTTCATAGATTTGGGCATTCTTTGTTGGAAGGTGGTTGTAGGGCTTTTCATGCATTGAAATTGTCATTGAATTTTTAGATGAATGACGTACTAGCATGCAACATTTCAAAGAAACTCTGCCATGGCACAGGTGTTGAATAATTTGCAAAACTATTATCTAGGAAGAATGCACCATAGCACACAAGCGGGGAGTGGAGGTACATGAATGAAAAATGAAAAATTTGTGGACAAATGCAATACTGGCGGGCAATTGCTGCTAAATTTCGCAATCATCCTGCGAACAACGCCTGCAGATGAACGTTTGCCTGAAATATTCGTCTTTTTGGCAATACGTAAAGAAGATGCAGTTTACAGCAACAAAAAATATCCGAGAAGTATTGCAATCCGATCCATCAACCGATAATTTTTCAATACAACTGTTGGCAATTGGAAATTACTGAATCCTGGTTGATTTTGCAACTGGCCTGTATCTTGTGCTGAATTTTTGTGAATTCAAATAATCGAAGGATGAACTTTAAGGAAAGTATTCACGAACATCGGTTGCAATTATTTGCACCATGATTATTTGAATTTCACTATTCAAAATCAAATCGCAGCCACAATGAATTCGTTAAAATCGAATCGAAACGCGCACAGCGTTACAAATAATGCTGACGAACAAAATAAAATATCCAATTGATTTTTCGAATTCATTGGATATGCCTGATCTACCATCGCACATTTGGCATTTAAAAGTTGGTTCTGTCGACTTTTTTCAAATAGACTACCAATAACGCCATTTGTAAATGCATTACAATTTTGACCTTTTTGGATTAAGGGAAAGGTAATCCTAAAGTGCCCACTATAGAACATTTTTGAGGTCCTTATTAATATGTCTGAAAGCATTACTCATAAGTCACACCATCTAATGGACTGCAAACGCATAATAACATGAGTCGTCAGTCAACTTTTATAATAGTAAACTAGAAGAAGGAATTTGATTCACATGTAGTGAAAACAGTACTGGTTCAAAGATGGAACCATGTAGCACCCCTGCAAAAATTTCACTGGTACCACACACAGAGTTCTACCACAAATTGTTGACAATAATTTATTAATCGAGTACATTTTAGTGACTGAAATAACTGCTTACTTTTCTACAAACACGTTTCTATTGCTTCGTATATCAAGAATTCAGGCTGCAAACATTATCAGTCACTTTATCATTTCCAAGTTTTCCCAAGTGTTGCACAAAATTTTTGCGGATTGGATATTGGCAGTTTCAAAAATTTTCCTAACCTAAGTTCCATAAAACGCCAGCATATTTCTGCATTGAGAAAAATGTTGTCTGGCCTACAAAATAAGTTTTGTCCTGCATTCATGTCTTCCTAAACAAAATATGATTAGGTACATTAGTATTATTATTTTTGACACCTATTTCACCCTCAACTCTCTGCAACTTTGAGTTTACAACTATCGAGCATTCTAGCTAAAAGGGAACTGGCTCGTGCAAACATTTCAAAAGCAAATTATATTTTTTTTATTTTAAGTCGGATCGACATCCTAATATTACACTTAAACATTCAGTGTATTATTTTTTTTTACAAAAAATAAACATCGTACATATTTGATTACAGTGTTAACTTCAAGGATCATGCAATACTTGTCGTTCAAACAAAATTGATTCAATATCGATTTCATAACCTGTGTTTGAGTTCCATTAGAAAAACATATCAAAATTTAATAAAACGAAGTGCACAGGAGTTATTTTCAGTTGTAAGTCGTTCCACCCTTTCTGATGCCAACCTCCTGCGATGCCATAACACCCGCATCACCATCCCATGTTCCTATGAAGCAAAATATTTTCTTTCATGTCGGATAATTTATTATTTCGTGGAAATATGCAGTTTTCTCTCAATTTTTTGCATTCACTGGTGTTATATTTATATCTTAAAGAGTGTGCTCTTCAGCTGTGAAGCATGAAAACAAATTCACTTATTTACATATGAATGGTTGCGTTTCCTCTTCCTCTGTATTTATATGTGTAGTATATTCAGTGTGCAAGAGTGCAAGGACATAGAGGGGAAGGATGCATCATTGAATTTCTTTTGACGTTTTGCCTTTATTTTCTGTACATATTTGTGTTTTTTTTTGTATGGCAGAGCATACATTACATTACATAGTATTGCGCCCTTGCATTTCGTTCGTGTTGAAAGTCAATACATATTATTATTGACCTAGAGCTTTTGTCAAGTTGATATTTTTAACTGGGAATACTTTGTTACGCGTGCTGGAGTCATGTATATAGTCGCAACAACTTATATCTCCTCTTCATTTTTTTTGCTTTTGAATTTATCTCAAAATTCAGTGATGGAAATAAAATAAAACCGGGGCTAAGGTAGAGGTGTACTACACGTGTTTCACTACATGGTCCATGAAACATAAACTCTGGTATTTTATCGAACACTAAATCTAGAAGAGATGCAAACGGAAAGTTAAAATAAAATGAAGATGGATCAATTCCTGTCATGAAATATACATTTTATTGGAAAAAAAGCATTTAGCTGTTGTTTCAAGGTCCCAAGAAAACAATCCAATGCCACATTTTCACACTTCTCGTCTTAAAGGTATCTAAGGAGAATTTTTTGACGTCAAATCATTTAAATCTCAGTAGATTTATTTACCAAGAAGTTTACAACTAACTAGCTTCTGACTTCGGATGTGCACAAGCACGGAAGGAAAAAGAAGTTCAGAACGATTGGAAAAAAACTAGTCTCATCCATTTTTTGCGAGAAGTAAGCGACATCTTGAATAAAAACAAAAACCTGTGCGGCTGTGCATGTGCCTGTTCACCAAATTCAAAAATTTTAAAAATTTTGCGATCGATTTTTTTTTTTTATTTTTGAAAGACATATACATATATGTTTTCGCTAGACATTGGGTAATCCTAAAACGGCAAAAATTTAAGAGCAGCATTAAGATGATAATGCTCTATTTGCTCTTTTTGAATAGTACTAATAATAATTTACTCTAGATACTGTACAAAAATTATGTATATCATTCTGAAATCTACTTACTTACTTACTTAAGGTGGCGCTACAGTCCAGGGTGGACCAGGGCCTCAACCATCAAGCTTCTTCCAGCTGTCTCCAGTTTGGCACGCCAAGTTGATTGAAGTCCTCTTCCACTTGCTTGCGCCACCTTTTACGCTGTCCACCTCTACTGCACTGTCCCACGGGGTTGGATTCAAAGACTTTCCGGGCCGGAGCATTGGTGTCCATTTGCTCTAGATGACCCAGTACTCTCAGTCGTTGGCTTTTCACTTTTGAAGGCTGTTTTGAGATAATTTTCCTCTCAAAACAGCCGAACGCGTTCTCATCCACCGTTAACAGTGTCCATGCCTCTGCACCATACATCAGGACCGGGATGATAAGCGTCTTATACAGGGACAGTTTAGTTGCTCGAGAGAGGGCTTTGCTTCTCAACTACCTTCTTAGCCCAAAGAAACAGCGATTGACAAGAGTAATTCTTCGTTTGATCTCAGCACTGGTATCGTTCGCTGAGTTAATAGCGGATCCTAGGTAGACAAAGTCTCTGACTACCTCAAAATTATAGCTGTCTATAGTGACGTTCTGTCCTAGACGTCGGTGTTGGGTGTCCTTTCTTGTTGACAGCATATATTTCGTTTTGCTTTCATTCACCCTTAAACCCATCTTCTTGGCTTCCTTCTCAATACTCACAAAAGCACCACCGACATCACGCTTTGTTCGTCCGATTATGTCAATATCGTCAGCGAGTCGAGTAATTGTCGAGTAATTGCACGGACTTTTGAAAGACTGTGCCTCAAGTGTTGACGTGAGAGTTTTGCACTATTCATTCAAGAACGATGTTGAAGAAGTCACATGACAGCGCATCGCCTTGCCAAAACCTTTTATGAAATATCAAAGGTGTCGGTGAGGTCTTTGCCGAACTTGATGAAGCAGCGTGCATTCTCCATCGTCATCCTGCACAAATGGACGAGTTTGGCAGGGATGCCAAAACAAGACATTGCTCTATACAGCTCGTCTCTATAGATGCTGTCATACGCGGCCTTGAAATTGATGAAAAGGTGGTGGGTATGGATATGAAACTCCTGGGTTTTCTCCAAGATCTGCCGTAGTGCAAATATTTGGTCGATGGTGGACTTCCCTGGCCTAAAGCCACACTGATATGGACCTATCCCATTGTTGACGAATGACTTCAGGCGTTCACAAAGTGCGGAAGAGAAGATCTTGTAGGCGATACTAAGAAGACTGATGCCTCTGTAGTAGGTGCAGTCCAGAGGATCGCCTTTCTTGAGGATCGGGCAAACAATGCCAAGGTTCCATTCATCGAACATGCTTTACTCCGACCATATTTTACAGATGAGCTGGTGCATACTCCTAACCAATTCATCGCCAGCCGCTTTGAATAGCTCAGCCACAAGGCCATCAGCTCCAGCAGCTTTATTGGACTTAAGTTTAGATATAGCTATCCTTACTTCGTCGAGATCGGGTGGACGGAATTGTTGGCCTACGTCTCGTCTAGGTTGAATGGTACAATCTGCATGGTAGTGGAATCCAGTTCGTCATCGCCGTTATACAATGTGCAGAAATGATTTTTCCATATCCTCAGCACCGACTGCGATTCTACTATGATACTGATCGTCCTTGCAGGCTTCGGTCCGGGCCTTGTAACCCTGGGAGGTTCTCTTTACCTTTTGGTAAAACTTCCGAACTTCATGCCTGCAATGGCACCCCTCTATTTCCTCGATCGCGTGCTTCTCATGCTCTTTCTTTTTCCTTCTTAGAAGCTTGTGTTCCTCTCTCCTCTTCTGCTCGTAAAGCTTCTATGCAGCGCCGCTTTGTATGCCTATTGCTTGGCTGCATGTACTTGCCGACATTCTTCGTCGAACCAGGGGTTTCGCTGTGGTTGTCGTGCGAGGCCCAGCACGTCAGAGGTGGCATCTCTGATGGCTTCCTGGCAGATTTTCCACTGGTTCTCAATGTTTGCAGCTGGTGGCAAAGGACTATCTAAGAGGGTGCGAGAGACTCGATCGGAAAAGGACCTGGCAATTTCCTGCGACTGTAGCTGCCCGACGTCGAACTTCCTCATAGTATTTCCCTGTTTTTGCTTTGATCTGTATATCCGTAGAATTACTTTGGCTATGACGAGGTAGTGGTCCGAGTCAACGTTGACTCCTCGGAACGTTCGGACATCCTTGATATTGGAGGAGTGCCTTGCATCGATCGCAATGTGGTCAATCTGGTTGGCGGTTGATTGACCAGGAATTCGCCATGTCCCCTTATGTCTATGGCAAAAAGGAAAAACAACATAAGTCAGTTTTTGCAACTTTTCAGGAGAGTAGTTTGAATGTTTGCTTTGTGATTACAAAAAAGTATACAACTTATGAATGAACTGTGTACGCAGAAATAAAAAAAAATTACTATGAGATTCAATTTCGTATTAATAACATTCACATTTTTGTTAACTAATAGTTAATTTTGCTTAAAATAAGACTTATGTCGTTTTTCCTTTTTCTAATTTTAATATACATAATTCTGATTTAAGTCAATTTATGTCTTTTTTCCTAAATGAGTTTATAGAAACAAAATTTTTAAGTAGAGTTATGTTGTTTTTTCAAATCAGAATTAGAACAGTGAACTGGTTTAAATCGACTTATGTTCTTTTTCCGAAATTGTTTTTTGAATTTATAAATAATAAGTCAAAATCGTAGAAGAATTCAAAGTAATAACTTACATGCAGATGAAGACACTGAATGATATAGTAAGCATCGCCTTTTTTCGTAATTATATGCGACAATAAAAAGAGAAAAACTCCAAGGATTTTAAAAAAGTTAAATTAAATTTTTTATTTTAAAATTCAGTGACATTTATTTTGCGTATATTTGTTTGTTTAAATAATAAAAAAATAATAACGGTTTACAATCTTACAATTTTGGTTCTTTTTGTCTGAAGGTAACTAATACGGTATTTCATTTAAAATTTTACATTTTTGTTTGGTTTTGTCTTATGATAACTAACACGGTATTTCATATAAATCTATAGGCTAGATTTTGTAGAGCTACAGGAGTAGACTCTACCCACAAAATCCACCTGGAAGAAGTGAACCGGGGATTAAACGGTAGGAATCTGATTCCAGCCCAAGGCTAGCCCAAGGGCGAACAACGCGTTTAGCCCTGAACCAAATCCAAAGAGCAGGCAAGGAGACCAATGGTAGGAAGGAATATGTGATTGCAGCCCAAGACTATGGTCTAAGGGAGAACAACGGGTTTTCAAATGTTGACATGGATGTAGGTGGATATTCGGAGGTTTGGTTATGCAGGGTGACTGGCTGAACAGAATGGAGACGGAGCTGCAACTGGAATAGCTGTCAAAGTGTAAAATACACACAAATTCAATGATGCGAACAGAACACGACGCAGCTGTAGACGCAGCTGGATAAGTTGGCCAACTTTTAACATTTGCTTGCAGCTTTTTTGACGTTTCAAAATTGTGAGCAAAATGGAGTGTTTACATTTGGGTTAAAGTGATTTTTAATCTCTTTTCAATCTCACATATAGACGTAAAGCAATTTTAGCTTTCTTTTTCATCATTATTCATTTGTATTTTTGTTTTCATTTTTATTTTCGATGCTAAAATGTCAGAAAGCAGTACAGCTGCATTGTGGGCGCGTAAAAAAATCACTTAGGACACTTTTTGACAGCTATTCCAGTTGCAGCTGCAGCTCCAGTTGCAGCACTCTATTCTGTTCAGGCAGTGATGGTGTGTATTAATGCTTATGTATGGTGCTGGTAGTGTTGTAGGGTGATGTAGGGTGCTGTAGGGTGCTGACATAGCTGATGTTGCTGGTGGTGAGTGTATTTATAAATGCACGGTGGCGGATCGGTGATTAATTATTCAACGCTCGGTGTGAGGGGCAAATTAAAAGTGTAAGACTTCGTTACAGTTCTGGTCTAAGAATCTGGCCAGATACTTAACATTTTTTCACAAAACCTCAAAGTGTTGTTTCAATCGCGAGACTCTTCGATCTGTTTGAGCTGAGTTGCTGCGTAAGCTCACTTCTTTTGATGCAGAATCTTCTTTCAACTCTCATTTCTTTACTCGATACTCTTCTCTCACTGTTTTTGTTTTTCGCTATACCATATTCTCAATTGGCTTGTGCATCCTCAGTCACCCATTTTTGTCTGTCCATTCATCATATGGCTATGGGTTTTTATCTGGGGCAGTTTGTGCTGCCTCTTTGATGACACATACCATGATAGTAAGGTAAGAGGATCAGAATGCCCAGAGGTGATTTTCTCCTTCAAATTGTTTCTATAGACTCTGGCAACTCATAACATCCAACATCGAGTCAATTCTTTTGAATAGCTAGCAGTTTCATTCCATTCGACAGTCAATTTCTTAATTTGTCCGCATCATGGAAATGGTGGGAGTCAATGTTCTTCACTTATCAACTTAAAGCCAATAACTTTGTTTCAAAGATTTGGGTTTCTAAGTGTCCTCGACTATCATCTTGATCAATTTTTGCTATCTGTACTGATTGCCTGCTTGTAAATAAGACTGTATTTCCCTATCGAGAGAATGCACTTTATATCTTATGCATCCCAAAGAGGTATCTAGAGAAACCACTAACACAGCACCACCAAATGCAATTTGCTCAAAAGAACTACTTACTTAAACTAGAGCGCACCATTATGGGAAGCACGACGACGGCTATGGCCTCTATATACATATGTACAAACGACGACGCGACGCAACGAACAGAATTCCAGCAAGTTTCCTTCCATACAACTGAACAAGCACGAAAGTACTCCTTTCCCGGTATAGTCCTGTGGTCCTGTCATCTCTCTATCCTCTACAAAAAGGAATACTTAAAAATCGAATAAATTTCATTTCAGAGGATTTTCGGTTTCAAAAAAAAAAGACTACACGCGCCTTTCTTCGCGCCAGCACTCAACGCTATAGCTTCAGGATAACGTAATTCTACTGAGAGAAAAGAAAGATTTTTGTTGCATCTGTTTGCTCGATCGTACTTTAAGCAAAGTTGCAATGCACCAGCTTCACGGCATTTTAGCACATTTCACTCCAATTGAATTGGCGCAATGAAATTAAATTGTATTTTGCTTTTCATCTTTTGCCCAACTGTCTTTGGCTAATAGAACATTGTGCATATAGTGTTGTATGCTTATGGTTCCAGAAACAGCTACAAGCTTGGAAATATTTCCATAAACTCAAGGCAAAGCATGCCAAAGTGTGAAAACCCTGGCTGAGTTTTCAGAGAGAGAAAGAGCTTACAGCAGCACAAAGCAATAATTGCTGCTTAGCAGTTCTTACGCCGGATAAATAGTTCTATATAATGGCAAGGAGTTGTAATTTTGTTTATAAGGTAATATCTCCAAGAATAAAGGATATTGAAAGGAAATGCATAACAAAATATATGTACTACAACTGTAAGCACCCATTTTCTTATTTTTTGTATTTTGTCTTGGAAGAATAACAGGAATTACAAGGATGACCGCATACTTTAAAAGAAGGTTAAAGAGACGAGACGAGGAAATTGCATTATGAAGGGTTTCCTGCCAAGGGAAAATAATATAAAATAAAATTAAAATAAAATAAAACGAGGGAAATGACTTGGAGCGGCGAAGTTTTTTTTTTTTTTAGAGTGCTTATTAGCTGTGTAATTGAAAGGATTTCGCATCGCATAAAAGGACTAATAATACTTTGTCGCCAGTTTATTAATGGATAAATGGAATTCCTTGAGCTTCTTTTTTTTGTTAAGATGAAAGGAAGAACGTGCTTTTCGTTTTCTATTTGGCATTCACAAAGCGTTTACTTTGCGATCTAGGGATTAAAATTGTCGAAAGAGTTTATAGCTGGATTCGTAGAAAATACAAAATAGAGGAATGGTACGTCAAGAAAATTGAGGTCTTTTGACAGGACATTTATTTTTTTTTTCTTCTAATTTAAAAATACTCAGTTCTAATGTTTGGCTTTGCAATGGACATTTTTAGGGATTCGTAACTTTTAGCGTTTTAGCTTTGAATTCTTTGGAAAAACTAATCAGTGATGAATGAACTTAAAGGTAAACGTAAGATACCGGAAACTGCCAGTAACATGGAGTTGTATTGCTTGAGCAGAAGGGACCGGTTGTGGTCAAATGCATTTTTCAGAAATGGCTAGCTATGTGGCCAAAGGATAACACAAAAAATTTAAACCTCACAAAAGAAACATGATTTGAGATTTGAAAGAATAATAATGAAGACAGAGTCACAAGGAAAGATAACTAACTTTTTAGATGGAGAGGTATAGCATTCGTCAATATTATCATAGCAGAAAAAAAACTAATTTTAATAAAATAATGTTTTGCATGATTTCAGGCTATTGTTCAATGATAAGCACTTTTCAACTGGAGGTCACCGTGGTTATCACATTTAAACATTTTTTTAAAGGCAGGCGAAAAGTACCTAGGTTAGGTTGGGTTAGGAGGGCTGATGATACAGCAAGCCACATATCTCACTTGGATCTCTCTGGATCGATTGCGCTCTCCAGAACCATCTGGAAGAATTTAAGGATGTTCTGTAGTGGCACGACAGAAATATCGACCAGTTTGTCAAAAAAGTACTCTCTTAAGCCTGCTTTTCTGGTTTTGGCTAGGCTGGTGTAGGTGAAGTTAGGTGAGCCCCTCTCCGCTTCTTCATCCTGAAACCTTCTGTATTAGTCCGATGAGCTTATGCCCACTCTTCTCTAGTGGGTACCCATGGAGTTGTGACCCGTTAGGACTCCAAATAGGATTGATAATTATCACAATTTTAATTGTGGCCATGCTTATCTTGAGTAGGTAGGTAGGTAAAAATGGTGGCAAGAGCGTAACACTCGCTCTTTGCCCAATTAGTACTGGATTGCGCCGTTTTGATACCATAACTCGTTTGACCTGTGTATGCAAGCAGATAAAAGCGTTCCTTGCTTTGAAATAGGACGGCTGTGAAGTATGGTTAATGTATCTTGTGAGTTGGGTCATAGGACACTCACTCGCTCGGATCGCATCTCGCCCGAGCTTGCCACCTTATGCCGAGCTCGGCAGGTTGTAGAATAGCAACGAAGCGTGATCGATCCGATCATGTGATCATCATTGCCATTGAGCATCATGAAGCTCCTGAGAAACCCGGGTTCCGATTACTCGCGGACTTTGGATCTGGGGGGGAACATGATGCAGAACGCAACAGATTTCTGTCTCAGATCCATTTCGTGGCGTTAAGAAAAGAGATCAAGTCTTTGATCTTCATTTCGGAAAGCTCGTTTAGGTCGTCAAAAAAAGCCATTCCAAACGATTGTGCTGTCATTCTGGCTAGAGCTGGACATTTACAGAGAAAATGAAGGACTGTTTCCTTTTTTTGCTGGTCTCCACAGCTGCGACAGTGAGTATTGTAAGGGATACCCAGCCTCGCCGCATGTTCTCCAATTGGCCAGTGTCCAGTGCAGGTTGCTACGACCCTGGCTATGTCCCGCCTGGGTCTACATAAGAGATCAATTGTTCGGGATTTATTTAAGGCGGGCCAGATCGTTCTGGATATTTTCCAGTTGGTTAAATGCTCCACCTACGATTGGATTCCCTAAGAAAAATTGACAATATATTGCCCTTCACAACTCCAAGGGTAATGTAGACTCTTTCCACAAGTGAGATGTGAAGGGCTGTTCCTTGCCTGGCTAGTTCATCTGCCCGTTCATTTCCCTCAATGCCACTGTGACCAAGAACCCAGATAAGAGTGACCTTGGGGTTAATGCTTAGACTTGCGAGCTCATCTCGGCATTGTTGGACCAATTAAGAGGATGATATAGCCGAATTAATGGCTTTAACAGCCGCCTGACTGTCTGTAAGGATGGCTGTATTACGATTTTGGTTTGGATCTGCTTTTAGCATCTTGCATGCCTCCCTGGTTGCCAGTATTTCAGCTTGAAATACACTAGCAAAATTCGGTAGTCGAAATGACCCAGTCCTCTCTGGATGGGAATAAGACTTTAAAATCATTACTGAGGCTCATTGTAGGAGCGTGGTAGTCAGTGGGAGTCGAAAGTATATCAGCGGGTATCTTGAGTAAGTATTCAATTTTTTCCTCGAAATATTCGGCCATAGGTTTCTTGAAACCCAACAAATGTCAATTGATGACCATCGGACATATCTACTGCTTCAAGGAAACTGTGGTGAATTTTCCTTTTTCCTTGCTCAAATGGCACAAGCACCGAAAAATCGGTTTGGCTCTGATCGAGAAATGACCCGTTTTGGGCCAGCTTAAGTACATCCACCTTGAATAAATAAAATAAAATAAAAATAAATAAATAAATTTGGTGGCGCAACAGCTCATGGAGAACCAGGGCCTAGTGACTTACAACTCACAACCATTCCTGTGTGCGTGTTTGTTGGCAGGAATGGAGGGGACCTACAGTTTTTTGCCGAGTCCGAACGGCTAAATGAGAAGCACTTTTTCATGACAAGTATACTCTTGGAGGATTTGTCAGTTCCTCGCAAGAGGCAGTACCTCGAATAAAACATTTCTGTTTTTAGGTGGCACGGCTGGGACTCGAACCTACACCTTCGGCATGACAGTCCTACGCACTAACCATCAAGCCCTTTCCAATTATTACAGGCTGAGGTCTTGAGGTACTTTTGGCCACTAGATCTTTCGTTAACAGATCAAATGGGGCTAGTGAAAGAAAAAATTCAAGGGCTGCCATTGCTTTGGTTCTAATGGCTGGTTGTGCCAATACACGCATAGAAATATAATTTTAGTCATGGTTTTAAAATTGATTTTCTTATCTAAGGCTTGCCACCAGACCAAGTATGCGTACGTTACGATTGACCTTATTGTGGCTGTGTACATCCAATGAATGCTTTTAGGGCAGGGATCCCATCTTTTGCCAAAAACTAGACTATATGTGTGGAGTGCTATTGAAGCTTTCTTCTCTCTTTCTCTAATATTCTCTTTCCAGCTCAATTTACGATAGAGTATAACAGCCCTGTTTTTAGTGCATTTATATCTTCGCTTAGAAAAAAGTAGCATGTTAATTATTACAACAAACTGGTATAATTCCGTATTGTTGTTGTATTTAACATGCAAATTTTTTCCAAGCGAAGATTAAAATGCACTAAAAAACAGGGCTATTATCAAGATATTCGGCGGTACACGAAACCTAAAGCGGAACTCCGTTGATGGTTGGTAGGTCTATGTTGGGAATATTATTTTTAGTTGTAAACAACACAAAACACTCATCAAGACCTTTCCAATGATGTACATACAAAATAAAATGCACGACTGGGTCGCACGTACTTACTCTTATGTTCAAGACACTGCGGGTTTAAGAAAATTGTATATAAAAACATGGAAATTATGAGAGAAAAATGTAGAGAAGCATGAAATACGACATTTAAATTGGCTAAAACAACTCTTTTGACAGCTTGAGGTGAAAAAAAAAAGAATGCCATCATAATTCTTAATTGAATATGATTGTATGGGAAAAAAAAATTTAAATCGTTGGAGCGGTTTTTTAAAAAAATATTTTCTTATACATAATTAATAGTTGGTAAGTGTAAAATTTTATAATTTTTGGTAGTAGATCGTACCAATTTTAGTATATGTATGAAAAAAGTTTAATCAAAATCGTAGGAGTCGTTTTTAAGCAAAAAAATATTTTCCTTTGCGGTTTTTTAACTTTTGTATGAAAGGTACCGTTATTTTTTAATATTTATATAATATTAATATTTTAGAGAGTACTCAAAAACTCTTAAATATCAAGTTTCAAAAAAAATCGTTCACGTCATTAGCGAAATATTTGATTTCCAAAAAAAAAAGTTGAAACATTTTTAAAAAATCCAAAAAATATTTTTTTTTAAATTTTGGTATACAAAACTATTTATATTTTTTGGAAGCTTCTGTATAAAAAAAATAATTGAAATCAGTTCTACCGTTTTGAAGAAAATCAAAAATTTAAAAAATGGTTCTTTGGGAGGTACCATTAATAACCATTTTTGAAAAATGGTTTTCCACCCAAAGGAAGCATTTACATAAATTTATTGAATTTTTTTCAAGAAAAGTTGTCGAGTCGTTTTTGAGAAAAATACGATTTTGTAAAATTGCTAAAAAAGTGTATGGCAGGTACCGTTATTTTTCGTTCTAAAGAAAAAAATGAAAAAAATGTGTGGGCATAATCAACAAAAACCACTATGTACCAAGTTTGAAGAAAATCGATCAAGCCGTTTAGGCTGTAGACGAACAGACTGACAGACAGAATTGTGCCACTCACTTTTTTGGTGTTCCCTATCATCGTAATATCATGTTTGATTGTTATCTCAAAAATTTTTTCTGCACGAATCCAAAACTTGCCTTATAGTACATACCTATATCGCAAGTAAAAAAGTAATTATTGAGACCTTTCCAATAATATTGGACATAAATAGTAACAACGATGGGTCGTAAATAATACAATTATGCCATTCTCCGCTAAAACGAAAATAGAACCTGGTTTAGCTTTCAACATTTGTGTGTTTTGGGGCTAAAAAATGTTACGAAAACTAGGCTTTTGGCCTACTAGAAAGGGTTACGTACGAATATTGACTTCTATTAACTTTTCTGCAAGCTAAAATACCAACTTTATTTTTACATATTCTATGGTGCCTACAGGTAATCTTTCGATGGCTGATTCACAAACTGTTGATAACATAATATCGATTGCGGACTACGCCAGATAAACAACGTTCAAAATTCAAACTCTAAGATCCTTGACTTAATTTTCACAACCATCGATGCTGATATCTCACTTGGTAGATCAGCTGAGCCTTTGGTCAACGAAGACTCTCACCATCCAGCACTCACGATATCCATTATCCAAAACAGTGAATTAACTTGTAATGCAGATTTTGAAAAAGTTTTTAAATTTAACTTCAAAAAAACTGATTTTGCCAAATTGAATAGTTTGTTATCTTTAATTGATTGGTCATGTCTAAGTTCTTGTATTGATATTGATTCTATGGTTTTGAAATTTTATGACAAAATATTTGATTGTTTTTTAATGTCTGTACCATTAATATCTTTAAAATCGAAATCACTCACTCCGAGTTGGTATGATAGTGAGGTGCGGAGGTTAAAAAATTATAGAAACAAACTGTGGTTAAAGTACAAACAAACCGATTTAGAAAGTGATTTTAACAATTATTGTGAAGCCAGAAATATGTTCAACCGAGAGTCTAGTCTTAAATATCTAAATTATATACAAAAGATTCAAAGTAATTTAAAAATGAGTCCCAAGTCCTTTTGGAGTTTTATAAATAGTAAACGAAAATCTAGTCCATATCCGTCCGCTTTTGATCATAACAATATCTCACACCATGATCCCCGTTCTATAACTCAACTATTTTCAGACTTTTTTCAAAGTGCATATATCTGTGATTCTTCCAACTGTGATAAATTTTCGAACTGTGATACTTCAAACTGTGATAATTTTGACGAAAATGATCAATTATTTGGTCATTTGAAATCATATTCTCACTTGACTGATATAGATTTCAATATAAGTACTGACGATATTATGAAATTTATATCTAACTTAGAAGATAACGACACATCTGGTCCAGATGGGATACCAGCATCTGTTTTGAAAAAGTGTGTTAGTCATTTGTCGACTTCACTTGCTGTTCTTTTTAATTGTTCACTGTCTTCGTGTAAGTTTCCTCCTGTGTGGAAGCAATCTTTCATAATCCCTTAACATAAAAAAGGAAGGAAAGATAAAATTGATAACTATCGACCAATAGCTAAACTTTCGGCTATTCCGAAACTTTTTGGAGCAATAGTTTGCAAAACTTTAAGCTTTTATACAAAATCGTTTATTGTTCCCAACCAGCATGGATTCTCAAAAGGCCGTTCGACTGGCACTTTTCTTATAGAGCTAGCGGAGTCTTGTATAGATTCATTTAAAAATAAAAAACAGACGGATTGTGTTCTTACCGATTTTAGCAAAGCATTTGATAAACTTTCACATCATGCTTTGCTACAAAAAATGATCAAGCTTGGTTTTAGCGTTAAATTCATTGCTTGGCTCAAATCTTATTTGCTTGAAAGATCGTATTCTGTTAATTTTAATAGCTATCACTCGAAAAAGTTTATAGTTAATTCTGCGGTTCCCCAAAGGAGTCACTTGGGTCCAATTCTTTTTACTTTATTCATAAATGATCTTCCGTCAGTCTTAAAATACTCAAACTGCCTTATCTATGCCGATGATGTTAACATATTTAAAACTATTTCTAATAATCTTGACTGCGAACAACTTCAAAGTGATTTAAATGCTTTCTATACGTGGTGTATGCGAAATTATTTATTTTTGAATATCGACAAGTGTAAGGTTATAAATTTCACACGTAAAATATGTGTCTTGTCTTTTGATTATAATTTTAATGGCGTTAATCTGTTAAATAAATGAGTAAATGAGGTATCTGTCCTTGGTGTTTTGTTCGATAAAAAACTTGAATTCACTCAGGATATTAATGTTATATGTAACAAGGCCAATTCAATATTAGGTTGGATTAAAAGAGAATCCCGTCAGTTCTCTGACCCATACGTTATAAGACAACTGTTTATATCATTCGTCAGGCCCATCATGGAGTATGCTTGTCAAGTGTGGTCTACTTATTACAGTTGCCATAAAATAAGAATAGAAAGCATTCAGAAAAGGTTCTTGAAATTCGCTCTAAGAGGTCTAGGTTGGCAGAACCCATTAAATCTTCCTTCATATAATAGCCGACTCAGGCTTATTGATCTACCCAGTCTTGAGAGTAGACGTTCTTATTTGTGCCTCGTTTTTATTGTTAAGCTTATTGATGGTCAAATTGATGCTTTGAACCTTTTGTCTCGCGTTAATTTGAATGTCCCGCAACGCAATTTGAGAGTTATACCTGACCCTTTATACATAACGCACTATCGTTCCAACTACGAGCGGAGTTCACCTTTAAAAAATATGTTGAATTTGTATAACGTAAATCATAATTTATTAATTAATTCTGCTGTATCAAATATTGACTTTAAAAGATCATTTTATAATTTATAATTTTTACTAACTCTAAGTTACAAACTTGTACGCTAGATTAATTAGCTTGATTCAAATAAATATACAGACTAATTTAAATGTCGACATTTTAAAATCTTGACTAGATACAAAGTCGACAGCCCTGCAAACAAAAACTCGAGCAAAATACTGTCGATATTTTTATCAGTACAGATAAGTCGAAGTAAATCGACATTTTTATCAGTCGATATTTTGACTTGTCGATAATTTTTCTGTCAGTCAACGCTGTGCTCTTTAGGTTTGCTGGGAATAAGCATTTATATTCTTGTCTTTAGGAGGAACTTATTAATTATGTACTTATTTGATGCCGTGGACAATTTTAGACTCTGATTTAGATATAAGTTCTTGTTAACTTTCAAAAATCGCTTTAAAAATGCTTAAATGGGGGTTGATGAAAGTGGAAAACGAGTAAATAACGATCAGTTCATTCTCTTTATTATGTTGTGATCAAAATGTCGACTTTCAAAATGTCTCTAAACTGTCGACTGTTAAAATCTTAATCACTATCGTCATCAAGATTTTGAAAAATTGACATTTCAAAAAGTTGGTGATTTTTTTTTGGTCTAGATAATAAAAACTGATCTTTTGGAGTCAACATTTAAAAAGTTGACTTATCGTACCCAATTTATTTAAAAAGCCTAGTTTTAAAGAATCCATCAACAAGTTTTAAAAAAATATTGAATTTTCAAGACAAAGCTTTTTTTTGTTTCTTTTTTTTTAATCAAGCATTTTATTAGATTTAATCGATTGAGTCGGTAACGAGAATGCCAAAATTCATAAAAACTGTTTTATGGCTAGAGTTCATCATCATCATCAAGTCCTGTAACCCCGGTTGGGGCATAGGGCGCCAACAAATCGTTTCCATCCTTCTCGGTCTGCAGAAAGATATTTTAACTGTGGCCACGTCTTTCTCTGGGAGTCTGCTTCTGCTAGAACTGTTGATTTCCATGTTGTTCTTGGTCTTCCAACCCGCCGTGCACCCTGAGGATTCCATTCAAATGACTGCTTTGCAATTTCATCGTTTGGTTTCCTCAGTGTGTGACCAATCCATTGCCATTTACGCTTTCTTATGTCAACGTCCAGCCGCTCCTGGCTTGTCCTGCGCCACAATTCCTCGTTTGATATAATTTGTGGCCAGCGAATTTTTAGAATATGGCGTAGACAACGGTTCACAAAAGCCTGCAATTTCTTTGAGATGGTAGTCGTGACTTTCCAGGTTTCGCAAGCATATAACAGCACGGATTTGACATTGGATTCGAAGAATCGCAACTTTGTGCGCAAGGAGATTTGACATGATTTCCAAATTTGGGAGAGAGAACCGAAGGCTGCGCGAGCTTTATTTATTCTACTTTGAACGTCCAGATCAGTACCACCATTTGCTGAAACAATACTTCCAAGGTAGTTAAATTGTTCCACCTCTTCAACTGGCGTCTCCTGTATTAAAATACGCTGATGTGTGGAGCGGCCTGTGAGCATTATTTTTGTCTTTTTGCTATTTATTTTCAGACCACTCGCCTCTCCTTTTACTTTCAGAGCTTGACACATCCCGTTCAGCCCGCTGATGTTATTTGCCAAGAGACATATATCATCGGCATAGTCTAAGTGGCTAAGCCTTTCAAACGGTCTCCATTGAATGCCCTGCCTCTCTGATGTTCCAACGCTGGCCGTCAAGACATCGTCAATCGCCAGTAGAAAGAGAATTGGCGATAGAACATCTCCCTGTCTCACACCCTGCCGCACTTCGAAAGAGTTGGATAGCTGCCCATTGTGTTAAACAAAGCATCTTGCGTTGTTATAGGACTCTCTTATAATGGCAACAATTTTTGGGGGAATTCCTCTACCAAGAAGTGATCTCCATATACATTCACGGTTGACTCGGTCAAAGGCCTTCTCAAAATCCACGAACATGAGGTAAAGCGGTGATTGAAACTCCGCAGACTGCTCAAGAACGATACGCAGAGTGTTGATATGGTCGACACAAGACCGCCCACTGCGGAAACCAGCTTGATGCCTCTTGAGTGTAGACTCGATTCTAACCTTTATCCGCTCCAGAATGATGGTTGCCATTAATTTTGGAAAAACGGACAAAACTGTAATACCTCGCCAATTGTTGCAATTCTTAAGATCACCTTTCTTTGGCAACTTAACAATTACACCATCCTTCCAGTCGCTGGGATAGATTTCATTTTCCCACACAGCTTGTATCAACGGGTGTAGAATACTAGCCGTTCTGACAGGGTCAGCTTTCAGGAACTCGGCTGGTATACCATCAAGTCCAGCTGCTTTGTTGTTTTTGAGAAGATTTATCGAAGATTGAATTTCCAGTACTGTAGGGGGCTCGATGTCAATACCCCTATATGATCTACGCATCTCGTTAAGCTGGGGCACTTCAGCACTCTGCTCGACAGAATCCTCATTAAGCAAGGCACAAAAGTGCTCCTTCCACCTGCGCAGCTGATCCTCGATTGGCTAGAGTTATTAACATTTTTTGGCAAATTTTTGCTCAAACGAAAGGGAGACAACGTGTATACGGTAGTTTACAGATTTTTAGAACGTCCTTTCACAAAATAAAAATTATCGATTTTATAGGCAGTTTTTAAGAACTGGTTTTCCAGGGAACTAAACATTTGTATAGAATTTTTTTTTAGAAAATCGTACTCTTTGTCTAAACGGATAGACTACACCCCCCTCCCACACAATTTTTATCTTGTTTATATCCAAATTAAATATAAGTAAAAGCAAACGGTCCAAATTGTGTATATTCACTTGAGCATTGTTTATTGAAGAATTGGCAATTTTTATAACAAAATAACATCGGATTTCAGTTTCCAAGGGCAATGTAAGTCGCTAGTGCAAGTCGCAAGAGAACATATTCACTTCACATAAATACATTATGTGCAATGAACATTAAATTAACTCTGATCAATTGATATACAGTTCTTACAGCCACCACGGTAGTTTTGTGTGTTTAAAGAACACTCGGGCGTATGCGTAATTTTTTATTGCAATCAATTTGTAACATTTTCGGATGGTAATGGTGTATTGGATATTGTGCTTGACTGCGCTAACTTAGAGGTGTGCGTTCAAGTCCAGCTCTAGGCCGCATTTTTTTTCTTTATTCCACATATGTAGCTTAACTGGAATTTAATAAGATAATAAACACCTTAATCTTAATCTCACTGTGCAAATTTGTTCCTATATCTTCCTACTCTTTATAGCTTAGCTATAGTGCCATGAAATTCAAGTTACATTTAAAAATACCAAAGATCTTTCAGGCATAAAGTTCAAATTATAATAAACAGCTTCTTTTTCAACTTTTCTCAAGGCTGGGCAGGGAGCACGCTTCATTTTCTTAGAGTCAATATTATTTGCATCATTTTAAAAAGATTTTTATTTTTCTCACCCATCTTCGTAATGGATGAATGTCAATTTGCGTGAAAGCATGTTTAATATCATAAATTTGTGTCTTATTCTCACACCAGCATTGGAGTCAACAAATATTAACAGTTTTCAAACAAAATTGACGAAACTCATTAATAGATGATTTATTTAGCATCTTAAGCAAGGTGTCTTCAATCCTAGTGTTATAAAAACAGATTAATACCAAACATATGTAACAAATCCCATCTGATTTAAATCAGTCAGCACTATAACCATATATTTATAATCTTCCAACACACGTTAATACTTCCTGGATGGATGTCTCTGCTAACCATCATCAACGTTCCTATCACAAACATAAGTATAAACACACTAACAAACATGTGCTTAAACATCTAAAAGCATCAAATTTAATTTCGATTAAAATGCCGTAACTTGCCTTATGCCTAAAGATTGATTATCCTTAAAGCTTTTACTGCTGTGTTTTGCATGGGAATAATAAGTATATAATAGTATAATGTGTTCTAATTCGCTTTTATTAGCTTTTTTATGTGGATTACATGCTCAGAAGAAATTGTTTACCGCATGAGTGATAAACACGATATGCGAGTTTTTTCTTTATGGATTTTTCATCCAATTAAGAAGACTTGTATTGAAGTAGGGTACTCTATAGAAGTATCAAACTAGGATTTTAGATTAAAGATTGACTGCTGAGTGGGCTTAAAGTCTTAACTATGAATTGTAGATTCGAGAACGTTTCATACGTGGTAGTGTACATGTTCATGTCTCTAAGAAATGTTTTTAATACTTTTAGGTATGCAAATTTCTTTTATAAGCTTTTGTGATATACATCTTACTAATATTATAAATGTGAAAGTGAGTTTGTTTGTTTGTTTTTTTACGCTTTCACGCATAAACCACTGAATTAATTATCATGAATTTTGATATAGAGATAGATGGGACTCTGGAAGCGTCAATAGGATACTTTTTTTTACCATATGACACAAAAAAAGAAAAAAATATTTGGTACCAAAACAACTTAATTTTAAATGAAACAAAAATAAATCAATAAAGTTTGAAAAAACAATCAATCAATATTTATATCGTTTCAGTCATTGACTTATTATACATTTATAGTAATGTCTATGGCTTCAGTGATAGTTTGTTTTTATTATTTTGAGGTTTTTTATAGGTACTACATGGTTCACAAACGCGGTTTAAATTAAACAAGAGCTCATCGCAAGCCCGGGCATTGAAAATCTTTATATCGAATGTAGAAGTCAGGGTAGGACTTTTTGGCCTCCGTGTTCGGGACGAGGGGTTTAAAATAGCGCTTTTAAATTTTTTGTGTCAAGGGTACAACCAGTTAAATTTTTCCTAAGCCCACAAATTTTAATTTTGTGACCTGAGTAATAGAACTCAAGATATGAGCCTCTGCAAAGCTTATCGGTCTTTTTTTTTATTTTTAAATCTCCAAATATATCTCAAGTTCTATTAATCAGATTGTCAAAATTAAAGTCTATGGACTTAGGAAAAATGAAAGAAAATCATTTCCTGTTCGTTATGAATTCGTGTTGTTGTAACCCTGCCACAAAATTAGGAAAACACTTTCCCCAACACGGGTGTCGAAAAAATACTATCAGACTTTTGAATTCGATATTAAGATGCATGCACCTGCAAATTCTCAAACTCATATTTTGGTAATACTTTCACCCAAAAAAATTGCTGCCAGCTATTCGACTAACAGTGGGAGTTCGCAGTGAGGCAACAGCTATGACCCTACAATAATTATTTTTGTTTTGTAATATGTACATTGTACATTTATGTACAGGGTGTCCGCCGCCGGGAAGGTATACTACTTTGTTTTGCCGCCATTTTGGTAAACATTAGTCTTGACAGTTCATATTTGGCAGTCGTGAAGTAGACACTTGGCAAATTGTTAAAATATTTTATCAAAATCAATCTTCAATTACCCCGATTTTCATGAAAAAATTATAATAAGTGACGAGGCCCATTTTCATTGGAATAGATATGTGAATAAACAGAGTAGTCGGTTCTGGGCAATGGAAGACCCTCAAATTATTCATCAGTCACCTTTGCATCCCTTTGCATCCATTAAAAGTTATAGTCTGGTGTGCAATTTGGTCAGGAGGAATCATTGGACCTTACTTCTTTGAAAATGAAAACGGCGTAACGGTAACTGTGAATGGGGAGCGATTGAAAACTTTTTAACGCCACAACTGCATGTTTTGGGCTTGATTAACATGTGGTATCAACAAGACGATGCCACATCGCATACAGCCAGGATTACAATGGAATTATTGCGAGACCTCTTTCCACAACAAGTTATTTAAAGAAATGGTGGTGTTGATTGGCCTCCACGGTCGCCTGATTTGACTGCTCCGGACTTCCTTTTGTGGGGATATCTGAAAAGCAAGGTTTATGCAAACAAACTAGAAACGCTTGAGCAACTCAAACAAAATATTCGTGATGAAATTAATGAAATACCGCATGAAATTGTGAGAATGTAATGAAAAATGTCCTCAAAAAGGGCTCGCATTTGTGAAACTAACAGAGGCGAACATTTACCTGATATTGTATTCCATACATAATTGCCGACATTTAATTTATCAATATAAGATCCGTTCTCATTTATTTAATCAAAAATTATAAACAAACAAAGTAGTATACCTTCCCGGCAGACACCCTGTATATCCGAACTAACCAATAACCTGAAATAAATAATAACATTCGTTTATGTTTTCTGTATCGATCTTCAACCAGAATCAGTTGACAAAATAAATATTAGCGCGAGCGAAGCCGCGGGTAAAGGCTAGTATTAATATAAATCACCCATATTTTGTCTGTGTAGTATGTGTACACTGTATATTGCTTTAGCATCAGTCTTATCCACTTTTTGACATTTGCCTAAGGGATAAATTGAATAAGCTCCAAAAATAACGGTACTTGCGATAAAACCGTTAAGGTAAAGCTTATAATTTTGATAAAAACAAATATATGAATTACTGTAGGAATGGTTAACTGTTGCTGATAAAAAACAAATTTACCAAGAACTGATTTTAATAGTAGGTACCTGCCATATAAACAGTTTTTTGATTTTCAATTTTTTCAATAACAGCTTTACTGATTTCAGAAAAAAATCTCTAATCAAAAAATAAAAATGTTGCGTGTAAAAATTTGAAAATTCAATTTTCCGGTCAATGTTTTTTTTTTTGAAACTTGGTCTTGTATTGGAATACCAATTTTTGTTTATTTTAAACAATTTAATATTAATTAATTTTAAAGGAAGCTGCCGTAATGATTTTAATAAATTTTTGGCTATATTCATTTTTCCACAAGAAATCAATTCACATTCTTGTTTTTGAGATATAAAACAAAACATAGATCTTGTATGAGGCTGAGATCAGCGCATTATCATCATCATCATCATCGTGTCCTGTAACCCCGGCTGGGGCATAGGGCGTCAACAAAACGTCTCCATCCTTCACGGTCTGCTGCAAGGTACTTTAGCTGTGGCCACGTCTTTCTCTGGGATTCTGCTTCCGCTAAGACAGTTGATTTTCATGTTGTTCTTGGTCTTCCAACCCGCCGTGCACCCTAAGGATTCCATTCAAAGGACTGCTTTGCAATTTCATCGTTTGGTTTCCTCAGTGTGTGGCCAATCCAACGCCATTTACGCTTTCTTATGTCGACGTCCAGCCGCTCTTGACTTGTCCTGTGCCACAATTCCTCATTTGATATTATTTGTGGCCAGCGAATCTTTAGGATGTGGCGAAGACAGCGATTCACAAAAGCCTGCATCTTCTTCGAAATAGTAGACGTGACTTTCCAGGTTTCACAAGCATATAACAGCACGGATTTGACATTGGATTCGAAGAATCTCAACTTAGTGCGTAAGGAGATTTGACTGGATTTCCAAATTGGGGACAGGGTACCGAAGGCAGCACGAGCTTTATTCATTCTACTTTTAACGTCCAGATCCGTACCATCGTTTGCAGAAACAATACTGCCAAGGTAGTTGAACTGTTCCACTACTTCAACTGGCGTCTCCTGTAGAATAATACGCTGCTGTGTGGAGCGGCCTGTGAGCATTATTTTTGTCTTTTTGCTGTTTATTCTTAGACCACTCGACTCTCCCTTCACTTGCAGCGTTTGGCACATCCCGGTCAGCCCACTGATGTTATTTGCCAGTAGACATATGTCATCGGCATAGTCTAAATGACAGAGCCTTTCGAACGGTCTCCACTGAATGCCCTGTCGCTCAGCTGTACCAACACTGGCCGTCAATACGTCGTCCATCGCCAGCAGCAGGAAGAGAATTGGCGATAAAACATCCCCTTGTCTCACACCCTGTTGCACTACGAAGGAGTCGGATACACCTTGCGTTGTTGTAGGACTCTTTAATAATGGCAACAATTTTTGGTGGAATTCCTCTACCAAGCAACGATCTCCATATACATTCTCGGTTAACTCGATCAAAAGCCTTCTCAAAATCCACGAACATGAGGTAAAGCGGTGATTGAAATTCCATCGACTGCTCGAGGACGATACGCAGGGTGTTGATATGGTCCACACATGATCGACCACTGCGGAAGCCAACTTGATGCCTCTTGAGTGTAGACTCGATTCTATCCTTTATTCGCTCGAGAATGATGGTTGCCATTAGTTTGGGGAAAACGGACAAAACGGTGATACCACGCCAATTGTTGCAATTCTTTAAGTCCCCTTTCTTTGGCAACTTAACAATCACACCATCCTTCCAATCCCTGGGATAGTTTTCGTTTTCCCAAATGCTTTGTATCAACGGATGTAAAATACTAGCCGCTGTTACGGGATCGGCTTTCAGGAATTCAGCTGGAATTCCGTCCAGTCCAGCTGCCCTGTTGTTTTTGAGGAGATTTATTGATGTAAGGATTTCCGATTCTGACAGGGGTTCGATGTCAATACCCCTATAGGACCTGCGCATTTCGTTTAGTTGGGGCACTTCAGCACTCTGCTCAACTGAATCCTCATTTAGCAGGGCACAAAAATGGTCCTTCCATCTACGAAGCTGATCCTCAATTGATACCAAAAGTGTGCCATCCACATCCATTACAGGATGATTCGTGTTGCTTTTTTTCCCGATCACGTCTTTGGCTATTTGGTACAATTCCTGGACATCTCCTCTTCTGGCAGCGATTTTCGCATTATCTGCGAGTCCATCTAACCTCACCCTCTTGTCACGTCTCACACAACGATTGACCATCTTATGTGCAATGCGGTACTCTATTCGCAAGTCAGCCTTTCGTTGAATATCTGCTTTGGCATTTATTTGAATTTTCAACGATTTGCGAAGATCGATCTTATCCCAGGTGTCTTGGGATATCCAAGAGTCTCTACGTCTGCTTCCCTTGGGTACAGTTTCGGATCCAGCCTCCATAAAAACACTTTTAATTTCACCCCACATCTCATCAATTGTTGAATGCTGGATTCCGTTTAATGACGAGGCTCTGTCGTTAATGGTGGTGACATAGTTTCGACATATGTTGGGGTCATTCAAAGCATAAGTAATGAATTTTGAGCTCCTTGCTGCATCCTGCGCTGGTTTTTGTACGGCAGCGGTTCGTAATTTGAGACTCATCAGAACCAAATGGTGGTCGCTTCCCACATCGGCATTTCTTATACTCCGGACATCATACATAGACTTCCTCCATCGCTGCTGAACCATGATATGATCAATTTGGTTTTCGGTTTGACCATCTGGATGCACCCAGGTAATTTTGTTGCAAGTCTTATGCTTAAATACAGTCCCACCTATCACAAGGCGATTCGCGTTACAAAAGTCGACAAGCAAGTCACCATTTTCATTCCGTGACCCCAAGCCATTTTTTCCCATCACGCGTTCCAGTCCGTAATTGTCTGAACCGACTTGGGCATTAAGGTCTCCCATAACGACTATGATGTCGGCTCTCGGAACACTACTGTAAACCGAGTTAAGATGAGTGTAGAACGCGGTTTTGTCTTCCTCGGTCGCTTCATTTGTGGGGGCGTAGCACTGAATAATTGTGACGTTACGAATTTTTGAACGAAACCTTGCTGTCATTAATCTCGCAGAAATGGGCGCCCATGAGATCAAACTACGCCTCGCTTCTTCGTTCAACATAATTCCGACACCATGCAGTCTTTGGCCACCCTCTCTTTCATCTTCGCCGGAATACAGCATTCTCGTCTGTCCAGTGTCTGATCTGTATTCAGCTCTTCCTCTCCACTTAGTTTCGCTTATGCCCAGGATACTGATCTTTAGGCGAAGCATTTCACGCTCAACCTGCTCGTATCTACCATCGCTGTACAAGGATCGAACGTTCCATGCTCCGATTTTCGTACGTATGCGGTAGCCAAAAGTAACATTTGCGCTTCTTGAAAGATTTCTTCTATTTGTCAACGATTAATTTATTATTATGGCGTCTTGATTGACGCTCGTACATGAAAGATGCCGCGCCCCCAAATCCGATGTGCGATTTACTGCAACCGAAGCTGCAGAAGGATTTTCCATAAAAAGATTACCTCTTGGGGACTCATTTCCATTTGTTGTCATAGTTCATGTATTTGCATATATCCTTCCACCATGGTGTTTTCCGAGATATGATTAATAACATACATAAGCTCAGATTTGACAGGCACACCCGCCTTTTGTATGGTCAAACACATAACTGCTCGAGGCCGCCCACTATGGGAAAACAGACGCCTTTTGTAGCCGCCCAATATGGGTTACAGACGCTACCTGCTGCTGCCGTTGGCCTTTTACCAAAAAAAGCTCCTCCGCCACCAGACTATCATACCGTTGACCGCTGCCTGCAGTTCATCCGTCTTAAGGGGACTTTTAACCATCCCAAGGACAATATTGTGTCCTGACCAGCAAAGCTGGGTTGTCTGCTTATCCCGGCATCCATTCGGTCCCCCTGCACGTTAGCGTTACCCGCTGTTCACCACGCGGAGGTGTGCATAGGGATTTTCCTATCATTGAGCCTAGGGCCATATGGCGTCCTAGCACTCTCAAGTACTTTTAGAGGGCAAATTATTGTGTATAGGTACTTTCAATTCTTACTTACATTACTTTAGATGGCGCTTAAGGGCCCAGCCCATAGAATCCGTTGCGTCCGTTGCGGCGACGGAGCCATTGATGTTGCCGGATGCGACGGATTGAGGTAGCCCAATGAATGCGTTTACGTTCACATAATAACCAGTTGAAATTCAAACACACACGCATAACCACTTGAGATTCAAACACACACACATAACAACCACTTAAAATTCAAACACACACAAAAAAGTTCCTGTCAACGCATCTGCCGGAGAGAAAAAGTTAAAAGTTCGGCTACTCTGTCCGTTGCGTCCGATGCTTGCGTTGCTAATGGGCCCGTTCCCATAATAAAACATGTATTTTATCAAGCTGTCAGTTGAATGCGTCGCCACAACGGACGCAACGGATTCTATGGGTCGGGGCCTTTACAGTCCAGGGTGGCGGTGGACTACGGCTCAACCAACAAGCCCCTCCAGCCAGCTCGGTCCCTAGCTATCTGCCTCCAGTTACGCACTCCAAGTTGGTTGAGGTCGTTCTCCACTTGTGTGCGCCACCTAAGGTGGGGTCTTCCTCTGCTGCGTAGACTATCAAGGGTAGATTCGAAGACTCGTCGGGCTGGTGTGTCGGCGTCGGTGTCCATACGCTCCACGAGTCCCAGCCATCTCAGCCGCTGTATTTTCAGCTTTTTGACCAGGTCGACGTCGCTGTAAAGCCCGTAAAGCTCGTTGTTAAATTTTCTCCTCCATACTCCATCGATACATACTGGACCGAAGATCACCCGAAGAATTTTCCTTTCAAAGCACTTAAGCAGATTCTAATCCGTTTTTGGCAGGGTCCATATGCTTCTGCCCCATAAAGCAGGACCGAGATGATTAGGGTCTTATATAAGGTCTCTCAGAGAGAGAGCTTTACTAGTCAAATGCCTTCTTAGCCCGAAGAAGCAGCGGTTGGCAAAAGTAATTCTCCATTTGATCTCTGCACTGATGTCATTTTGTGATGTAATAGTGGAGCCCAGGTAGACAAAGTCCTTGACGACTCCGAAGTTGTACCTATCCAACGTGACGTTTTGCCCGATTCGACGATGTTGAGATTCCTTTCTCGATGATAGCATATACTTCGTCTTGTACTCATTAACAGTCGAACCCATTTTCGCCGCCTCCGATTCAATACTTGCAAACGCGCCAATAACAGCTCGCTTCGTTCTCCCAATGATGTCAATATCATCTGCATAAGCAAGTAGTTAAACGGACTTTTGAAAAATTGTGCCTCTGTTGTTGACTTGCGAGTTGCAGTTGCGTACAATTGCTTCAAGTACCATGTTAAACAGGTTGCATGATAACGCGTCGCCTTGCCTCAAACATTTCTCGACATCAAAGGGTTCGGTGGTGTTCTGACCAACTTTGAGCAGCAAGACTTCTGCATCGTCATCCTGCACAAGCGGACGAGTTTGGCAGGGATGCCGAGATGCAACATGGCTCTGTATAGCTCGTCTCTGTCTACGCTATCATATGCGACTTTGAAATCGATAAAGAGGTGGTGTGTATCGATTTGAAACTCCTGGGTTTTTTCCGAAATCTGTCGCAGTGTGAACATTTGATCGACGGTTGACTTTCCGGGCCTAAAACCACACTGATAGGGGCCGATCAGATCGTTGAAAAACGGTTTTAAGCGATCACAGAGTACAGATGACAGGATATTGTATGCGACGTTGAGGGGACTTATACCTCTGTAGTTGGCACAGGTCAGAGCATCTCCTTTCTTGTGGATGGGGCACACCAAGGTTCCATTCATCGGGCATACTTTCATCCGGCCAAATTTTGGAGATAAGTTGGTGTATACTCCCTACCAAGTCATCTCCTCCTGCTTTAAATAGCTCGGCTGGCAGGCCATCCGCACCAGCAGCCTTGTTCGATTTAAGCTTGGTTATCGCTAACCGCACTTCATTAAGGTCGGGTGGACGGAAATGTTGACCATCATCGTCCAGGTTGAATGGAGTGTTCTGCCTTGAAGCGGAATTTTGGCCATCTTCGCCGTTTAGCAGTCTTGAGAAGTGCTGCTTCCAAATCCTCAGCATGGACTGTGTGTCTACCTCCATATTCCCACTCTCATCTCGACAAGCTTCCGTTCTAGCCTTGTAGCCCTGGGTAGATTGCCTCACCCTTCGGTTGAACTTTCGAACATCCCCCCTGCCATTACAGTCCTCAATAGACTCGACCGCCCGCTTTGCATGCTCTCTCTTTTTTCTCCTGAGAAGTCGGCATTCTTCCCTTCGTTTTTGCCCGTAGAGCTCCCGGGCCGCTCTCTTAGCAGCTCTGGTTTTAGTCTGCAACTTTCAATTCTACTGTGATGAAATTGACGAATAATTGATAGTTTTCGAGCTATTTTAGTCCCATACCTCAGGTTGGGATTCAACACCTTCAAAAACATAAACATCAAAACTATCCCACACGACAATTTGCTCACTAAGGGCCCTTTTGAACACAATTGACTAGACTAAAATTTATAAATAATTCAAAAATTTTTTTTTGAAAACTCGATTATTTCAAAATTTTTTTAATATTTTTTTTTTTTGAAAATTTAATTTTAATCTGAATATTAACCAACATCTTAAAATTTGCATGCTAAAATTTTTCCTTAAAAATGTTTTGAAAAAATTATTTTTAAACCCCTCGAGCAATTTTCAAATTTTTTTTCTAATAAATTCATATTTGTTCTAGAATTCATATGGCATTCCTCTTCTTCACCTGAAGCTATTAAAAAAGAGTTGTTTTAGCAATATAAAAAATGGAGTCCATACTTCTCAACAATTTTTCTCTCATATTTTGTATCTATTATTTTTTTTATTTTTATTTTTATTTATAAAAAATTTACAAGTTTACAATAAAACATGGCTCTGCCGTCTACCGATTGACTAAAATAAAATTAAATTAAATTAAATTAACAAAATTTTATAGTATCGTATTTAATTAAAAGAAGTTTTTTCTTTTTGTTTATTTTAAAAATTTTCGTTTAAAATTCTCTCTCTATATCCTAGAGCTTTGCAACAGTTATTAAAAATTTGACTGGTATTCATTTGGTTTAAAATCTCCTTTACTTGGTCATCTGCTATGAAATCATTTCCGAAAAAGTGCCTTCTGGTTTCACGCAACGTTTGACATCGTCCTAAGAAGTGAATAACATCTTCCCTCTCTCGCAAATTGCAGATGTTACACAAAATGGGAAGATCTTCTCTGTGCGGGATGTAATTCAAGCTAATAAGTTCCACTCGTAGTCTTACCATCATCGAAATCTGTTTCACACTGTTTTCGTCACGAAAATAGTTACTGTTGTTCAAATTATGATTGAGTGTACTGTATATTGCCCTCTGCACCGAACTTGAGGCCTCCCTTATAAAATTCTCCCTGCATTTCAGATCCACATTCTCAATTAATTCATATAATACTGCTTTCCAAGACTCTTGTTGTTCCACATCCAGGGTCAGCTCCATTCCACACCAGTTTGCCAACTCCAACCATTCCCCATACCAACCGCTTCTGGAACTTATTGTTTTCGTTGCAGCTTTTTTTTGGTAATATTTCATTTGCCATCTTCATCACCTTTAGAATAAAGTCAACCAGTAACTTAAACGATTTGATGAATAGCGGAGATAAACCGGTTTCCAACATTATTGCATAGTTGGGGGTGTTGGGTGGAAGATGAAAAGCTCTTTTAATATAATACCTCTGCAGTTTCTCAACTGTATCATATTGCTTTCCACCCCAGACCTGCGCCGCATACAACAAGATTGATTCAGCCGCTGCCTCGAAAGCTCTAAATTTGCTACTGTGGGCTATACTTTTGTTTGTAAAGCATTTTCGCCATGTTGTATTAATAGCAGTCTTGGCCTTCGCTAATTTCTCCATATTCAGACTTGGCGTTAGAATAACACCCAGATATTTATACTCTTTGACTACTTCAACTCGCTCCCCGTTATAAAGCCATTGTTCATCACTGCTTAGCCTTCCACCCCCATTCTTAAAAATCATAATCTTGGATTTAGCTAGATTAACCTCCAGATTCCATCTGCAACAGTAGTCCGAGAGCCTATTTATCATAAGCTGTAGTGAATTTGGAGAATAAGCTAACAGGACAATATTATCAGCAAACAATAGTGCTTTAACATCACAACCCGCATATTGTATACCTCCTGGCAAGAAATCCGTTATATCGTCGATAAATAGGGCGAACAATGTTGGGCTCAATGGACAACCTTGTTTAACACCATAATTGGTTTGAAAAGACTCAGACAAGCCATCTCCGTTCCAAACAGCTGAAGAAGTTCCGTCGTACAAGTTTTGTATTACCGTTCCGAATTTTCTGGACATTCCCATTTCGAATAGCTTATACAACAAAGATCTTCGGTTCACAGTATCAAACGCTGCCTTAAAGTCCACGAAAAAAGTGTACAGTTTCTTATTCCTTATAAGAAATGATTCAGCAATGCTTCTTAGTACAAAAATATGGTCAACTGTGGAGTAACCCGACCTGAAACCAGCTTGGTACTCTTTGAGAAGATTATTTGAGTTAATCCACGAAGTGAGCCTTTTCTGCAAAATCGTTGTAAAAATTTTATATGAGGCATTGAGAAACGAAATGCCACGATAGTTTCTGGGGTCAGCTTTGTCTTCTTTCTTATAAATAGGGAAGATCAGGCCCTCTTTAAAATCTTGTGGGATGACACGTTATTAAAAAGAGAAGAGATTACTTTAATAAGTTCCAAGGATCCATATTTATAAAACTCCACCGGTATTCGATCTGATCCTGGAGCTTTGCCATCTTTTAGCAATTTAAGTGCTTCTTCAACCTCTGATATTGATATATATGAGTACAAGATTTCATTATAATAAGCTGGAGCTGCATAATGTATACTGTTACTAGATGGCATGTCAGGATTGAGCAAGTTGTTGAAGTGAGTTCTTAGAATATCTGGGCTTAGTTCTGAATTGATTGTAGGTCGAGTGATGCTATTTATATTCCTCAGAGTCCTCCAAAAATCGGCTGCACTACTACATTTTGATAAGCTCAAAGCTTTGGCTTCATAATAGACTCTTCTCTTTTCTGTACATATTTTTCTATAATTTAAATTTACCTGGATGTAGTTATTTCTACGCGTTTCATTACTTGCACTGCGGAAAAGATTAAGCAATTTAAAAGATAATCTTCTTGCTTTCTCACAGTCTTTATCAAACCATAAGGTTTTTGGAAATTTTGGCGAGCAGAAATTTCATTGCATGGAGAAGGGTACGATAACTTAATCACGTCCACTAGTTGTCCAAAGTTCAAGTTTTGTTGCGAAGTCAAAAAATTCGTATCAAGGTTGCGTTTATAAGCAGTTTCATATTTTGACTTCCATTTAAGTTGCGGTAAAAGCTTCATTTCCCTATTTTCACCACTATCAACCGTTTCCACTTCCAAGGTCACAACAATTGGTAAATGATCAGAATATGTTTCTTGTACAACTTCAAGATCTTTAACATACGAATTCCATTCTCCTCCCAGAAGACTTAAATCGATGACGGAAGTTCCTTGCCGACCAATGAATGTATAGCTACCATCTTCATCAGATAGACTTGTACCATTTTGTATGCGCAGCCCAAATGTATTGCAAAGTTCAAGAAGCTTATAACCTTTTGCGTTGCATATGGTATCTCTGGATTTGCGATTTATCCCTGCTGCCATATTTTCTGATCCCGCTTCATTCCCAATTCTTGCATTGCAGTCGCCTATAACTAACGTATTTTGAGCATCTTCGCACAGTAAAACCTCTTGAAGGCGTTCAAAATCTCGTTCCCAGTTGGTACAATTGATATAAATTGGAATAAGCCTTAAGTTTACTTTGTCGAATTTTAAGTCCAACACATTTAATCCACTTCGAGTTTTAAAAACACAGTCTATACATTGCAGATTTCTTTTAAATCCAAAATAGCATCCTCCGCTCGCTCTTCCTCTTGAATTATTTTTAATAGCAGGTACCCAAATAAACTCGAAGTTCAAAAATTTTTCCTCATATTTTGTATCTATGTGTTTGTATTTAAAACTTTTAAAACTCTTCGCAAAAAGCAAATACGTGTTACCCAATCGTACATTTTATTTTTATTATTATTCATAAATTCCAATTCTGACCAAATCTAGCATTATCTGTCATCATAAAGAACTTTATTCAAAAATAGCGCATGAAATTTGTTATCGCGACACAACCTAGTAGTCTTTAAGTAGGTACTATTTTGAATCTTAAAATTTTTATGTTACAAAGCTCATAAAACTATATTAAAAGAATTAAGAAACCCTCTTAAAGACGGGTTTTCTTATTTCTAAATATGAATCAAACATTTATAAATTCTTTCAGACAACGCTCTTTACCATAGGAACCATATCTTATAGTGTATACAAGACCTAAAAGAATATATTATTTTCTTTCATATAGACTTGAAAATACTTAAACAATGGCATGTAGCAATTAAAAACTTTTTGAGCAACACTTTTGGTTTTCTGATATGAAACTTGCACTATGAGATACTACATTCATGAAGCTTCAATTCATTATTTAAGCTTCAAGCTAAATCCTTATAATAGTACACACATGTAAAACCATTTCTGCCTTTGGCAATTTATACAGCCATCATTGTTGTCACCAACAACACAGCCTACGCTGGCTTTAGTACCACCACTGGGACAACCCCGTCAGGGCTTACGTCAATATAAATCTTTCATAATTAACAGGCATTAACTTTTAAGAGTGTTTAAATTTTTATTATTTAATCAAGTCACTTGAGAGTATTTTTCTTTATTATTGTTGTTGTTGGTGGTGTCAGTCGTCCTGTTTTTATATTCATGATTCTTTTATAACTCAATTAGTATAAACTTTAAAACACTTCGTGTATTTTGAACTTTATACATGGTTACCACTTTGTTTGTAATTTTTTACTTGTTCCATACAACCGAATAGGGAATAAGTATGTTTTTCCGTCAACAAAAAATATTAGATGGTGGAGTAGCCATACAAGTCTACTAGAGCTAGAACCTAAACGAGGAGCCAATTTGATTCAAATTTTGGGATATACATTTTGTTGTAATTTCCTAGAATTCAATTTAACGAGCAAAATAACGATTGTCGATTTTTATTATTTTTTTTTTTTCAAAAACAGCTCTAATGATTTTGCTTAAGCTTCGTTCTTCTAATAGTTCTCAAAAACAGCTCTGAAGATTTTGATTAAATCTGCGATTTCTTAAGCAATTATTGCAATAAAACACTGAATTGCTTGCTTTATAATTTTGTCAATTATAAAATCAATGCTTTTTGAAATTCTAATCGACTTGAGCTTAAAACATTTCATTCAGTCGAGAGTTTAATTTTAACTGTTTTTGAGAGAAACAAGGTTTTTCGTCTATTTATTTTCAGTTTTTAATTTTGGTTACGATTATTTTCTTGAATTTGGCAACCATAACTGAATAAAATTTAAAGCAAATTAATGTATCTTAAATTTTCACAACACACTGCCTCTGTTGGTTTCCCTTTTCCTAGGGGATTTTACTCGTTCAAGGACATATCTATCAAAATAATGTATGCTTGTTATTATATCTAAACTTATAAGCTGGCTTCTATATAATAGGTATGTGGAAGATGACTAAGTAACTGTAATCCATATACATTCCACAAAGTGCTTAAATTAAATTGCTCACAACCTACGACCTCATATGTAGGTATATACCTCGACTGCATACAAGCAATCTTCTCTATAGGTGCTATACCAACAACATAGTACACACACCGGCACATTCGTCACAATGATTAATGAATGTTAATTTAATCGGGCGACTTTAGAATTTTTAGCAGAATTTTGCTAATCCATCTTGCCTGGAATCTTAGGACCATTTTTCACGCTAGCTCTACGCCATGAGTATACAAACACACAAAGGATGAAGGGACATTTTTTAGAATTTCGTTCTTTGAAAAATTCAACTCGCAATTGAATTGCGAGGTACGTACAGTAAAACTCGTTTATATGTGCCCTAATATCGAGTAAAATACAAAAATTAAAGAATTTTTCTAAAATGAATTTGAAATACATTTTTTTTTATTATAAAACAAAAACTATTTTTTTTTAAATCAGTCAACTCTGATAAATCATTATTATTAATATTAAAATACTAATTTTTGGAAAAAAGTTGGTTGAACTGTAAACTAACAAATTTACACTTCTCCATCAAAGTTAAAAAAGAATGGAAATCAATGAGCCAAATTAAAAGCGTGCACAAGGGATGAATTCATCTGTGTTTTTAGAAAAGAAGGTTTATTTATTGGAGTGCAATCTACTGGGAGATGAGTTTCCGTTCCGGATTCGCGTGTAAGTTATAATTCTGAAAAATGCGTCAACAATCCATCCTCAGGTGTATAATTATCTGTAGAAATTCCACAGTGTCGTCGTGTAAGATATATCCCTAGAGAAGACAGAGACTAGGATTTCACAACACTCACATATAAAGCTATCTATGAAAGACCTTTGGGTAATTGTTTTGGAAAAAAGATAAATTTTGTGTGATTTAACTTGTGTGTGGGATTTGAGGATATGATGGGGTGGTGCGAAGTGGTATGTGAAAGGAAGTGATACCTTCCTTTTTGTTGCGGAATTTATTTTTCTCCTAATATAGTCTTAAGCATATGTGTGGTTGAGTGTGATTTTTTTTTTAAATTAAATAAACAATTGGAATGTTTGTGTCTGAAAAATTGAGTTTTTATGTTTGCAAATATGTATGTATGTAGGTTCTGTAATCTACTTAATTTGTGGCTTGCCATTTTTGGGAAGGACGACACCAAATACGTTATTGCGAGAGGTAGGCCTATATTGTTTAACTCGACCAAATCCACTATATGTTACCTTCAAGGAATTGAAGAATATAATCGTATTAGAAGATTTAAAGAAATATCCTACAATCAGTTTCATAGACACGTGTGTGAAGTTGGCATAACATTTTTGAGTTAGACCAATGGGACCATGGCAGGAATTTGCAGTTTTTTTTGCATTTTTTATGCATTTCTATTCCGGATTTTGCAGTTCACCAAATAGTGGATTTAACCGACTGTACTGCTAACTTGACTGTGAAGTTAGCAGTGCCTATACTTTTCTCAGCAACCGGGCTAGCTGGGAATCTGAACTAAGGCTCTGAATTTGCAGTTTAATTTGCAGTTACAGAAAAGGAAAAAAACTAATTTCTAAATCCTGACATAAAACAAATTTCATACTGTACTGCTAACTTCACTGTGAAGTTAGCATAAAAGTCCTTCACTCAGCAACGGTGATACTTAGAAATTTGCAGTTAGGCTCCAAATTTGCAGTTTAATTTGCAGTTCAAGAAAAACTAATGTCCAAATTTTTAAGTCCAAATTTGACAAAAAAATCGATTAAACTCATTTTTCACTGTTGACATCACTGTGAAGTTAGCAGTACATACCTTATTCTCAGGAACTAAGCCTGCTAGAAAATTGCAGCTTAGGACTTTTTTTAAAATTTGGACGTACAAATTTTAACTTAGTTTTTTCTTGGAGTGCATGAAAAACTGCAAATTTGGACCTTAACTGCAATTTTCTAGCTGGCTCTGTTCTTGAGGAAAGGTTATGTACTGCTAATTTCACAGTGATGTTAACAGTGAAAAATGAGTTTAATCGATTTTTTTGTCAAATTTGGACTTAAAAATTTGAACTTAGTTTTTTCTTGAAGTGCATACAAAACTGCAAATTTGGACTTTAACTGCAATTTTCTAGCTGGCTCAGTTCCTGAGAAAAGGGCATGTACTGCTAACTTCACACTGACGTTAACAGTGCAAAGTGAATTTTTCGATTTTAATGCCAAATTTAGACTTCAAAATTTGATCTGCAGTTTTTCGTAAAGTAAATGAAAAACTGCAAATTTGGACCGTAACTGCAATTTTATACCTAGCACAGTTGCTGAGAAAAGGGTATGTACTGCTAACTTCACACTGTTGTTAACAGTGCAAAGTAAAATTTTCGATTTTTTTGTCAAATTTGGACTTAAAAATTTGAACTTACTTTTTTCTTGAAGTGCATAAAAAACTGCAAATTTGTACCCTAACTGCAATTTTCTAGGTGGCTCAGTTGCTGAGAAAAGGGTATGTACTGCTAACTTCAAAGTGACGTTAACAGTGAAAAATTAATTTATTCGTTTTTTTTCAAATTTGGACTTAAAATTTGGACATTAATTTTTCTTGAACTGCAAATTAAACTGCAAATTTGGAGCCTAACTGCAAATTCCTAAGTATCACCGTTGCTGAGAAAAGGACTTTTATGCTAACTTCACAGTCAAGTTAGCAGTACAGTCGGTTACACCCACTATTTGGTGAACTGCAAAATCCAGAATAGAAATGCATACAAAATGCAAAAAAAACTGCAAATTCCTGCCATGGTCCCATTGGTGTAACTCAAAAATGTTATGCCAACTTCACACACGTTTCATAGACTTTAGGTTTCTTGGAAATATAATGCCACGCCCAATTTTCTTATTTCTTGAATTCTCGAAAACGCTATATTTCATGGAATCTATTAAAATGACTTGGATGATATTTAAAGTGTTTATTCTAATGAAAAAAAACAAAAATTGAAAAATATTTCAAAACTAATCTGCCTACTGCCGCACCCATTTTTATTATTTATTGGTTTCTGAGAAATGGCTTCAACGATTTCGATGAAATTTTCCAAATTTGTTTGTATGAGCAAGAAAAAAATAATAAAATCTATTCTAGTTAAATCCGCCTCCTGACACGCCCACTTTTCTAATTTTTTGATTTCTGAAGAGGGATAAATTTATTAAGATGATATTTTCAGAGTTTTTTTCTTATGAGAATGAAAATAAATCGAAATTCAGTTAAATCCGCCCACTGCCATGCCTTCTTTAATTATTTCTTGGTTTCTCGGAAAAGGCTCCTTGGCTTTTGATGGAATTTTAAAAGTTTCTTCACATTAAGAGGAAAATAATGTTAAAATGTATGTTTGGATATTATGTAGAATGCCACGCCCACTTTTATTACTTATTTGTTTCTTCGAAATGGCTCCACGATTTGAATGAAATTTTCAGAGTTACTTTTTATGAGCAAGTTAATAATTAAGAGTTTTATTTTAGTAAAATTTTCCTCCAGCCACGCCCACTTCGATTTATAAGATAAGAATCTATCGATATAGATGACATATTCAGAGTTCGTTATTAAGAGCAAACAAGCTAAAAAGCGGTTTAATCTAAATCCACCCACTACCGCACCCACTTTTGTTATTTTAAAGTTGATCGGAACCACCTCTAATGATAAAATGAGATTTTCAGAGTTTGTTTGAGATAGAAACCTTGAATGGTTATCTTATTAAATCCAGTCTACTGCCAAGCCCACTTTTCTTACTACCAAGTAAAATTTAAAAATTATAAGCTTACATTTAAAAATAATTAACTTACAGAAAAAAGATAGGTTCCTTAGGTAAATAAAACAAGAAAAAAATACAAAAAAAAAATATATGCAAGAGTTGCAGTGCGCCATTCTTTCACAGTTTGACAAAGTCACCTTCTTGACAATAATAAATTGATAAAATCTAAAATCTGTCGCTAAGATCTAAAATGTTATAATTACCTTTGTTAGCATATATTTATCTTCAAAAAGATTTAATTTTTAATCATATAGGTGTATTCTCAATATTTAAAAAAAAAAAAAAAATTGGAAGAAAATATTTACAACTTTTACAGCGGAAATTATTTTGTGAAGTTGGGTACCATCACTAGAGCAGAAACATTACTGCCATGTTGATAGGAGAAGTAGCGTATCACCTATATCGAGGTAAATATTAATACGAAAAACTCAACAAAAAAAAAAAAAGTTTTGCCGAGCGGAGCTTGGTCGCCCAGGTAATAATGATTTAAACGGACTGGGAGGTTATGTTTTTTTATCAATATAAAAGGATAGTATGTTCTCAAGTTGAAATACAAACAAATTGTTTGTTACGTGTATTTAAGTCGAAATTTTAGGGTTGGCGCAGCCAACCTAACCAACTTAAAGGAATCGCCAATGATTTATACCTAATTTTTTTTATTACTGGTGATAAGCGATAGATTTTTAAATTGTTCATTCAAAACTGTTCGCTATAAGCGATAATTTGAGATGTTTTCACTTGGCTCGAAAAAGTGTTCTTTTTTTCGTAAAAGATGACCATTTGAATGATCACTTTTTACGACACTTAAACTTTTTTCGATCACCCACAGTTTTCGAGATAATCGATGTTGAAAAATGGTGGGCAAAAGAATGCTGTTCATGTTTTTTTTTTTTTTTATTTATGTTTTCGATATTTAATTTTTTGAACATCAATAACCACCCCTTCTTTTTTTTACCTCCCCTAGAAATATTTTGTTTTGATTTTTGTTTTTGTATATTCCATTTTAATTTTTTTTTTTTCAATTTTTTAATTTTGAAAGATGATCATTGTGAAAAATGATTACCAGAATAAGGCGCCAGTTATAGCTATCATTGAAACTCATCATTGTAATAAAAAAAATACATGGTTTTATAACAAGGCCCTTATCATATATTGTCAACTTAAGCTTTGAAAGTGGGGTATTCCCAGAATGCCTTAAAACTGCAATTATTATTCCAATACATAAAAAAGGTGACAAAACAGACCCTAATAACTACAGACCAATTTCGTTGCAATCTGTTTTCTCAAACATTTTTGAAAAATTAATAACTAAAAGAATGCTTAAGTTTCTTGGTAAATATAGTATTCTCAGCTCTTCGCAATTTGGATTCATGAAGGGTAAGTCTACCGAAGATGCAGTAGTGACTCTCTTGGAAAGCATCAATAATGAACTCGATAAATCAAATAAATCTGGTGCTCTGTTTCTTGATCTGACGAAAGCATTTGACTTAGTCGACCATAAACTTCTTTTAAATAAACTTTACAGATATGGATTCAGAAGTAACATTTTAAATTGGTTCTCATCCTATCTTCAGAACAGGTCCCAGCATGTGAGAATCGGTACAACTATGAGTGATTCGATCACAAGTGCATGTGTAGGCGTCCCCCAAGGGTCAGTGCTCGGGCCTTTACTTTTTATTGTTTATATAAATTCAATTTTTCAGTTGCCTTTGAAAGGAAATATGGTTGCTTTTGCTGATGACTTAGCCCTTTCGTATGCTGCTCCTTCTGTTGATAAAATAAAAGCCTCAATGAATAGCGATCTATCTATTTTGACAAACTGGTTTAAGTATCATCAGATGGTGCTGAGTAGCAAATCCAAGATTATGTACTTTTCCTTGTCAAATGAGATTTTTATTGAAAATGTTGGTCTTCATGACGCAAGTTGTGATCATTCTAGTTGTACCGTTTCTTGCATGCCACTTGAATGTGTAACAGAATTTAAATACCTTGGCATAATACTAGACTCAAAACTGAACTGGAAGTCACACATTATGAGTGTTAAAAAGAATATGTATATTGTTTTGAACAAAATCTTTCTCTTGCGGAAAATAGTACCAGCAAACCTACTAACATCTATTTACTATGCATTAGCTAACTCTCGCTTAGAATATGGTATTTCCTGCTGGGGTAGTGCATTTGTCAGCAATCTACAGCCTTTAATCACAGCCCAGAAGAGGATCATTAGAGTAATGCTTCACAAACCTAGATGGGAACCATCATTTCCGTTGTTTAAATCGCTCAATATATTACCACTTCGGCATCTTTATGTTTATAAGGTATTGAGACTGTTCTATCTGCGGGGTGGTCACAATACAGTAAGAAGAAATGCCATAAATCAATCGTTGAGATCATCAGCTTCTACTGTGACTATCCAAAGAACTAGAACAGAGCATCTTAGACGCTTCTGTACTGTCATAGCTCCATTTATATATAATAAACTTCCAGCAGATATATGCAACAGCAATGGCCAATGCCACAGGTTCTTAAAACATCTTAGAATTTGGCTCTTTTCTAAATCAGATGTGGAAGACTTAATGCGTGTAGTAGCTTGACCTCTTATACCACGACAACCTAAACCATAAAAAAGATAATTTTGCTTGCTTTATTTAAATTAATTGCCATCCATAATTTTAAATTCATATCTCATTATAAATTCATATTCTCTCTCACATATTCCTTGCCCAATCTTAAAATCTTCACCTGATGCAAATATATCTCTTTTTTTTGTAGTGTTCTCTCACTCTCTTACAGCAATAACTTCGACGCGGTTTTTCATCTAAATTAAAAGTATATCTAATGAAAACGCACTTTACACTGGTATCCGTACCACAAAGTGCATGATACCATTTCATTTTATAATTCATGGTCAAACACTCTTTTGTCTTGTATAGTTTTTCATAATTATAATTTAATGAGTAATGATTTTTATAATACATCATATATAATTAAATACTGTTAACCTTTAAATAACGAACTTGTTAATACTTTATGTACAAAATATAATTAAATACTTATTGTTAACTTTACGCTATTAATCATTATAATTAAACATTATTTTGCTAAGTCAACAATTGTAAACATGAAATGGAAATAAATCTTAAATCTTAAATCTAAATCATTGAAAATTTTAATGATTGATTTTGAGACATTTAGTAACCGAAATCATTAATTATTTTGATGGAAAAATTAAGCTATAGACCAACGCGTTTCGCCTGTTCATCAATAGCTGTGAATGCTTCAAGTACAGCTCTCTTGGAGCGGCCGATGATGTCGATGTCGTCCGCATAGCCAAGCAGTTAGAAGACCTGTTGAAGATAGTGCCTTCCATGTTAACACCACTCTTGCGCACTATCTGCTCCAGGACTAAGTTGAAGAAATCACATGATAGTGTCTGAACCCTGTACACGTCTGGAATAACTCGGATGAGCTGTTACCCATTTGCACGTTGCACCGCGTATTTTGTAACGTCATGCGGCATAGCTGAATCAGTTTTTTCGGGATTCCGAGTTCCGACATCGCCAATAGAAGCTCTTGGCGACTTATGCTATCATATGCGGCTTTAAAGTCGATGAATAGGTGGTGGGTCTCGACTTGAAATTCGTTGGTCTTTTCCAGGATTTGCCTCAATGTGAAGATTTGGTCTATCGTTGATCTGGCTGGCCTGAAGCCACACTGGTACGTGCCGATCATAGTGTTGCAGAAAGGTTTTAGACGCTCACATAGTACGTTGGATAGGATCTTGTAAGCAACATTAAGCAGGGATATGCCTCTATAGTTCTTGCAGGACATAGGATCGCCTTTTTTGTAGATTGGGCATATGGAGCTATTTGACCAGTCGTCGGGCATACTTTCCTCCTCCCACACTTGGTTGATGAGCTGGTGCATGCACCCTACCAGGACATCTCCTCCATACTTAAAGAGTTCCGCAGGTAGGCCATCCGAGCCGGCGGATTTGTTGTTCTTAAGCTTGTGGATGGCTTTCTTAACCTCTTCAGTACTGGGCGCTGGGACTGGATCTTCATTGACTGGTCTTATGCTTCTTTGTTCCTCTGTTGCCTCCTCTACAAAATGCCCACTAAGCAGCTGCTGGAAATGCTACTTAAACACGTCTACAATTCCCTGTGCTTTGGTGACTAGGTTTCCTTCGCTGTTTCGAAGAGCTTGCGTGCCAGTCCTATAACCAGATGCCAGTTGCTTGGCTGTTTTGTAGAACCAGCGGCGGGTGTTGGTGGCGGTGCTGGACTCTTCGAGATACTTGAGCTGAGAGGCTGCGAATGCTCTTTTCTTTCTACGCAGGGTTTTTTTCTCTTTCCTTCTCTTTTCACGGTACTCCTCTCTTGCTGCTCTTGTTTTCCGTTGCAGCATTTGCATTCGTGTATTTTCCGTCTCCTGCTTCAATACCGCGCATTCATCGTCATACCACGGGTTCTTTTTTCTAGGTGGTTGATAGCCTATGGTGGTCTCGGCTGTCTCCTTAATGATGTCGCGATATTTGTTCCACTGGTTGTTGACGCTTGTGGCTGGGTTTACGGCAGAGAGTTTCCCTTTCTCAGATGTGCTAAGGCATGCAATTTTGAATTTCTTCCTTTCGGCGGTCTTCGTTTTCTCTTCGTTGGACTGACGGGCTCTGAACTTTGTCACAGCAAGAAAGTGGTGAGAGCCCACGTTTGCGCCTCGGAAAGTTCGATGAGTAGATTAGACATCGGAATTCAATTTCTTGATTGGTCGGGCCCAATCACCAGATTTGAATCATATTGAAATTTTTACATCGGGTTTATTTTGTTTTTATAAGATTGGGCATTGAAAATTACCCTTAAAACATGTGTCATATGCTTAACTTATGCCGAGAGAAATATTTTAGTTTGAAAAACTTTCATATTCCCCTATCCACCACCTCAAAAGTGATTTTTTTAAAAATACCAAAGTACCTACGCCTTTCAATTAACTTTGGATATAAAGTTGATGATGAAGTTCTGAGTCGACTCAAATCTTTAAATTTTATTGTTTTAAATATTTTTCTTACTTTTTTCGGCTTTGAAAATGCTTTTTTCGCCCCTTTATGCCATATTAGGTGGGGTGGGAATCAAAAATGTGGTCCTATGGTTTCAAGAATGTTTAGTCCAATGGGAGTTCTTGCGTCATCGTACGGCACCTGGTTCTTGACTTTTAGTCCAATATTCACAGATTTTAGGAGTTTTAACCTTGAAAGTGGTAACCCTGTTCTCGTCCTACTTGCAGTGTTGCTCCCATAGCAGTTAAGTTAGGACGTAAAATATAATAATACTAAAGATCAAACCTTAAGGTTGAGATGACAGGTATGCCCTCATATCGTGCACTAACCCCCTATACTATAAGAAATAAGGAAATATTAAAGTCATATTTTTGATATAAACATAATTCAGCCTATATCTCCAGAACGGTTGGTTCTAGGAAAAAAATTGCTATGAGCGTATTTGAGCGCAATTTCATAAGCTTTAATTTTGACCTTTTTCCTTATCTACTTGAAAATGTTTGTGATATTGAAATAAAACGGGCGTAAAACGCCATATAACCCTTTTTACCCCCAATCACAATACAGTTCTAGGGTGAAACTAAGAATACTTTTGAAGACATGCTCAAAACATCATAATAAAAATCTCCAGAAAAAATCAGCAATTTTGGATTATTTGTCTAGTTATAATCAGTAAAAATTAAATATAGGAAAACAGTGTGCACGGACCTTTTGAGCATTCTTATACATATTTTTGAATAATCTTTGCTAGAAACTTTTATCTCGCGGGTGCCAGTTAAGTCTTAAAAATGAAGGCGAGTTGCAGACTTATAGATAATCTATCATGAGATGAAATATGTAGTTGCTTATGTTTTGCACAATACCTACTGTTCATATGTAAATGTAGCATACATTTTATTCTGGATTAAATTTTATATTTTTCAGGGAAAATTTAACTCGTTATATCCCTTTCCCTCATCTTAAAACAGATCCTTTAAAAGATATTTTCCATAGATATATTTTTAAAATCCTGTTACTTCTTTGATATATCACAGTGACATTCTGTTTTAGACAGCCAAATCAATTAATCACTTATAAATCAATAAATTTAGAAAATGTTAAAGGTTCAATGTGTTGGGTCCTCCAAAAATAAAAAGGACCAGAATACTCGTGTACGAAAACAAAGAAATTTAATTTTAAATTTATTAAAATAAATGTTATTACTATCAATAGCTGACATAAAGCAGTAAGAAGAGCGCGTGCAAGTAAATATTAAATGAGTTGTCCGTTTTTGATAAGTTAATATAATCATTTTGCATAAGCCTTAAGGAACGTTTTCGTTGGTGGAATAATTTTCGTGCATATAACAACAACTTGATTGAAAAAAATTTAAATCATCTAAGAAATGCGTTATTTTTGTATTTAATCTTATTTTTGAACGAAAGGTTTAGGTCAATAAAATAGCTCGTCATTTTTATTTTCTGGACATCCTTAAAGTTATACTATTAGGTAATAGTAGGGTCGCTTAGCAAGAAAATCTGTTTTTGCCGGACAAAAGCACCAAATTTTTTTTAGGTACTACTTAGGTCCATAGCTTGAGATTTAGGGTAGGACCCATCTCGGCGGTCAGCCATCTTGGATTTTATAGCCGCCATTTTGAAATTCAGGTATATTATTAATATCTCGGCTTCTAAATCACTTAGGATCCCAAACTTGGTGTCTAGGTATACATTTTTGGGGTCAGGGAATACAACCACATACTTTTCAAATGTTAAAGTTTGCAAATATACGAAGGGGGCATGGGGGTCATGACCTCCTTGCTCCAAGACAATCATATATTATATTTACGGTCGGATAATATATATACACAAGTTGAAAATGTACCTAAACTTATACAAGGAGGGATATGGGGGGGAGCCATGACACCCCCCCCCCCCCTCAGAGCCCAGGAAAAAGTATAAATAAAAAACAAACTTCATTTAAACACAAAGAAGTGCAAAAACTGACGCCACGTACGGCTAGCCCAAATTATTTCATAACCGTAATGTTTCCTTTTACGAGACCATGGTAATATTATTCGCGAAGACTGTATGTTTTGTCGTATCGAGTTTTTCTGAAAGGAAAATGAATAAGTTAAATACAAATACAAAATGCAGATTTTCATCATCTTGGACTCCGTTCAACAAGAAAACAGAAATAGAAAAAATCTTAAAATATCATATAGGTAGATGATCATAAATCAAATTTAAAATTTAATTTCTTTGTCAGCTGTCTTAAGCAATATCTATGTTTTGGTTAGTTGTCTAAATGCGACCATTTACGCAAGATTTTTCTAAGTCCCCTATTACACGATGATTCTTTTCCTCTGACTCTTTTCGAACATAATGAAGCATGGCTGTAGTAGGTGCAGTGATGAAAATTGACTTTTGTCGATTGTACTGAAAACTGAAAAAAAATTGTACTGAAAAAGACCAAATAGTACTGAACTTTTTTTAAATTATAAAACAACGCAAACAATCAAAATAAATATTTTATTAAAATAAAAATACATAAATTAATTATACATATACATTTCATTGGTATAATTTTATTCTAAAATAAGTTTTATCGACGGATAGCAACTTTGGCACAAGTCTTTTCTTTGTATTAACATTCATATGTACATATGTACATTACATTCATATGTTTTTCTTACTCTAAAATTTCTTCATCGGCAAGTGGTTTACTCGGTAAATGTTTATTCAATAGACTTTTTTGAATAATATAGCTGTGACAGCATTAATTTTTAATTAGGTTTTTAGTTTCTATTAGTGCAGAACACGTGTCCACCTGCATTCGGTTTCTTAGTTTTGTTTTAATAATATTTTGATAAAAAAAATTCTTTCGACGTTTGCGGAGGATGAGGAATATAAAAAGCACCCTGGACAGTTCGGTTTATATTTGAAAACATGAACTCGTTCCATTCATTTTTCACAAGGCCAATTTCAGCCCAGTGCCGAGATTCAGCTATTTCAGTGAGTGAGATGAGATGACTCGCCTTACTCGCCGACTCATCTCACTTCACTCGCAAAAGTGATTCAGCTATTTAAGTGAAATGAGTAAGTTCGAATTTAGTTTCGAACATGAGACAAAGAAAAAATATAAAAGAATTCAATTCTACCTCTTTGTCACACTCGTTACGCAAAACAAAATGAAACAACAAATACAACAATGTAAACATTGGAATCTTTAATAATGGAGTTTGGAGTATATTTTGTTTCAATAATTTTTTTTGTCATAATTAAAGTTTAATGTGAGTTTCACCCTTGAGAAATAAAAAGTTTACTAGTGTCGAAAGTGAATAGAATATAAATTTATTTAATATATATATGTGCATATGATAATAAAATAAAATTAAAGAATCAATAAAAGGGTAGTTGATTTTATCTACATTGTTGTTTTTTATTTCGTTTCCTATCCATGAATAGGAATTCTTGAGAAAAGCACACATACCTATCCAAAACTGGAAATTTACAAACACATACACCAAGTCACTGCGGAAATATCTGGCGAGTAATCTGACATTTCATTTCACTCGCTCACTCACTCCCTTTTGCTAACTGAATCGCTTTTCGATGAAAAGTGACTCATCTCACTCACTCCCTGCGGCTTGAATTAGCTGAATCTCGGCACTGAACTCAGAAATAGAAGCATTTCTAAATTTTTCTTAAGTATTGGCAGTCAGCTAGAGCTCGATATTCTTTATTAATGAGTTCAATGTTTTTTTGTTCCCAAGGAAAAAATCTATTGAATTTAATTGGCCATCTTAAATTGAAGTTTGTGAAAAATGTTGCAACGAGTTAAAAAAAATGTCTTCAAAATTAAATCTTTTCTTCACATCTTCGAGGAAAGCTATGTAGAACATCCGTGCATGACTTTTAAAGCTATAAATTTCGCTTTCAGTTAAATTTTTAGAAGTGTAAAAAATTTCACTTTCGGTCCCGCAATAGATTTCCTTGACGGGAAGGTGGTTTTCTAGTAAGTTTATTGACAATATGGGTCTTTCATTTAAAGTTTCTTTACGTGGTTATGTGGTGAAGTCTGACTGAACATATTTGCTTGATTTTAGAGATTTATGACCTTTTCAAAAATTAAAAATAGTACAAATAGTACTGAAAATTGAAAAGTGGTACTTGCGTACTCGGGAAAGTCCAATAGTACCGAATTCAGTACAATAGTAAGCCTTTTTGCAACTGTGAGTAGGTGTATGATTCGTACTGTTGACACGGACGTGGTGGTAATCCTCATTGGCAAGTTCCATCACTTGATGAACTTGTGCACAAATTTGAAGATTTCTGTTGTCTTTGGTACGGGCAGATCATTTAATTATATAGACATCAATGCTATTAACGAGAAACTGAGCGTACAAAAATCCTTGACCTCCCCGTATTTCACAGTTTTACGGGTTGCGATACAACATCTTCATTTTTCGGACGAGGCAAGAAATCTGCGTGGGACGCATGGAATTGTTATCATGAGGTGACACATACCTTAACATGCATAGCATTACATCCCTACACAGAGCTTGATGGTGAACATTTAAAAGGCTAGAACGCTTTACGGTAATATTATATGATAAATACAGTAATTCGGACAGTGTGAATGATGTCAGCAAGGAGCTGTTTTGTCAGAAGCCAGTGGAGAAACTTCCACCAATAAAAGATGTACTACTTCAACACTCAAAGCGGGCTGTATATATCAGGCAGGAGTATGGTGTACCAGTGAACACATTCAACAGTGTTCTCCTAGTCCGGAAGGCTGGGGCTGGACTCAGAAAGAAGAAGGTGGATCATGGGTTCCTGTATGGAACACATTACCTATAGCTTCAAAGGCATGTACTGAATTGGTGAAATGTAATTGTAAGAGTCAAAAAGGATACACTGGTAGATATGCTTCCAAAGCTGCTCGTTGGAATTGAACTGATCTTTGTAAATGTCAATGCTTGAAGACGACATAAGCAATCCATATAGGTAGATCAATGCAATTCAACATCTTTCATATGTGATTTCTCTTGTATTTAAATTTTATATATCAATATGTATGTACATGTAATAAATAAATAAATAAATTGGGTGGCGCAACAGCTCGTGGAGAACCAGGGCCTAGTGACTTACAACTCACAACCATTCCTGTGTGCGTGATGTGGTTGGCAGGAATAGAGGGGACTTACAGGTTTTTGCCGAGTCCGAACGGCTAAATGAGAAGCACTTTTTCATGACAAGTATACTTTTGGAGGATTTGTCAGTTCTTCGCAAGAGGCAGAACCTCGGATAAAACTTTAGGTGGCACGGCTGGGAATCGAACTCACACCTTCGGCATGACAGTCCTACGCACTAACCATCATGCCACGAGGTACTACATGTACGTGTATGTATGTACATGTACAAATATCTTATTTCATTTTCAACCTTATATCTTAGAATCTAATATTTTTGTCACTCGATTTAATAATTGGATAGTTTTTTATTAATATATACTTATACAACCTAACTTAAATGTATTTGTATTTAACTTATTCATTTTCCTTTCAGAAAAACTCGATACGACAAAACATACAGTCTTCTCGAATAATATTACCATGGTCTCATAAAAGGTAACATTACGGTTATGAAATAATTTGGGCTTGCCATACGTCGCGTCGGTTTTTGCACTTCTGTGTGTTTAAATGAAGTTTGTTTTGTATTTATACTTTTTCCTGGGCTCTGAGGGGGGGGGGTCATGACCCCCCATTTCCCTCCTTTTATAATTTTAGTCAGATACATTTTCAACTTGTGTATATATATTATCCGACCCTAAATATAATATTTGATTGTCTTGGAGCAAGGGGGTCATGACCCCCATGCCCCCTTCGTATATTTGCAAGCTTTAACATTTGAAAAGTATGTGGTTGTATTCCCTGACCCCAAAAATGTATACCTAGACACCAAGTTTGGGATCCTAAGTGATTTAGAAGCCGAGATATTAATAATATAACTGAATTTCAAAATGGCGGCTATAAAATCCAAGATGGCTGACCGCCGAGATGGGTCCTACCCTAAATCTCAAGCTATGGACCTAAGTAGTACCTAAAAAAAATTTGGTGCTTTTGTCCGGCAAAAACACATCATCTCGAAATTTGTCGCTAAGCGACCCCACTATAAGGTACAGAAGCGTAGTTAATAAACTTTGAACAAAAATAACCGTATCCTTTTCTTATGGAAATTAAAAGTAAAAATATTTCTGTTGAAATTTTTCTTTAGCAGCACAATAGAATATTCTGTTCAATAATATGTACTGTACATACATACAACATACATTTTTTCAAGCTCTAGGAAGTCTATACAACCATATGAGCACACCAACACTTTTATTATATTTTAATAAGAAAATAACTTCTTGTTCTTTCATAGAAAAATACTCAAATTTCCGTACTGTTCACATTTGCTTCAGTTACGGTTATGTACATATCCTTCTTTTGAATTTTGAATATGGTTTCATTTTTCAAGATCCTACATACATACCTAGTTAAGAGTTCTGCACAAGAAATAATAAAATAAAATAAAATAAAAAACAAAAAACAACAGTCCCGAAACAAAATAACTTTATAACTAACAAAACTTTTCTTAGTTTTTTTTTTTTCTTTAAACTGGCTTTTTGCTTTCCGACACAATAAGTAAAATAAGTTTTCTTTAGTGGAAATGAATATCCAAGCGTGCATGGCAAAAAACAAGAAAACCTTATGAACAAAAGTAAAAGCGGATTTTATGTTTTTACTTAACTATACAAAATATTTATACCAAGTTTTGCATTTGTAAGAAAAATTAAACCAAAATATTCAAATATTCTAAAAGAAAACCTTATATGCCCACAACTTATGAATTTCCAAAGCGGGTTAAACCATAGATAAGAAATGTAGGTGTAAAGGTATATCTAAACAAAAGTTTCAGTTAAAGCTTAGTAAATATAAATATAACAAACAAAACTCTTAATAGCTGTTACTACCATCTCAGGACCTTTGTTTTTAACTTACTTTTACTATTTAATGGCCAAAACCGCGGTATCTCAAAAACCATACAAAATAAGAAAAATCACAAAAATGAAACAAATTCAGTTACGTCCTTGGCCGGCATTGCCAGACCGTGGGCACACAAAAAGTTAGGTAAATTCAAATGTCAAAAAAATTAGTGAACGTATAATTAAAACGGTCAACGCTATAAAAAAAAAATTACTTAATGCTTAACTTGTAGATTATACGATTTTCTACAGAAAAGGTTAAGAAGATCTTTATCCTCCAACGGATCTCTTATTGAATACACCGGGAAATGAGGGGAATAAACGAACAATTTTTACGTTGAATGGTTTCATTATTATTATATGTTTATTTGGGGAATAAGCTTGCTTAAATCTAAAATGCAACTTAGTTTAACTTTGCGTTATGGAGAGAATGGTCTTACTGGCCACTTTTCAATTAATTTTTTATAACTCAAGAAACTAAGCCGAATTAGACAATTTTACGCTGAAAACTTTGAGTACAAAATTGAATTTCCTATCGAAATGGGTGGCTAGGAAAATTTTATAAATACAAATTTGCATGAAAAGTTAATAAAAACTAACCAAAAAATTAAAAGAGTAAAGATTTCTTAATTTTTAACTTAATTGTGCACGGCTTTTTGAACATGTCATATTAAAGCCTTAGACTTCTATTCAATTTTTTTTTTTTTGAGAAGTAATGCGCAGTTTATTAAAAATATTTTTTTTGGTTAGTTTTTAATAACTTTTTCTGCTGAATTTTTTAAAAAATTCTAAAACCGGGAAATTATATTTTGAGCGAAAAGTTTTAAGTGTAAAATTTTCATATTCGGCCTAGACAAAAAACCGGTTTTCACCAATTTTATAAACTAGTACGTCCAGCCCTCGAAACTCGAGTGTAACAACACTATCGTCTAGTTGGCAAAATTCTAGAAAATCGTTCAAGAATCGATCACCAAAATGATTCGATTATTTCAATCAATCGATCCAATTTGATCCAAATTTAAAAATAATAAAATTTTGATTGAGCTCAAAAACACATGAAATTTTCAGTTTTGACTGCTTCGGAAAAAGGTGATTTTATGTCAATTGGTTGACATTTGGATCTTAATTCACTTTTTATGTGAAAACATAGTTTGGCCCTTATCCATCAAGATATCAACTTTCAAATTTCATTGATGGATGGCTACGATGTCAATGGATTACAAAAATGAAAAAATTTTGATGAATTTTTACTGCAAAAAAAAGGTGATTTTAAGGCAATTGGGTGACATTTGACTTTTTCTGTCAAAATATAGTTTGTTGTGTCAACACTCTGCTTACAAAACTTACTAAGAGGAATGAAAAGGATCAGTACGCTGATGTGGTGTATAAAATCAACTGTTTAGGTAGTGAGACAGAGAACTGTGAGCTTTGTTACATTGGTACCACAAAACAACTATTAAAGCAACGAATCTCTAATCACAAGTCGGACATAAAAACAAAAAGCTCACAAAAAACAGCCTTTGCCAGCCACAGCATAGAGGATAACCATGTTCCCGATTTTGCAAATGCAGAAATTCTCCAATCTGAAAAACACTGGTCGAAGAGATACACTTTGGAGACACTACATATCTTAAACAACAAAAACAATATGAATAGAAAGCAGGACACACAGTGCATTTCGTCAGTGTATTGTTCGTTAGTCTCTACATAACCTTTTTTCCTTTCTTTTTTTATTTCTTTACTCTTGTTTTTTTCCACCTTTGTTTCTTTCTTTCCTTCTTTCTGTCTTTCTTTCTTTCTTTCTTTCTTTCTTTCTTTCTTTCTTTCTTTCTTTCTTTCTTTCTTTCTTTCTTCTTTCTCTCTCTCTCTCTGTTTTTTCTTTTTGCTTCTTTTTGTCTGTGTTTTTATAGTTGACAAAACTTCTAATTAAGAGGTACTCAAAAGAGCTTTAAAAAATTAAAAAAAAATTTTTTAATAATAAACCATCTGTTTTTATTTTTATTTTATTTATTTTACAAATGTTTAAAAAAACCAAATTTGTTTAAAAAATACTGTAAGTTGCTCCTTATGACTAATTTGTATATGATATTGTACATTTTCCAATATGCTTGTGTTTTCATGTTTAATCTTTAATAAAGTGCCACTGAAGAAGACTGAAAACTCAGTCGAAACGTCGGGAAAACTAATGAATATCTTTCATTAATATAATCTATAGAGACCAAAAAAGCCGAATAAGAGAAATCTTAAAAACTAAAACTAAACAAAGAATTGGCCAAAAAATAATCTTAATAAAATAGTTTTTATTTCTGACAGTTTCAATTTTAATTTGTTTTTGCATTTTTTATTTTCGATAATACCTTAGATTTGTGTACTGTGCTCCACAACATTAAGTAAAAATCGCAAGAATAGTAACCTTTAGCATGTAGAAGAACTGAGCTACTGTTCTGCAGCAATGAACGCTGCCATCGGACATTCCAATAATCTTTCCAGTCAGCTGGAAAATTGGTTGGTTGGTGGGTGGACAAAATCAAAACGTCACCTATTTGTCGAATTTTTGATTTTGTCCAAATAAAAACAAACTAAAAATGAACGATATTAATAATTACAAAGAAAAACAAAATAAACAAAGGAATAAAACAAAACAAAAGTGAAAAGAAAATAAAATCATCATATGTTAAATGGGCAAACACGAATCCTTATAAGTGTTGTGAATTTAAAAGTATACATAAATGTAAAATTAATAGTCCAGTCAACGAAGACTCAACATTATAAAATAAATGCAATAAATCATGGTCTCTGGGTAATTATTTTATATGGTAGGGTATAACATACTAAAAGTTCCCAGCCCAGGGCCGCGAGCTTAAACCAGGAGGGGGGTTAAAGGTCCCCTTTTGAAAATTTTCGGGAATATTTTGAAAACTAGGCATTTAAGCCGAAAAGTGTACACTACAAAATGAAAGAATAATAAATTTCTTACAAAAAAAGTCTTATTCATATTTTCGGAAGGAGCAAGGTTAAGAAAGATTCGGGGAGTAGAAAATTCAAAAATTTGAAAAACAATGTTACTTTCTTACAAAACCCAGAAATAATTTGAAAAGTGCGTATATATTGATTCATGGTCATTTCAGTGACATCATGAGAGCAAGTTGAAGTGTACAGAAGCTGGTTGTGTTTAAAATGTCCCTTTTTATGTTTTTTGATAGTGTTTATTTTTATATGAGAAACACTGTTTCTTCAAAGGTAAGAAGTACACAGAATTTTTCCAAGTTACAGGCCAATACTTAGCAAATACAAAGCATTTTTGGACATATCCTAAGAAATAAATTCTATAGAAAATAAATAAATAAATAAATTGAGTAGCGCAACAGCTCGTGGAGAAACGTCTGTGAAGTTAGCAGGGCAACTTTCACCCACGCAATTGGGACCTTGACAGGAATTTGCAGTTTTTTTGCATTTTTTTTTGCATTTCTATTCCCGATTTTGCAGTTCGCCAAATAACGGTGTAATTTAGTGACCTGCTAACTTCACATTGAAGTTAGCAGGTCACATGGCGTATCTCAGGAACCAAGCGTGCTAGGAACTTGTAGTAAGGCTCCAAATTTGCAGTTTTTTTGCATTTCAAGAAAAGGCTAGGTCAGAATTTTGAAGTCCTTTTTAAAATAAAAATTTTATACTGACCTGCTAACTTCACAGTGAAGTTAGCAGGTCACATGGTGTATCTCAGGAACCAAGCATGCTAGGAACTTGTAATAAGGCTCCAAATTTGCAGTTTTTTTGCATTTAAACGATAGGCTATGTTCAAAATTTGAAGTCCTCAATTTAAAAATTTCCCAAGTTTGACTTCAATATGAAGCAAGTAGGTCACATCGTGTATCTCAGGAACTAAGCATGCTAGGAACTTGCAATAAGGCTCCAAATTTGCAGTTTTTTTGCATTTCAACGATAGGCTATGTTCAAAATTTGAAGTCCTCAATTTAAAAATTTCCCAAGTTTGACTTCAATATGAAGCAAGTAGGTCACATCGTGTATCTCACGAACCAAGCATGCTAAGAACTTGCAGTAATGCTCCAAATTTGCAGTTTTTTTGCATTTCAAGAATAGGCTAGGTCAGAATTTTGAAGTCCTTTTTTAAAAAAAATTTCATAATGACCTGCTAACTTCACTGTGAAGTTTTTTTTTTTAAAAGGACTTCAAAATTCTGACCTAGCCTATTCTTGAAATGCAAAAAACTGCAAATTTGGAGCCTTATTGCAAGTTCCTAGCATGCTTGGATCCTGAGATACACCATGTGACCTGCCAACTTCACTGTGAAGTTAGCAGGTCAGTATGAAATTTTTTTTTTAAAAAGGACTTCAAAATTCTGACCTAGCCTATTCTTGAAATGCAAAAAAACTGCAAATTTGGAGCCTTACTACAAGTTCTTAGCACGCTTGGTTCGTGAGATACACGATGTGACCTACTTGCTTCATATTGAAGTCAAACTTGGGAAATTTTTAAATTGAGGACTTCAAATTTTGAACATAGCCTATCGTTGAAATGCAAAAAAAACTGCAAATTTGGAGCCTTATTGCAAGTTCCTTACATGCTTGGTTCCTGAGATACACCATGTGACCTGCTAACTTCACTGTGAAGTTAGCAGGTCATAATGAATTTTTTTTTTTTAAAGGACTTCAAAATTCTGACCTAGCCTTTTCTTGACATGCAAAAAAACTGCAAATTTGGAGCCTTATTGCAAGTTCCTAGCATGCTCAAACGAATTGCAATAATTTCGCTGTGGAACAAGGTACTGTTTTAGAATTACTATCATCGTTAAATGATGATTTCTCATCTGGACCAGATGGAATTCCCCCAATATTATTGAAAAAGTGTAGACATATTCTAGCTGAACCTCTTCAATTTTTGTTTGAGCTTTCTATTAAATCAGGGAAATTTCCTTGTTTATGGAAAACTTCATTCCTAACTCCAATTTATAAAAAGGGTGATACAACTGATATTTCGAATTATAGGCCTATATCCAAACTGTCATGTATACCAAAGCTCTTTGAACAAGTTGTGTGTGAGACTTTAGCTTTCCATACCAAGAATTTAGTATGTGATCAACAGCATGGGTTTGTGAGAAGAAAATCAACAGTAACAAACCTACTTACGTTCTTGCATACATGTTCTAATGCCTTAGAAAATGGAAGTGAAGTTGATTGCATATACACCGATTTCTCTAACGCGTTTGACCAACTTAGTCACAACAACATTATTATCTTCAAACTTAAAGCTTTTGGTTTTCCAACTTTCTTTATCACATGGATAAAGTCATATCTTGAAAATAGATCGTACCTAGTAAGATTTAGAAACTGCCTTTCAAATGCATTCATTGCTCACTCCGGTGTGCCCCAGGGAAGTCATCTAGGCCCATTTCTATTTATCCTGGCTATAAATGATGTTGTTTCATGTATACGCTCTAGTGATATACTTATATTTGCTGATGATATGAAGATATTTAAGTCAATAAAAGCTAACCATGACCACGTTCTTCTGCAAGCTGATATTGACAGTTTCAACATTTGGTGTGGTAAGAACGGTCTTTCTCTTAACCCTAGTAAATTCCGAACAATTACTTTCTCCAGAAAGCGAATTGCAAGTGCTTTTGATTATTCCATTTCGCAGCAAAAACTTTGTCGAGTCTTTAGTTTCAAGGACTTGGGTGCTAACTTTAGCTCAAATTTAGAATTCACTGAACACATTAATTACATCGTTAATAAAGCAAGCTCCATGCTTGGATTTATAAAACGTTGGGCTAAGGAATTTAGTGATCCATATGTTACCCTTTCCTTATACAATTGTTATGTACGACCTCATCTAGAGTACGCCTCGCAAATATGGTCTCCTTTTTATGAAATTCATAAAAATCGTTTTTTTTGCATTTCAAGAATAGGCTAGGTCAGAATTTTGAAGTCCTTTTTTAAAAAAAATTTCATAATGACCTGCTAACTTCACTGTGAAGTTTTTTTTTTTAAAAGGACTTCAAAATTCTGACCTAGCCTATTCTTGAAATGCAAAAAACTGCAAATTTGGAGCCTTATTGCAAGTTCCTAGCATGCTTGGATCCTGAGATACACCATGTGACCTGCCAACTTCACTGTGAAGTTAGCAGGTCAGTATGAAATTTTTTTTTTAAAAAGGACTTCAAAATTCTGACCTAGCCTATTCTTGAAATGCAAAAAAACTGCAAATTTGGAGCCTTACTACAAGTTCTTAGCACGCTTGGTTCGTGAGATACACGATGTGACCTACTTGCTTCATATTGAAGTCAAACTTGGGAAATTTTTAAATTGAGGACTTCAAATTTTGAACATAGCCTATCGTTGAAATGCAAAAAAAACTGCAAATTTGGAGCCTTATTGCAAGTTCCTTACATGCTTGGTTCCTGAGATACACCATGTGACCTGCTAACTTCACTGTGAAGTTAGCAGGTCATAATGAATTTTTTTTTTTTAAAGGACTTCAAAATTCTGACCTAGCCTTTTCTTGACATGCAAAAAAACTGCAAATTTGGAGCCTTATTGCAAGTTCCTAGCATGCTCAAACGAATTGCAATAATTTCGCTGTGGAACAAGGTACTGTTTTAGAATTACTATCATCGTTAAATGATGATTTCTCATCTGGACCAGATGGAATTCCCCCAATATTATTGAAAAAGTGTAGACATATTCTAGCTGAACCTCTTCAATTTTTGTTTGAGCTTTCTATTAAATCAGGGAAATTTCCTTGTTTATGGAAAACTTCATTCCTAACTCCAATTTATAAAAAGGGTGATACAACTGATATTTCGAATTATAGGCCTATATCCAAACTGTCATGTATACCAAAGCTCTTTGAACAAGTTGTGTGTGAGACTTTAGCTTTCCATACCAAGAATTTAGTATGTGATCAACAGCATGGGTTTGTGAGAAGAAAATCAACAGTAACAAACCTACTTACGTTCTTGCATACATGTTCTAATGCCTTAGAAAATGGAAGTGAAGTTGATTGCATATACACCGATTTCTCTAACGCGTTTGACCAACTTAGTCACAACAACATTATTATCTTCAAACTTAAAGCTTTTGGTTTTCCAACTTTCTTTATCACATGGATAAAGTCATATCTTGAAAATAGATCGTACCTAGTAAGATTTAGAAACTGCCTTTCAAATGCATTCATTGCTCACTCCGGTGTGCCCCAGGGAAGTCATCTAGGCCCATTTCTATTTATCCTGGCTATAAATGATGTTGTTTCATGTATACGCTCTAGTGATATACTTATATTTGCTGATGATATGAAGATATTTAAGTCAATAAAAGCTAACCATGACCACGTTCTTCTGCAAGCTGATATTGACAGTTTCAACATTTGGTGTGGTAAGAACGGTCTTTCTCTTAACCCTAGTAAATTCCGAACAATTACTTTCTCCAGAAAGCGAATTGCAAGTGCTTTTGATTATTCCATTTCGCAGCAAAAACTTTGTCGAGTCTTTAGTTTCAAGGACTTGGGTGCTAACTTTAGCTCAAATTTAGAATTCACTGAACACATTAATTACATCGTTAATAAAGCAAGCTCCATGCTTGGATTTATAAAACGTTGGGCTAAGGAATTTAGTGATCCATATGTTGTAACGAACAAATAAATAATGTGACCCTGCATCTTTCATCTTCTATTAATTCCCATAGCCAATCCTCCTTTTGATAGCGAATTACCTTGTCGACTCCAGAATCATAGATCAAATGAAAATACAGTGCCTACAAATTCCTCACAGAAGTGATGTGGAAACCTCAGTTCCTCACACCACCTTTATTGAATATGTTTCGATGTTACTACACACTATTCTCAAAAACACCTTATGCCGACTCAACAGCCGAGTTATCTGTGGTTTCGAAAATTGCCGAATTCCTCTCATATTCGAGTCATAATAACTCATATGATTTCGTGAGGTTCCCTCTGACCACTTCAAATCAAACTGACTACTATAACTCGCTGAATTCACCGAACATATTCCTGAGAGAGCTAAGGACATCACAGAGTGTATATAAAAACATAAGTTGAGATTAAGCAACTTTGGTTTCAGAAAAGAGACCATGAAACTACTCTCTGAATACCTGCTTCTCTGAAGGAATTCATACCTCATCCTACACGCTACGCTCTTTTCTATCAACGTCTAATAGAATGTCCACGCAGTTTTCAAACAAGGGTTGTCTGCGCTGCTACAACCACCTGGTCATTTGTTGCACGTATGCTTAACTCACCGATAGAGGTAGGTTCTTGCAGTTGGAGCGAGACGGTGTTACATTGTTTTCGACCAGCCAACCTGGATGTTGTAGGTTAGTAATAAATGTTAAAAATCCTAGGGCCCGAAATCTTGTGTTTACCGACACGATCGAAAGATTGTACCTATCCTTCATAATTTTTGTTTTAGTATTGAAGCTTGCGTTTTGTGAATTTTTAAATGTAGGGAAACATAGATGGTCATGTCCCTTGAATCGAGCTTACCCCTCCCTATCACATCAGATGTACGACCTGATATGAAACCTTTGGTTTCCATTTGATTCTTAAATTTCAGAAACCCCTTGATCGAGAGTCGCGGCTGTTATTGCGCTCTCTGCCTTTCTTTACCCACCCTATTGACGTAAGGAATCGATCTTCCTTATATTCCTGTATTTGATTCTCTTAAGGCGGAATAATATTAATGAGAATCCCCTTAACGGACAAGAGAAGTTAAAAGATATTAACTTCCCTTAAATTCTTGAATCCTCCTTCTCTCGACCCATCGTCCTTAAAACTTACTCTTCCATATCTAATCAGTTACGTCTCTGATTAAACAAAACGACAAATCATTCTTTTTATACTTTCAGAATTCCACAAAACTGAATTTAAATCTTTCATACAATATTTATTTTATTCATATTCAAACCAATGTATCTTTTGAACTCTATCTAACAAATGTTTTCTTAACTAGATATTCTTCCACCCGAATGTTCGACTTTGTTTATCTGAATCTCAATCTTTACCATTATTAATCTTAAATTCTATCAAAACTCGACAAGATTGCTTTAAAATTTCTTCATACGTTATTGAATTGTTTAAGGACGTATTAGAGGTTTCGTCTCCTCTTAATCAGTCTCGTTATTAACCGTTTATAAAATGTATATGTGTATAGAGTATCTTTCGCCTCTTTCGATATTTCTTTTGCAATTACTCTTTAAAAACTTTTGTAATCAATAATAAAATTAATCCCCGATTAAAATTCTTTCGAACCTACGTTCGTTTATCGTTATGTAATTCGCTAGTGATTTTCAAAAATGTGTCACGATATTTCTTTGTATGATCTTTCGCGATATCAAAATTTCAAAATATATTTCAAATAATATGGATCAAATAAAATGTGTTATCAAAATATATAAATATCATATAATTTACTAAAGAAAAATTCACTCACCAGATCTTTTCCTCGTTGAAGTGCACTCGAACTTGGATGATTGTGGTTTCTGCTTTCATTATTAAAGAAAATTGTTAATATCCGATGGTTATTAGTTGAAATATATATGTGTTCCAAAACTTTATCTTGTATACGCGATTATGATTTTAGTTGTCTTAAATTGGCTGAAAATTTTTACTTCAAAAGAGTGGAAGAATTCACAAGGTTATTTTACTTAAGTAGAATATTTCCCTACTCTAACTAAGCCCTTCAAACTAAAATTCAGTATCGGTTTCGTGATACTGGAACTCTACCGTATATCAATTCTTCTTTTCTTTACTGTATATTTGATCTTTAATATTTTTCATGAACTTTCTTTTTACTATTTATATAACTGTACCATATTTTCAGATACTTTCAGATGTTAAAATTTCTGTATCATATTTTCAGATACTTTCACACAAACATAAAACATATCGTATCATATTTTCAGATACTTTCACATAAAACTATCCAAACTAAATTTACTTTTATCTTATTAGAAAATTATTCGTTTATCAAAACAAAAATAGGTATTCTTCTTATCAGAAAATTCAAAAATCTAATCTGCACTACTCTACACTTTGCACTATCCTTTTCAGATTATCTCCAACTACGAAATTTTCTTACTATAACAATATAAATACCAGTTACTCCTTTTTTTTATCTTGTTATAACTTTCTTTTCACTTTGTATTTTTCTTTTTGTTTTATTATTCCTTAGGGTTGGTTATTTAGTACAGGTACAGGTGCGTATGTGAGGTGAAACTGACTTGAAGATTTCTTCATGACTCCAGCTACAGATGTAATGATCTTGACTGTTGAAAGTGATAATTTCTACAGATGAATGACTTGACTGATGTAGTATTGGACGATTTGTACGAGAAATAGACTTGACTGACTGTACTTTCATACGATTCGAAACTTTTACACATATTCACCAATCGATGTTAAATTATTCTTTTTTTTTTGTATTCGTTCTCTGGAGCACCAATGGTGTTCGAGAACAACGTGGCTTATAGATATGTATATGTATTTCGATATACTGGAACAACAAAAAATGCGTTACGGTTTGCTAGATAATTATCTAGTGTTCTGTCCGCAAAACAGAAACAGGATTTCTTGATGCTTTTCTTGATGCTTTGCTTGAAGTTACAATTCTAAAAATTTCAGGCAGGAGTTTATGCACTTATATACAAATTGCGTCTCACAAATGGAATCAATCTCTTTGAAAATTACTTTAAGCTTGTGTTGGATGTATATTGCATAATTTTTATTGCTTTTTTTATGATGACAAAAATTGGTTTAGATTCACGTGCACATGTTTGTCGCCTTTACTGTTTGGTACGTATGTAAATCGAGAAACAAATTTCTGCACGGGGAATCTTGCGAATCCAAATGAACTCTGGACAAAATGTGAGGATCTAAAATTGAAATTATAATATGTATAATGTATAATCCTCGTCTGGCCGTCGCGAAATTTTCTTGAAAGTTTTCTCGTCAGCCTTATCATATTTCATCGTCGTCGTCGCACCTGTGGATTTACAAAGATAGAATGGACTTTAGTATTTTGCGAATTCACATGTGCTACCCCCAAAAAAAAATGTTCTTTTTCTATTTCAGATTTTCTTTTCAGGTTTCTTTTTTTCTCTTATTTCTTTGCAGGTTTCGTTCTTTTTGTTTCTTTTCAGGTTTTCTAGTATAATTAACAAAATAATTACCTTGTTATTTTAGGGTTTTCTTGATCCTCAAACACTATTTTTCTGCTGCTGAATTTATTTGCTTCGAGTGGGTATTCTGCATGTCTACGCCCACTCTCGTGTGACAGACAAAAATTTTCGTTGCCAGAATAAAAATGAATGCCCTTTATTATTTGGCAGGAATCCTAATAATGTTTATGATATCTTGTTACAAAAAGATTTTCTATAAACGTTTTATATATTATCTTACCAATTCCTTGGGTTATTTCACGCCTAATTGGAAAAAGATGTTGAATGTTCGACGGCCAGACACAAAAGAAAGATGGTCGGTCGTGACAAAAGAAACTTACTTGATTTGCGCCGGCTACTTGGAATTGTTTGAGATTGAAACAACCCCAATCGTGTCGACGTGGCATGACGTGTTCACAATAGTGAATGTTCGTTGGATACTTTTCTATATTCGAACACACTCAGATTGGTTGCGTTCATTATCTTGTCTCATATTAATTTGTAGCTTTGATAAAGTTTATTTATCTCTTGCATTCTTATTGGCGTTAAAGAATTGAATTTCATTATTCTCATGAGGTTCTTTATATCTTATCTGACATTTTTATTTCCTACTAGCATGATTTATGCAGTATTACTACTCTTTAAGTGTGACTCTTTACTGTTGATGTGGGAGTGAGAGTGGAGAACGTTCAATGAATGTTTACACTTGAAGTGTGTGTTAGACTTTGACGTTTACATGTACGTTTTTGTATGACAACAAGTTCGTTGTATTTTTATACTTTGGTTTAGGTTGGAAATATACTATTTATGGAGCAAAAGTGTGAGATAGGATTTGATAGGACGTGTAATCGTGTATCGACTTGCCGCGTTTCCTACAAAACTTGTTCAGCTGACTAGTTTTCAACTCGTCTGATGAACAAGAAAAGAAACGATCTTAGAATCATGTGTCTACCGGAAAAGTGTCTCATGCACAGCTGACAAAGCCGGGCTACTGATTTGGATTATATGTTTTTACTTTTTTAGATCTTTAGTATGTACTACAGATTCGAATCCTTTATCATCCTTAACTCTATATAAGTTATTTCCAATTACTTTTGTAATTGTCACTTTCAAAAATTTTGGACTGAGTTTGGCGCTTCTATGTTTCGTCGCGTCGCTCAGTACGAAATTACGTTTAAAAACTACGTCTCCTACATTGAATTTGACAAACCTGCTTCTAAGGTTATAATTATTCCTATATGTTTCGTGTGCTTGTTCTAAAGCGGTCTTGAGGTGAGCGTGCAAAATATTCATTTTTGCCGTCTTTGGTAACCAGTCTATTTCACTATTATTCAAGCCGTTAAGTTCTTTCAAGAGTTGGTAATCAGCGCCGTGTTCTATCATCCTCTGTCCGAACAAAGCTTCGTATGGCGACATGCCCAAAACAGAGTGAACGGATGTACGCAAAGCACTGCCTATGCAGGACAAATACTCATCCCAGTTATATTGACGTGGATCGATATATGAACGAATCGCGGATAAGATTGAGCGATTAACTCTCTCACTGGCGTTAGCTTGAGGAGCGTATGCCGCCGTTTTGACGTGCCTTATACCGAACGCTTCTATCATCTTATTAAATTCTTTACTCAAAAATTGTGATCCATTGTCAGACAACAAACTTTCGGGTACACCGTAAATTAAAAATATTTCATCTCTTAAAAACTTGATTACTTCTGCTGAACTTGCTTTTTTCAAGGGCTTGATAAAAACAAACTTCGTTAGTTGGTCTAACGCAATGACTATATATGAATTTCCTTTACGAGATCGCGGGTATGGGCCTAAGAAATCCACATATACGTGTTGAAAAGGTCTTTCAACAGTATATGCGTCCCCCATTTCTGTACGCAAAATCGTATTGCTTGATTTGGTTGTTTTGCAAGTATCGCATCTACCTACAAAAGCTTTAACTTGAGAAGCCATAGCTGGCCAGAAAAACTGTTGGCGGAGTCGATATAGAGTTTTGGCTATTCCCCCATGAGCAGTTCGTGGTGGGCAATGGGCCTGAGTGATCATCGGTTCCGTCAGCGTCGTTGGAATCCACAACTTCCAGACTTGGAGATCCTGAAGCGGATTTCCTGTACAATGCCTGATCTTCTTATACACGAAACCTTTCGAGACTCGTAGATCAGGTAATCTTTCGTTGTTGTTTCTGATGTGTTCTGCTATCTGGAGATATTCTTCTGACTTAAAAGCTGGATCTTCCAAATCGACATACAACACCTCAGTCGGATTTGTTGACATAGACCCCGGTTGGCATACCTCTGAATGTAGACCCTCTAACTCATGCGTACGAGATAAAGCATCTGGTACTACATTCAGCGTACCCTTCCGGTGTTCAATCCCAAAGTCAAATCCTTGTAATTGAAGACTCCAACGCGCTAACCTCCCCGTTAGATCCTTCAAACTCATTAGCCACTTAAGGCTTGCGTGGTCGGTGATAACCAAAAATCTATATCCCTCCACGTAAGGTCTAAATTTTTGTATACCCTTCACAGCTGCTAAACACTCACGTTCGGTGACTGAATAGTTCCGTTGCGCAGCGTTCAACTTTTGCGAATAGTAATAAATCGGTCTTTCTACTCCTGACTCGTCTTTTTGACACAGTACACAGCCTATGCCTGTATTAGAAGCGTCACACAATATAACAAACTGTTTACTGAAATCAGGATTTACTAAAACTGGTTTCGAAGTAAGGGCCTTTTTAATCGCTTCAAAAGATTTAGTCGCTTCTTCCCCAAACTGAAACTTTCGGTTTTTCTTTAAAGTGTCGGTCATAGCACTAGCTACGCTCGAGAAGTTTTCGATGAATCGCCTGTACCATCCCGCCATGCCAAGAAATCGGCGGACTTGTCGTGTGGAAGTTGGTACAGGGAAATCTAATATCGCTGATATCTTTCCTGGATCGGGTTTCAAACAACCAGGTCCTACAACGTATCCTAGGTATTGAAGTTCTTGGAAGCAAAATTTGGACTTTTCCACGTTAATGGTCAATCCTGCTTCCAATAACCTGTTCGCTATTACCCGTAGTATTCTCATATGTTCTTCAAAATTTTTCGAAATGATCAACAGATCATCTAAATAAACAAATACTTGATCTCGCAGTTCTTGAGGAACTACCAAGTTCATAAGGTATTGTAGACTCTGAGCAGCATTCGAGAGACCGAACGGCATCACCTTGAACTGATAGAGTGGTCTACCGGGGACGGTAAATGCAGTCTTCTCCCGCGAACTTTGCTCCAGCGGTATCTGCCAGTACGCGTCTTTAAGGTCCACACTCGAAATGAAATGTGTCTCTTGAAGGCGTGCTAACAATCCCTCTATCTGAGGAATTGGATTCGTATCCTTTTTAGTTACGGAGTTTACCTTCCGAAAGTCCAAGCACATGCGGTTCTTCCCTGGTTTTCGTACTAATACGACAGGTGAACTCCATGGGCTGGAACTCTCTTCGATAACTCCCAACTCAAGCATGCGGTCCAATTCTTCGAATACTAGGGCTTGTACCGCCGGAGATATGGGATAGTGACGCTGTTTTATTGGCATCGCGTCACCCGTATCTATCTTATGTTCGACAAGGTGAGTCCGTCCTAAGCCTCTTTCAGCGAAAGATGGAAAGAGCTCAATAACTTCTTTCAATACTTTAGCCTCTTGGTTGGGCAAAACGCACTTCGTCGGTTCCTTAATTCCGTCTTTGGATTCTGTATCTATATCTATAGATGAAATTAGATGTGGAGCTATTTGAAACAACGCCCAAAAATCTACACCGAGGTAGAGTTGCTGAGTCAGCGTTGGTACTATGAACAAATCCAATTCGTGGACCATGCCCTTGTACTGAATTGCTGCCGTAACCATGCCGACAATCGCTTGTTTAGTTCCATCAGCTGTAGAGACAGCTGACGAAAATTTCTTGAACGGAATATTCTGTTCTTTCAAATACTCTAGTGCTCCTGAGCCGAGGCAACTAATGCTGGCTCCTGAATCCAAAAGACCGAGCCACGATTTTCCAAATACTTCCACAGAAATATATGGACGCGGATCGTTACTAATGTTTTTAAGATTTGTTGCAGATATAGCTTTATGTAATCTTCTTCTGGTTTTCATCCTACTTCTTAAACTTGCTATCTTCTTAGAACGACAGGGAAATGTCAAAATTCGTTTCCTAGCTTTGTAATACTGGATTTGTCGTTCCTGTAAAGGTCTTTTTAAAGGAAATAAGTTTGTGTTTTCTGGTTCTGTCATATCCGGTTTGACGATTGATTTCTTTAATTCGGGTTTTAAGATTGTGATTTTATTTATAGGTGCTTGAGGGTTAGTTACTTTGCCGAGTACTTGGTCTTCACAATTTCCCCCTCGATTGGAAAATTGCTCTTTACTGGGTTTTCCGAACAGATCGGACAATTCGGTGTCACCGTTTCTTCTCGTCCACACTTGTAACAGAAGAGTCGTCTTCTAGGATCAGGACAATCTCTAAAGAGATGACCCACGCCCTTACAATTCCAGCACTTAAATTCGTCTTTCCTATGGAAAGCTTCCAATGAAGTGTCTGGATTTGCTGGTTCTATTGCTAGTTGATGTTGGTCTAGCTCGTGTACTTGCTTACGAACTTGCTGGTTCGTATATGCCGCATGTGGTTTGAAACGTTGACCTTCGTTATCTTTTCCGTTTAGGAATTTTTCTATTGTTCTACATACGTAGACTAATTCGGCGAGACTATAAGTGTTGAAAGTAATCAACAGCTCTCCCATCCTTCTCTTCACATTTTGTTTGACTAGTTCAACAATTTCAGTAGTGGATTTAGGAACTCTCAATCTTGAATTTAATTTTATGATATCATCATAAAAATCGTTAAAACTTTCGTTATACGCTTGTTTCCTGTCCATCATTTTCCTAGTCAACTCAGAGTCGGTCTCGAGACTTCTGTATTGCTCTAGCAAAGCTGCTTTGAGCTCGAGCCAAGTCGTTCTCTGATTGCTCTTTGACCAGGTCCAGTACCAAACTTCTGCTGAACCACTCACAAAATGATGAAAGTTGCTTACCACTTCCTCCCAAGAAACGTGATAACTATCTTTCACTCTCTCTATCCTAAACAAGAAATCATCAATAGTCATGTTTTTGGAATCAAATTTGATTCCCCACTTGTGATAGTGTGGGAATCTCACAAATGAACTGGCTGGTGTTGTTGTTGACAATGGCGGGTTCGATGCGGCTGGAGAATCGTTAAGATTCATTTGGCCTAGTTGGGCCAAAAAAGCATCCACATTAGAACTTCTCGCCATATCTGCTGGATGAACTCTAGTTTCATTCGGTTGTGTCCTAGCCGGGTTGTTCTGATGGGTTGGGTTGGGTAGATTATGTTCGTTAGAACGAGGATGTGGTGTTGGTTCCTCATACAAGTTCCAATTCGTAGTAACCGTCGGTTGTGTCGGGGGTAAAATTCTAGCAAGAGTATCTCTTACAATACTACCTACTTGATCTAGAAGGTTAGCTTGATTTCGGGCTAGCTCTTCCCTAATAAAACGTTGGTCTTCCGTTCTATTAAGACCTACTGTCGCTGACACTACCTCCTGTACATAATTGTCGAACCTGTTACTTGCATCAAGAGATTCGTCTCTCGCGTTGTGACTAGAACTGGCCGCAGGATCATTAAGAACTGGGTCATGTCGAACACTAGCATTATCTTCAGCGTTCTCCTGATTTACCTGTGGAGAATCGGGTCTAATTTCGTCGCCCACGGGTGCTTCCCTACGACTATGATTGATTTGATTTAATAACATGCTTGCTCTTCTTCTATATCTTTCTTCACGCGGAGTTGGCTGATATAATAAAACTCTACCTCTCCTCTTCATCAGAAAAGTATTTCCAAAAAAAAACTTATTAACTAAACTACTAAACTAAATGAGTAACTTTGTTACAAAAATTTAAATTTCAAAAATTAAATCCTTAACTAATTAAATTTTCATTCACTTTGAATCAAATAGACTATCCAAAGAATGACCTATAAACTTAACTAATCTTAAACCTAATTTTCTCTCTTTAAATTCTTCTCAAAAATCTTTTGTCTTAACTATCTATATTTCTATAATCTGCAAAAATTGTTTTAATACTCAAAACCTATACTTTAAATGAATTTCTAAATACTAAAATACTTAAATACTTAAATAACTGAAACGCCACCAGGCAAATTCTAAACTAAAAGGGTGCCACCAGGCAAAATCTAAACTAAAACGCCACCAGGCAAAAATTTCTCAAAAATGCGCCACCAGGCAAAATAAACTGAAACGCCAACAGGCAAATTAAATTTCTAAATTAACTCAAAAAAAAACTATACCATAAATGGTCGGGTCTTGAGAGAGGGATTCTGGAGTTGGAATAACAACAATATCCTTCCCCAAAGAAAATTATATAATGTGTTGTTAAAGAAAATTAAAAGCTTCGTTATATCTAACTACGTCGAAAGATACACGAAATAAAATTTTAAATGTACTTGATCTTCTTCACAAAACTAAGAGACAAAGTTTTCGCTCTCCGAAATGATTGGATATTTGCCACACTGCAACAGACGTGAGTCAGGAAAATGTTCAACTAACCACCGGTCAATGTGCCCAAAATCACCTGTCACTACTTCAAACTAAAACTTCCTCCCAGAAACTGATGTTGTTGTTCGTGATAGAACTATTTCATCGAAAAAGTGAATCTATTATAACTATCTCTATACTTCTACAACAGACGTGCGTCGGGAATTTGATCACCAACCACCGGTTAGAAGGTTAAGAGCATCGCTACTCTAAACTCGTTCCACAAAATCTAGAGTATAGCCTTACGCAACAGACCACCAGTTAATTAACACCTAAATGCGGACATAAGTACTAACTCCAAGATCGAAGTCGAAGAAAGCCAATCAACCTCATTACAACAGACGAAGTTCTACTTAACCGAAAAAAAAACTTCCGGATAATGAATAGCCAACTGGACTCTCCTCGAGTTAATCCTCGAATGAACTTCTTCTACAAAAAGCTCTACTACCAAAATTTTAACAAAAAAAATTGCTAACTCAAACTCTGAAAACTTCTTCTAAAACAAAATTACTATCGTATAGTCACAAAATTTTCGGGCCCCACGTTGGGCGCCATCTGTAACGAACAAATAAATAATGTTAAGTGTGCACTGTATTTTACTATTGACCAAGGCCTACATATATATCGTTATCGGGCCCCACGTTGGGCGCCATCTGTAACGAACAAATAAATAATGTGACCCTGCATCTTTCATCTTCTATTAATTCCCATAGCCAATCCTCCTTTTGATAGCGAATTACCTTGTCGACTCCAGAATCATAGATCAAATGAAAATACAGTGCCTACAAATTCCTCACAGAAGTGATGTGGAAACCTCAGTTCCTCACACCACCTTTATTGAATATGTTTCGATGTTACTACACACTATTCTCAAAAACACCTTATGCCGACTCAACAGCCGAGTTATCTGTGGTTTCGAAAATTGCCGAATTCCTCTCATATTCGAGTCATAATAACTCATATGATTTCGTGAGGTTCCCTCTGACCACTTCAAATCAAACTGACTACTATAACTCGCTGAATTCACCGAACATATTCCTGAGAGAGCTAAGGACATCACAGAGTGTATATAAAAACATAAGTTGAGATTAAGCAACTTTGGTTTCAGAAAAGAGACCATGAAACTACTCTCTGAATACCTGCTTCTCTGAAGGAATTCATACCTCATCCTACACGCTACGCTCTTTTCTATCAACGTCTAATAGAATGTCCACGCAGTTTTCAAACAAGGGTTGTCTGCGCTGCTACAACCACCTGGTCATTTGTTGCACGTATGCTTAACTCACCGATAGAGGTAGGTTCTTGCAGTTGGAGCGAGACGGTGTTACATTGTTTTCGACCAGCCAACCTGGATGTTGTAGGTTAGTAATAAATGTTAAAAATCCTAGGGCCCGAAATCTTGTGTTTACCGACACGATCGAAAGATTGTACCTATCCTTCATAATTTTTGTTTTAGTATTGAAGCTTGCGTTTTGTGAATTTTTAAATGTAGGGAAACATAGATGGTCATGTCCCTTGAATCGAGCTTACCCCTCCCTATCACATCAGATGTACGACCTGATATGAAACCTTTGGTTTCCATTTGATTCTTAAATTTCAGAAACCCCTTGATCGAGAGTCGCGGCTGTTATTGCGCTCTCTGCCTTTCTTTACCCACCCTATTGACGTAAGGAATCGATCTTCCTTATATTCCTGTATTTGATTCTCTTAAGGCGGAATAATATTAATGAGAATCCCCTTAACGGACAAGAGAAGTTAAAAGATATTAACTTCCCTTAAATTCTTGAATCCTCCTTCTCTCGACCCATCGTCCTTAAAACTTACTCTTCCATATCTAATCAGTTACGTCTCTGATTAAACAAAACGACAAATCATTCTTTTTATACTTTCAGAATTCCACAAAACTGAATTTAAATCTTTCATACAATATTTATTTTATTCATATTCAAACCAATGTATCTTTTGAACTCTATCTAACAAATGTTTTCTTAACTAGATATTCTTCCACCCGAATGTTCGACTTTGTTTATCTGAATCTCAATCTTTACCATTATTAATCTTAAATTCTATCAAAACTCGACAAGATTGCTTTAAAATTTCTTCATACGTTATTGAATTGTTTAAGGACGTATTAGAGGTTTCGTCTCCTCTTAATCAGTCTCGTTATTAACCGTTTATAAAATGTATATGTGTATAGAGTATCTTTCGCCTCTTTCGATATTTCTTTTGCAATTACTCTTTAAAAACTTTTGTAATCAATAATAAAATTAATCCCCGATTAAAATTCTTTCGAACCTACGTTCGTTTATCGTTATGTAATTCGCTAGTGATTTTCAAAAATGTGTCACGATATTTCTTTGTATGATCTTTCGCGATATCAAAATTTCAAAATATATTTCAAATAATATGGATCAAATAAAATGTGTTATCAAAATATATAAATATCATATAATTTACTAAAGAAAAATTCACTCACCAGATCTTTTCCTCGTTGAAGTGCACTCGAACTTGGATGATTGTGGTTTCTGCTTTCATTATTAAAGAAAATTGTTAATATCCGATGGTTATTAGTTGAAATATATATGTGTTCCAAAACTTTATCTTGTATACGCGATTATGATTTTAGTTGTCTTAAATTGGCTGAAAATTTTTACTTCAAAAGAGTGGAAGAATTCACAAGGTTATTTTACTTAAGTAGAATATTTCCCTACTCTAACTAAGCCCTTCAAACTAAAATTCAGTATCGGTTTCGTGATACTGGAACTCTACCGTATATCAATTCTTCTTTTCTTTACTGTATATTTGATCTTTAATATTTTTCATGAACTTTCTTTTTACTATTTATATAACTGTACCATATTTTCAGATACTTTCAGATGTTAAAATTTCTGTATCATATTTTCAGATACTTTCACACAAACATAAAACATATCGTATCATATTTTCAGATACTTTCACATAAAACTATCCAAACTAAATTTACTTTTATCTTATTAGAAAATTATTCGTTTATCAAAACAAAAATAGGTATTCTTCTTATCAGAAAATTCAAAAATCTAATCTGCACTACTCTACACTTTGCACTATCCTTTTCAGATTATCTCCAACTACGAAATTTTCTTACTATAACAATATAAATACCAGTTACTCCTTTTTTTTATCTTGTTATAACTTTCTTTTCACTTTGTATTTTTCTTTTTGTTTTATTATTCCTTAGGGTTGGTTATTTAGTACAGGTACAGGTGCGTATGTGAGGTGAAACTGACTTGAAGATTTCTTCATGACTCCAGCTACAGATGTAATGATCTTGACTGTTGAAAGTGATAATTTCTACAGATGAATGACTTGACTGATGTAGTATTGGACGATTTGTACGAGAAATAGACTTGACTGACTGTACTTTCATACGATTCGAAACTTTTACACATATTCACCAATCGATGTTAAATTATTCTTTTTTTTTTGTATTCGTTCTCTGGAGCACCAATGGTGTTCGAGAACAACGTGGCTTATAGATATGTATATGTATTTCGATATACTGGAACAACAAAAAATGCGTTACGGTTTGCTAGATAATTATCTAGTGTTCTGTCCGCAAAACAGAAACAGGATTTCTTGATGCTTTTCTTGATGCTTTGCTTGAAGTTACAATTCTAAAAATTTCAGGCAGGAGTTTATGCACTTATATACAAATTGCGTCTCACAAATGGAATCAATCTCTTTGAAAATTACTTTAAGCTTGTGTTGGATGTATATTGCATAATTTTTATTGCTTTTTTTATGATGACAAAAATTGGTTTAGATTCACGTGCACATGTTTGTCGCCTTTACTGTTTGGTACGTATGTAAATCGAGAAACAAATTTCTGCACGGGGAATCTTGCGAATCCAAATGAACTCTGGACAAAATGTGAGGATCTAAAATTGAAATTATAATATGTATAATGTATAATCCTCGTCTGGCCGTCGCGAAATTTTCTTGAAAGTTTTCTCGTCAGCCTTATCATATTTCATCGTCGTCGTCGCACCTGTGGATTTACAAAGATAGAATGGACTTTAGTATTTTGCGAATTCACATGTGCTACCCCCAAAAAAAAATGTTCTTTTTCTATTTCAGATTTTCTTTTCAGGTTTCTTTTTTTCTCTTATTTCTTTGCAGGTTTCGTTCTTTTTGTTTCTTTTCAGGTTTTCTAGTATAATTAACAAAATAATTACCTTGTTATTTTAGGGTTTTCTTGATCCTCAAACACTATTTTTCTGCTGCTGAATTTATTTGCTTCGAGTGGGTATTCTGCATGTCTACGCCCACTCTCGTGTGACAGACAAAAATTTTCGTTGCCAGAATAAAAATGAATGCCCTTTATTATTTGGCAGGAATCCTAATAATGTTTATGATATCTTGTTACAAAAAGATTTTCTATAAACGTTTTATATATTATCTTACCAATTCCTTGGGTTATTTCACGCCTAATTGGAAAAAGATGTTGAATGTTCGACGGCCAGACACAAAAGAAAGATGGTCGGTCGTGACAAAAGAAACTTACTTGATTTGCGCCGGCTACTTGGAATTGTTTGAGATTGAAACAACCCCAATCGTGTCGACGTGGCATGACGTGTTCACAATAGTGAATGTTCGTTGGATACTTTTCTATATTCGAACACACTCAGATTGGTTGCGTTCATTATCTTGTCTCATATTAATTTGTAGCTTTGATAAAGTTTATTTATCTCTTGCATTCTTATTGGCGTTAAAGAATTGAATTTCATTATTCTCATGAGGTTCTTTATATCTTATCTGACATTTTTATTTCCTACTAGCATGATTTATGCAGTATTACTACTCTTTAAGTGTGACTCTTTACTGTTGATGTGGGAGTGAGAGTGGAGAACGTTCAATGAATGTTTACACTTGAAGTGTGTGTTAGACTTTGACGTTTACATGTACGTTTTTGTATGACAACAAGTTCGTTGTATTTTTATACTTTGGTTTAGGTTGGAAATATACTATTTATGGAGCAAAAGTGTGAGATAGGATTTGATAGGACGTGTAATCGTGTATCGACTTGCCGCGTTTCCTACAATGTTACCCTTTCCTTATACAATTGTTATGTACGACCTCATCTAGAGTACGCCTCGCAAATATGGTCTCCTTTTTATGAAATTCATAAAAATCGTATTGAATCAATACAGCATAAATTCATTCGCTTTGCTTTGAAGGGTCTTCCTTGGGCTGATCCGTACAACCTTCCACCATATGAACATCGGATCCAGCTACTACAGGTACAAACCTTATATCAAAGGCGTGTTAATAATGATTTACTATTTCTTCACCAACTTATAAATGGCCAAATAGATGCTCCTGATTTGTTAGCCTGTATAGGCATAAACTACCCCGGAGGATCTCACCACCTGCGAAGATTTGAACTATTACACGTTAATTTCCATAGAACTAACTACGGTATACATGAGCCTCTTAACCGCATGGGCAAGATTTTTAATTTAAACAGCTCCTCTGTTGATTTTAACATTAGTAAGATGGGATTAAAGAAAATATTTCGAACCAGTGCTCCACGGTCGTGATTGTTCTTATTTTTGATACCACGTGTATGACTAAAGTATTTTGTATATTGTTTGATTATGTATTTATATTAATTTTTTGTTTAATTTTGTTAATGTATTAGTATATTATTATGCATGTGTTAGATTGCCTTATTTTACTAACCACTAACACATGCACTTATGATGAGCCTCTGATTGTAGGTTGCAGCTTGCTCTAAGCTCACTACAACTAAGAATCTGAAGTGTAAAAAAAAAAAAAAAAATGCTTGGTTCCTGAGATACACCATGTGACCTGCTAACTTCACTGTGAAGTTAGCAGGTCAGTATGAACCATTCCTGTGCGCGTGTTGTTGGCAGGAATGGAGGGGACCTACAGTTTTTTGCCGAGTCCGAACGTCTAAATGAGAAGCACTCCTCCAAGTATACTCTTGGAGGATTAGTCAGTTCCTCGCAAGAGGCAGTACCTCGGATAAAACACTTCTGTTTTTAGATGGCATGGCTGGGAAGGGGAGACAAATTCCCTAAATATTGACTGAAAATAGAAAAGTAACTATTTAAAACAACGGAAATACCTAAAATATTGTGCTACATCATTTTCAAAAGCTTAAGACAAATTCTTTTATTATTATAGTCAAATTGAATTTTTTTAAATGATTTTCTATTTCTTGTTTTACACTATAAAGTATTAAACTGTCTTTTATTATTAAGTGTTGTTGTTAGCCTTGAGTCGAATGCTGAAAACCAGACGGTTGTAGGGTTTTTAGTTTGTTAGAGAATTGAAAATTATGAAAACTACAAACAATTACCAAATAAAAATGATAAAAGAGTAGTTTTCATTATTTTCAATTTTCTCAATTTCAAGTTTTTTTAAGCTTCTTAAAGTAGAACATAAATAATTAAGTTTCGTATCAGCAAACGGGTCTAAGAGTTTCTTATTATTTAAAAAAAAATCAATATATTCTTTTTAGTGCAGGCTCCAATTAATAATTAATGGTTCCTGCCCAAGCTCCATTCTTTTATTTTCAATTCGGTACTTATGATTTCAATAGTTTTCTAATACAGAAGCTTCTTTAAAATATAAACACAAGATTTTTCAAAAAATATTTTTTGGATTCTTAAAAATGTTGCCCCAAAAACTAACACATCAATTGAAAATTCCTCAAACATGGATAAATTAATTTGTTCTTACGTTTCCAAAAATATAAAACTTTCTAACAACAAGTATCATCCTGATTTATTGCAAATTATTTCTTAGCCATCTTCATTCCTGTTTTTGAATTTTTAATGTTCATATCTCCATTCTCTAATTTTTCCCAATTTTTCATGGCTTTCTTGTAATTGCATAATTTATCGAATACAAACAAAAAATCTTTCTACTTTCCCCCGTTTGGAAAATAGCCAAAGCCAAGAGTTGATGGTCGAAAAATTGGATTTAAGCTTCCTATAAAGTACTCTAACGGTAACAAGAACAAAATGTCTTCCCCAACGTTTTTTTTTTAAATTCCCGTAGGAGCTATGACTAAATATACTGAGTTTTTGAGTTATTTAATTTTAATATTTATTTGATATTTATTTAATTTTAATATGGTCCACAAAAACAAAAACGATTATTCTCTAAGTTTTTGTGTTTTTCGTTTTCTTCTTTATTTGATAAGTGCAGGTAGCTTTTTTTTTTAGTAAAATATTGTAGGAAATCACTTAAACCTCATCATTACAATCAAAATGCCAGGCTACATTTTGGGATTCTATATAAAAACTAGCCTTATTCTTTTCGGAATTCAACACTACTCACCACAATCAAAAAATGAAAGCTCACTCAAAAAACTCTATTGCTAAAATAAAGCAGCATAATAATTCTATTTTTATGGCAGTAAAACTCGTATAAGTAAATAGACGTAGACTTAATTAAAGTGTTATAGTTATAAATATAACAAATGGGGCGTCAACTTCTTTATCGGCAGTTTTTCAAATGTAGTAATATATATTGTTTAGAAAAAGTAATGAAAGAGAGAAGAAGAATAATTGATTGGAAAATCATCAACACGTGAACAATAGACTGGACCAAAAAAAAAAAGGCAATAATAGACATCAGCATGTAAGGACGATGATATTATAGTGCCAAGGATTGATTCTCAAAATTATTTCTTATGCTACTCGTGTTGAATACAAAACACCTTCTTAGGCAGACATTAAAATTGCCATAAATATTGCTGCTATATAAAAAAAATAAATCCCTATTAGTATTAAGAAAAAAATACACACCTGGTTGAAGGGAGGAAAGGTGGCTCAGGCCAAAAATTCCTGAGGGCTCTATAAAATAAAAGTAGTTCAATATACTCTAAGCTTCAGCTGGTTTCTACCCGTGGGATCTAAAAATTATTTTGTGCAAGTTGCATTTAGAAAAGTAATAACAATAGAAATTAAGGGAATTTAGTTTTAATAATGTAGCACTAGTTTCAAAACTGTGCTTACGGTTATTATTTCACAAAAACACACACAAATCTATTTTGGAAATTAAATAAATTAAGGTTGTGCTTATCAAAATCCCAGTTTTGGACATTTTTCCCTAAATAAACTTTGTTTCTTTGGTGGCCATGAATAAACAGAAATGCTTTCAAATCTTTTTGAAAATATAAGATACATTGATGAGTCTTAATTAATCAGGGATTTTAATGAAATAATGTTTTCTATGAGAAATTCAAGTACGGGTGTGCCATTTTATCTATACATATAATTCCAGCCCTGGCATGTGACCAATTGTATATGAGTTGCGCGTACTATACACACCAATAACAGATGAAAGATATTAAAAGTTTTTATGTCGGCTGATATACCTAATAATAAGAAAATATATTTAGGGTTGTTTTGTAAAATAAGTGCCAATGCATGTGTTCGATGACGAAAGATTAAAATCTGTTTGCACCAAGTTCAAGTGTGTGAAAGGACCGTTAAATATATCTTTATGATGCTATAAATCCCAAAAAAAAGGTCTTTTGTCTTTTAATCTTTATTTTGTCTTTTCTTTATTTTTGGCTACATCGTATGAATTTATTTAAAATGAAACTAATAAAAAGAGAAATGAATTCTAGAGCTAAGAATAACATTAATTTAACACCTTTTAGTTTATATGTGTATCATGATTAGCCTTTTCAAAACAAAATCGATTTAATATCGTCTGCCCTTGAGACAAGATACTAAAATACTTTTTAGATTTTCATTTGAAGCTAGACAAAAAATTAATAACTATCAAAAGGTCTGTGAATATCTTTCAATAAATGTTCCACATACGCCATGGTGACTCAAACATTTTTTTTTGCAAAACCTACTGAATTTAATTCTTAAACACAAATCTATATTTGTTTGTTAATCAAATAACTATTAAATCCTTGTTACAAAGTCAGACAAGAATTAATGATTCATGAGTTTGTGGCATGGAATCATGGAAACATTTCAAGGAGATTATTGTCCTTTGGATTAGGCAACGAATTTACAACAAAAAAATCATATCGACTTTTTGATGTCTACTAGGCAAATTATGTCTCTACATTAATAAAATATTGAAAGTATCATGAAGGATATTAGTACAGGTAAAATAGGATAAATAAAACAAAAAAATTGGTACCACCATGAAACTTGGTGAAAACGTTTCATATACTATGAGAATAAAGAATCAAAAGAGTCTATAAAAATATTTCATATGGAAGGGTGTTTTTTGGAGGGGGGAGGGGCGTAAGTTGTGGTGTATCAAACGGAAAAATAAACTTTGGTGCAACATAAGCGTATGACACATGTTTTCAAGGTAGTTTTAAATGCTGAATCAAATTACACCTAAACCAAGTCGATACGACCTCCGTGAAAAGAGTTATTTTCATTTTTGTATTAGGATGACTATATTTTCAGCATAAAAGTCAAATATTACCGAAAACTAGTTAAAAATGGTGGTCCGTCGATGAAACTTGGTATAAATGGTTCATTAGTCATGAAAAGCAATAATAAGAAGAGTCTATAAAAATATCTGTGGTTAAAGGGTGCTTTTTTGGGGAGTTGCGGGACTGGTTGGATTACTACCATAAAACCTGTGACAAGAATGGTACCCCCATGAGACTCTGTAAAAATGTGCTATGAACTAATAGAATGAAGAATCAAAAGAGTCTATAGAATTATTTCACATGGGAGGGTTCGCTTATGACGATAGGAGGTAGTGTGTGGTTATTTAAAAAGAAAAATTGAAAAAGAGGGTACCCCCAACAAACTTGGTAAAGAGTGTTTCATTTACTACGAGAATGAAGAATCATAGGAATTAACCAAAATATCAAGGGGGACAATTTGTTTTTGTGGGTTTGAGTATAGGGTGTTATTTGTTTTTGGGATCAATGTTTGTTTTTGGAAAAAGTATAATGCTTTCCTTCACCCAAAAAAAACATCATACTACCTAAAGATAATTTTATAGACTCTTTTGATTCTTCATTCTGGTAGTTCATAACACATTTTTATAAAGTTTTATGAGGGTACTATTTTTGTCACAGGTTTTATGGTAATAATCCCACCATAACCCCAATCATCACCCCAACCCTCAAAAAAACACCCTTTAACCACAGATATTTTTAAAGACTCTTCTTATTATTGCTTTTCATGACAAATGAACCATTTACACCAAGTTTCTTCGATGGACCACCATTTTCAACTAGTTTTCGGTAATATTTGACTTTTATACTGAAAATATAGTCATCCTAACACAAAAATGCCAATAACTTTTTTCATGGAGGTCTTACCGACTTGGTTTTGGTGTCATTTGATTCAGCATTTAAAACTACCTTGAAAACATGTGTCATATGCTTAGGTTGCATCAAAGTAAATTTTTCCGTTTGATACACTACAACTTATGCCCCTCCCCCCTCCAAAAAACACCCTTCCATATGAAATATTTGTATAGACTCTTTTGATTCTTCATTCTTATAGTATATGAAACGTTTTCACCAAGTTTCATGGTGGTACCAATTTTTTTTTTATTCGAATGCCTTTCTGTACTATTTTACCTGTACTATATGTCGATAAAATTAAATCAGCACTTTAACACTTTTGTATCAATTCTTATTCGTACGTCACCCAAAAATTAACAAAAATATGTTAACTTTTAGATGCAAAAACTGTAAAATATTTCTAGATATACTTTTGGGCGCTGAGCTCAAATCTGTCCATCTGTCCATTTTCCGCCATCAGTTCGCGTTTCCAAGATATTCCGGTTAGAAAATGAAAAACTAACCTTTTTTTTGTAATTTTTGAGGTCATGAAACAGCACGAGGTAAATATTCTCAATAAAATTAGGAGCAAATCTTTTTCGTCAAAATTTGGAAAAACTTTTCTGCAATATCTTTATTCATCTCCGAGATATAATTCGTTAGATATTATTCATCACAGTTTTTACTATTTTTTAATTTGTAACGATACGTGAAATAACTGTTTCTCTTTTTTCAAGTTCAGTTTAATCCTTTCCACATACGAGTATTTTGTATTTTCTGAGAAAGTTGATGGATGTTGCCTCGAGCTGTATCTTTTCCTACACATCAAGTGCTTACAATACCTCCACGTTGGTAGCCGCCGGATACTGGTCTTGGCTTTATGCCTTGACTTGCTAAACTTGTAAGTGCGAATGTTGACCAAGGAAAGAATTGCAACATTAAACCCATGGCCCTACAGATTGGAGGTTAGTGCGTTGGGCTAACGACCCGACCACAGTAAAAAAAAGCCAATTGTTATGAGAGAGACGCGAGAAGCCTTGGATAACGACCCCCCTCAAATGGCAACCAGACCCGGAACGAAAATGGACTATGACCTACGAGTATGTACCTGGAATGTAAGAACACTCTATACACCAGGTGCTACTCAAAAACTTGAATCTGTCCTCTCGCGGTACAAGGCAGATATTACCGCGATCCAGGAGATACGATGGATAGGATCAGGTATAACGAAAAGAAAAGATTGCGACATTTATTACAGCTGCCATCAAAGACTGTACATGTGAGGATGCGGATTCGTCGTGGGAAATCGACTCAGATCGAAAGTCATCGATTTTAAGCCGATTAGCGATCGCCTGGCTGTGATCCGCATCAAAGCTACCTTCCAAAACATCAGCCTAATATGTGCACACGCCCCTACCGATGAAGCTGAGGAGTCTAACAAGGAGGAGTTTTACGACCTCCTGGACGAAGCCTACGGAGCCTGTCCGGAGTACGATGTCAAAGTCGTGCTTGGAGACTTCAATGCTAAAGTCGGATAGGAAAACATCTTTGGCGGATTAGTTGGAAAGCACAGCCTCCACGAAACGACAACAGATAACGGCTTCCGACTAATCGACTTTGCTGCAGCTCGAAATAAGGTGATAAGTAGCACTAGGTTCCCCAGGCGAAGGATACACACAGCAACCTGGCGATCTCCAGATGGTCGAACCGCCAACCAAATCGACCACGTGCTAATTGGCGCAGGGTATGCATCGAACATCTTGGACGTGCGAACTTTCCGAGGCGCAAACGTGGACTCTGACCACTTTCTTGTTGTGACAAAGTTCAGAGCCCGACTGTCCAACGAAAAGAAAACGAAGACCGCCCAAAGGAAGAAATTCAACATTGCATGCCTTAGCACATCTGAGAAAGCCAGAGACTACAGTGAGCAATTGACCGGGAAACTCTCTGCCGTACAGCCAGCCACAAGCGTCAACAACCAGTGGAACCAATATCGCGACATCATTAAGGAGACAGCCGAGACCACCATAGGCTATCAACCACCCAGAAAAAAGAACCCGTGGTATGACGATGAATGCGCGGTATTGAAGCAGGAGACGGAAAATGCACGAATGCAAATGCTACAACGGAAAACAAGAGCAGCAAGAGAGGAGTACCGTGAAAAGAGAAGGAAAGAGAAAAAACCCTGCGTAGAAAGAAAAGAGCATCCGCAGCCTCTCAGCTCAAGTATCTCCAACAGTCTAGCACCGCCACCAACGCCCGCCGGTTCTACAAAACAGCCAAGCAACTGGCATCTGGTTATAGGACTGGCACCCAAGCTCATCGAAACAGCGAAAGTAACCTAGTCACCGAAGCACAGGGAATTGTAGACGTGTTTAAGCAGCATTTCCAGCACCTGCTTAGTGGGCATTTTTTAGAGGAGGCAACAGAGGAACAAAGAAGCATAAGACCAGTCAATGAAGAGCCAGTCCCAGCGCCCAGTACTGAAGAGGTTAAAAAAGCCATTCACAAGCTTAAGAACAACAAATCCGCCGGCTCGGATGGCCTACCTGCGGAACTCTTTAAGTATGGAGGAGATGTCCTGGTAATGTGCATGCACCAGCTCATCAACTCAGAAAAGCGAACTGGGCATTCCACCGACTACACCCTTTGATGAGGAGAAGATCAGGACTGAGCCAACAGACGAAGATACTTGTTTACAAGCAACTCCTGCGACCAGTAATCAGCTACTGTTTCCCAGTCTGGTTCACAATTACAAAATCAGCGATGAAAGATCTCCAAGTCTTCGAGAGGAAGATGCTAAGAATCTGCACCGGGCTCCACTTTGACCGGCAGCGAAGAAAGCATTACAGGAACGAGGATCTTTACAGAGAAGCAAAGATTATACCGCTGGACAAATACCTAGCAAATTCGGCGAAGAAGCTAGTGCAGAACACCGTCAATCACCCGAATCAACTAATGAGAAGGATGGCCACCCAGCAACGACATCCCGAGCCGAGGTACCTCAGTGTAATGGAGACCCTGGATGCCAATATTTTCACCGACAACGACGAAGCAGCCGTTTCCTTTTACGCTGACACAGGGTCAGCCTACAGCCGTGGCTAAACGCCAACCCTTTCCACCAAACCACACCCAAACCACCAATGGACAACCGGGACGGAACACCCCGAGAGCATCAAAGTCAACCGACTTTTAATTTTAAGTTGACATGTATAATATATATTTATATTTCCTATTAAATCTAAGCCAATGTATAACAATAGGCCCCCTATGTGCCATAAGATTTATATTCTTCAATGTATTTAATAGTCGTAAGTTAACTCAAATTGTATATAAATGTTCAATAAAAAAATCGTTAAATCGTTAAATCGTTAAATCGCTCATCAACCAAGTGTGGGAGAAGGAAAGTATGCCCGACGACTGGTCAAATAGCTCCATATGCCAAATCTACAAAAAAGGCGATCCTATGTCCTGCAAGAACTACAGAGGCATATCCCTGCTTAATGTTGCCTACAAGATCCTATACAACGTACTATGTGAGCGTCTAAAACCTTTCTGCAACACTATGATCGGCACGTAACAGTGTGGCTTCAGGCCAGGCAGATCAACGATAGACCAAATCTTCACATTGAGGCAAATCCTGGAAAAGACCAACGAATTTCAAGTCGAGACCCACCACCTATTCATCGACTTTAAAGCCGCATATGATAGATAGCATAAGTCGCCAAGAGCTTCTATTGGCGATGTCGGAACTAGGGATCCCGAAAAAACTGATCCAGCTATGCCGCATGACGTTACAAAATTCGCGGTGCAACGTGCAGATGGGTAACAGCTCATCCGAGTTATTCCAGACGTGTACAGGGTTCAGACAAGGAGATGCGCTATCATGTGATTTCTTCAACTTAGTCCTGAAGCAGTTAGTGCGCAAGAGTGGTGTTAACATGGAAGGCACTATCTTTAACAGGTCTTCTTAACTGCTTGGCTATGCGGACGACATCGACATCATCGGCCGTTCCAAGAGAGCTGTACTTGAAGCATTCACAGCTATTGATGAACAGGCGAAACGCGTTGGTCTTGAAGTTAATGAGGACAAAACAAAGTATATGCTATCAACAAACAAAGCCTCATCTGTCCATCGTCTAGGACAAAACGTCACTATTGGTAGCAGTAATTTCGAGGTAGTCAAGGAGTTCACCTACCTCGGAACAAACATCAATTCCACGAACGAAACCTTAGTGGAAATCCGACGAAGAATTACCCTAGCGAACCGCTGCTACTTCGGTTTGGCCAGACAAATGGGTTCAAAACTCCTTTCTCGAAAGACAAAGTGCACGCTATACAAAACGCTAATTTTACCAGTTCTACTCTACGGTGCCGAGTGCTGGACGATAAGTAAAAAAGGGGAATTGATACTGGGTACTTTCGAGAGAAAAATTCTTCGGCGGATATTTGGTCCTATATGCGAAGAGGGCGATTGGAGCAGAAGATTCAATCGTGAACTGTACGAGCTGTACCAAGATGTGGATGTAGTCCAAAGAGCTAAAACACGTCGACTACACTGGCTCGGCCACATCGAGCGAATGGACAACAACGCTCCAGCCAAGAAAATCTTTGAATCCCAGCCCCCAGGTTCGAGACGACCAGGAAGACCGAACCGCTGCTATAGGGACCAGGCGGTCACAGACGCAAGAGCGCTTGGTCTCGACGACTGGAGGGAGCGTGCGAGGGACCGCAACCGATGGAAGACCGCAATATCTCAGGCAGAGACCCTTCATGGATCGGGAGCCGGATAAGTAAGTAAGTGAGAAAGTTGATAGTTGTTGAAACCGCATCTAATCTTTCGTATTAAATTACGTCATGGCTGGTGAAGAATAGCTAGATTTGGTCTAGATAACTTGACTAAGGATATCTCAAAGAATAACAGATATTGAAAAGATTTGTACTAAATTTAGATAAAAAAGAATATTATTTTCAGAAGTCGTTTCAAACATTCCAAATTATGACAGAAATTTGGTATTTAATGATAAGTGATTACTAATTATAATTTGGTGAGTTCACTGGTCAAGTTTTTATAAATATTTATGATTAAGTAAGAAATTAAGTGAAAACTTGCCAAGTAAAGGTCCACCAAATTCTAATCAGTAATCATTAAATACCAAATTTTTGTCATAATTTGGAATTGTGTCGATATTACTCACCTTACACACAGGTTTCTTATACATATTTATAAGAACTAGACTCTTTTTTTAACATATATGTTTTTGTCGTGATTTCACACCTTTTGCTTGGCTCTTTTTCAAACATTTATGTTTTTGTTGTGATTTCACTCCTTTGTGCAAGGATTTATTTTGCCAGGTGGAAATCAAGTCCAATCACTCTACAAAGCTTCATAATTCTACAACAACCGAAAGTTCTTCCTATAAATAATAGCAGTTCTGAGAAAATGGGTGGATACCACGCTCCCTGAATGGAAAATTCCAAATTTTCGAGTTTAAGTACTTCAAGATTTAGCGATTTACCAATTTTTATCGTTCTGCAACAATCGGAAGTACTGCATATAATTTATAAGAATTTTTAGAAAGTGGGTGAATGCCACACCCCCTGAGTAGAAAATTGAATATTTTCGATTTTTTCCTTTGTATGCACCACACGACTTACCGTTCTGCGAAATTTCAAGTTTCTACGATGTCGGGAAGTGCTCCATGATCTGTCGTCCTTTGTCTCGGAAATTATAAACGCTAAAGAGTTGAAATTTGGTGTGCCACCTGTATTTGATCAGTTCAGCAAATGCTGCGAATTTGAACGTTCTAACTTTATTGATAGTGAAGTTAGAAGGGGGTTTAAAATCGCCTGAGTTTGTTCCAGTAAAAAGGGTGTAGTGGCCACGAACTTGGCTGGGCACTACCGTGCCCTTTGATCCTGTTAGTCCCTGACCGCGATGATAAGTTTCTTTTTTCTTGACTTTTTTCAGCCCAGATACCCTGAGTTTGGCGGCAGATTTTACCCGAATTATCAGTTTTCTGAAAAATTAAAATCCGGCGAGCCGAATAAAGAAACCCCAAAACGAGAAACTTGTTCTTTGGCTTTCGTGTGCCCCGAAACGTATTTTAAACAGATAAAAAATGTAGCTGATAACTGCTACTTATTTAGCAGAAATGAGAAAATCTTGCAGAAACTTATTGCATTGCATTCAAACATCGCGCAGAAATGAGAAAATCTTGCAGAAACTTATTGCATTGCATTCAAACATCGCGACATTTTAATTTGCGAGATTTGCATTTGCGAAATTTTGATTAAAACAACTTATTTGTTGCAATCAGTGATGGGTTTCTATCTACCTGGTTTATACCATTTGGGTAAATATGAGGGTATTTATATTTTGTAATGTAAAATTTATAATTTTGATTCACAAATCCAAATGTAGCCATCTTGGCTTTATTTGAAGACCTTAACCTTGAAGATCCGATCGGTAGAACAGGAGCTATGATTTTAAAAGCCATCCATATCAGATTCTAATAAAAAAATTCGATGTAGATAACGGGATCTTCCACGCTGGACAATGGTCCAAGCAGGTAATTTCAATGCAATTTTATTAATTTTCTAATTGATTTTAGTAATTAACTTTGACGCTTGTATCAGTCGTAGGATAATAGATGAGGTATCAAAATAATGAAAATTTAATTATCTATTGGATTTAAGAAAAATCTAAATAATCCATGCATGCACGGAGAAGTAATGAGCTTGTATGTACAGCAACCTCAAAATGAACGTTATTTCCACTTAGCGGTACCTGGGGAGATATTTAATTTAAATTCAAATCAAAAATATTTATCAGATAAAATATTTTTTAGATTCCAATATATGCGGTTAACTGTATTTTAAAAATCCAAAATTCAAACTGAAAAAATTCACACTAAAATTTCAGATTCATTCATCAAAAAAGTTAAAGGTAAAAAAAACCTTGTAATTTTATATACCCGACATAGGGTAGGTATTTACCCATTTTTGGTAAATACCCGGTAAGTACCCGGTATTTATCCATTAGTAAACACCTACCGGGTAGGTACAAAATCGTGCCCTTCACTGGTTGCAATGCAATTAAATTTTGCAATACAGATTTGAATTTGCAAGTTCTTACCTTGCGGGATTTTGAATGAGTACTTCATATTACATTGAATTACATACAACAAAAACTCATATTTTTGATTCTGCTGTTCATTTTTTTTTCTGTATTTAATTGAATGGGCTATTGCATTTTTGTATATAATATTTGAACTTGCATACACTGCAAGGAGGTGCAGTGAGAGGTGCTTGCCCTCCTCCTAGTAAAAATATAGCAAACATCAATTTGCTTTAAGTAACCATTAGATCACCAACCGAAAATTTTGCACAGATGAATTGATGCGCATACTTATCATAGTAGTTAGGCCGTCAATTCTATCAGCATCTAGCTCAGCCTTAGACTTTAATTATTGATCTACATTGTCCAGGTTGAAAGGTTCTTCCGGCTTGAAAACGTAATCCAATTCATAATTACTGCTATGCAGTTTGCAGCAATGGCCCTTCCATATCCTCAGCATCGATAGAGATTCCAATGAATCTTAATCATCTTCGTTCACTTTGGTTCATAACGTGCAGACTTTACTGGTTAGTTTAAACTTTTGGTTAAATTCCCAAACCTCATTCCTTAAGTTGCATCTTTGATCACCCTGTAAATATGAGATATTCTTCTTTGTTTGTCTGAAGAGTAAAGTGTGAATTTAATTTACAGTCATTTACATTTTTGTTTCCTTAAAAAACAAATTTCTACCCTTACTTCTTGTCTCTGTTGTTGTTGACCTTTTAAAATATTCCTTTAATCAGTCAAAACAGGTGACACCCTTATTACATATTTCTTTTACCCACAAGATGTTAAAATCGGTGCCCTACCATTGCATTTTTATACTTCAAAGAATCTATATTCTTTACGCAATCCACTTATGTATGTAGTTCCTACGACAACTTTAAAATTATTTCCTCCTCAAAATCCGAAAATATTTGTTGATGTACTAAACCAACACAACCCAAATCTACGGTAGAAAATAGACCCTCAATCTTCCTTAAAAAATACAAAAAATGAAAAAAAAAACTTTGACATCTGACAGAATTGAAAAGCAAAAGAAAAAAAAAAAACTTAAATCTTACACCCTCTATATTAACACTCTAACAAAATTAGAATCCCTCCAACCCTGGAGCAGTGCAAAAGCACAACAACACCAAACAACAAAAAAAAAATCAAAAAGCTCACAAGATTTTATAGCACGAATATGCAATAAAAAAATATTAATTCTCCACCCTCATTGTGTATCCGCACCTGGGGCTTGTCACCGCCAGAGGGGTCTTCGGATACGGTCTGCTTGAACATAAGGGAGTGTTTCTAAAAAAGTCATCTTAAAAATTGCTTATGCACCCACGACCGGCTATAACATAGCAAAAGACCCTTCGACAAAAGGCCCGCATTATGGAATTGTTGCTTTTATTACGTTATGCTTGGTCTGTAAAAGAGCCGAGCCTACAAATTTAAATACCATTTACCATTTATGGGTGTGCCGTCATTTTGTTTAACGGTAATGATGCGTGTATGACAGGACATTTAATAGAAATCAAAGACTCCTTCACGTCGTCGTGACCCTAAAAGACACAGTGTCAAGAACCTTATCCGCATCACACATCGGTCGTTTCGAGGAAACGACAAGAGTGAGAACGAAGATTTCCGAATGGATCCGTGACCTCCATTACAATGTAACACAGCACCGCGTCCCTGCTGGCTGCTGAAATGAAAATGTCCATAACGCCCGCCACTACTACCATTTTGTACCCACATAAAACAAAAAGATTCCTTATCCTGTCTCCTTTTTTTTCGTCATATTCCTGCCAGCGAAAACGACAATATAAAGGACGACAACGGTGACGATGACGACAGTGTGTCATTGTGACAACACCCTTCTTTTTGTTCATTTTGTTCACCATCAGAAAACATCCCAGAAAACGCTCCAAGGATATATTGTGGTGTGTAATTTCAGCAAAACATTTGGCATACACGTAGTAACGTTTTACACATATCTCCTCCCCTCCCCCTCCCTTATGGATATGTCGTGTGGTTATGAGGATGTCAAAGTTGTCTCCTCTCTCATATAATGTAGGTACATGTATAGGTGGCTAATTTCTTGCGTGTCACGACTTAATCAAAGTGGACTTATACCACACGTAAACACATCGGAGTGTCCTTTATTATTTAGCAGAAGGAAAGGTTTCCTTAAAGACCACCTGAAGTGTGGGAAATTATGCCCGGGGTAATCAAATTCCAGCAAAGTTGAAAGTTGTCCCATCGTCCCCGGGCGCGACAGGATATATCTTTCCTTTATCACCATCGCGACCGTCGTAGGTACCTACCCGTCCTGTATCTCTCATGCAAGGAGATTTTTTTTTATTTTCGGGGCTTTGAAAGGATATCAGCTTTTACAGTGAATTTTCATGTTTCTATAGGTAAGGGCCAACACACGTGATGGGTTCATCGGAACTGGGTTGGGCTATATAGGCTGGGCTTGACGGAAGAGCATTTAATCATCAGCAGCATAGGAGACATATTTTATTATGAGCATAAAAAAGGACATTCCTGGGATCGTTCCTGTTCGTGCTATTTCCTTTTCTTTAATAAGTTAATGAAATTTTTACCTCCATAAGGAAGACTCTTGTTTATAGGTATGTGGCTGAATCATTTTTCAGTACATAAGAAATTCCCATTTTCCATGCTTACAAAAACAAAGACCTTATGATTTATGATATTTCATTTATGAATGTATGCACAGGCATACCTTTATATATATAATCAGTGATGGGATTTTTCGGACGCAAGGAGTTGAATTTTAAGCAACTAGTGAAAACAGGTAATTAACCTCATGGAATAAGTTTTCTAGCTAAACTTTTCTAAAAGGGTGCGGTTGGAAAAGTTCCTAATTAGAAGGAGCCTAAAGGTAATCGTTGTTAGTTGTGACTTTATATTCGAGAAGTTTTTATATATCTACCTTTTATTATACATAGATATACATAAGTTATATTTATAATGAATTTTATATGAATTGAGGTTAAGAACCTGGGGTGCGAATGAAATTAGCTAATGTTTATAATGGACTGACATTTTATTTCTTTTCCCAAGATGAGGGATAATAATATTAATGATTCAACTTGAATGTAGAGAGTAGAGTTTATTTCTAATATCTTGATAAATTTCGTGCGAAAATATAAAATAATCAAAAAACAGGAATTTGTTGAATAATGAAAGTAGCATTTATGAACAAAGGGAGCAGTACGATATCCCGCAGACCAAAATCTCAAATAACGGAACCTCGCAAATTAAAAATCTCACATTTACAAAATCTCGCTTTTAACAATCTCGTACTTACATCTCGCACCGAAAAATCTCGCAAATTTCAACCAAAATCGAAATCTCGGAGATTCAGATTCAGATTCTTTTGCAAAAACATTTTTTTTTTTTTTTGAGAACACACCCAAGAGTATTTCGCATATTTTTTCTTTCTATTAACTATTCCCGCTAATACAAAATTTTTTACCACTTTTTGTATTACTATTAACAATTTTTATACGTTCCTATTTGTCTTTTACGCATTTATCGTAGAACTGAATATATTTTCTAGTTCAATTTTCGCGCAAGATTTTATTTTGCGAGATTTTGATTAAAAAAATATATTTGTTTCCATGCAATTAAATTTTGCGAGATTTTGATTTGCGAGATTTTATTTTGTGGGATTTCGTTATTGCGAAATTACGAAAAGCGGGATTTTAGTATTGCGAGATTATGAATAGTGGGATATCGTAGTTGCGTAATTTCGTTATGCGAGATTCTGAATGCGAAATTTTATTTTGCGAGATTTCGTATCCAACCCATGTTAGTGGTTTACTTACTTACTTACTTACTTACTTAAGGTGGCGCTACAGTCCGGGGTGGACCAGGGCCTCAACCAACAAGTTTCTTCCAGCCGGCTCGGTTTCTATTAAGCTATCTTCAGTTTCGCACGCCAAGTTGGTTGAGGTCCTCTTCCACTTGCGTGCGCTACCTTTTACGCTGTCCACCTCTACTGCGTTGTCCCACGGGGTTGGATTCGAAGACTTTCCGGGCCGGAGCATTAGTGTCCATTCGCTCTAGGTGACCCAGCCATCTTAGTCGTTGGCTTTTCACTTTTGTGGCTAGGTCGGTGTCGCTGTACAGCTCATACAGTTCGTGGTTGTATCTTCTCCTCCATTCCCCATCTATGCAGACGGGACCAAAAATCACCCGGAGAATTTTCCTCTCGAAACAGCCTAACGCGTTCTCATCCACCGTTAGCAGTGTCCATGCCTCTGCACCATACATCAGGACCGGGATGATAAGCGTCTTATACAGGGACAGTTTAGTTGCTCGAGAGAGGGCTTTGCTTCTCAATTGCCTTCTTAGCCCGAAGAAACAGCGGTTGGCAAGAGTAATTCTTCGTTTGATCTCAGCACTGGTATCGTTCGCTGAGTTTATAGCGGATCCTAGGTAGACAAAGTCTCTGACCACCTCAAAATTATAGCTGTCTATAGTGACGTTCTGTCCTAGACGTCGGTGTTGGGTGTCCTTTCTTGTTGACAGCATATACTTCGTTTTGCTTTCATTCACCGTTAAACCCATCTTCTTGGCTTCCTTCTCAATGCTCACAAAAGCACCACTGACATCACGCTTTGTTCGTCCAATTATGTCAATGTCATCAGCGTAAGCGAGTAATTGGACGGACTTTTGAAAGATTGTGCCTCTAGTGTTGACGTGAGAGTTTTGCACTATTCTTTCAAGAACGATGTTGAAGAAGTCGCATGACAGTGCGTCGCCTTGCCTAAAACCTTTTTTGACATCAAAGATGTCGGTGGGGTCTTTGCCAACCTTGATGGAGCAGCGTGCATTCTCCATCGTCATCCTGCACAAACGGACGAGTTTGGCAGGGATGCCAAAACTAGACATTGCTCTATATAGCTCGTCTCTATAGATGCTGTCATACGCGGCCTTGAAATCGATTAAAAGGTGGTATCGATGGTATCGATTTGAAACTCCTGGGTTTTCTCCAAGATCTGCCGTAGTGCGAATATTTGGTCGATGGTGGACTTCCCTGGCCTAAAGCCACACTGATATGGACCTATCAGGTTGTTGACGAATGGCTTCAGGCGTTCACAAAGTACGGCAGAGAAAATCTTGCAGGCGATATTAAGAAGGCTGATGCCTCTGTAGTTGGTGCAGTCCAGAGGATCGCCTTTCTTGAGGATCGGGCAAACAATGCTGAGGTTCCATTCATCGGGCATGCTTTCCTCCGACCATATTTTACAGATGAGCTGGTGCATACTCCTAACCAATTCATCGCCAGCCGCTTTGAATAGTTCAGCCGCAAGGCCATCAGCTCCAGCAGCTTTATTGGACTTAAGTTTAGATATGGCTATCCTCACTTCGTCAAGATCGGGTGGACGGAATTGTTGGCCTACGTCGTCCAAGTTGAATGATGCAATTCGCATGTTAGCGGAATTCGGTTCGTCATCGCCGTTATACAATTTGCAGAAATGATTTTTCAATATCCTCAGCACCGACTGTGATTCCACCACGATGTTCCCCTGATCGTCTTTGCAGGCTTCGGTTCGGGCCTTGTAACCTTGGGAGGTTCTTTTTACTTTTTGGTAAAACTTCCGAACTTCATTCCTGCAGTGGCATCTCTCTAACTCCTCGATCGCGCGCTTCTCATGCTCTTTCTTCTTCCTTCTAAGAAGCTTGTGTTCCTCTCTCCTTTTCTGCTCGTAGAGCTCGCGAGCAGCTCTGGTCCTTCTATGCAGCGCCGCTTTGTATGCGTGTTGTTTGGTGGCATGTACTTGCCGGCATTCTTCGTCGAACCAGGGGTTTCGCTGTGGTGGTCGTTAGTGGTTTACCTATTTTAGAATTATTCTGAAAAAATGATGGTTTATGCCTTTGTTTTTATTAATTTATTTGACAGATTAGCTGTGTGACAGATTAGACGTGTTCTCCGGAACCAACGCAAAATCGGAGTCTTGAAACGATAAGAAAAATTTAAAGGGCCGAACTATAAGAGTTGGGTTGGAAGCTATCAGAAGCTAACGTCAAAAACCAACGAAAAGTAGTTTTCCAAACAATCAAAAGCAGTGGAAATACAGAGGGGCTGAAGCCCCCTCACAGTCAATTAGTACAATTAATTTAATAGCAAAATACAATTAATTTTGTGTTCGTTTTCAAAACTTGATTTGTGTCTTTTTGTTCTATTAAAACAAGGTTGGGGTTGAAAAATTAGCATGAAAGTATGTTTTTCTAAGCCCTCGAGGAATTAGCTAAAAAAAGCAAGGAGAGGTTAAGCAATTTTCCTCATTTATTCCAAGCCTTACAAGAGGGACTGAAAATCAGAATTGGGGCTAACCAATTTACGCCTAAAATGTGTTTTTCCAAGCCCTAAGGGAATTGGAAAAAAAAATGAAAATGGGGCCAGCAAATTTGGCATGTTGGCTGTATTTTTTCCTAAGCCTTAAAGAAATTCAACGAGGTTGGGGCTTTAAACAATAACATGCAAGCTGTTGTTTTCTCAAGCTTCAAGGAAACTGAACAAAAATATGATGTTCTTGTTTACCAATTTACATGTTAACTGTGCTTTTTTAAGCTCCTTGTGAATTGGCCAAAAAACAAGGTAAACAAAAAAAAATGCTGCCTTTTGTTCAAGTCCGTAGACCATTGGGCGAAACAAACAAGATTAGTTCAGGAAATTTAGATGTTCAACGCAATAATTGAGGAACTTAAGGACAACACCTGATATTTTCATTTTATAATTTTTTTTCAGAAATTGAAAACCGAAATTCAGATATATAGGTGTCTGTAGTTAAAAATGTTAACTTTTGAAAATTCCTTTTCAGGTAAGATTTTTTGTAGAGCTAAGGATATCGATAGTACTCATCATTAAGGATCCTATTGAATTTGACCACAAGAGCAAATGTCGCCTTTTTCCAAATCTATTCTGTTTATATCTACTGGGAAATTCTAGAGCTTATAACTCTTAAAACTGTGTTTCCGATACAAAAAATTACTTCAGTCAACGAGACTCAGATTCAGCGCCTCAAATGCATTAAGGAAATTTTCAGCTAATCGCTAATCCAACAGATTACAATTGAAATCACCACACAGTATATTATAAGAATAGCAGGAAGAAATTGTCTCGAATGTCGTAACCAATGGTATTGCACTTATATGGTGGTATGGTCTGTAAACTGATCCAACTAAAACATTTTCAGTGTTACAAACGATACTGACAAAGACATATTCAAAAGGACAGTCATCATCAGATTTGCATATAAATTTACAACTTATCCCGTCACGCACAAACAAAGCGGCACCTCCCCCACAACTGAACTTTCTATCGGCTCGGAAAATCTTGAAACCCTTCAAACTATAAAAATCTTCACATATGCCTGGTTGAAACCAGTGCCTACGTTCTGTAACTATCGCATCGAAAAAAAATGGTCGAGAAACGAAGAAAACTGAAACACAATGCATGAGTTTTGTTCCATTTTTCAACGTTTCTCGACTGATTTTATCGATTCGAGAGTTACAGAACGTAGGTACAGGTTTCAAACACAGATACGATATCTATATCAAAAATTTTCTTCATCTTTCTTATGTGAACGCGGCCAACAGTGTATTTTTACCTGAACTCATTCACTTCTGAACACAATGAACACAACCAATCATTTGGCAGTTCACTCCATGCCTCTTTTTTTTCTGTGTGTGGCAGTGTTTTTCAAACTTTTTGAGTACGCGACCCCTTTGTTAGTAACAAAATTTTGGCGACCCCCCATTATTATGTGTCAGTTATTTGAAAAGCTACATACACTGAACCCCTTCCAAGCCCTGTCTTATTACACAAGATTTTACTTATTCGCGATGAAATTTCCTCCCGTATTGCCGAAAAAAAATTGTAGCAGGCCTTGCAGTTATTTTCATTTTTTTGAATTCTTAAGTGCGCATCAGAATTGTCATTTAATTTTTTCAACTGAAAGTAAGTATACTTATTTAAAAATAAAGTGTTGTGTTGTTTACGAGTGATTATGGACAAGTTTCTCAAAAGACCGTTGCATCCTTGCACATCCGGTGCAAATGGAAGCGGAGGAAGCAACGAAAAAAAAATAGACTTTATGACGTAAAATATCTTAAATATGGTTTCACAGTTTTAAATAATAAGCCTCAATGTGTTCTTTGTTGTGAAGTTTTATCTGCCGAAAGTATGAAACCATCAAAGCTTATGCGACATCTCTCAACTAAACATGCCAAAGAGGCAGATAAGCCGATAGAATTTTTCGAACCAAAATTGAAATCCCTTAACCAGCAACAAAGTACTGTGGTTCAGGTAAGAAAAATAAGTCTTATTTGAATGTTCTTTATTATTTTTGGATCAAAAATAATATCTGTTTTTGTTTGAACGTAATCGCGATCTTAATACATATCTACATACATATGTATATATGTAGGTAAAAGGTATGTTCATGTACTGACCGGCTTTAATTCGCGAAAAATACCTACGCTTTTTTCCATATTTGATCTATTTTGCTACATACATAAATATGTATTGTAATTTTGATTTACTGTTTTGTTTGATAGATGCTTTTTGTTTTAAAATTTGTTTTAGTTATCGAGTGCCAATGAGAAAGCGTTGCTAGCTAGCTATCAAGTAGCATACCGAGTCGCCAAAGCAGGGAAACCTCATACAATTGCTGAGAATCTTATTTTGCCTGCGGCCCTTGATATGGTTGAAACTATTTTGGGCAAACAGGAGGCAGATAAACTTAAAAATATACCACTTTCTGACAATACAATTGAGCGGAGAATAAGTGACATGGCCGTTGACATTCAAGAACAATTAATTGAAAAATTAAAGAAGAGTCCACATTTTGCATTGCAACTGGATGAATCTACCGATGTTTCAGACTGTGCACAGTTTGTGGTATTTGTTCGTTTTGAAGCAGAGGAAAACATCGAAGAAGAAATTTTATTTTGCAAAGCTCTTCCTGCTAATACTACTGGCCAGTGTTTGTACGATATGTTTACAGAAAGCTCTCGCGACTACGATATTGATTGGACAAAATGTTTCGCTATTTGTAGCGATGGTGCTAAAGCTTTGACGGGCAACAAAAGTGGGCTCATTGCAAAATTAAAATTAATAATGCCAAACGTTTCATGGACACATTGCTTTCTTCATCGACAAGTTCTGGCATCCAAGGTGTTACCTTCTGAATTAAATGATGTGCTCAAAGATGTGATTAGAGTTGTGAATTCCATTAAAGGCAAGGCCTTGCAAAGTCGGCTGTTTAGGATCATATGTGATGAAATGGGTTCACTGCATCAAAATCTCCTTTTTCACACAGAGGTCAGATGGCTGTCAAAAGGAAAGGTATTGACACGAGTTCTGGAATTGAAAGCCGAATTATTAATGTTCTTAAAAGATTCAAAATCTGGAAATTCGGATCATTTTTCTGATCCCACCTGGCTCTTAAAACTATCATTTCTTGCTGATCTTTTCAACCACTTAAACATATTGAATAAGAGCCTCCAAGGGAGAGAAGAAAGCATTATAACTGCAAAAGATAAAATCAGAGGATTCCTCGCAAAACTTCGTTTGTGGTCAGAGTCTTTACGCAAACAAACTGTTTTGATTATTTTCCCTGCTTTCAAAAAATCCTCGAAGAAATTTCATCAGATGAATCGATACCATTAAGCTCTCATATTCATCTCATGGTACAGAGTTTGCAAAATTTAGAGAAGAAACTATTAAGTTACTTTCCGGAACTGGATTCTGAAAGTGGAGATGGACAAAGATGGGTATTAAATCCTTTTTTGAATATGTCAGTCAAACTCGCCAATCTACCATCGGTAAAGATGAAAGAAAATCTTATAGATTTAGCTGCAGATGGCATGCTGAGAATGGAATTCAATTTGAAAACGATTGACAATTTCTGGATAAAGAGAAAAGGAGAGTATCCTGAGCTGGCAAACGAGGCTTTGAAGTTGTTACTGCCATTCGCCACTTCATACTTGTGTGAAGTCACATTCTTTTCAATGTTTGACATTAAAACTAAAAAGAGAAACAGACTAAATTTGGAAAATGATTTAATCTTAAAAGTGTCAAAAACTTATCCAAGATTTCAACGTTTATTAAAAAATAAACAGGCACATATGTCGCACTAAAATTTTTTTTGTTTTATTTAATTTTTTTAGCACAGGACTTTTGTTTATTAATCATTCTTTAGCTTGCGACCGCGACCCCCAAGGATCTATTCGCGACCCCCCAAGGGGTCGCGACCCACAGTTTGAAAAACACTGGATTAAGGTAATACAAGACAACGATTTGTTTTGTCTATCGAGAGTCTTTTTTAATGTGAAAAGAAATTAACCAAGAAAAATAAACACCAAAACATAAATGTACGTTTAACGAAGAACTGCAGAAAAATATCCAATATCGCGACAAAAAAAATGTAAATGAACGACAATTATAATATTTTTTTCAATTTTTCATTTGAAATTTTTGGAGGTGTCTTTTTCGTGGGCCTGATCACCCTAAATGTGTAGTATTTCTAAATGTACACATTAAGGAGGTCAACAAAACACGCCTAATGCTACTTTTACTTTGCGGTTAATAATATTATTTAATTTCTTAAGATAGTTCACACGGTATTTCATACAGTTAACAATGCTCTCTGGTCTTAAATAACTAGCATGGTATTTCTTTTACAATATGTCCCAAGAACCAAACTTGGGGAACAAACCTATCAGATATCCGAAAACTCGGAAGAATTTTTTGTCCGCAGTCAAGTTTTAGAGGAGTAGCCCAAAGAAACTAAACAATCGGGAATTTTTCAAAGAAACTCTTGTTCCTAGCATAAAACCTGGGGAACAAAACGGTCAGAAACACATAAAAGACAAACTTGTTCATTAAACTTCTAGAGAAGAAACCTAAAGGAATAAAACAATCAAGAATCTTTTGAAGAAAGTCTCTTCCCTAGCAAAAAAAACAAGGAACGAATAGGGAGGAATCCTCAGAGAAGAAACTTGTCCAATGAGCTTTTTGAAGAGGATGAAGAGGATGAAACAAAATGATGACTTTCGTAATGACCATTCTCTTTTGTAGCTTTATATATATGTGTTTGTTAATTCTCTCAATTTAGAGTTCAGAGGGGTTGACCTTTCTCAGAAATTTTTTCGCGTTAGATTTGAAATTAAATGCTGTAGATTGAATATTTTCGCAGATGATTTGTTTTTGTTTTTTTCAAAAATTATTTAAACAAAGCTGATAAATGAATAAATATAAATAAAACATAAGATTACTTTTTTTTAAACATAAAACCAGCAAACAAAAAAAGCTCTAAATTATACATATGGCTGCATTCAACACAAATAATTTAAAAAAAATATGAAGAAGATTAATGTTTTTTCGTAAAATGAAGTGCAGTATGTAGATTTAGCAGCAGATTTATTTTAAGAAAAATGCATAAGATCAACAACCTACTGCAATTTCAGTGAAGTTACAACTCTGTAGTCAGACACTCAGTAGTGACTTAGTCGTGGTTTGACCCTTTCATGGTTCATGATCATTACATCTGAGAAATATGAACAGTATGCAGTTTCTCGGTTTTGCTGTCAAGTACTGAATCTGACCGAGCGCTCAATATCAAGTTGACGTAGGCGGAGTGTCTGTTCAATCAATTGTGAACTTCACTATTTTTGGACGAAAGCAAACATTAAAAAAATTTCAAGTCTCATGTGCCTATACATAGATATTATATACAGTCGGTTTAAAGTTAAATCTCATAAGGTCAGAAACAAACAAAATTCATTCAGCACTTCAGCAGATATTGCGGGAAAGTGGCGCGTATCAATATTTCGCAGAATGTAATTCCTTGCATTTATAAAAAAAAAATATTTTAATAAAAATCTTGTCTGCAACTTTAAGACCGATGATATGAAGGTCCCTATCACAATTTTTTTTTATAAGTATTGTTAGACCAAAGGGGCGGCAAATTATTGTTTTGCCCCGGGCGGCAAATATCCTAGCTACGCCACTGACTTAATTAGCATCCGCAACTGGACGAGAATAAAGTGTGAAATTGAAAGGGTGAAAATTAAATTTGTATTAAATTGTATGAATTTTGTTTTTGTTTGAAATTAGTTATAAATGATTATTATTGATGGGTGTGATATGATGCATGGCATAATCTTGCGGTATAAATTAATAAAAACAACAAGGCAGCTGGACTGGACGGAATACCAGCTGAATTCCTGAAAGCCGATCCCGTAACAGCGGCTAGTATTTTACATCCGTTGATACAAAGCATTTGGGAAAACGAATGCTATCCCAGGGATTGGAAGGATGGTGTAATTGTTAAGTTGCCAAAGAAAGGTGACTTAAAGAATTGCAACAATTGGCGTGGTATCACCGTTTTGTCCGTTTTCCCAAAACTAATTGCAACCATCATTCTCGAGCGAATAAAGGATTCGAGTCTACACTCAAGAGGCATCAAGCTGGCTTCCGCAGTGGTCGATCGTGTGTCGACCATATCAACACCCTGCGTATCGTCCTCGAGCAGTTGATGGAATTTCAATCACCGCTTTACCTCATGTTCGTGGATTTTGAGAAGGCCTTTGATCGAGTTAACCGAGAATGTATATGGAGATCGTTGCTTGGTAGAGGAATTCCACCAAAAATTGTTGCCATTATTAAAGAGTCCTTCGTAGTGCAACAGGGTGTGAGACAAGGGTATGTTTTATCGCCAATTATTCTCTTCCTGCTGGCGATGGACGACGTATTGACGGCCAGTGTTGGTACAGCTGAGCGACAGGGCATTCAATGGAGACCGTTCGAAAGGCTCATTTTAAACTATGCCTATGACATATGTCTACTGGCAAATAATATCAGTGGGCTGAACGGGATGTGCCAAACGCTGCAAGTGAAGGGAGAGTCGAGTGGTCTAAGAATAAACAGCAAAAAGACAAAAATAATGCTCACAGGCCTCTCCACACAGAAGCGTATTATTCTACAGGAGACACCAGTTGAAGTAGTGGAACAGTTCAACTACCTTGGCAGTATTGTTTCTGCAAACGGTGGTACGGATCTTGACGTTTAAAGTAGAATGAATAAAGCTCGTGCTGCCTTCGGTACCCTGTCCCCAATTTGGAAATCCAGTCAAATCTCCTTACGCACTAAGTTGAGATTCTTCGAATCCAATGTCAAATCCGTGCTGTTATATGCTTGTGAAACCTGGAAAGTCACGTCTACTATTTCGAAGAAAATGCAGGCTTTTATGAATCGCTGTCTTCGCCACATCCTAAAGATTCGCTGGCCACAAATAATATCAAATGAGGAATTGTGGTGCAGGACAAGTCAAGAGCGGCTGGACGTCGACATAAGAAAGCGTAAATGGCGTTGGATTGGTCACACACTGACGAAACCAAACGATGAAATTGCAAAGCAGTCCTTTGAATGGAATCCTCAGGGTGCACGGCGGGTTGGGAGACCAAGAACAACATGGAAATCAACTGTCTTAGCGGAAGCAGAATCCCAGAGAAAGACGTGGCCACAGCTAAAGTACCTTGCAGCAGACCGTGAAGGATGGAGACGTTTTGTTGACGCCCTATGCCCCAGCCGGGGTTACAGGACACGATTATGATGATGATAAATTGATAAGGTTTATGTAGGTGTTGTAATACTTTGTTACTTAATTTTATTTTAATAATAATGGAATTATCTGTAGTAAAACAAAAAAAAAAAACAATATGAAACGAATCGGTGAATCCATCAAGTCATCTATACTGAAAATGGGTTAAGGCATGAGCATTTTTTGGAAAAAATGAAACAGATACAAAGTTATACGCCAAAAAAAATTATTAAAAATTAAATCTAAAAAATTTAAATCTGAATTATGAGTAAAAATTACCCGTGTTCTTACTTACCAGACATACACTGTGTTCATTAAAAATATCATTGTATAAGAGTCGTGTGTGTTTTAATAATGTACAAAACGAAATTAACTCCACAAATAATATGGAGTTCTACTTCGTTAAAATACCATGATTACAAATACGTGACAAAAGCTTTTAATTATGCCTACCCACCGACTTTTCAAATAAAATTAAAAAACAAAATCTACATTGAATATTTTATTATATACATAAGTACATACATAAGTACATATACATACAATGTAGGTCTACATACATATAGGATATAATGTAGGTATATTAAATGAAACACATAATAATCGTTTCGCTTTATTGATTTACATTTATTAAAGCAAAATCCTTAAACAATTTTCAAATAAACACAAACCACATAATTTGTTATAATCACGTTGTGGTCCTTTATGAAAACCCAACCAATAAAAAGATAAATAATCATCAAATTAAATATTCCACAACGGGCATATATACGAGTATAAGCAATATTAAAAAAAAAGAAAAAAGAAGAAAAAAAATAAAACACAAAATGTTGGAATAAAATTTAAATCAGAAATAAAATCAACCCAATAAAATTTGTTTAACAAAGTCCAAAGTATCCTTATTGCTGCTTTGCGTCAACCCCCTTATCACGTGTGTCCCTTGAACTTCAAGCCCAAGCAATATAAACCTCGGGCAAAGATTTAACCTTTTTTTTTGTTGTTGTTGTTTTTGTGTTTCTTCTTCTTGAGTTCTTCTTCTTGTTTTTTCCCTTATTCAACATCAGGCTATTGACATAATTATTGTTTAGACCTTTCTATAGATGGATATAAGCAACAAACGACATACGTAACCTGCCTCATGTTAACCCTCAGTGCTACGACTCCAACTCCGACCCTCAAAAAACTGAAAGTTCTTCACTCTTTACCTTCGTTATACGTTCTCAACTACGCCCATGGGAGAAATAATGTTCTTCAGTTGCCTTCATATTGTTTGCGTCTTTTATTCTTTGTTTTGTGAAAAATTGCCAACGCTTTGCGTAACGCATACAAATTCGTCTCTTCTGTCACTTCCAACCCCCTCCTCAATGGCCCAATGCTTAGACGTTACTTTTAGCTCGCCTCGACTTTTTTGGATTTTATATACCTTCGACAAAAAACATTTACAGGGTGCGGCAACATGTTTCCCCCTATTTGGGGAGTGAGAGTGATTTGCTCTATATGTATGTATGTCTGAAAAATGAAAAAAATCACTAACCAATACGAAAATTATTAAAAATTGCCAAATTTTCGTATGCATCCCCATAAAGACAGATTGTGTTTATACAACAATCCAAACGGTTTTATAAAAAATCCTGCTGGTTTCTAAATTTTTAAGTTTAAATGTCTTTAATGTTTAAATTTTGGAATTATTGTGATTAAAAAAAAGCTTTTGATGTGGTGCTGATTGAAGCCTTAAGATCCAAAAACTGGCGAAAAAAAGACAACTTTATTACTCAAAAACGAAATTGGAAATTAATCGGGATAAATTTAAATCACCCTATTTTAAGAAACGAACGATTTTGAACCACTTGAGATTAATATGAGCACGTGACATATTTATCTATGTGGGGTAGGTATGCAGGTACCATAGAACAAGTTTGGCATTTGTAAGCAAATCTAGCACAGTATTTAAATCAAAACTGATATTATAGTCCAGTCAAAGTAGACATACAAATCCCAAAGAAAAGGAATAAATTAGTACATGGACATTGTAAAGACTCTTTATAAATAATTGAGAAAGTTCTCCACCGATCCGATGACTATTTGGCCAGGTAAAAGAGTCAAAGATCATGCAAAATGGTTTGGGTTTGATTTAAATGTTATTTAGTTTAATCGTACCTGAGGTAGTTTGCCACAGAATTAGTTCTCAAACATAAGTTTTGTTTGTTACTTTTACCGTTGAAAAATTATGGCAAGGAATAGCAAAATGAACTTAAATATGCACTTTCTCTTAAATCCACATTTATTAACCAAAATTTAACGACGTAAGAAGTTCATTGGGGACTGGGAGGAGAGTAAGTATCGAGGTTTCCCTGTAAATATACGATTGAACTTCCCTTATGAAAATATACAATCGAAGAAACTTTGATAGTTAAGCTTCAAAGTATTATTAAACAACAATAACAATGACAGTGAAAATACTAATTATTATAAACAATGTTAGTTTTGAGACTTTCAAATAACAGGGAGTCTTTTATGTAATGAATAACCTATCAAAAGAGTAAAGAATGTCGTAAAGACCTTTCAGAAAAAAATATAAAATAAAATATTGCAAGAATTATGACTTTACTCAAATTCCTACTGCTACTTCTTTTGCAACTTAAGTCCTTCGACCTGTTACGTCTGGGAGGTTCCCCTTGCTGGGCATAGGACCTCCACTTTCTCCTACGCACCATCGTGTACGGTTTCTGGAGCAGGTGTGGATACAGGGGGGCAACAGGTGCAATTGCCTCCTCCAAGGCAAGAACAAACGAATCATAAAATATAAATTTAATAAAATATAATCAAAAAATGGTTATTTTGTTCCACGTTTATAAAGTATTTTTTTGGCAGCACAGCGTTGCAGCAATGGGTTTGAGTGGTTGTGCGTTGGCCACTGGCTGACTAGGTTCAGTAAAGAAAAGTTACGCTTTGCACAAATAGCCTTGAAATCGACTGAGTGGAAAGCTTATAACTTCGGTTTATGATGTCCGATCTTCAAAATTAAGGTCTTTAAATAAAAGATAAATGTCAGGCTACATTTCTGTATAACATTTTATTAAAAAAGTCAATTTACTTCATACTAGGGAGCAGGTTGAATCCCAAATCGATTTGATTTTCACTTTTCAAGATGTTGCGTGAATGAAAAATTTCACAATTTGAAAAATAATCTTTTAAAAAATTATTGCTCCACCTCCAACCCTACTCTACAAATTTGTTAGTGGTTTTCAATAGTTAAATGTAACACGAGAGACGGCGCAGGGGCACTTATCTAAATTTTCAACCTTAAAGTTGATTTTAGTTTTTAAAAAAATTAAATCGCGCGGGTGGCAATGGTGCAGTGGATGTAGTGCTTGACTGCTAACTTAGAGGTGTGGGTTCGATCCCCATTCTAGGCAGCATTCTTTTCTATATTCTCCCAGCTTAACTGGACGCCACCCGTGAGATTTAATGAGAAATGGGTTCAAATATCCATGAAACTAACTTACCTTTACCTCCAAGATCTAAAATTAACTATTATTTATTGACAGAATCTCTTAAGTTAGAATTTTGGGATTCTGTATACAATGAACATAATCCATCAGTAGCTTATGATGTTTTTATTAATATTTTGAAAACACACATTGACAATTGCTCATCATCTTTTCAATTAACTAAAAACTCGAGATTAAATCGACTTCAACCTTGGATAAATGAGAAAATAGTTACACTAATACAAAAGAAAAACAAAATTTGGAAAAAATGTCAACGACATCCTCAAAACTGTAAACTGAAAAATTACTATCTCAAGTTAAACAAAACAGTAAAACTTCAGGTTGAAACCAGTAGGGATACCTATTATTCTAACAAATTTGATGGTTGCCGGGGCAATCTTAAAGAAGAGTGGAAAATGGTCAACTGCATATTAAATAAGCCGAGTAATGATAATATTATAAAAAAAATTGAAGTCGAAAACAAAGAAATTTCCGATCCCAAACTTATTGCAAACAACTTCAATAAATATTTCGTTTCTATTGCCTCTAAATCAAAACCTGGTACTCCCGTTCAAGCTTGTGCATGCAAAATATATGATGATTTAAAGGAGGATGAATTTGAGAATAGAAGCTTTTTATTTGTAAGCTTTACATCCCATGAAATATTCCAGAAAATTCAATCTCTTGATCGAAAGTGCCCTAGTACATCTGATGGTATAACTAACTGCCTCCTCAAAAAGATAGCTTTTTATATTGCTGATATACTAACGCATATATTTAATCTTAGTGTAAATTCCGGTATTTTCCCATCATCGTTAAAAATCGCAGAGGTTATTCCTCTCTTTAAAATAGGAAATAGTAATTTTATGAGTAAGTATAGGCCAATTTCACAATTGCCAACGTTTTCTAAGCTTTTTGAAAAACTAATCAAAGACCGAATGCTATTTTTTTTAAATAAAAATAAATTCTTTAACAATAGTCAATTTGGGTTTCAAAAGGGTAAGTCAACTGAAGATGCCATTCTGAAATTGTGTTCTGAAATCTGTGCAAGTTTTAACAACAGTAAAAGTACACTGGCTTTGTTCATTGACATGACAAAAGCGTTTGACATGGTCAACCACAACATTTTACTGGACAAACTATACAAAGCCGGTTTTAGAGGACAATTATTTAATTGGTTTACCTCTTACTTATCTGGAAGATACCAACGAGTAAAAGTAGATAATTTTTTTAGTGATGAGCTGCAATTAGAGATTGGTGTGCCTCAAGGCTCAGTTTTGGGACCTGTACTGTTCTTGATATACGTTAATTCAATTTTTAACCAATCGTTTAATAGTAGTATTACGGCATTTGCTGACGATATAGCATTTACTTACGTTGATAATTCCATTTTTGAAGCTGTTACAAAATTACAAAATGATTTGCAAATATTAAGATAGTGGTTTTCAAAACATGGACTAGTCATTAGTGTCAAAACTATTTTTTTATTTTTATTTGTAACCTAAAAAGAAATAAACCAATCGACTGCAACATTCTGTATCATTCGTCTTCATGCACTAAACTGCACATAACAAATCATACCTGTGGGATAGCTAACTTCAATAATGATGCCTACTGTTCCGAAAGTAGCTTTAAAATAGATTTTGTAGATAGCTTCAAGTATTTGGGAGTTTTGATAGACCAGAACTTAAATTGAAAGGCACATACCGATGATTTAAGAAAATATATGTTGTCAGTCACTCGGAAAATGTTTTTATTAAAACAAGTTTGTTCTTCAAAAATTCTTACCACCATTTATTATGGTCTTGTGCATTCTAAGCCACAGTATGGTATTGCAAGTTGGGGAGGAGCTTATTTCAATGCACTAGATCCTTTAATCAAATCACAAAAACATATTGTAAGAATAATTTGTAAAAAATCAAGGTTAACTCATAGTTGGCCTCTGTTTTCGCATCTTCGAATCCTTCCACTTAAGCATCTTTATGTCTTTAAAGTGCTCAAAATGTTTTTCATTAAAAGCGGTTACACCGTATTTCTAGAAGCTCAAACCTTCATGGTTTACGTTTAAATACTCGGGTTCTAGTGAACGTTCCGATGTCCAATAGATCCCACTTTACAAATTTCTTCACGGTGTCAGCACCTAATTTATTTAACAAGTTGCCATTTGAAATAAGAAATATAAAAATTCTTAGTCTGTTTTTAAAAAGAGTAAAGAATTGGCTCTTCAGTTTGGATAGTTCAACAGTCAAAAAAATTTTCTTGGATTAGCTTATCAAATACATATTTTTTAAATGAGAATTTGTTCTTACGTTGTAACCATATGTAAATGACATATTCTCACTTTTGTTATCATTGTTTTTCTCTTCTTTTTTTTTTCTAATTTTTATCTTGAATATTTAGGTTCGTCAATTTCTGTGCTTTTTCATTTTTATAACAGTAAGATTATCAATTGTAATAATACATTGTATAATATTTTGAATTCTTATGTACATATCTACCCCACTTTCAAAAGGTAATTGCGGCCTTTACTCCAAAATGCGTTTCGCCCAGGCATGGTGGTGGGCTCATCAGTTAGATGCCGGCATACCCAATCTAAGACGCATTGTTTAGTCGATGGTTACCGACGTCTGCATATAACAATTTAGTGAGAAAACTCACTGTGAATTGTATATATGCTGTCTAAGGAACTTTGGTTAAAGTTGTGCACTTAGACTTTGTTGTTGTTTTGCCCGTGGCCAGGCGAAGTAATAAATCGAAGTTTTTTAAGAAAACAAATAGAAAAATTATTCATAGCCAAAGACTATAAACAATTAATCCATTTATTACTTAATTTTTTTGTGGAGTTTATGAATAAAATTCAACGCATTTTGGAGTAAAGGCCGCAATTACCTTTTAAAATTTAATTTTATTCATAAACTCCACAAAAATTAAGTAATAAATGGATTAATTGTTTATAGTCTTTGGCTATGAATAATTTTTCTATTTATTTTCTTAAAAAACTTCGATTTACCCCACTTTCATTCAATAATTTGTATTTTTCCTTACGCGATGGGTCATTTGCTACTAGTTTTTATAAACTACAAAATGAATTCTATTATTTCTTTATAAAAATTTTGTAATACGAATTTTGTACAAACATACTGTTAAATAAAGAATAAAAAAAAAATGTAAAAATGTAATGTAGAATAAACACCTTGATCTCAATCCACTGTGCCAAATCTTTCCTATCCTCCTACTCTTTCTAACTAGTGCCGTGCAATTCAGGTTGCATTTAAAAAAAAAAACCTTTGAAATACTTCGATATAATTAGCTTCAAAAATCTACAGGATAAAGGGAGTACTTGCACCAATAGAAAACTCTCGAAAGCGACTCTCGGATATCTGTCTTCCCCTCTGGTGAGCTTATTTCATGACTTCGTCCATCTTGAGTTTTACTTAAGCGAACTTGTTCAGAGCTGCTCGCTGCCTTTTTACTCTGAAATGGATACGAACCTTAAGAGTTGGTATGCCCATGTGCTTCGACTTTGGCACTGTATGCAGCGATGCGTGCAGACGTGCGGCACATCTATTCTAGCCATAAGATACGTTTTTGATGTATACATATGTTTTTTCGTGAGGATTTTGTCACTTTCGTGGATGCGTTTTAGGAATTCCGTGTTCCATATCATTAAACTGGCGAAGAGAACGAATCCAACCAGGAAACGACTACAACAATCACTGCCGAAGAGAAGTTGGATGGAACTTTTCACCTCCTTCGATTTTCTTGCAAAGCATTTAACGTTTACGAACACGTTCCCCGGCTTCTCAATATTTTTGTTGCCAACTCGATTTTCTTACTGCAGAATTGCAGTACACAGGATGTTTTCGAACATGTGATGTAAGCAAACTGCATTAACGAACACAATGTTTATACAGTATAACTTGTATTTGCCTTTTTGAACAGAAGACTTTTGCAGTTTGCGTTTGAGAACATTCTGCAAATTTCATTTTTGACGCTGATGACGCTCTCGAAAACGACCTTTTACTGGCAAATTCAGGTTAGGTTATCCAAGCTAAAGGAGAGGCTGAACTCAAACTTAATGTGTCTGAATAGGAACATACCACTGTGCTATTATGTTTTCCGAGCATAATTGTGGAGTTATGCAGATCCAGAGGGAGGAACGCTGTAAAGACATCATGCTATAGCTTACAAACTGCTAAACTTCATTTCACAAAGTTCAAAGTACCCGCTGTTCGAGAACTGTGGCAATTATGAAAGAGTTAATTGCTTTCTTCAAATTTCAAACTCATCAACTCACATTGCTCTCTTTGACCAGGCTTGTAGACCGGTATAAAGTGTAATCAAATTTTCTGTAGACCCTCCCAAGATTTTGGAAACTCACAAAAATTGTACCCCACCCCCGCCCGAACGAAATCCTTTATCCGCACCTGTTCTGGAGAGCTCCTAGTGGCAAACAAGAAGATAAATTGGTGCTTTGTTCGCGGTAACAAACTTTTCTGTGTTACTCTTCGAAGAAGGGTAGGCACACAAATAATCGGTGGGACACGGCCCTGCTCCTAGCAAAAGTCTAGAAGAAAAATCTTTGTAGGCAATGCCTTGTCCACGATACAATTGAATTAGAAAAGTTAAGCGCAGAAAGAAACAGGTACGATATAACCTTCTTGCTCCTAGCGACAAACTAGAAGAAAAATCGGTTCTTTGTTCGCGGTAACAAGCTTGTCTGTGTTACTCTTTGAAGAAGGGTAGGCACAGAAATAATCGGTTGGACACGGCTTTGCTCCTTACAAAAGGCTAGAAGAAAAATCGTGGTAGACTAAGCCTTTTCCACGCTACCCTCAGAAAAAGTGGAGCGTAGAAAGAAACAGGAACAATGCTCCTAGCGGCAAACTAGAGGAAAAATCGGTGCTCTGTTCGAGGTAACAAGCTTGTCGTGATACTCTTTGAAGAAGGGTATGCACAGAAATAATCGATGAGACACATTCCTGCTCCTAGCAAAAGGCTAGAAGACAAATCGGTAGGGGTTAGTTCTTTGTCTATGATACACTTAGAAGAAGTGGATCGTAGAAATAAATGGGGGGAAGGATAGATACAGGAGGTAGAGGCTAAAGGACCAAAAAGTTTTTCAAAACTCCTCCTGTCTGGTACCCTTCGTACCCAGCAGTTTGTTTCTATCAACTTGCTAATTTAAATTTGGTTCCCAAATTTAATTTAATCAGTGCAATATTCTTGCTTTCGGTACACTTTAATTACTATACAACAGGCGAAGGCAGAAGACAAATTAGTATGGAAATTCAACCTCTCCATATGTTGACATTTCAGGCACAAGGAAATGTGAACTTAAAGAAAGTAGAAAACTACCAACAACTTCATGCGTGTTCAGCTCAAACAACATCTGGTTGTCTGTATTCTTTATATGGATGGAGGTATTAAATCAACCCAGGGTTCGGTGCGGTAAATAACATAAGGGTTCCGTAAATAATTATTAATTTTGGCGGATAAGTGAAAAAGTGTAGTGCTATGTTTCCACCAAAGGTATATCTCAGTTCAGATTTAATAAAAAATGGGAACTCAGTTTTTAGAAAAAGCCATTGCCTGACATTTACAAAGTTAAAACCGTTTTATTACTCCAAATTACATATCATCAAGCAAAAGATGGCTTGATTGATTTTTTCAAAACTTGGTACATAGTGATATTAGGGACTTCACCCACTCCTTTTCTTTTTCACTTTTTTGTGTAACCAAAAATAACAGGTAGGTACTGCCATACAATTTTTTAGCAATTTTGCAAAATCTTATTTTTCTCAAAACAACTTTTCTTAAAAAATAAATAAAATAAATTCTATCCAAAGGCTACCTTTGGATAGAAAAAATGTTTCCAAATGGTTATTAAAAGTGCCTCCCACAGAATCATTTTTTATTTTCGATTCTCTTAAAAACGGTATTTATGATTTCAATAATTTTTTGGGTACAGAAGCTTAGAAAAAATATAAACGGTTTTTTTTACGAACATTTTTAAAACAATATTTTTTGGATTTTTAAGCAAATGTAAACAAACATTTTTTTGAAAACCAAATTCATATTTTGAAAACTTTATGCTCTATTTCTTTGAAACCCGGTATTTAAGGGTTTTTTAAAACTTTAAGAAATAATTTAAGAAAAAAATATATATTTATGAAAAAATAACCGTATCTTCCATACAAAATATGTTGAAAACCCGCTGAGGAAAATATTTGTTTTCCTTAAGAACGACTCCTACGATTTTGATAAAAACTTTTTTTTCATGCATATGTGCGATATACTACCAACAATTATAAAAAATCAAAACTTCGCACCTATTAATAGTAGGTACCTCCCATAGAACGTATTTTTTTTTATTTTATATTTTCTCACTATCGGCAGAACGGATCTAGATTATATTTTTAATAGAAAATTAAAACAACATATCAACTTTTAAAAAAATATATTTTTGAAGTTTTTAAAAAGTTTCAATCTTTTTTTTTTAATTCGATTAACTCGAAAACGGGTTAAAATTTTATTTTTAATTTTGGTTTTATATTCACATATATAAATACTTAAGATTTGCATCCCAAAATTTTTCCTTAAAAATGTTTTATTTGATACGGGTGATTCTACAAATAGGTAATGGAAGAAAGTGTTGATAATTTTGGCAAAACATTTTTGGAACCAATTAATGTAAAAACTAACTTTAGTTGAACTTAAGAAGGTCCTTTCACATAATTGAAAGCAGGCAGTCCAAAATATAAAATAATAACGATTTTGTGGGCATTTTTTTGAAAAGAGGTGTTCCAGGCAGCTAAAATTTTTTAGCACAATATTCCGCCCACCTAAATGGGGGGAAAAAGACCACCCTGCACAAACAATGCTCATTATTTTTACCCACCTTCTGGAATTTATTATAATTTTGCACTCATTAGGCTGTTGTACTCCTACCAAACTCATGTGAGTTGCAGATTGGTTTGAAAAAAGTCTAAAGCTTAGAATAGACGGTCAACGTAAGTGGTTAATACATTGACTCCATGACGTCGTCAAAAACCATCATCAATATACTCTCAACATAAGCTATGACATAAATATTAACGCATGAAATTTTGACGGTCACACAAATTACAGCACTCGATCAATGTTGCCCCAAAATGCATTGACTTGTTGTCTGTGTCAACGTGATTGGTACGAACGGATTGACACGTAAAATGTTGACGATTACAATCCTTGAACACATTCGAACACTATGAACGTTGATGCGGAGTTGACAAGAGCTAAATTGGATCATGCTTTGACGATCACACGACATTGACTATAATGTTAGCGAACAAAACAATGTGGATAAATTAAAAAACCTCTTCAAAATCTGGAATTTTTACAAAAAAAATTTACTGATCCGGAAAAATGGGCAAATTTATTTTTTGGGGCTTATGTTCCCCTTAACTGGGATATAAGCCCCAAATCTAATTTGGGATTTATGTCCCATCGTACAGAGACCTAAGTTCTGAATTTTTTAGTCGAAAATGGGACATACGTCCCGAAAACAAAAACAATTTTGTGGATAGGTATTTAGGATAAATTCAAAGTTTCTCTAAATCCAGATTCTAAAAATGCAAAAGAGACTTTGCATTCACCCAACCTCGCACCCACCCCAAATGCTAAAGTGTGCCCCAGCAGGGGGTTGCATACATACCTTATTGTTTATTCGCCGTAATCCTGGGTGCCAGTACTGTATTTATGTAAAACAAGGCAAGTGAAAATAAGATCAGTGCTAGCACCCAGCGTTACGGATAATAAACAGTGAGATATGCAACCCCCCTGCTGGGGCACACTATAAGACTTGGGGTTGGGATGGGTGCGAGGTGGCTGTATGCAAAGTTCCTGTTGCATTTAAATCTTGAAACTGTACTTTGTATTGGAGTAGGTATTACCGAAAAAAATAAATCGAGAGAACAATCCCGGTTCTACCATTCGTCAGCTGTGGTCTCTTTAAATTGTCTCCATAGGTATATGCAAAAATAAAAAAAAATTATGGCTGGGACATTAGTCCGAAATGTTTTTTTGGGACTAATGTCTCAGTAGGGTGGGACATAAGTCCCGAATCGAATTGAATTAAGTGTGACATAAGTCCCAAAAAAAAACTTCGGGACGAAAAATTCGAATCGATTTCGGGGCTTATGTCCCAGTAAAGTGGGACATAAGTCCCGAAAAATAATTTGGGACTTATGTCCCTGCGCCGAAAAATGTGATTTTAGGGAAATTTAATCGAAATACACTTTTTCCGTCAAATATAGTTAGTCATCCATCTGTCAAGCCATCAATTGTCTAATTCCATTGAAGGATGGCTAAGATGTCGATGGATTAAAAAATCTCTTAAGAATTTAAAAATTGTTTAAGGTGTTTTTCTGCTCCTGAAAAAAGTGATTTTAGGGCAATAGAGTGACATTTGGATCGAAATATACCTTTGCCGTCTAAATATTATTCGTCCCCCAGTTCGTCAAGCCATCAACTGTCGATGTACCTATTAAAAATCCTCAAAAAAGTGCAAAATTTTCGAGATTGAGATGAAGGTCAACGCAGGCAACGTTGATATGGCAGAAAACTCTGCTGTGTCAACATAAGGATACAGTCAACGCATTGGTTAGCAGTTTGCGACCAAAGGGCCCCTTTCACAATTTTTTTCTAAGTTACAGCTTTTCATAAAATTGTTGTTGCTAAAATTGGTGTTAAATCTCACGAAACATTAACACAAAATGGAAGGGTGAGCTAAAAACTTTATGGAATACATGAAATGACGTCCCAACCTTCATCGCTTTAATCCTTTGCCTGATTTCCCTTTGTTGTCTAGTCTAATAAATTCCATGATAATAACAGATAATTAAAGTTTAACTTTCTATTTAATTGAGTTTATTTTTAAAATCGAGGTAATTATTTTCTGCACCCTGTGAAGGTAAAAAAATTATCTCGGAGTTGTGGCTCGGTAGATATGTGAAAAACACCTTAATCCTGATTTTTTCTCTCTTTCAATAAAAGAAGTATACCAACCTGCCAAGCGAACCATTACCCGATTTTCCTCCCACAATCATGTGAAAACGATTCTCCAACACAATATCGAACGTTACTGGATCCAATTTTTGGGATGACACTTTTTGCTTTGTTCCTCCTGGGGTTCACATATTGGATGGGTTATTTTGTGTAAGTTCATCGTCTCTGTCGTTGTGTCGATATGGAAACAATTCACCATGGGTGCCACCTAAGTTGGAAGGAAAAACGCAGAATTTATTTTTTTTTGTCGTGTGTGTTTTGTTCCTGCTGTTGTCCTAATATCCCATCGAATAGAAAGCAATAAAATAAATTCTTCCAAAATGATCGAGGCAATCAGCTTATTTTTAGAGCAAGCAAAAAAAGGACCCGTGGTAGAGTGTTACCAAGGTAATGCGCGTATAGGTAAGTTTGTATGTGTATCGATATGTAGGTATGTGCACGCAAATGAGGTGCTACAAACGGAAAACGATTACAATTTATTTTCATATAGCCATTTTCCATAGCTGTATTGAGTTAGATGGGCAGCGATTTTCAGGGACACAGATTTTTTTTAGGGATTTTCCTCACGTAAGTGAAGTTAGTGCTGGATATTTTCTTAAAAAAAAATATCTTCCAAAAAGGGGTTTTCTTTATTCGATTTTCTGGGTTGGCTTGTCTTCTTCTTGTGCTGCGGCATCTTTCTCATTTGACATTAATATATTTATGTCGCCTTTAGACAGTGCACGCCGGTAATGGTGGCTGTGGTTGTGGCCTTGTGGGAGTGCGGTATTAGAGAAAAAGAAAAAGATAACAGTAATATCTTTAAGAAGGATTTGAAGGACAATCGTATCTTGGGTAAGTAGAAGTTACTTGTGAACGTTTAGGGAATACTATAAGCTTGACACCTAGTGTCGTTAGAGAATTGGATTGAGTAGCTTTTTATTTTGTTTTTTTTTTTCTGTCCCAGGGATGATTGTGGTTTGGGGGATTTAAGGATATTCTTGGTGTGTTGTATCATAAGCTTAATAAGGATATCGTTTGGTTGTGAAATTGAAAAAAAAGTAGCTAAACGCTTTTGAAGTGGTATAAATGGCAATAAAAAAAGGTTTTGCTATAAAAAACAAATCTGAGCAGAGAAAAAAAACTCTTCAATATAGATAATCGCTTTTCCTTTGCGTTGTCAAGTTTCATTTTAAGAGAGAAGAGGTAGATTATGGTTTGTGAAAGAACTGAAGACATTTTTACCTACCCCTAGAAATCATGTAAATCTTCTTGTTGACATTTCATTAAGACCAAATGCTGTTTTTATTTTTTTATGTTTCTCTGAATTTTTTTTTTTTTTTGCTATAATTTGAGTTGTCTTTTCTTACTAAAGCAATACCTATGTATATCGGCCATTCCAAAGTAACGGAGAAGACAATCGGACGCTTGTAGTAAGGTTTTTCTTGTTAAGAAATTAATATTTTTTTATGAAACTCAGTGGTTTTTAAGAATTCATCACAAAGTACACGACACAGAAGTTTCACCAAAAAATTATGAAATTTAGTAAGTTTATTCATAAAAATAGACGGTAACGGAGAAGACACGTACGATTTAGAGATTTCCGACCATTGCCTTGAAGTTTAAAACTCTGCGCCGTCCATTATGATATGAAGTTGATTTTTTTTGCACACTTTCATAATACCAACATTTATGAAAAACCATCCTTGGTTTAATGCCAAGTTTCATTTTACTAACAGAAACAAATATGAAAGATGGTAACGGAGAAGACAGCTAATGGTAACGGAGAAGACACGTACGATTAAAGATTTCTCTTTTGTTCAGTTATATTGAAATTCGTATTTTTAAATTATTCTCATCAATGATAAAAGTGATTCAGGCAATTGAAAAAATGTGTGTTAGATTTCATTGAAATCGGTTAACGTTAACAAGTGCTAGCGAGCACTTGAAATTTTTCATTCAAAACACATGGGGTTTTCACAGTTTTTACTCAAAATATCAGCAAAATTGTAAAAGTTGATGGAAAATCTTTAAACTTGGCACATAAATTAACTACTGTTAAGATTATCAAAAAAAAAATATTTTCAATAGTTTTGCATAATATTAACCCCATCAAAAAATTTAATTAAAAATCGTTGTTTTTGTGCATTTGTTGCTATTTTAAATGGAGTAACTGTTTTTTACAAAAATAAAAAAAATATATTTGTATACTCCTTATGGTATTTAGCATATTTGCCAAGTTTAAAGTTTTTCCATCAACGTTTACACTTTTACGGGCCCTTTGAGTAAAAGACTGTCAAAACACCATGTTTTTTATATGAAAAACTTCAAGTGCTCGCTAGCACCTGTAAACGTCAACCGATTTCAATGAAATTTAACAGATTTTTTTTTTAGTTACCTTGATCCATTTTAAGCAAAGGGATCAAGGAAATTCAGATTTAAAAAAAAAAGTGCCTGTGAGTCGTTGAAATTTGGATGAGAAAGTGCAATTTTGTCTTCTCCGTTACCCTGTTTTAGACAGTAAGACATGATTTAAAAATCTATAAAAAATCCACCATAATCCTTTTTCAAGTCTTGCTTTGTATGCGGAATAATTTTACAAACACTAATATAGTTCGCCATTTATACCAACTTTAGTCATTTTTCGGTAACGGAGAAGACCTGAAATGTTCAGTCATTTTGAGGCGTAATACTATTTTTACAGCACTCCTATTAGAAAAATAGTAGTTAAGAAGTGTATTGAAAACACTTATAAAGACCTAACTGCACATCGCCATTTGCATCACAATTTATAGAGAACTGATAGCGGCAAAAATGCCGAAAAATGCCCAGATACGAAAGATAAAGTATGAGCTTTTTTGATCACTTCCCTATTTTACAACAACAAGTAAAATTTTATATTTACAATTTTTTCGTTAACTCTAATATATATTGTAAATATTGGCATATTTAAATATATTTTTTTCCTTAATCTGAAATTGAGTTGCTTGGTTTCGAAATTTTTGGAATGGCCGATATACGTATACATGCATGTACGTAATGTTTGGCTCTATATTGGTTTTTAATAAGGTTTATGTTGTAAAACGTCTACCTACAAAACTATTTAAATAGTTAAATGTCTAGCCGTGCCGCACTATGGGCCCAGGTGACATTTCGCGAATCAAAGATCCATAAGTTAATGTAGGTTTCTAAAGGTTATATTAATTAAAAGAAAAATGGTTTGAATGGTAGCTTCACTAATTTCATTTAAACAGTGTCTATTCTAGTGAGCACTTTAGAAAGGGTTAAATAATAGAAAGACTGGATGGAAACATAATTTTTTAATTGAAATCTGAGCTTTAAGTATTCCAAAATTCATTTCTGTGAAGAAATTAATAAATAAAAGATATTATTTTGAATGACTTAAAAACACTTATTTTATTTATTTATTCACTTAAATGCATTTCGGAAGCAATGCTTCCATCGTCAGTAAGTTTTATATAAATAAAATAATACAAACAAAATTTTTGATTGATATTAAATACAAATAACTCAATACAAACAAAAAAAAACTACACAAACAAATTTATAGTGAATTTACGATCTATTGTAAAGTTTTTTGAAAATTGGATCTTTTATTGGTCCATCGTCACTATTCATTAAATTATTTCTATTTTTAACAATGTAAAGAGATTCATATGCATCGGGTTTTCAAGTGGACGTTATTTTTACTGATTTTCAGAAGGCATTTGATTGTATTATGCAGCTTTTAAAAAAACTTGAAAAGTTTGGTTTTCACTCAACCCTTTTTAAGTGGATAGCTAATTATTTGGTCAATAGAAATCAAATAGTAAAAAAATTTAACTTTACGTCTAAAGTAATAAATGGTTCATCTGGTGCCCCCAAGGAAGCCATCTTGGACCTTTGTTGTTTTTAATCTATGTAAATGAACTACATATATTAGGTTAGGTTAAATGGGGTGGTGGTACGAGAAGGTCGCATCACCTCACTCGGATCTCAATGGATCCATTGTGCTCCCCTGGGTGTAGGCAAGGTAGGTATAAGGAGGGGGAAGGAAATCGATTATTGGAAGCTTAGGTATGGGGGGCCTCCTTGAACCATCCTGAGTTCTGAGTGAATTTAAGGATGTTTCTTAGTGGCAAACACGAGACGTCGCCCAATTCGTCGAAAAAGTATTCTCCGGGGCTGCCTTTCTAGTTCTGGCTAGGCTGGGGCATTCACAGAGGAAGTGAACTGAGCCCTCCTCCGCCTCTTCATCCTGACACCCTCTACATAAGTCAGATGAGCCGATGCCCATTCTACTTAAGTGGGTTCCCATTGTGTTGTGACCCGTTAGGATTCCAACCAATAGGGATAGTTGAGGCCTGCTTAGCTTGAGTAAATACTCAGTTTTTTTCTTTGAAATATCCGGCCATAAGTTCCTCGAAATACGACAGGTATCAATTGTTGACCATCTATCGCTGGCAACTTTGAGAAAACTCTGGCAGATTCTTCTTTTTTCTTGCTCTAGAGGCATAAGAACAGAGCAGTCGGTTTGGCTCGGACCAAGAGATGATCCGTTTTTGGCCAGTTCATCTGCCATTTCGTTCCCGTATATGTCACGATGTCCTGGGACCCATCGAAGGATAACTGTATTTGATGCGCTCAGTAATTTCAACTTATCACGACAGCGATCAACCAGTTTTGACTTTGTAACAAATGAGGTGATGGCTTTGATTGCCGCCTGGCTATCAATAAAAATGTCAATGTTTTTGTTAACTAAATTACATGTGTAAAGGCTCTTTGCAGCCTCACAAACTGCGAGCACTTCCGCTTGAAAGACACTGCAGAAGTCTGGAAGCTTTATTGATCTGTCTAAGGGAGGGTTAACTGAATAAATGCCTGACCCTACCCCTTCGTTAATTTTTGAGCCGTCTGTGAAGACCGAAACATGATTATCGTTTATGACCCGGTTTTCCGTCCAGAGTGTCCTTGTGGGAATATCTGTTAGGGCTACCGGATTAAAATCAATGTGCGGTAATGTGTAGTCTGTCTGAATGTTTATGTCGGTAAATTTCATAATAGTTCTATGACCGTAAAGGCCCTTTTTCCAATGATTGCATTGTTGAAGTCGCAGAGCACTTTTGGCCGCCATCTCTTTCGTAAAAAGATCGAGTGGGGCTAGTGAGAGGAATGTTTCTAGGGCTGCAGTTGGTGTAGTTCTTATGGCACTGGTAGTACCTATACATGCTAGTCTTTGAATTTTAGTCATGGTTCTAAGATTGGTTGCCTTATCCAAGGCTGGCCACCAAACCAAACATGCGTAAGTTAGGATTGGCCTTATTATGGCTGTTTACATCCAATGAATGGTTTTAGGGCTTGGACCCCCATCTTTTACCGAAGATTCTACTGCAAGTATAGAATGCTATTGATGCTTTCTTTTCTCTTTCCTTTATGTTTTCTTTCCAGTTGAGTTTACGATCAATAATCAGACCAAGATATTTTGCCGTACCAGTTATATGGAGCGGTGTCCCATTTATGGTAGGGGGGTTTATATTTGGAATGTTGCGTTTTCTTGTAAACAGAATTAGTTCCGTCTTGAGTGGGTTGACATTAAGTCCACAGCTTTTGGCCCAGTGATTGAGCTTGTTAAGGGATGTTTGTAGGAGGTCGCACAGTGTGGGGACAAATTTCCCTGAGGCCATAATTACAATATCATCAGCGTATGCCACGACTTTTACCCCGCTGAGACTGAGATTAACCAGGATCTGATTAACGACCAGAAGCCAGAGCAAGGGAGATAAGACCCCTCCCTGTGGAGTACCCCTACACGTCCTTACTTTAAGCTTACTTTGACCCATTTGTGCATTTACAAGTCTCGACTGAAGCATGGAGTCAATCCAATTTGAGAGCCTTGGATCGATACCCATCGAGTCTAGGGCTTGTCGAATTGCAATGTTTTCAACATTATTGAAGGCCCCTTCTATGTCAAGGAATGCTCCCAAAGTAAATTCCTTGAATTCTATTGATTTCTCAATTGTGCTTACCACCTCATGAAGTGCTGTCTCAACAGATTTGCCCTTCATGTAAGCATGTTGGGCCTGCGAGAGAACATTTTCATTAAGCTTTAAGTGTATGTGAGTTTCTATAAGTCTTTCTAAGGTTTTAAGAAGAAAAGAGGATAGGCTTATTGGCCTGAAATCTTTTGGTTCAGTGTGAGTGGGCTTGCCAGCTTTGGGAATGAATATGACATTGACTTCTCTCCAACTAGAGGGAATATAGGTGATGTTTAGACAACCCCTAAACATTTCCACTAGAATCGGAACTACTATGTCTTTAGAGCTTTGGAGCATAACTGGAAGAATTCCATCAGGCCCTGCAGACTTGTATGCTGAGAAGGAGTCAATGGCCCATGCCACCTTCTTACTATCTACTATTTGATTACCAATATTATTAGAGATTTCACAAATGGTAGGGCCTCTGTCCACAGGAGGAGTGTCGACGACACATCCTGGGAAGTGAGTGCTCATAAGTGATTCTAAAGTCTCAGAGCAGGAGTCTGTCCAGGTATTATCCGGTCTTTTAAGAAAGCCCGGAGCAGCATGAACTTTAGACATGACTTTCCTAAGCCTAGCAGCATCATTTGTAGACTCTATGTCTGTACAGAATTTTTGCCAGGCTGCTCTTTTTGCATAAGTTGTTCGGTTTTTGTATTCTCTTTTACTGATCTTGAACAAGTCCCAATCAGTAGGTTCGTTACTATATTTAGCTCTATTAAAAAGCCTCCTTGAATTTTTCCGGAGGATGGATAGTTCCTTAGACCACCATACGGGGTTGAGCTTTCTCTTTCCTTTGGTTATGGGGCAAGAACTTTCGTAAGCAATGTGAATTGCTGACGTTAGTTCTCTGACATTTTTTTCAATATCTGAGCTGCTTAGCATAGGTCGATTTTCATAGGGGCCCAAAGATAAGGCCATTCTTGTATTGAAGGCTTCCCAGTTGGTTTTCCTGGGGTTTCTATAGGGCTTTGGATTATCTAAGTTGTGTTCTAATTGGAATGTTATCATTCTATGGTCTGAGAATGTAACATTACTTGAGACTTTCCAGTTACTGATTGCAATGGAATCAGAGTTAGTGGAAAGTGTCACGTCGAGCACTTCTCTTCTACTTCTAGTAATGAATGTTGGTTCATTACCTCTATTTAAAATCAAAAAATTGTTCTTAATTATAAATTCAAAAAGTGACTCACCTCTTGCATTGGTATCAGAACTACCCCACTGTAGATGATGGGCATTTGCGTCGTAGCATGCTATCAGGTCCCAGCCGTTCCTACCTGTTGTTACAGCGAGGTCTTCAAAGGCATGTGATGGAGGTGGCGTCGGTTCGTCGCCTGGCATGTAAGCGGAGGCTAAGATCAGGGGCGGTGCCCCGTCCCTTTCGCACTTCACTGCTGTAATGTCTCTACTACAATGGGGAGATAAGAGAAAGAGATTTAGATTCTTTTTTGCTACTATGCAGGTGCGATAGTTACCTTCTAGAGGCCCTTTTTTGAAGTACAGGATATACTCTTTGGACCTAAGTCCGCATATTTGGCCACTGTTAATCCATGGCTCCTGTACCAGGGCAATGTCAATGTTTTCTTTCAATATGTAGGAGGTTAAGGTGGCAGAGGCCAACTTACTGTGCTGTAGATTTAGTTGTAGCACTTTCATCATTTTTTTCTTTATTTTGTAAGTTGACAACCGTTACCGGTCTCACCTTTACCTCATTGATACCGATACAAAGCTTATACCCTCCAGATGGAAGCAGAGCCATCGTTTCATGGTTGAGCATGAGAATAGCTTCCTGGCCTGTTTTGGTAGGCTCTTCCATCTCCATGACCTGCCAATCGGCGTTCGGAAGGTCAGGATTGAGTCTTCTTAGGAAGTTCAATAGCCTTTCCTTCGTCATGCGCGGGCCCGGGATATTTATTCGGACTTTGCACGTGAGAATCTTAAACCCTTTGAACGTCGACAAAGGCCCGAATTTTGGCAAAGTGTTGGTAGAGGAGAGCACTTCGTCGCTTACGCGATCAAGCAACTTTTCCTCCACCTGAGCCCACTGCTCATCACTAAGCTTTCTATCCGAGCTCCCTTCATTGATAACGGCCACCTGAAGGCTCTCTTTTATCAAATCAGCTAGCGTGCCTGCATTATTTGCGGTCTTAGGCTTCTTATTTGCTGTGATCGGAGGGGGAGTCGAGTCATTGTGCCTGTTTCTTTTCCTATGACTACTTGGATCAGCGTTATCGACCCTTGAGTGTTTCGGACCACTGAAAGTAAGTCTTCCAGAGATCGTTCGCACCTGTGGGTTGCTGCCTTTCGTCGTCTGGGAAGAGGAGGCACCCTGGTCTTTAATTTCTTTGTTGCTGTCATCCGCTTTAGGTCCGAATGGGGGCTTGTTATTGGCCTCTAGTTTAGCTAGAAGCTTTTGGGCCCAGCTCAATCTTTTCCAATCTCGCAGATTTAGCTTCTTTGGGTCGCATTGGCCATACCTTCGTACGGCTCTCCTGGCATTCTCGATCCTTTTGTATTCCGGATCCTGTTTCCCTTCCTTGTTCTGCTTATTAGGATGCACCAGTTTCTCCTTGATCGGGTTTGGCCCATGCGGGCTTCGACCTTCGGAGGTGGTATGCAGCAAGGTGCTAGAACACCCTGCGCCATCCGCGCAGACTTCGGTTGGTACGCTGAATCCGGAACCTTTGGGAGTCGAGGTGACATTGGCACCCGACAATGTCAGGGTTTTGGCCAAAGATTCGCCTTGGGAGTTTTTGTTCCGCTGTCCCATAGCAGGGTTTTCAGCCACCGTGACATCTGCGTCCGAGCTGTCTGAGCTGGCGAATGATTGATAGTCGTCTTCGAGGAGTGTATTCTCCTCGTCTGACGCCATCACTCCCTCGTCAGCCCCCACAGCCCCAACGTCAGAGTCAAGGAAGTCCATGAGATCCTTAGAAAGGACATCATCAACTTCATTGGCACCACTGCTAGGGTCAGGATTGCCGTCTTTGGCATTTTGTTGTTGTTTATGGATATTTTTTGTCACTGGCGACTTATCCTCTTTCGAGGCCAAGCCATCGCCGACAGCCGTGACTACTGCCGACTCTTGAGCGTATATCCCCACTCGAGTTTTATTTTCTTTGTACTGACTTTTATCCATATTTATTCATTAGATTAACATCTCTGTTTTGTTATTGGTTTGCTTGGTTGCATGACACTGCAGCTGGGTTGCTGAAGGGTCAAACGTAAGCCCCCCCACCACGACAAGGTGAAACCTCGGGGGGGGGGGGGGGTAAACTACATATATTACTGGAATATACTACTGGTTTGTTATTTGCAGACGATTTTAAACTTTTTTCAATCATAAACATAAAAAGTACGAATGATTGTCTTAATCTACAAAGTGACATAAATAAAATAGTTGATTGGTGCAAACTAAATTTTTTGTCACTGAACATTAAAAAATGTAATTCTTTCTCATTTTATAGATCAAGAACATTAGTCTTATATGATTATAATATTTCAAATATGGTTTTGGGTAGACTTTCGGAAGTGAAAGATCTTGGGAAAGTTTTCGATAAAAATTAAATTTCTCTTTGCATATGGATTTTATTATTGCGAAGGCAAACTCAATGCTGGGTTTCTTAAAACAAAATTGCTCAGAATTTTCTAATCCTCATGCAATTAAAGCAGTTTATACTTCACTTGTCCGCCCTCATTTGGAATATGCTTCAGTTGTTTGGGATCCATTTTACACAATTTCAAAATGTCGTATTGAAAAAGTTAAAAATCTTTTACGAGGTTTTTGGTTAGACAATTAAATTGGAATTTGCCAGAAATGTCAAGTTATTCCACTAGATGTGCTTTGGTTGATATAAATACTCTAGAAAATCGTCGTCTTGTTAATTGTGTTATGTTCATTTATGATATATTGTCTTACCATATAAAATGTCCCTCTTTACTAAATTTTTTTAAATATTTATGTTCCAGGAAGAAATTTACGATCCAGAAAATTATTTTATATTCCCTCGCATAGATATAATTATGGCTGTAATGAACCTTTCAAAAGATGCATGAGATTATTTAATGAACTACATTTTAATTTAGATTTAAGTCTTGAAAGAAATGTATTTAAATTAAAAATAATTGAAAATGTAAGTACAAATGTAAATTAGCTTATCTCACTACACTGGCTTATTTTTATATTTTGTCTACTAAAAATTGTTCTTAATTTTGATGTTATTTCTGGATAGAAATTGAATTTTGACCATTTCTTTTGTTCATCTTGTTCATTTCTGATTTTTCGTATTTCAATGAATTCTCTTTTTTTTGTCATCGGGATATTCCAAGCTCTAAAAATCATTGAATGGAAGGCTGATATTTTGTGTTCAAATGAATGAAAAGAGTCCTATGTTATATATCTTAGAGTATTTGAAAGTTTTCGATAAATATCAAACTCGAAATTTTCACCTTTTCTAATTATAGTCAAATCTAAATAATTTAATCTTCCATTTATTTCTTCTTCGTAAAGCCCGTATGATACTACATTTTTCTCTCATTTTTAATAAACTGAAAATGAAATTAAAGCGGAACGTACAATTTCTTATTCAAACTTTGATAGGTGTGAGTGGGTACGCACTATATCCATAAATGTAAAAATGTCACAAAAAATCTATGAAAAATATGATTTTAAAATTAAATTTGTCAGATTCTGGCAGCTTTTCTTGATAGTTCAGAATTAAAAATGAAAAATTATTTCAAGGTACACTCAGTTACAAAAGTAGATATACACTGGACCCTAAAGAACACTAGGTTATGATGTATATTTTCTTTTGGGACACATTGTAAATGTGAAATTTAATTTAGAGAAATGCTATCCCTGTCTTAAAAACACTTTTTATCCCTTTTTTGCTCTGCTGACACTTTGATAGATTAAATGAGAAATAAAATGAAGAAAAAATGTAGTGTCATACGGGCTTAAGTAAATTTGATTGTTGGATATTCTGTTCTATTTACTAAAGGGCCCTGGAGACGCTCGAACATGGTGCCAGTGAAAATGTCAAACAGCCGGAATAAAAATTAAATTAATGTGACAGTGAATATTTTTAATGACATATAAGTCGTAAGAATAATGAAGTTCGAGTAGTTTGGTTTCTGCTTGGTTTCAGTTTCTGCGGAGTTAAGTCGAACTATGTTCACTCGCACCATGTTCGAGCGTCTCCAGGGCCCTTAAGTTTATTAGACTTCGAAGTTCTTGTTTTTTTACTATGGTCCATACATCATCTATGTATCTGAACCAAATTCTAGGAAAAATTCTTGCATTTTTCATTTTAGTTTCTTAATTTGACATGAAAAAAATTTGCCAAAAACGGAGTCAAATGTGAACCCATACTGCAAGCAAACTTTTGTCGATAGAATTTTTGATTAAACTGAAACCAATTTTCATTCATACATAATTTTGTAAGGTTAGAAATTAATCTTAAAAATAGTTTTGAAAACATCATTTTTAAAACGGAAACCATAATTTGGGCCCATAGAGTGTCGGTAACTTCTTGCTTTGTTTTTCGAGGAATTGAAGAAAACATATTGTTAAGGCAACTCACTGACGTTAAATCCCATCGTATGTGCCTTGCAAGTGTTGAAATAAGTTCTAACAAAAAAACTTTTGAAAAACAAATCTGTGAGCAGCATTATCTATGCATCTTTAGCATTTATTACCCCTGCAAGCCCCCGAGGTTAAGCTTTAGACATTCGATTTTAAGGCACTACGAACTAACTCCCAAATGACTTAACTCCCAATGAACCAACTCCCAAAAAAAGTGGGACTTAGTTCATATGTACTAACTCCCATTTTTTTTAAGAACTAAATCCCAACTGTGTAATGAACTAAGTCCCAAAATGAAGATGAACTAAGTCCCAGCAGTGGGACTTAGTTCATTATGAACAAAGTCCCAAATGAACAAACTCCCAGTTCCTTTAGAAATAAAACATAAATAAAATTTCTCAAAGGAACTAAGTCCCAAACAGTTTTAATCGCAAAGCTTGGCAAAAATGAAACCAACATCCATTAACTATTGCATTAGGCAAATGCGTTTCGAAGACCAGCTTCATAGTCCGTCATAAAACTTTTTGCCTCAAATCTGAAAATACTTTCATATATGTAACTAAACAAATGGGTATAACAATCCCAACTTTTTTATCCATCAGTATAAAGAAAAAAGGATAGATCTTCAAAAAATGTATGTTCCTTAATTAGATCATAAAAAAATAATGACAGTGAAGGCTCGGTGCAGGGGGGGCGCGCGCCCGTGACCACATGCCCACATTAATGAAATAATAAAAAGTGAAAACCCAGGGAAGGCTCGGCGCGGGGGGGGGGGGGGGGGGGGCGGAGCACGCGCGCTTGGGCCCGTCCGCGCGTGCAACACACCGGCGCGCGCACGCGTGGACGGGCGCGGCACGCGCGGACGGGCGCAGCACGCGCGGATGGGCGCGGCACGCGCGGACGGCCACGGCACGCCCGGACGGCCACGGCACGCGCGTGCGGGTGCGTGCAAGCGCGTACCAGCGCAGCACGCGCGGACGGGCGCGAGCGCGCGTGCTCCGCCCCCCCCCCCCCCCGCGCCGAGCCTTCCCTGGGTTTTCACTTTTTATTATTTCATTAATGTGGGCATGTGGTCACGGGCGCGCGCCCCCCCTGCACCGAGCCTTCACTGTCATTATTTTTTTATGATCTAATTAAGGAACATACATTTTTTGAAGATCTATCCTTTTTTCTTTATACTGATGGATAAAAAAGTCGGGATTGTTATACCCATTTGTTTAGTTACATATATGAAAGTATTTTCAGATTTGAGGCAAAAAGTTTTATGACGGACTATGAAGCTGGTCTTCGAAACGCATTGAAAACTGTTATGGCAAATCTCCTAACGGTGTATTTATATCCGGTTCAAATCTGAACTCCCTTACAATAACTTAAAATTATCAAAAATTCAATTTTTGACAAAATGAACTTACTCCTACTTTTAGCTTAGTTGTTGCTCTCTCGCAAAAATAAAAATGAACTAACTCCCACTTTTTTCCTGGTGGGAGTTAGTTCATTGGGACTTTGTTCATAATGAAATTAGTCCCCAATGAATTAACTCCCAACTTTATGAACTAAGTCCCACTAGAAAATTTGATGGGAGTTAGTTCATTTCGACTAGTGGGAGTTAAGTCATTTGGGAGTTAGTTCGTAGGGCCGATTTTAACTAGCATATACATTTACAGTCAAAGACTTTATTTTTAGAAAATGACGAATGTCTGACAGACTTGTCATTTTGACCTATGAATGTTTTGAGACACCTGAAATCAAAACAAAATATCAACTTGCAGTCAAAATTGGAGGATTGAACAAGAATACGTTCAAAACTGAAGTTATGAATAAAAAATACAGAATAAAGAAAAAATATCAAATAGAAAATCATAAAAGGATAAAAGCTGTCAAACCAACACTAAAATACGGTTGAAAAATGCATAATGGCTTAACTTAACTAACAAAAACAATGAAAAAAAAAAGTTCAGTACTCTTCGGTGAATCCAGTAAAAGTGTATTCACAAGAAAAATTATTTAAAAAATATTTCAGAGAACTTTGTGAAATGTTTCCCATTTTCTTCAGAAACGTTTTTCTTCTATTTATTTATTTAATGCACTTGAATATGAATATAATGAATACGAGAGAGAGAAAAATACGTGGTATCCGACTGTTAACACCGTGGACACAGTTTTGTAAATGTTTAGGTTGTTAGCCTAGGTATACAGAATACATGGTATGTTATTCCGAGTTGATTTTCTTTTTCGTTCTGCGCATCTACGTCACTTGTGGACAAAAACGTGTAGAAAAGACAACAATAAATCAAAAACAAAAAACAAATGCAAAGAGAATTGTATCACTAGTTGACAAAATACGTGAGAGAGATAGGATAACGATATGCGCAATATCATACCATGTATTCTATATACCTTGGTTGCTAGCAAGCACGAGGTTTCCCTAAACAGTAATTTTTGAGCTTTGAAACTCAATCTTAAAAGTGCCAAAGTAGCTAATAAGGAGTTGGAAAAAAAAATTGTAATTATACGTATTAAAATTTGTAAAAAAAAAAAAGTGTGTATTCGCCCGAGTGAACCACTATTTTAATTGAATGAAACTTTGTATTAATTTTATTTGAGTGAGTTGCTCGTACAAATTGAATTCTATTCTTCGTTTTTTTTTTAACAGTTCAACTTCGTTTATTGCTACATTCATCTATTGTAGAACATCGCGTGTATTTTTTTTTTTTTTTTTTCAATATCGTTTAAAAGACCCCACCCAAAAGATTTGAAGATCGGAACTTCGAATTAAAATAATACTATTCAAACTTTTTTTTGTTTATTATTATTATTATTATTATTATTATTATATAATATTATTTCAACAAAAGAAAGGTATTTTCGAAAACAAAATCCTTGTGGCAAATAGATGAACTACTTATTGCAAGACTTTTGTTTCACTTACTTTTAGTAATTTTTGTATAGAAACAATTTTAGAAAATATTTATATGTATGTATGTCATTTGGGAAGAGTTATGTTGCAAAATGAGAAAATTTAATGATTTTGAAGAGATGATTATTCAAAAATAGAGCCCAAACATAAGAATCCACTCCAACGATTTTCAAGTGCTGGTCATTTACTTGTAAAATGACGTAAATCAACCTAATTTGGCACGCGTTTCTGAGGCCACTGTTCAAGATTGTGGATTTTGTAGGAATCCACCACCCACCCTATATTCAGCACCTAGCCCCTAGTGATTATTTTGCTGATTAATTTGAATAAATACCTTCGTGAGAGGTGATTTTTTGATGATGAAAATCTCTGAGTCAATAAATGCACAATTTTTGGAGAAGAAAGAAAGTAATTTTTTAAAACGCTTTGGAAAGATAATCACGAGAAGAAAATGCGTTTAAGTAATAGAAGATATGTAGATACGAAACAAAAACTTTATTTTCATGTTATATGTTAGATTTTGTTGTTATGTTTTTTGTTATGTTTTCGTAAGAATCACGTAAACAACAACAAACCTGAATGAAATAATAACATACGCCAGGTAATAATCGTTATCTTATAACCATTAAAACTTGCATAAAATTCAACTCATCAATAATGACCTCAAATGAATCAACTCCCGTGTTTGGAGACACGCCAAAGGTGAAACTAGAAAATACTTGATTTCCTGTAGATTATCAAATGAATTCTTTTCGGCTTTACATAATTCTGTTTTTATTTTTTATTTTTGTTGAGATTTTATGCAATGGCAATCCCCTAGGCTCTGTGATATAAGACTCCCACCAGTCATAAGGGTAATAAGAATGTGAGGTTCTTATAACGATAAGACCATAATGACTTCAATATCTGTATGGATATTGATACCATCCTCGAAAATAACATCATAAAGTCCCAGCTCGGGCGCCATTTAAAATGAATTTTAGTGTTATGTCTTTAATTTCAGAAAAGCACACAAATTATTAGTTTAAGCTTAAATTTTCTTCTTTACAAATTATTAATTTTGTTTTCTAAATCTATATTTTCAGTCACCTCACCGAATGCAGCAAATCGAATACCAAAACCCTTATCGCTTGGATTAATTTTTATTTTCTACATAACATGGATGGCAATTAATTGCATAAGCAGATAGTTTGCTTAAATTAAAAATTATTTATGCAATTATAGATACGGTTTTAAAATAATTATCATTACTACCTAGAAAATAGAATTTACAACCACAAAAAAAAATAAAACAAAAACAAAACGAAAAAACAATTAATTTTTAGAATAAATTAAAACTACAAAGCAAGCAAATTGTGAAAGAAAAAATACCTACACAAGCAGAAAAAAGTGTCAATACATAGTTAATATTTTTAACTTAAGAACATTTCTTACTGTTGAAAAATAAATAAATTACAAAAAAAATTATAATAGCATAAACAAAATACCTTTATAAATATATGTATATTTTACCAAAACAAATTTATTATATTTTTAAGAATTTTGATTTTGTTAATTTTAACGAAAAAATTGTTCTTATGAGATAATTTTTTTAAATTTATCATGTATATTATATAAGTGTATCGGGATTATAATTAATACTTAAGCACAATAAATTGCTCCCAAAATGATATAAATATAGTGCTGCTAACACTCAAATAAATCATTTTGTTAACTTAAAAGATATTAAAATCGCAAGGCATCAATTATTAACTGCAGCAACTAAGATGAAAATCCGTCCGACTAAATAAATCGGAATTAAATGAATTTTATTTATTCAAAAAAAATGAATTATATTTGAAAATATGATTAATTGGTTTTTCAGTGTATTATGTCACCGTTATTTCTTTATAAAATTTAATGCTCACAATCAAAATCACGTGTATATAATTATTATAAATAAATTTAATACAAAAAAAAACAGTTTTTAAAAAGGAAATTAAAATAATATTGTGTAAGCTAAACTTAAATCAATTAAGAAATTAAAACAAACCAAAAATAATATAGAAATTTGTAAATAAAAAAATAAAAACTCACATAAATTGACACATAAAATTTTCCAAACACTAATAATATGCAGCTTAGTTACAATTTAAACAACAAAAACAAAATGTAAAAATAAATATATCTATATACAAATATGATTAAAAAAGAAATGCAAACTTCAACTAAATTTACATTAAAAATTTTAAATAAAATAAATATTAAAAATTAAAACTAAGAGAAATGGTTTACTGAAATAACAAAATCAAAACGAAAAATATTCAATGCGTGTTCAAGGATATTTTAAAATTTAATACCAAAATACAATATATTTTTTTCCTGAATGTAAAAGAAAAAAAAATTTTGGAAATAATTTATAAGGCCTCAATATAAACGATGTAAATACATTTTAAATAATAAAATACACATTTCAGTTTTAAAAAAGTTGGAAATTGTTATTATTGTTCCGTTTCGCCCAGGTATGAAATTTGGGCTCATCAGTTACATGTTATCGTTTGCTTCTAAGAGTCAAAACTTATTCAATGGATACCAACATATAACAATATACATACATATATGTATTACTTAAGGTAGGTGAAATAAAATGAGGACTTTTTCGTGTAGAACGACTTATACTTAGCTTCTACCAGGCGTTAGAGTGTATCACAACAAAAACATAAATGTTTAAAAAAGAGCCAAGTTCTTATATGTACAAGAAACCTGTGCGTAAAAAGTCAGCCAAAAAAAGTAATGAGATCTAAAATATATGCCAAGTTTTAAGTTCATGAAGTTTAATATCGAAACAATTCGAAATCATGACATAAATTTGGTATTAAATGATTACTGATTAAAATATGGTGGGTTCACTGGTCAAGTTTTCATACATTTTAAATAAGTAAGTAGTTAAGGGAAACTTGCCAAGTAAATGCACCAAATTTTTATCAGTAATCATAACATACCAAATTTATATCATGATTTGGAATTGTTTCGATATAACTCTACTTAAGATATTTGATATTAAACTTCATGAACTTAAAACTTGGCATATATTTTAGATCTCATTACTTTTTTTGGCTGACTTTTTACGCACAGGTTTCTTGTACATATAAGAACTTGGCTCTTTTTTTAACATTTATGTTTTTGTTGTGATTTCACTCCTTTTTGCAAAGATTTACTTTGCCAGGTGAAATTCAAGCCCTAAAGTTTCATAATTTTACGACAACCGAGAGTGCTCCATATAAATAATAGCAATTCTGATAAAGTGGGTGGATGGCACGCCCCCTGAATGGAAAATTTCAAATTTTCAATTTTTTTCTTTCAAAATAATTCAAACCCTACCGATCTACCAATTTTCATCGTTCTACAACAATTGGAAAAGCTCCATATAATTTATAAGAATGTTTAAGAAAGTGGGTGGATGCCACGCCCCCTGAATAGAAAATTCAAGATTTTCGATTTTTTCCTTTGTATGCACCACAAGGTCTACCGTTGTGCGAAATTTCAAGTTTCTACGATGTCGGGAAGTGCTCCATAATTTTGATGATCTGTCAGTGAGTCAGTAAGTCAGTAAGTCAGTCAGTTACGGTTTTTGCGATTTTTGAATTCCTATATCTAATGCTAAAGAGTTGAAATTTGGTGAGCCACCTGTGTTTGATCAGCTCAGCAAATACTCCGAATTTGAAGTTTCTGAATTAATTGGTACTGAAGTTAGAGGGGGGTTGAAAATCGCCTGAGTTTGTTCCTGTAAAAAGGGTGTAGTGCCGCGAACTTGGCTGGGCACTACCGTGTCCTTTGATAAGCCTTCAAAATTGAAGAAAATTGGTTTAGGCGCTAGCTCGATGTAAAGTGGATATGAAGCCGCAAATTAATTGTTGTAGTTAAAATATTTGTACTAAATACCACAATACTATAATAAGTCCTCTTTTGACACACTTTTAAGGTTATTTAGCACCATTTTTCTTAATAGACTCACAATTTGGCTAGAGGCTAGTAACACAATTAACGAATTTCAAAAAGCTTGGAGATCTATCAAATCTACAGTTGATCAAGTTTACAATCAATTTTGTGTCTTTATGATTTGACTCAAAGAAAGTAAGAAGCTCCAGCCTCTTGAAACATATTTAACCTTACATATTACAGATCTAACCCATTGTGAACAAAGTGGCCCTAAATGGAATTTTCGAAGATTAATCATAGAGGAAAGTGACATGTCAACTTTTCCGGCAAGAATTCGAGTTGAGCTAACATTTTTGTTTTTTTTTCTTTCCGCAGCGGAAATTTAAAAAAAAAATTGTTGTTTCAGTAATCTACAAAATTAAACTTTTCATCTGTAACAAGAACCAGTTCGTTTTTTTTGAAGGTTTTTGACGCCCTGAACTTGAGTCCGACCTCAGAATCTCTTCTTGTAGTCAGGTGTCCTTAGCCTAAAATAACTAAACTCCAGGATATGATACACGACGGAATAATTTTTCTTCATAATAAAACTAATAACGATACCTGAAAGTACTAGATTTCTTCTATAAATCCATTTTGTGTCACCCCACTGTATCTTAAATTGAAATCTACTGCATGTTATGAGTTTTTCCTTATAGTGGGATATTCTTAAGAAGAACCGTTTGAAGCCACCTGGTACGGTGCCAACAGTTTCTTCAGGGATTTTAACAGGTCCCTATGCTTCCTCGAAATTGACGTAGACTTCAGTGCGGATGGTCACAAACTTGATTCTTTATGGAATGAGAGATTTTATCCCGCATAGGATAAAATCTATCGAACCGAAAGGGAATTCATGGTTTGATTTGACCTGTAAAGAGGTTATCAGGGTTAGAGAAGGAAGCTTCCGATATTGTGAGGCCAACTTCACTGAGGAAAACCGGATGAAGTTCAAACAAGCTAGTAAGACCTGTAACAGCCACATTCAACGAAGTATGACAAGAAACTATGGCAACGAATACTAAAGTGTCCCAACTCCCAAGGGTAGTAAACATTTTTAGTAATTTGTAAAAAACATTAGAAATACCATTAGATCAGGAAAAATAGCACAAATCGTATGGGAAACCTTGAAAAAATTAATTCATAAAATATTAAAATTGGAATCGACGCAGAATTGCAACCACTATAACATATCCAAAGTCCCCCAAAATCCCCGCATTGGCTTTTTGTGTAGATGCATTTGAAGAGCTGCAGATGGGGAGATCTTGGACGTCTATCAAACTAAAATATTTGTTTTGGTACAACCTAACCATACGATACATGCTTTAAGGGTAGTTTTTAACGCTGAATCTAATGAAACCAAATTCAAAATGATAAAACTACCCAAAAAGAAGTTATAGTCCTTTTTATGTAATGATGACTTTTTTTTCAGGTACAACAAGTAAAATATACCGAAAACCCTTTGAAAATAACGGTATGTTAATGAAACTTGGAATGAATGTTTCATTTGTCATAGGAACTAAGAATCAAGAGAGTTCCTAAAAATATCCATGGTGAAAGGGTGTTTTTTTTTAAGGGGGAGGGACAACAAAGAATGTTAACCATAACACCCACGTAAAAACTCTTACACTCATGAAACTCGCCAAAAATATTAAACTCTTCATGGCAACCAAGAATCAAAATAGTCCATACAAATATCTTTGTTCTAATAGTGTTTTTGGTGACTGTTAACTTTTGACTTGTTCTACGGAAATTACGATTTCAAAAATTAATTTTTTCTTGAAAAGGCTCATAACTTTGTTAAGGGTGCTTGTATCATTTTAGTTTTGCTTTTATTAGATTCAGCGTTAAAAAATACCCTTAAATCATATACCATACTTTGGGTATATACCTCAATAACACCAAATCGGAATTTTGGCTCAAATCTTCCAACTTCTTCCCAGATTTTCCCTCTCTTTAATAAAAAACCCCCGAACAAATATATTTACAAGGACTTTTTTGATTCTTGGTTGCCATGACGAATTATATATTTTTTGGCGAATTTCATGAGTGTAAGAGTTTTTTCGTGGGTGTTATGGTTAACATTCTACACTTGCCCCTCCCCCTTAAAAAAAAAAACACCCTTTCACCTTGGATATTTTTAGGGACTCTCTTGATTCTTAGTTCCTATGACAAATGAAACATTAATTCCAAATTTCATTAACATACCGTTATTTTCAAAGGGTTTTCGGTAATATTTTACCTGTTGTACCTGAAAAAAAAGTCATCATTACATAAAAAGGACTATAACTTCTTTTTGAGTGGTTGTATCATTTTGAATTTGGTTTCATTAGATTCAGCGTTAAAAACTACCCTTAAAACATGTATCATATGATCAGGTTTTACCCAAACAAATATTTTAGTTTGATAGACCTCCAAATTCTCCCCGTCTGCACCTCTTCAAATGCATCTAAGCAAAAAGCCAATGCGGGGATTTTTGGGGACTTTGGATATGTTATAGAGGTTGCAGTTCTGCGTCGATTCCAGTTTTAATATTTCATGAATTAATTTTTTCAACCTCGGAACCCATTTTTCCTGGCCTACATCTAGTCTTCGGTTCCAACACTCGTCTTCAATGACACTCTCTATGTTAGCTTAATAGATAAAACGAATTGGCTTGCAGAACAGTTTTCAGTTAATTCAACGCTGCCTGAAAGTGTCATCTGTACTTACTACGTGCACTAATGACTTCATGAGGCGAATCTTCTTTCACACTCGTGCAGTAGCGGAAGTTCTAAAAGATCTTGAAATACACAAATCCGCTGGTCCATATAGTATCCCTCCCATTGTTCTGTTTTTAAAAGCTGGCAAAGTCACTGCGTAAGCTTTTCCATCTGTCCTTCTCTACTGATCTCTTTCCGAGTGGATGTAATCAGCATTTGTCTAGCTTTTCCCTAAAAAAGGTGAATCTTTTTCTCTTAAGAAATATCACGAAGAAAGAAAACTTCTTAATGATCCGCATGGACATATTCACTGGAGATCTGTTGGTATATCTCACCGAGCTGTGGAACAAAATCTTTACCTCGTTTTGGAGAAATTTAGATGATTGCACTTGAGATTTCAAAAGCGTTTGATAGAGTTTGGCATCAAGCTCTCTTATATAAAAAATGGGTGCATTTGGTGTTGATAAATCTCTTCTTCGTTGGATTATAAATTACCTTTTGGATCGATCCACGACTTGTGTTGGACGGTTTCAAGTCTGATACTCATAAAATAAATGCTGGTGTGCCCCAGGGCTTCGTTTTACCTCCGACACGCTTCCTTATTTTTATAAATGATCTTCTGTATGAAACTTCTAATATATTAAATTGTTTCCCAGACGACAGTACCCTCCAAAAACCCATTTAAATCTCTTGGATAGAATTCTAAATAGAGCGTTGAAAATGATAGTAACAGTAACATTTGCATCTCTCGAACAACACCCCGCAATATTTCGTGCCTTCCATAATTTTATCGATATTTTTACAAACAGTGCTCTAGTGAAAAAGCCAGTTGCACTCCTCCCCTGAAGCAGGTCCACCGTAATACTTGTACATTTTAGGAATGCATATCTATCAGTTTACTCTTGAGCCCAATTTGGAACGTACAGTCAAGTATAGAGATTGTTTTCTTTGTCGCAATACACGAATGTGGAAAGCTTTACCTAGCTCTGAATTTCTCTCTCATTATGATATTTAGAACTGCCAAACCAATATGCATCGGTATCTCCTCTTGAATCCTTCCCTATTTTCCTAACACTCACACAGTGTTAAATCATTTCAAGGGTACTCAAAACCCCTTAAGTGCGCAATTATTACTAAAAAAAAAATAGAGTACCGTACCTTTTGTCAGTTTTTGGAAGAAATTATTTCGGTACGTAAGATAACCTTCAACTTACTAACTTACTTTTCCGGCTCCCGATCTATGGAGGGTCTATGCCTGAGATATTGCGGTCTTCCATGTTGATAGCATATACTTTGTTTTGTCGTCATTCACTTCAAGACCAACGCGTTTTGCCTGTTCATCAATAGCTGTGAATGCTTCAAGTACAGCTCTCTTCGTGCGGCCGATAATGTCGATGTTGTCCGCATAGCCAAGCAGTTGAGAAGACTTGTTGAAGATAGTGCCTTCCATGTTAACACCACTCTTGCGCACTATCTGCTCCAGGACTAGGTTGAAGAAATCACGTGATAGTGCATTTCCTTGTCTGAACCCTATTCACGTCTGGAATAGCTCGATGAGCTGTTACCTATTTGCAAGTTGCACCACGTATTTTGTATCGTCATGCAGCATAGCTGGATCAGTTTTTTTTTCGGGATCCCAACTTCGGACATCGGCAATAGAAGCTCTTGGTGACTTATGCTATCATAATGCCGTTTTGAAGTCGATGAGTAGATGGTGGGTCTCGAAATTCGTTGGTCTTTTTCCAGGATTTGCCTCAGTGTGAAGATTTGGTATATCGTTGGTTTGCCTGGCCTGAAGCCTCACTGGTACGTGCCAATCATAGTGTTACAGAGAAAGGTTTTAGAAGCTCACTTAATACGTTGGATAGGATATTGTAGGCAGCACTAAGCAGGGATATACTTCTATAGTAAGACATAGGATTGCCTTTTTTGTAGATTTGGCATATGGAGCTATTTGACCAGTCGTCGGGCATGCTTTCCTCTTCCCACACTTGGTTCATGAGCTGGTGCATACAAAGGAATCTCCTCAATACTTGAAGAGTTCCGCAGGTAGGCTTGTGGATGGCTTTCTTAACCTCTTTTGTACTGAGCGCTGGGACTGGATCTTCATTGACTGGTCTCATGCTTCTTTGTTACCATGTCGCTTCCTCTACTTAATGCCCATCAAGGAGTTGCTGGAAATGCTGCTTCAACACGTCTACAATTCCCTGTGCTTCGGTACATAGGTTCTCTTCGCTGTTTCGAAGAGCTTGCGTACCGATCCTTTAACCATATGCGAGCTGCTTGGCTGCTTAGAGAACCAGCGGGTGATGGTGGCGGTGCTAGACTCCTCGAGATACTTGAGCTGAGAGGCTGCGGAAGCTCTTTACTGATTGCGCAGGATTTTTTTCTCTTTCCTCCAACATAGTGTGAAAACTATTTATTGTATTTTTATGATTAGACAATCTAAAAAACCTGGAGTGTTAGATCAATATCTAATTCTGAGATCAGACTGAGCAGGTTTGAAAAAAGAAAAAATAAATTTCTTAGTGATGAACATTCGAGTATTTCAGACTCTTTTACTTTAAGGGCCAGTTTGTTCACGTTGAGTAAAATCTATTATAAGCTTTTCACAGGCTCTAGTTAAATGAAGCTAATCAACCAATAAGGGCTGATTGGTGATTTTTAAAATTAACAACTCAAACTATGGGTACATTGACTAAAATTGTGGTTAACAAGCACATTTACGGACTTTACATTTATATTTACATCTATCCGGCTCCCGATCCATGAAGGGATATTGCGGTCTTCCATCGGTTGCGGTCTCTTGCACGCTCCCTCCAGTCGTCGAGACCAAGCGCTCTTGCGTCTGTGACCGCCTGGTCCCTATAGCGGAGGTTCGGTCTTCCTGGTCGTCTCGAACCTGGGGGCTGGGATTCAAAAATTTTTTTGGCTGGAGGGTTGTTGTCCATTCGCTCGATGTGGCCGAGCCAGTGTAGTCGACGTGTTTTAGCTCTTTGCTGTTCCGACATCGCCAATAGAAGCTCTGGGCGACTTATGCTATCATATGCGGCTTTAAAGTCGATGAATAGGTGGTGGGTCTCGACTTGAAATTCGTTGGTCTTTTCCAGGATTTGCCTCAATGTGAAGATTTGGTCTATCGTTAATCTGCCTGGCCTGAAGCCACACTGGTACGTGCCAATCATAGTGTTGCAGAAAGGTTTTAGACGCTCACATAGTACGTTGGATAGGATCTTGTAGGCAACATTAAGCAGGGATATGCCTCTGTAGTTCTTGCAGGACATAGGATCATCTTTTTTGTAGATTGGGCATATGGAGCTATTTGACCAGTCGTCGGGTATACTTTCCTCCTCCCACACTTGGTTGATGAGCTGGTGCATGCACCCTACCAGGACATCTCCTCCATACTTAAAGAGTTCCGCAGGTAGGCCATCCGAGCCGGTGGATTTGTTGTTCTTAAGCTTGTGGATGGCTTTCTTAACCTCTTCGGTACTGGGCGCTGGGACTGGATCTTCATTGACTGGTCTTATGCTTCTTTGTTCCTCTGTTGCCTCCTCTACATAATGCCCATTAAGCAGCTACTGGAAATGCTGCTTAAACACGTCTACAATTCCCTGTGCTTCGGTGACTAGGTTACCTTCGCTGTTTCGAAGAGCTTGCGTGCCAGTTCTATAACCAGATGCCAGTTGCTTGGCTGTTTTGTAGAACCGGGTGTTGGTGGCGGTGCTAGACTCTTGGAGATACTTGAGCTGAGAGGCTGCGGATGCTCTTTTCTTTCTACGCAGGGTTTTTTCTCTTTCCTTCTCTTTTCACGGTACTCCTCTCTTGCTGCTCTTGTTTTCCGTTGCAGCATTTGCATTCGTGCATTTTCCGTCTCCTGCTTCAATACCGCGCATTCATCGTCATACCACTGGTTCTTTTTTCTGGGTGGTTGATAGCCTATGGTGGTCTCGGCTGTCTCCTTAATGATGTCGCGATATTGGTTCCACTGGTTGTTGACGCTTGTGGCTGGGCTTACGGCTGAGAGTTTCCCGGTCAATTGCTCACTGTAGTCTCTGGCTTTCTCAGATGTGCTAAGGCATGCAATGTTGAATTTCTTCCTTTGGGCGGTCTTTGTTTTCTTTTCGTTGGACAGTCGGGCTCTGAACTTTGTCACAACAAGAAAGTGGTCAGAGTCCACGTTTGCGCCTTGGAAAGTTCGCACGTCCAAGATGTTCGATGCATACCTTGCGCCAATTAGCACGTGGTCGATTTGGTTGGCGGTTCGACCATCTGGAGATCGCCAGATTGCTGTGTGTATCCTTCGCCTGGGGAACCTAGTGCTACTTATCACCGTATTACGAGCTGCAGCAAAGTTGATTAGTCGGAAGCCGTTATCTGTTGTCGTTTCGTGGAGGCTGTGCTTTCCAACTAATCCGCCAAAGATGTTTTCCTTTCCGACTTTAGCATTGAAGTCTCCGAGCACGACTTTGACATCGTACTCCGGACAGGCTCCGTAGGCTCCGTCCAGGAGGTCGTAAAACTCCTCCTTGTTAGACTCCTCAGCTTCATCGGTAGGGGCGTGTGCACATATTAGGCTGATGTTTTGGAAGGTAGCTTTGATGCGGATCACAGCCAGGCGATCGCTAATCGGCTTAAAATCGATGACTTTCGATCTGAGTCGATTTCCCACGACGAATCCGCATCCTAACATGTGCAGTCTTTGATGGCAGCTGTAATAAATGTCGCAATCTTTTCTTTTCGTTATACCTGATCCTATCCATCGTATCTCCTGGATCGCGGTTATTTACATTTACGGACTTACCAGCCACAAAAAAATCATTGATTAAAGATGATAAACAGTGAACAAACTGGCCCTAAATACTTCGTTTTGTTAGCAAAACATAATCTTAATCTTCAACACGTGGGTAATATATGAAGAAATTATAAGGTCTTGAACCATAAGAAGAAGTTCTTGCAACCTCAGTTGTGTATATAATTTTGTGTGCTTGTAACCACCTAAAAACCAAGCGCAGTACCTACATAAACATGAAAAATGTACTACCATACATAGATAATATTAAATCTATAATTACTGTTTTGTAATCCTCTAAGAACTCATTCACAAACGTAAAATTGCAGTCTGAAGTAATGTCTGGTTGAAAAACAAGCTTTTAATATCTAAGACCATCATTCTTTTTTCATTATATTACAACTTAGAAGTGCTTACTTGGCATGTCATTCAGAAAACGCTTAGCAATTTGCTTCACATGAAATCCTTAATAATTAAATTTTTGTTTACCATTTTCTAAACGGTGGTAGTGGCATGGCGGCACGGCAGAAGACACAGAGACTTGTCTCTTTTAACCACATTATAAAATCTTCTTACATTAATCCTGCCTCATTTCTTTGGAAAGCAACAAACGGTTAAGCAAATCACCATCATCATCATCATAATCATCATCATCATCATCAGCAACATCATCATTCCTGTCAACCCCTACGACACAGCTTGCATCTCTAAGCCTGTATCGTTGGCTTTCATACTACACAATGCATATACATAGCTCACCCACTCCTACATCCTGTCCCTTCCTAAGTAGTGGCTGTGCTCCTTCTGCAAATACACTGTCTACCGAGTCAGAAATCTAAGTCATGAGTATTTTTTGTTCTTGCATTTTTTATATTTTAATTGTATTTTAATAGCATGCAGTCTGTATAGTCAGTCAGGAGAATATAGTTGACATGCACTGCAATGATGCGGAGATACTGCAGGATGAAGAGAAGAGACTCAATTAATCCTGCTGCAATATAATCTGCAACGCAGGACTTTGACTGCCTTTGCAGCGCACATAACATACAACATCATCATCAGCCAAAACGAAAGAAAAATTGTACTATCTCCGGTCCGGACTCCGGGAAGGAATAAATACGAAAAAAAATCCATTTTGCTTCTGGAGAGGTACAGTTGGGAACGGCCATCATCATGATGCATCATCGTTATACCTTCAGCAATATAAAGTGAAGAATTTATTAGAACACCATACACCATACTCCCACACTGACAACAATACACTACAAAATTCGACTAACGATTTGTTGTGTCGTTGCCAAGACCAGACCATATGGACTTTTCTAATGCATTTATTATGTAGGTATCCACACTTGAACTGCATCCTGCTCTATTTTCATAGCTTTCCGGTATTCATTCTGTTTAAATAATAATAGAAATATTTGTTATCCTGTATATGTAAGAAGAAAAACTTGATACATTTTATTTTATTTAAAGTTTGTATAAAGGTGGGGTTAAGTTAAAGTCGGTAACATATTTCCACTTGCCTCTGAAAAAAAAATATGATAACTGCTGTAGGATAGCTCTAGTCAAATGATATTTCTTCTTTGGAAAAAAGTCCACATAAGAGCTTTAATTTTTTCAACGTTTATTTGACTCACTCTCACATTCTAAACATTTAGGTTTTATTGCTTTAAAGTGCACTGTGCACATATAATGGCCTTTGTCACTCAAAGCTTACAATTAGTGTTTTTTTTGTATATGAGAGATCCTGGTATATAATAGTATTAATTCTCTGAGAGAAAAGATCTGCGATGTGCATTTACCAATCACAAATGGCAGCAGTATCACGAAATCATCAATGACCCGGTTCCCCATAAGGTGCCAACCATCCCAAGGAGAGAACTGGTGAGGTCTCACATGCAAAAATGCTGCAGCGTAAATTAAGTGCAGAGAGGAAAGAGTATCCAGTCAGGAGGAGTGAGGAGAAAGAGATCCTGCGAAGAAAGAAGAGGGCAGTGCAGCCTCCCAGTCGAAGGAGATAGAAAAGCCTAACGATCGAAATGACACCCAGAGCTTTTGTAAGAACCCCAAGCTGGTTGCTGGTTTGTAGACCGGAAAGCAAGCTCTTCAAAAAAGCGAAGACAACATAGCCAACAAAGCAATAGGGGTACATTCAAACAGAATTTCCAGTAGAGTATAGAAGGTGGGAATAAAAGCGACGATATTGGAGGAACTCAATTGATAAAATCAAATGCCATTGCCAATTAGCAACCATCAGGTTTCCTTTTTTAACAATCAATTGTTGCGATATCATTAACTTGTGTACATGAATGTGCAAATATGAAAATATTGCAACACAATTTTGGAAAGTTTTACTAGAAGAAAACAGAGTGTTAAATCAACAAAAGTTTAACTGATATTTTTAAATATTATATATCTTCGATTTACACACATTAACAATACTATAATGTCATGGAATACCGATAAATTTTGAAAACTAGCTAACCACTTCGAAAAAATTTAATTTGCACATCCATGCTTCTGGTATAAGGGGGACGATATTTATTATTCTTGTTTGTCAGATGCACCCAACAATCTAGTGAATCCACTAAATGTCGCTATACTCTCTCTAGGCTTAGAGATAAAAAAAAAACGAATCTGCACGATAAACCTGACTCCGTCTGCTTTGAAGATAAAACGAAAACAAGTGTAATGGTCTTCATTCAACAGGAAGGTCTGCCACCAATGTCACCAGTCTTAAAAACCTCTTCATAATATATCATAATTTTCTTAACTTGTTTCCCCAAAAGGTGGCGTAAGATATTGATAGGCCTTGGGACAATATATTCACTCAAAGCGGATACCTTTACTTTATTCTACAGAGAAATATTGAATTCTATTTCTCTTTATGATCCTTTTTCCCACCACAAAACCTCGTCTACTTCTCCACCTTGGTATAATCGCAAACTTCGCTCTCTGCGAAATAAAAGAAATAAGTTGTGGGTACGTTAGCTCCACTCTCGTTCTCCTACTGACAATTCTAACTATCTTGGTTCTAATATTAATTTTACCAAGCCTTACAATTCCCTTTACCAGCGTTATCTAACGGAAATGCAATCCAACCTTATCAAAGATCCTAAGTCATTTTTTTAGTTTGTTAATTACAAAAGAATTTGAATTTGTGTCCTTCACCCTCTCAGCCTTAGAGAAAAATTCAATGTTATCTCAACCGATTTCAGCAAGGCATTCGACAAAACTTATTCTTTTCAAACTGTCCACTCTCGGCTTTGAACCATCTTTGTTAAAATCAGTGGCGTAGCGAGCACTTCAGGGGCCCCTTATCAAAAATTTTTCAGGGCCCCCTTTTTCCTGACAATGGCACTATAGCTAGTTGTGGCTATTATCTTATTAACTTTTCAGATAAAAAACGCGTGGATAAACTTTTCGTATTTTATTACACTATAATAATTTACAATATAAGTTAAAATTAATTTAGGTTGGGAGCTTTGCGTCGCACCAGCACACAAGACAAAAGTTCTGATTATTATAAAGTTTGAAAGAAAGAGAGTAAGGAGGAAACCTTTTGACATTCTAATTTAGGATGCGTTCAGAGTTTAGAAATCGGGAGCGTTCAGGTAGTTAATTGAAAGTGAGTAGTGGTCGCGTTCGAACAAGCAACTTATATTAAATTATATGATGCGATGCATCTTTGTTAACGCGATTGATTTTATTTTTACTTTACTTTACTTTAGGTGAATAGTTTAATATCCACTACATCACCCTCCCCCAATCGAGCCCCCCATCCATGAGATCAGATTTTTACTTCGGCTCATACAGACCGAAATACTAAATGCAGTGCGCTGGTTTTAATCTATCGATAGATATAGATACATCTTTGTTTTTAATTTGTACTACGAAATACTTTCGTAAACGTCGAATAACTTTGTATGGGCCCTCATATGAAGGCGTAAGGCCGGTTTTAACTTTGTCGACTCTTACGAAAACTTGTTTGCATTCGCTCAAATGCTTTGGTATAAAAATCTCTTGTTCTGTTTGTCTAGTTTCTGTGGGTATAAGGTTTCTCATCACGTTACGAAGTTTTTCTATTAAGACGTCTGGAGAACTTTCTTGTTTTTCATTGCTAATGAAAATTTCTCCTGGTAGTCTGAGATTCTGCCCATACACCATTTCTGCCGCAGAAGAGTTTAAATCCTCTTTTACTGCGGAGCGGATTCCTAAAAGAATAATTGGGAGTTCTGAGCTCCAGTTTACAGTATTACATCTAGCCTTAAGCGAGCACTTTAGCTGCCTGTGAAAGCGCTCAACCATGCCGTTGGCTTGCGGGTGATAAGGCGTAGTATGTATTCTGTGTACCCCTAACAACCTTGAAAGTTCTCTGAATAGTTTGGACTCAAATTGACTCCCTTGGTCCGTAGTAATTTTCAAAGGTGCACCAAAACGAGATATGAAATTTTCAACAAATGTTTTCGCGACTGAATTGGCTGTTATGTCAACAAGAGGATAAGCTTCTGGCCAACGCGTAAATCTATCAACAGCTGTTAGGATATACGAAAAACCATTAGATATAGGAAGAGGTCCTACCAAGTCCAGGTGAATGTGGTCAAATCGTCCTTTTGGGACTTCGAATCTACCATGTTCTGACTTGGTGTGTCTTTGGACTTTCGACTTCTGACATCCTAAACAAGATCTGGTCCAGCTGTTGATGTTTTTGTTGATGTTTGGCCAGAAGTATCGATCTGAAATAAGTTTTCGCGTGGCGCGTATGCTTGGATGAGAGATCCCGTGAAGAATGTTGAAAACTTTGAAACGCAAGGAACTAGGAATGAAAGGCCTGTTTTTGTTAGTCGAAATTTCGCAATAGATTTTTACGTGAGGGAATTCAAACGCTTTCAGTGAGAATGAAGATTTCTTTGATTTTTCATTTTTTAAAAGTTCTTGTAATTCTGGGTCAGTGGACTGTAACTTGGCGATTGTTTCTAGATCTAGCTCTTGACTTTTTATGGCAGATATTTCGGGACAATGAAGACGAGAAAGGGCGTCGGCGACAACGTTGTCTTTGCCCTTAATGTGCTGTATGTCAGCAGTGAATTGGGAAATGAAGTCTAAGTGACGTGTTTGTCGCGGACTTCTTTCCGTTTTACTGGTCAAAGCATAGGTGAGTGGTTTGTGATCAGTAAGTATTGTAACTTCACGCCCTTCGACGAAAAACCTGAAATGTTTGAGAGCTAAATATATAGCTAGTAACTCACGGTCAAAAGCTGAGTATTTGGATTCTGTGTCTTTGAGTTTTTTCGAGAAGAAAGCTAGTGGTTGCCAGGATTGAGAAACTTGCTGCTGAAGGACTGCACCAACAGCTGTGTCTGATGCATCCGTAGCGATGCTGAAAGTCCCATTTTGAATTGGATGAGCCAGAAGAGTTACTTTCGATAGAGCTTCTTTTGCTTCACGAAAAACGCTGTCAAGGGTCTCAGGCCACGAAAAAGATTTTTTTGATTTCTTTGAATTGGTTAGAAAAGCTAAATGTGAATGAAGTGGAGCGATTATCTGTGCTAATCTAGGAATGAAACGATGATAATAATTTATCATTCCTATAAAGCGTTGAATCTGTTTGATTGACGTAGGTGTTGGGAATTTTAAGATGGCTTCGACACGATCTTTTGAAGGGGAAATACCTTCAGCATTGATTGTGTGGCTTAAAAATTCTAGAGAAGAAACACCGAAAACGCACTTTGACAGGTTGATATTAACTCCATATTCCTCCAGTCTTTTGAAAAGAAGTTCGAGATGGTGCTTATGTTGCTCTTCGTTTTGACTGGCGATCAAAAGGTCGTCAATGTATGCAAAAACGAAATCGAGACCAAAACAAACTTCATTCATAAAACGTTGAAACGTTTGTGCGGCATTTCGAAGTCCGAATGGCATTCGGAGCCATTCGAATAAACCAAAAGGTGTCGTTATTGCCGTTTTATGAATGTCTTCAGGTGCGACCGGAATTAAATGGTAAGCTCTTACAATGTTAAGTTTTGAAAAGAATTTGCAGCCGTGTATGTTCATGGAAAAATCTTGGATGTGGTGGATCGGATGACAATCCGGTACCGTGGCAGCATTTAATCTGCGGTAATCACCACAAGGTCTCCAATCCTGGTTGTTCTTTTTCTTTACCATATGGAGAGGTGAGCATGTGCTCGAAGAAGATGGCTTACAAATCCCTAGTTGCATCATGTGTTGAAACTCAGTTTTCGCTGCTTTGTGCCTAGAGGCATCAAGCCGTCTAGGCCTAGAAACTGGAAGTTGACCTTTTGTGACTATATGGTGCACTATTGTGTGCTTAATTGGTGCGAAATAATTAGGTTCCTGTGTTAAACAAGGAAACTTTTTTAAAATTGTATTGTAATCACTATTGATTTGAAAGTGTTTGGGACTCGGATCGTTTGTTCGAATAGTTGAAGCACATGTCTCAAGTTTAGTAAGAGGATCTATCAGTTTTTTGTTCTTTGTATCTATCAGCAGATTAAATTTCGCTAAAAAATCGGCACCTAGTATTGGTCTGTTCACCGAGGCTAATATGAAGGAGTGTACAAAGTTTCGCCTTAGACCAATATCGAGGTTTAATAATTTTGAGCCGAATGTTGGAATCGTAGTTCCATTAGCTGCTGATAGTAAGTATAAAGGATTTTGGGATGCTGATCCCCTTTTTATACTGTAAGGAAGAACTGACAGATCTGCCCCTGTGTCGACTAGGAAGGTGAGATTTGAATTTTTATCTTTAATAAATAAGCGGCGGCTCAAAGGAGTCTGCATGTTTGCCGCTGCAACAGCAGGCTTATCTAGTTTGGGTGATCGGTGTGCTTTTGATATTTTTGTTTTTCAAAATTGCAAGGCTTGTCGCATTTTCTCGCATTTTTGCGATAACGTCTATGGTACCAGCAAATGTCTGAACCTGAATTTGAATTCGAATTAGCGCGACTTCGAGAACGGTTGTCTCTATTTCTAAAATTTTGGGAAGACTTGCTTCTACTACGTGATCGTGAGCTGAATGATAAAGCTTCAATCATTGACTCAATTTTATTAAGTCTTTGTTCGAGTTCATTAGTAGCGTTTGAAGTATTATTATTTTGCTGCACCGAGGAAATACTAGAGATAAATGCACCCTGAGATGCCTCATAGATTTTATCCGCTAAGGAAGCTAACTCATCTAAGGTTTTCGAACCTACCGAAAGTAATGCAATGTTTATGGCTTGTGGCAATCGACGCATCCACAATTTCTTAATAATATCATCGTTAAAAGTGGTGCCGGCTAACATTTTCATCGAACGCAATACCTCCGACGGCTTTCGATCACCGATATCCGCTTTATCGATAAGCGTTTCCAACCGTTTTATCTCAGAAACTGAATGGCGTTCTATTAAAGCCGCTTTTAAAGCTAGATATTTTTCGGTGGCTGGTGGGTTTGAAAGGATATCGATCACTGAGTCACAGGTGTCTGGTGGAAGAGAAGCTACCGTGAGACAATATTTTGTCTCGGAACTAGATATCCTGTGTACCGTAAACTGTGCCTCAGCCTGAATAAACCAGGTGATTGGGTTGGTATTCCAAAAAGTAGGAAGCCGAAGTTTAATTGACTCTACGAAAGGAGGACTCGCTTGGGTTTGTGCATTGTGCTCGGCAGTGAAAATCAAATTTCCGTCATTGCTGGTATTCAAACCATTTTCAGTTCCATTAGGATCTGTCATTTCGGTTTTAGTTCCAGTCATAAATGAAAAACTTGGAAATAAAAAAACGAAATTCAAAAGTGAATTTCGAAAGTGAATCACGAAACTGATTGGATGTCCCGTGACAGAATGAATTTGTTGAATAACGCGGTATAAATTGTTTGCTTGAACGTTCACCCTCAAACTCTAATACCGAAACCCGAAAAAAAATTTTAAAATTGAACTTTGGAAAAAATTTTGTTGAAGACTGAACGTGAAAATTTTGAATGCGTAGGTATATGTATGTTAATAAAATATATTAATTTGAAAATTACTTTGAAAAAAAAAACAATGTAATATACTATGCAAAATAATATAATATAATATACCTAATATAATATAATATATGCAATACGATTCTAAAATTGTGTGCTGTGCTATGAGTACAAAACTCTCACCTGTACAACGTTTTTTGTTTAATGTTGATTTTCTTGTGGGTCTGCTTGATGATTATGTTGATCCGCTTTTTGTACTGCTGTTCTGGTTGGGCGCTGTTTTGTATTCGTGTCTGGAGCGTGCGCTGATGATATGCTGGTTAGGTATTTAGTAGTACCTGCTGCTATTCTGGTTGTGCGGATGGTGGCAAGTTTTATTTCGGAAACAAAACTTGAAAAAAATGTTTAGAAAAGTTATTTATTCCAAAAAAAAACTTTTCGGAAAAAAAAATATCATGCGCAAGTTGTTTATTCCAAAAAAAAAACTGCGAGAAAAAAATTTTGCTCCGCCTCTGCAAGTTATTTGTTCCAAAAAAAAAACTTGCGAAAAAAAGTTAGTCCTCCGCCTCTGCAAAAAGTTATTTATTCCAAAAAAAAACTTTTCGGAAAAAAAATGTGCTCCGCCTCTGCAACAAGTTATTTATTCTAAAAAAAAACTTGTGAAAAAAAAAGTGCAATTTGTTTATTCCCAAAAAAAAATTGCGAGAAAAAAAATGTTGTATTCCTCTGTGGTGCAATTCTGGGAACAATGATGCAACAGCGTAGCGATGACGATGAATGGTGGTGGTGGAGCGACTGTATGCGATGGCGTTGGAGCGAATGTAGATGATGGTGAAGAAGCGATTGTGGACGATGATGAAAAGACGAAGATGAAATGATGATGCTGGTGGTAGCGGCGACGAGAATGTTGGCGACACGTGTGAATGGCGAATGCGAATGGTGGCGCTTGAAATGCCCTTGGACACACTTTGTGGCAAAAAAAACGATCTGAGATGTGGCGTCTTCTAGAACGTTGGCGACACGATGTTGAAGAGATGTTTCTAGTGGCGCTTTTGTGAACGTTGAACAGGTGGTGGCGATGGAATGATGCAAATGGTGGTGGTTGACTGTGGCGGCGGCGCTGTGGTGGTGCTGGATTCGGTGGTACTCCCAATGAAAATAGCGACAAGGTAGTGGTTTTTCTTCAAGAAAAATATTTCTTTGGCACTACGATGTCGACGGCAATTTTTTATGTGACGGCGACGGCTGCAGCAGTGACGATGGAAATTAGGCAAAATGTTGAAGAAACGTGTGTGCAGTTGTTGCACAACTGTACTTTCTGCCGTTCCAACGAAGAACTGAATTTTTACCGTGGCTCTTGGTGGCGTGCTAACGGGTGCCGTTATTGGAAAAAAATTCCCCGTTGCTCTGGTTTCAATGGATTTTGGACGATCCAGAATTGTCCTTTGTCGGGGTCACCAATATAGCTAGTTGTGGCTATTATCTTATTAACTTTTCAGATAAAAAACGCGTGGATAAACTTTTCGTATTTTATTACACTATAATAATTTACAATATAAGTTAAAATTAATTTAGGTTGGGAGCTTTGCGTCGCACCAGCACCAGAAAATTTCTCCTGGTAGTCTGAGATTCTGCCCATACACCATTTCTGCCGCAGAAGAGTTTAAAAAAAAAAAAAAAAAAAAAAAAAAAAAAAAAAAAAAAAACGCGTGGATAAACTTTTCGTATTTTATTACACTATAATAATTTACAATATAAGTTAAAATTAATTTAGGTTGGGAGCTTTGCGTCGCACCAGCACACAAGACAAAAGTTCTGATTATTATAAAGTTTGAAAGAAAGAGAGTAAGGAGGAAACCTTTTGACATTCTAATTTAGGATGCGTTCAGAGTTTAGAAATCGGGAGCGTTCAGGTAGTTAATTGAAAGTGAGTAGTGGTCGCGTTCGAACAAGCAACTTATATTAAATTATATGATGCGATGCATCTTTGTTAACGCGATTGATTTTATTTTTACTTTACTTTACTTTAGGTGAATAGTTTAATATCCACTACAGCACTACCTTTTTTTGTTCCCTGCAAAATAAACTTACATCAACTTATTTTAAAACTATAACAATCTAGAAAGTTTACATAAGTTAAGCTACGATAAGACGGTCAACGCAAATGGTCGATGCGTTGACTCTTTGACGTCAAAGTGAAGGCAAGTTCTGCCCCAAAAGATGTTTTGTGGTGTGATCGTCAACGCAGAATACTTTCGAAGCGTTGTTGGCTGCGTTGACACTCTCATTGACACAAATTTAAGAGTCAATGTGATGATTATTTTCGTTGGCCGTGTAATCACTCTGTCAACAAAGTTAGGACACGTTCACCAACGCATTGACTGTTGTAACTTGCGTTATGCGGTGACATTCTTATCAATCTAGAATATTTTTCATTTTTTTTTTTGAGGATTTTAAATAAATATGCATTTATAATATCTTGACAGGATATACTGTATTTTGACATCAAAAGTATATTTTGATCCAAACGTCACCCGATTGCCTTAAAATCACTTTTTTCCGAAGCAGTAAAGAAACTTAAAAAATGTCTCATCTTAAGAAGTTTTTTAATCCATCGATATCGTAGCCATCCTTCGATTGAATTTGACAGCTGATGGCTTGACAGATGGAAGACGAGCTACATTTTGACGGCAAAGGTTTATTTCAATCTAGCTTCTTAGTTTTTAAGCTAGATTAAGAATTAGCTTGTATCAAGCCGAATAAATGAAGGTTTTGCCCCACCAAAATTAAAAATAAATTGTTGAGTGGAAAATAGGAAAAGAAGTCCCTGGTCCCAAAAACAGCAAAAGTGTTTTATCATATATTTCGATAGCTTTTCATAGACAACCAAATGTCAACCTTCTCTAAAATGCATCAAAAACTTTCTCAACTGGGTCTTGAATCAAACACAGTTGGAAGTAAGCAATGATAAAAGTTACCGCCAATCTTCGTTTTGCTTTGGATTCTAACAATATCGGTCTCATGATGATGTGGGATTTTGCTAAACACTTCTGCTCTATTTGCATTTCCAAACTTTAACACATTTTCATATTTTTGAATCCATCTCTACATCTTCTTTTTAATTAAATTTTTGGAAAATAGAGTACAAGCTGTTAAAGATGAGAGCGGTACTGTTACGGTTATATTCACCGCAACAAAAACCTCTTCGTTCGGTAAGTAGTTTCCACCGCACAAAAAGATTTAAAAAAGATTAAGTTTGACAGCACCTTCAAAAATGCAAGTGGTGTTTCAATTTGTCTTATGGAGTGCAAATGAGATAGAATGTTTGAATCGTGTTAAACAATTAAGAACTGAATCGAGTCTCGAATGAATCGTTCAGCACTATTTAAGAATAAGTTAGTTCGATTTGTAAAACTATTTGTCCAAGGAAGATTTAAACAGATTAATTTCTAATCTTCAAGATTTGCGAAATAAATTTGTATGGTAAATCTCCAAGATTTGAAGGAGATTTGAGGTAAATCTTATTAAATCTCAGATTAGCGTTAGGTGGAAATGTAGCATTTTTCTCGTTATCTGTTTGCCCCTCCACACCACACCAATCCCATTTTTCGACCAACAATTTTGAGTCCGTTGTCCTCTGGGAGCTTGAGAGTTGCTCGGGGAGGATGACAAACTAGGTTCATCATATGTCTTTGTTCTTTCGTGTTGAGCCAGTGCATGGGCTGGAGACTCTCACGCTATCTTCACGTTTTGAAGCTCTTTATTAAACATGTCCGCACGTAGGGACAACTACACATGGAAACATATACTGCATACGTAAATACCACAACGCAACATCAACATATATTTAACTTTTCTTTTCTTTTAAAGCTCAGCCTAAATATTTAACTTTAACTTTAATTCTAACTTTTAATAAACATCGACCGCCTAAATGAATGGAACGCTTATTGCTATTCCCTTCATCTACTCAAAGTTCCACCAAATAGTAGATTGCGTGATAATTAGTTTTTTTTTTGTGTATTTGCCTTCCTCCTTCGTTTCCTCAAAAAGGTTTTGGAAATTGTTAAAACAAAATATTTGGCTTCTTCGAATAATTTACAAAAAGTTAAAAATGTAGAGTAACTGAGAGAATGCTCTGAATTTTGTTTTCAACTTTTTATATTTTTTTTTATTCTCAAAATTGATTAGATATTGTGAATATGTCTTTCTCCGGCCTTATGGATTCGTCAAGTTTTGGGACAACGTCAACAAATTGAGGAATCCATTGAATGTGTGAGTGAGAGATGGTTTTGTTTGAAGTCAATCAACCTCGGAGTAGCACCGTAAACCGTAACGGAGTTCCACGAAAACGTATGAGGGTGAGAATGTGTGAGTGAGAGAGGCTGGCAGAAGACAAAGGCTAGGCAGGACGCATGAACAACCACCTCTTGGTTGACTCAATAACCCGGTAGAGGTTTTGTAAAAATTTTGAGAAGAGAAAAAGAAATAGTTGGAAAATTAGAAAAATTTTGAGATTAAATTTGAGAATTATAAATTGAAAAGTGTTTGAAGCTTATTCGAAAAAGAAGTCATATTGTTGCGAGAAAAACTGGCTTTTAAGAAAGGAGTTTTGCCATCGATCGTCAGAAAAAGGTGGACAGAAATATTGGAGAAAAAGAAGAAGGAAAAAAGTAGTAATAAGAAGATACGTAGAGTGATAGTTAGTTTTCTTTTATTCGTTTGCAAAAAGTTTATTAAAAATATATTTGGTTGGCATTTGGATTCGGATTTCATAAATCAAAATTGTGTAACTCGTGACGCAGTATAAAGTAGCGTTCTTTGTTTATTTGATTTCGGGGCCGGTGACAGCGGTCCAATCTCGTGGTCTTTGTTTGCGACTTTATCTTTGTTTCACTTTTCTTTATTTATTAAAACTAGATGACCCGGTGAGCTTCGTTCCACAAAGAATTAATTTTAAAAAATGTAAAAAATGGGAGTGTAACTCTTCATAGACGAAGCCCAGCGAACGTTGTATCGTCTAAAAAATGCAGTTGCTGGCAAACTTCGAGTCAAATTTTGAACAAACTTAACTCTTAAAGGCTGCACGATCAAATATTTTGTTCTTATTCATAGATAAGGATAAGATTTTATTGACAAACCATAATCATTACAGTCACCTTACTTTGTAATAGAATATTTTTTACATGGGTATAAAACTTCTGAGTCTTAGGTATACCTGGTACAGTGAAAGTTGCAATAAGCGAACACTCATCGTCCCCTATTTTTTGACCGGTTATCAGAGCTGTCCGGTTAAGTGAAAGATTGCCAAATGGCAACCTGCTCTTCTTGGCATCGCAAAATGAAATAACTACGAAGATGAGAGCGTTCGAACAATTACAATGTCGAAATCGAAACGTGGAGGAAAAATAGAAATCATATACTCTCAACTAAAGTTATCTTAGTTACGTGAGAAATCCCCTACTAAGCTCAATATCCGGTTATTAGAGATTCGCGTCCGTTTAATAAAGAATTTCCATTAATTTGTTCTTGTATTGAATAAAAAATCCGAGACGGTTCTAAAAACTGATATTACGCTTTTTCCATTGTGCTCGTTTATTATGACTTTTTCAATTTCAAATGAGCAATAAGTGCCCTAGTCCCGTTTAAGGGAGTGTTCGTTTAAAGGAACGCAATTTGCATGAGAATTTCGAGTAAAAAGGTCATTCCCAAAATTATGTCCGTTTAAGGAATTTTCCTCTTATCGGAGCCATCCGCGAGTAGAGCTTTCACGGTATTTGTGCTTTTTTTGAGAGTTTTAAAAATATTTATTTCTAAAAGCAATTTTGTAACTTCAAATACAAACATTATTTTTTAGAATCGGACCAGAAGTTTCTGAGACTAAGAAAAGCAAACAAAGTAGATACCCGACCCCGTTGATGGTTCGCAAAAACAATTTCTTACCAATTCTGAAGGTCACTTGACACTGTTGAAAAGGATTAGGCTGTTGGTGCAAATAAGATGAGTTATGGCCTTTTCGATTAGAGTCAGAATGATAGATCTTCTTCCTCTTCTAGGTCTTCCAGATTTCCAATCAAAAAGGATTCATTTTTCATTGAAGTTCAATTATTTATCATTGTTAATTTGTTCGTAATTTTGCATAAAGCACTGATACTCAAAATACAGTTTTTGTTCCCCAAACAACTATACTGGATTTAAAAAATATTCCGTATTAACAATTGACTTACATTAGGTATAAACCAAACCGATCTAAATGCCTATATGGTTAGGGTATGTTAAAAAAAGACCGCACTTTAAAATCTCGTTTTGATGATATTCCAGCCCTCGAGATCGACATTCGACTTACCTTCAAGCCATACCATCCTTTCGCTTCTCGGTGTGCATCTTGCTATATGAATATAGACTTTCATCCCATGATTCTGACCATTAAGAGTATTCCCAACACCAAATTTAATGTGATTGCTCCAACTGACAGTGAAAAACCTTTATCCGCTAAGAAAATAGTTTAAATATCCATCAATAAAACATTATCTATTTACCACTGCCTCCCAAAAGAACATTGTTCATGGTCTACAACTATGTACATATTTACTTACTTACTTATCTGGCTCCCGATCCATGAAGGGTCTCTGCCTGAGATATTGCGGTCTTCCATCGGCTGTGGTCCCTCGCACGCTCCCTCCAGTCGTCGAGACCAAGCGCTCTTGCGTCTGTGACCGCCTGGTCCCTATAGCGGAGGTTCGGTCTTCCTGGTCGTCTCGAACCTGGGGGCTGGGATTCGAAGATTTTCTTGGCTGGAGCGTTGTTGTCCATTCGCTCGATGTGGCCGAGCCAATGTAGTCGACGTGTTTTGGCTCTTTGGACTACATCCACATCTTGGTACAGCTCGTACAGTTCACGATTGAATCTTCTCCTCCAATCGCCCTCTTCGCATATAGGACCAAATATCCGCCGTAGAATTTTTCTCTCGAAAGTGCCCAGGATCAACTCCCCTTTTTTACTTATCGTCCAGCACTCGGCGCCGTAGAGTAGAACTGGTAAAATTAGAGTTTTGTATAGCGTGCACTTTGTCTTTCGAGAAAGGAGTTTTGAACCCATTTGTTTGGCCAAACCGAAGTAGCAGCGGTTCGCTAGGGTAATTCTCCGTCGGATTTCCACTAAGGTGTCGTTCGTGGGATTGATGTTTGTTCCGAGGTAGGTGAACTCCTTGACTACCTCGAAATTACTGCTACCAACAGTGACGTTTTGTCCTAGGCGATGGACAGATGAGGCTTTGTTTGTGATAGCATATACTTTGTTTTGTCCTCATTCACTTCAAGACCAACGCGTTTCGCCTGTTCATCAATAGCTGTGAATGCTTCAAGTACAGCTCTGTTGGAACGGCCGATGATGTCGATGTCGTCCGCATAACCAAGCAGTTGAGAAGACCTGTTAAAGATAGTGCCTTCCATGTTAACACCACTCTTGCGCACTATCTGCTCCAGGACTAGGTTGAACAAATCACATGATAGCGCATCTCCTTGTCTGAACCCTGTACACGTCTGGAATAACTCGGATGAGCTGTTACCCATTTGCACGTTGCACCGCGTATTTTGTAACGTCATGCGGCATAGCTGGATCAGTTTTTTCGGGATCCCGAGTTCCGACATCGCCAATAGAAGCTCTTGGCGACTTATGCTATCATATGCGGCTTTGAAGTCGATGAATAGGTGGTGGGTCTCGACTTGAAATTCGTTGGTCTTTTCCAGGATTTGCCTCAATGTGAAGATTTGGTCTATCGTTGATCTGCCTGGCCTGAAGCCACACTGGTACGTGCCGATCATAGTGTTGCAGAAAGGTTTTAGACGCTCACATAGTACGTTGGATAGGATCTTGTAGGCAACATTAAGCAGGGATATGCCTCTGTAGTTCTTGCAGGACATAGGATCGCCTTTTTTGTAGATTGGGCATATGGAGCAATTTGACCAGTCGTCGGGCATACTTTCCTCCTCCCAAACTTGGTTGATGAGCTGGTGCATGCACCCTACCAGAACATCTCCTCCATACTTGAAGAGTTCCGCTGGTAGGCCATCCGAGCCGGCGGATTTGTTGTTCTTAAGCTTGTGGATGGCTTTCTTAACCTCTTCAGTACTGGGTGCTGGGACTGGATCTTCATTGACTGGTCTAATGCTTCTTTGTTCCTCTATTGCCTCTTCTACATAATGCCCATTAAGCAGCTGCTGGAAATGCTGCTTAAACACGTCTACAATTCCCTGTGCTTCGGTGACTAGGTTCCCTTCGCTGTTTCGAAGAGCTTGCGTGCCAGTCCTATAACCAGATGCCAGTTGCTTGGCTGTTTTGTAGAACCGGTGGGTGTTGGTTGGTGGCGGTGCTGGACTCTTCGAGATACTTGAGCTGAGAGGCTGCGGATGCTCTTTTCTTTCTACGCAGGGTTTTTTTCTCTTTCCTTCTCTTTTCACGGTACTCCTCTCTTGCTGCTCTTGTTTTCCGTTGCAGCATTTGCATTCGTGCATTTTCCGTCTCCTGCTTCAATACCGCGCATTCATCATCATACCCGTGGTATGTACATATTTAGTTCAATGAATTATTATACTATTTCTGAAGTTTTTTTAGAAATTTTACAACACCCAAAATACAGTTTTTGATCCCTCTAAAACCATCTCGGATAGTAAAAAATATCGCGTATCAACAGTTTATTCGCACTGTACCAAACCGATCGCAAGCCATTTTCTTATGGGTCAAGTATAAGATAAGCCGCACTTTAAATTCTCGTTTTGAAAATCCGGTCCTCGAATAGTGGAATTCCGGATAACGGAGATTCGACTGTAATATTAATTTTTCAATTTTACTTTGTCAAAAAAAAGTTCATAATAATTGTTTGATTGATGTTTTCAAACTCAATTGATTTATTTATTTTTTGTATGCAAAACAGGCACAAAAATTGCATTTTTGCACGCTGCTGGCAAACCACAAGACCGATTTAGACTAAACTTCATTTAAACACCCACCCGGTTCATACCAAACATTTCCTGAAAAGAATTATCCAAATCGGTTAAGCCGTTTTCAAGCTTTTGCAGGACTAACCCACACCGTTTGATTTTTATACAGGGTGTCCTGTAAATAATGGATAACATTGCAACTGGTTATAGCAGGCCTTATGACCTTTCCAGACAAAAATATAAAAAAAATATTTCCCAGTGGTTACTATGTTATGATGATTTTTCCAAAACAAGTACTACTTTCCTCAAATACGTGAACGCTACGACCATGGATGAACAATTTTTGCTATTTTTTTATTTTTGTATTCTAGAATGACTGTTGTAATAGATAGATGGTAAGATGTAATAGTAGTTATTGCATTTTTTTTATTATAATTTTTTTAAATATTTTTTTCAGTACACAAATTTATTTTCAAAAAAGTTTGACCACCTCTAATAAATTAAAATTGTATGAGAACATGAGGTGTTGAAAGCCCCACCATTTGGCCACCATATTGAAAAACGAGTTCTGAAAAGTTTTCCGTGGCAACTTAAATTTTATAAGCCTTAGAACTTTGATACAAAATTGCAGCAAATTCAATTCTCTTCAATTAATGTCTTCACACTTTTTACCCTAAAGTTATAAATAAAAAAGTTATAATCAAAAACATGATTTTTCTCAATGTTTAAATTTTGATTATAACTTTTTTATTTATAACTTTAAGGTAAAGTGTGTTAACATAAATTGAAGAGAATTGAATTTGTTAAAAATTTGTACTTCAGTCTTACCATTTTGGAAAGTGCATTAAATAGGAAACTTTTGTAAGTAACTGGCCATTCATGTTCTCATACAATTTTAATTTATTAGAGGTGGTCAAACTTTTTTGAAAATAAATTTGTGTACTGAAAAAAATATTTAAAAAAATTATAATAAAAAAATTGCAATAACTACTATTAAATTTAACCATCTATCTATTACTACAATCATTCTAGAATATTAAACAAAATAAAAAAAATTGCAAAACTTGTTCATCCATGGTCGTAGCGTTCATATAATTATAGATATAATTCTCTTTTTTCCCAATTGTATTGAGTACAGATATAATTCTCTACTTAAACAATTTAACCTATTAAGACTTGATGTAGTCTCTTGGTCGCTATAAGAAAATATTTGCAGGTCTTCTAGGTCAAAGTCAGAGTATCCCTGTTTAATTTTGGATGCAAGCCTTGCAAGTCAAGCCGAAGTGTTGATAAGTTAAACAAAATGCTCAATCTATGCATTTATGTTACTGGAAATCATCAGATATTGAAATTCTAGAATCTACCGGTAAAACTAGCAACTTTTTTACAGAATTGGTATAAGCCCGAAATTTTTATTTTCATAAATCATGCCGGACTTTTTAAACAGTTGTCTTGGATAACAGGGCCTTGGGTGGATGGCTTTTACGTATTTCAGGGGTTTCAACTCCCTTTTTGAGTTATCCTTCCCGCTCACGCAACTCAGTTCCGTTGCTTCGCTTGTTCAGTTTGCCAAGCGTTTATGTCAACAGTTGATCAGATAACAGTACCATAGAAGCATAAAATAGTCATATCTACGAATGTAGAACTGGAAAAAAACATATTTCTGAAAAAATGAAGCTTCAACTTGAAAAATGAATCGCAACCCATCACGTTGGTATGAAAGATAAAATTAGGACTTCCCTCTTTTTGATAGGCTTGCCATCTTTTTTCACCTTTTTCTAATTAAAATCAAGAACATCTTCTTGCTAGTTTCAACCACAAAACAATAATAAAATAAATAAAGCAAAGTCATATTGCTCAAGGCAGGACCATCACCGTTTTCGGACAAAAGTACCTGCTTTTCTTCATTGCTGTCAAAGTCTTACGTTGGCTTTTTCTAACAAAAAAAGTTCCTACTAAAGATCTGCCTTAAGAGTTAAAACAATTATTTTCTCTCATAATAAATATGCAAAGTCTCTTATTTACACCTTTTTGCCTGCTACATTGTCCTTGGAATTTCCTTTAAGCAGAAGCAAAAAAAAGAAATTATGAAGAAGATGAAAAAATAATATAAACTCTTTATTACACGAGACTAAGCAACAAAAAAAAATTCTTGCAGCAGCAGCCTCATTAACAGACAATTCAAACCCTTTTTTTTTTGCCTTAACGAAAGCTCAACTGTACTTCCGCTCTACGGTCACGAAGACAAATTTATTTTACTGCCAAAGAATGAAAGGATATGAAAATAAAAATTTGAAAAGATGGCGTGATGAACACAAACAATCATCAAAAAAAATGAGGTACTTTTTTTTCACCTGCTGCACCGACCTTATACTATTATTCACAGAATCAACACGAGCGTCAAAAAAGCACTTTTTTGAATGAACTGCGCTCAATTATTATCACAATGATATCTACCTACCTGGGGCTGGGTGGGGACTTGATGACTTCTTAATGAACGTCATATACAGGTGACAGTCCTTAGACCTCAACTCTTACAACGTGGGAGTACTCTTAATATACCCAGTTTCCCTTTGAACTTTTGTAGGATGAGTTATAATATCTTTTTTTAAGAGAAATGTTAAGGTTTGATACAATATATAATGCAACGCCATTTGAACTTAAAATTAGAAACAAAATATGCTTTAAAAAGAAGCACTTTGAAGTAGGACAGTTCAGAAACATGAGAATCAAAGAGAGAAAAGTGATGGTATTTCAATCGGCCGGCCATATAACTTAATGCTTGGAAAGAGTAACATAAATTAAATTAAAGTTTTTTTTTGTTTTTTTTTAAGCAGAGCCTTTTAAAAAATAATTTACTAACATAATCAACAAGATCAGTAAAAAAAATCTAAACAACAACCATCCGCCGGACATATGATGGATTACTACTTATCCTGGCTTAAGTGGAGGAGTGCAGCTCTTCAAATACATAGTTGATGTGCTCTAGGGCCTATGCATTAAATCATAAACTAAGTATGGATGAAACGAAGAATTTGTCGGATGACTGAACCAATAAGCCCTATGTCGTTGGCCTTCTGTCATCAAACCTCGTGAGTTCTTAAATTTTATTTTTATGGATTTCAAGTCCTTTTTCCTCTTTCAACCAGTTTTAAAACCTTTCATGATCTAAGAATTCCATTTTATTAATCGGCTTTTTGTGTTTTCTTAGCAATTTTTCAAAACGACTTACGAGGTTTTGACAAAAAGCCGATGATTTGCACCATCTGCAATTAAAGTGATCCTATGAAATGCAATAACAATAGCCTCTTAGGCTATTCTGCAATACTATAATCGAAAAGTAGGTACATATGTATGTAGGTACCATCCTTACTTAGCTTCTTTCTTAGGCCGTGTGTCAATTGGGTTAACAGTATGGTTAAGAGTGTAGAGCGGTAGTACCTCGTGGCATGATGGTTTGTGCGTAGGACTGTCAAGCCGAAGGTGTGGGTTCGATTCTCAGCCGTGCCATCTAAAAACAGAAATGTTTTATCCGAGGTACTGCCTCTTGCAAAGGAACTGACAAATCTTTCAAGAGTATACTTGTCGAATAAGTTAGTGCTGCTCACCTAGCCGTTCGGTCTCGGCAAAAAACTGTTGGTCCCCTACATTCCTGCCAACAACACGCACACAGTAATGGTTGAGAGTTGTAAGTCACTAGGCCCTGGGTTCTTCACGAGCTGTTGCGCCACCCAGTTTATTTATTTTTCATGGCTAAGAGTGAATATATAGAAGTTAAAATTTTACCTGCTCAGGAGCTCGTTAAAATTTTAGCCAGTGCTTTGTTTTTGACATTTCTATGCTCGTGAAGGAGATGAATGCAGATAAGTATTTTATTTTGTTGTCATAAAGTCATGAATCCCTTCAGGAAAGATTAAAAAAAAAAGAAAAGGTTAAGAAATATACGAGTAGACAGATGAACTCAAGAAATTAAAGTAAAGAAATATTCAATAACACTATATGGGTCAATATTTCAAAATATTAATATTTCAGTCTCCTTCATTTTTGAACCGAAGTACAAAATTTTATTATAAGTTTGTTAATTGGATGGCTTGAAACAAACGGGTTCTAATATTCGCTCTAGAAAAAATAAAGTTAAAAAATATATCATACCCCCTATCTCCATTTAAACACCCAAAATGTCATTCCCCTGACGTGTCCCCAGGCCTACTTACCACACTGTCTGAATTTTAGCAACGAAACTAAAAACGATACAAAAAATCTAATGATGAAGTCTTTTTAATAATATATGCATCCTTACTAAAAAAATAGTTAAATGATTTTTAGTTGCGTTATTTTTTTAAATAGGAGCTATTAAGTAAGTGTCCCCCATGGAAATTTAAAAAAAATGTATATAGGCTCAACATAGAAAACTGATTTTTTTTTGTTGTTTAACGGTACAGAATTGCTCTTTATGAAAATTGAAGTAAGGGTTTCAAAAAAACTTTGTTGTCTTTTTTATTCAAGTTAAGGCAATGATTTTGTTTTTCGTCAAGCGAAATTGTCATTCCTCTAACGCGTGTTTTTTACTAAACCGTGTGGTATAAAAATTAAGAAGTTTTACTCGTCTGTGTCTTTTACAAGGGCCTACGTGAAAAATAATATAAAACATATAATTTTCTAATAACCTCCATTTAATTGTCATAAAACACCCTTCGGAGTCATTCCCCTAACATCATTTTTTGTGTCATTCCCCTGACTTTCAAGTTTTCATTATAATGATTGATTGCATTTTGGTAACTCTAGAAGAATCAATAATATTACATTTAAACATATTTACAGTCATAGGCGCCCGGAGGGGGGGGCAAGGGGGGGCAATTGCCCCCCCTGGCTCTGGACAATACCACAACACTAAGAAAATTTTTCATTTTTTTCTTTGAATTTTAACAAATACTTTGCCTTCTCTCCATGATTTGCCCCCCCCTGGGTCTGGATCATGTCAAAAGTTTCTGAAAATATCCTTTGTTTCGATATTGTTGGAAAATATGGATATTTTCCTTACAGCTTCTTTATTGAGTTCATGGTTTGCCCCCCCTGGCATTACCACGCAACTTGCATTTTTTGCTTTGAATGTTAACAATGTATGTATGTTGTATATACAATGGGGCATATGCACAAAAATGAAGTACTTACTACCAGTAAATGGTTAAAGTAAATACTAGTACTACTAGTAGAAGCTGAAACTTATAGTATTTACTGTGTTTGGTATGCATAAAATAAAGTTAATACTGGTAACCACATACATATGTACTAGTAATAAATACTGAATTCATCCAAGAAAATGCTACTGATTCACCCGAAATTGGTTGTATATACTGACTAAATAAGTTTACGTGGAATTGTAAGCTGGTGTTTTGAATTTATTTTATAATTTACCGTTCTATCAATTCTTCTTTTGTAAACACTTTTAATGTATATGTACTTATGGGCTTAGTGTGTGTTTCTGTTTGGGAATAATTTCATTAGGAAATTTAGATTTTGAGAGGTTTTCTCGCGGAGATATCTACCATTTTGCTAGCTATTCTCATAACTGTGTTCACATGTGGTTTTCGATCTTGAGAGCAGCTTGCAGAATTATGCACTTGGAAAATTATTACTTTTAATAGAACAAACACCTGTAAGCCATTCGTTTGGTATGTCTCCTTTTTCTACTTTTCTGAGCCAATTTTTCTGAGAAATAAAAATTTATCCGATTGCTTTGACTTGACTCACGACTGTGAATTTTTGCATTCAGCATACAAAAGTATTTAATATAAAATGTTCAAGTTGGTTTTTACAAGCTTGAACAGTTTGCAGTAAATACTGGAAATAAAAAGTACTTACTAGTTTTTATGCATACCATTAAAAGTATTTACTGACTAATTCATCGGAAACTAGTTAATACTTTTGCCTCCAGTAAATACTTGTTGTTCAGTATTTACTTTGGTTTTATGCATATGACAATAAGTAAATACTATACAAATTTACCAGTAAAAGCACTTACTACCGTTTATGCATATGGCCCAATGATGTATATACTATACATACATACAAATCTTGTAAATGAAAAAAAAAACTTCTTCAATGAAGTAATTCATCGTTTTGGTAGAGAGCCAAGGCGTATGCAATTCCTTTTCTCTAAAGAATAATTTATGACACAAAAACGTAAGTTTGTTTAATACGTAAGTAAGTACAATATTTACATACACCGTAGTCTTTAGGAAATAAACGTTAATATGTATAAAATTTTTATTGTGTAAGCATAAAATTCTAATTTAAAGCTTATCTGCTTTGGGTCAGTTGCTTAAACTGATATTAATATTTTTAATTGATCATCAGCCCTATCACGAATTCAATGGTAACCGGATTTGTTTAATAATCCCGAAAAAAATTATCACCGAATGTTTATTTACATTTTGGGTACCTGTTTTATATATGCAAAATAAATAAATCAATTGAGTTTGAAAGCAAATGAATCAATAATTATCTAATTTTGATCTGAAAAACTAAAATAAAAAAAATTATAATACAGTCTATTATCCGGAGTTCGTTTTATATATTTATAGAAAATAGTTTAACGCTGAAGAATTTGTAAATAGTAGGTACGTCCAAAGTTGTTTTGGATTTTGTTATTGGCTGAACGGATTTAAATAAGGATCTGAAAAGGCCCTTAAAATAAATCTTTCTTCTTCAAGAATCCATTCACTGCGGCTGTGAAGCTATTTATTAAAAAAAAATACATGGTCCCCACCTGTCAAGCCATTAATTTTCAAAGTCTGTTGAAAAATGGCTACGATGTCGATGCTTTAAGAAAACTTCTAAAAAATCAGAAATTTTCACATTTTTTACAAAAAGGTGATTTTATGGCCTTTTCGATATATAGAATTACAGTTCTTGCTTTGAAAAGAAGAGAAAATTGTTCCGGATTTGATTTCAGAATCGTTCACACGTATCGAATCGGTCTTCAGGATTTCCAATCGAAAAGGCCATTAGGGAAATTCGTTGACATTTGCATATTTTCAAAACAGGGTGTTGCAAAAACGTCAAAATTTTGCAACTTCGTTGTTCCTTGAAAGAAATTGACACAGGTGATAGCTTATACAGAATAAAAAAGAAAAAATATTTCCAAAACAGGGTGCTTTAAAAAAAATGTCAACTTCGTTGTTCCTTGAGTGATTTCAGTAAAATGACAGGATAGCGAGACAGAATTATAACAGAAACGAATATTTTCAAAACATTGTTTCAAAAAATGGCACCATCATCACCATGACCTGTGGCAATTTCATTGAAATCACTCAATTCGATTTCATTGAAATCTATCAAGGTAAAAAGATTTTGAGACTGTCCTTTTTCCTTTTGTAAAATTACATTTTTATTTCTTATTTCAAAGGTTCGTGAATGGATATTCAATAGTTAGATAGTTTTATTGACTCCTTTTATTTCATGAAATATAAATACTTATAAATTATTTGAATATTGAATCTTCTCAGACTGACATTTTCGAATATAAATACATTTAAATGGCAAAAAGTAGAAAATTTTAAGAAATATAAAACTCTATTAATTTAAAAATTAAAGTTCTTCTTCTATAATACATCTTCTATATCGTAGTGCAGTGACAGTAAAGTTATAAAGCGCATCCCATCCTTCTTCCCAATCGAGTATGTTCAGAAACTCCAATTCACAAAGGCTGAGTTTATTGAAGTACCTCATCCGGAATTCTCTTAAAACCGGGCATACTGCAATTAAGTGATATGTATCCTCGTGTTCTTTCATATTGCAGAGACTACACTGCAAGGGCAGATCTGGACGATGTCATATAATATAGATCAAGCAATTCACCTCTCGTCTTAAAAATAATGTTCATTTTATCCAGTGGGGTTGTATTCAGTAGATACGTTTTGTTCTGCAGATTGAAATTCAAACGGCTATAGTAGCTCCTAAACTCTGATGAACTGGCTTCAGCTGCGAATCTTTCATAGAGAACACTTCCAAATTTTTCCAATATCACATTAAACTTAATTTTTAATAGAGACGGCTGCTCGTTTGGTACTATGACTAAAACAATGCCACATGTTGCGGCAAGATTTTTCCACTCAACTATCATAGCTCCTCTTGTTTGAACAGCCGCAGTGAAACTATTTTTGGTATCCTTTTTTCCTCCATATCCATAATTTTGATAATATAGTATGCATTTGAAGAGTATCAATAAATCATTGCCGGTGCCCCTGTCTCCAGATAGAGCATATAGTTAGGTGTACTCCTTGGCAGTCAAAAAATCCTTTTAATAAAATATCGTAGACATTTTTCCACGGCTTCAAAAGAACGATATCCCCAAACTTGAGCACCATAGAGAAGAACTGCTGTTGATGTGGAGCGGAATATCTTTTGCTTTGCGCTGTGCTGAATGTATTTACTCTTTATACACCGACGAGATCGCTCGATTTGCCTCCGCTAATTTCCAATCTAGGTGCTTATTCATGTTCAGATTCGACGTTATTAAAACTCCCAGGTATTTGTACTCCCGTACGATTTCAATTGTTCTCGCATAGTAAATTCGGAACGAACCAAATTTTATAGATCCCACATCCTAGCATTTTTGGTTCGATCGTGAAAATTAATTTTGTTTTAATCGAATCAAAAATAACATTCCCTCTTGATTTTTTCACGAGTGAACGAATGATATTTTATTTTTCTATAAACCTTGCTTTTTATACAAAACCTTCCAAAAAAATGTCTGTGTGGTTAAATAAGTACGGTCTACTATTAAATATAAAATAATTTTACGCTAGACAACTATTAACAGTTCATTATTGACTGAAACATTTAAAAGAAACTATTTATAAAAACTTCCAAAAAGTTCTATTTATATTAAATATTAAAATTAAAAAATTTTTTTTTGAATACCCATTTTTTTCGAAAATTCGATATCTCAAAATTGGTTTGGTGCTTGCCCCCCCCCCCTGGACAAAATCCTGCGGGCGCCTATGTTTACAGTATTTATAGTAGTTTTGAATTTTTTCACATTTTCTCGGTCAAAATATCATAAAAAATACGATTATTACTATAAAATGTTTAGTCTCGCAAAATTCTTGAATCATGAGAGCAAGTTCGTGCAACATAGTCGTGGATGCTATTTTGCATGTAAGTATTTGTTCTTCTTTTTCTTTACACTCCTGAAACCATTCGCAAAATTAAATATCCATCTAATCAACGGAGTAAATATAAATTTTTGTCATTCCCCTGATACAAGTATCATTTCCCTGACTTAAAAAACCGTTAGATTTGATCAAATGTTATGACTCCTTGTTTTAAAGTGGTTATTATAGAGTTATAAAGAGACATATATATTGTTCGTCTACCAAAATAGGATCTTTTGAGCGAGGGTCCACTTTAGAGTGAAAATATTAATGTTTTGAAATATTGACCCATATAAGAAAATTTTGGGTAATTTTGGTCCTTAGAAAAAGTATATATTTTCTTGACTAATTTTGGGTCACTGAACACGAAAATAAAATTTTTTTTTTTAAAGAAGCGTTTTCGAGATATGCGCAAAAATCATTTTCTCAGCTATTTTTCAGATATTGCCATAAATATCGCTAACGGATTAGCTAATTTACATAAAATGTGTATTTTCTGAATGATCTGATGAATGAACTGAAATTTTTTAATTTACATGCATTCAAAGTTTGAAAAACGAGTATTTTTGAAAAATGTCTAGTTTTTGATTGCTCCATATAAACTACAATAGTTAAAAGAGGTAACTTCAAATATCTATGTGAAAAAAGTTATTCGCTGGCAGTGGCGGATCCAGAGGGGGGGCTTTAGGGGCTGAAGCTGATTCAGAAGAGAGTTAGACAAACAAAAGTAGGATTGAACCATATTATATGCAAGCTGTGTTTTTTTTCGAAGTCTTAAGAGAATTGGATGAAAAAAGACGATTATATAAAAAATAAAATACACCTACGTAGGCGTATACGTATTTCAAATTTTAAAGGTATAAGACAAAAAGTTGAGGCTTGGGGCTAAGCTTTTACGAAGCGTTTTGCTAAGCGTACAAGGGATTCAGATGAAAACTATAACACTGTTGGGGCTAACAAGTTTGCATAATAGCTGTGTTCTTTCCAGGCATTAAAGAAATCCGACGAAATTTGCATGGAAGCTGTTGTTTTCCTAAGTCCAGGGAAAAATGGAGGTTGGGGCTTAACAATTTGAGTGTAAGCTTTGTTTTTTCTAAGCCCCTAAGGAATCAGACTAAACATATAACAAGTTTGGGATTAGTAAGTATGCATTCCTAAATACTGTGTTTTTTTTCCAAGCCCTTATATTGAAACTAGTGAGGTTGACTTTCATGCTATTATTTTTACCTAGATTTCCTTGGGTATCGATATTTCTAAAAAATCAAATTACGTTTGACAAAACTAATGAATGTTAGTTATTCTTAAACTCCTCTTGATATTTTTCGGACTTAGCTAAGCCCAGATAACTTTTGGGGCTTAAGTTTAAAAACTCAGTTTCCGGTGTAAAAAATCACCCTGATAACAGAATCCGACAGAATGAGTCAGGCCCAATTTTGAGATTTGGATAATAGTAAAAATGTCAAAATTCAGTCTGATTTGCTCCGCAGTTCATTCGACGGATGCTATAGGTAATCGGGCTGAATATTTTTGATATGGATAGTTTGCATGATAAAATCAAAATATTGTTTTAGAAATTGAAACTTATGTTTTTATTTCTGATTTTTTTTTGTATGCCGAAGGATATTTTGACGATTTCAAAGACTGCTTTAAGACGAAGCGATTTTTGATTTTAGTTTCTCTTTTGATTTCCTTTGAGCTCTAACGAAAGATTAGAGAGCTCTTTCCACGAGTAATATTCATTAAATGAAATGAGAAAGAATTTTAATTCACCTCGAACTCGTTTTTGAAATGTAAAAATCAGCTATATCGGTTAATTTTTTTTTTTTTTTTTAAAAAGTGTAATATACATTTTTGTTTTAATGTGGACCCAATACTGGTATAATTATAAATAATAAGAAATTGAAGGGCAGAAAAAATTTTAAATTTTAACTCAGACTTTTTTCAAATCTTCGTCAAACTGTAAGATTTGAATTGACAAAAAATATGAATGGAGCTCGCATTAAAATAAATAATGATAGGAATGTTGAACACGAATTTTTATGTTCGAAATACCAATCCACATGGACTAAAGTCATTTAAGGTGGAATAGGTACAGAACATCCAAATTCATTTTTTTCCTCAAATTTACAAAAAGTGAATTGAAAAACATGATTTAGATAATTTTTGGGAACAGCTACTTGTACACAAAATTTGTAACTGTCTTTTTTATAGGGAACTTAATTACCTTTCTTTTTTGCCATTTATAGCATTTTCTTCTATAGGAATTAAATTTTAAGAATTAGATAGGTGAGGATAGGTACGATTCTCAGCCGTGCCATCTAAAAACAGAAATGTTTTATCCGAGGTACTGCCTCTTGCAAAGGAACTGACAAATCTTTCAAGAGTATACTTGTCGAATAAGTTAGTGCTGCTCACCTAGCCGTTCGGTCTCGGCAAAAAACTGTTGGTCCCCTACATTCCTGCCAACAACACGCACACAGTAATGGTTGAGAGTTGTAAGTCACTAGGCCCTGGGTTCTTCACGAGCTGTTGCGCCACCCAGTTTATTTATTTTTCATGACTAAGAGTGAATATATAGAAGTTAAAATTTTACCTGCTCAGGAGCTCGTTAAAATTTTAGCCAGTGCTTTGTTTTTGACATTTCTATGCTCGTGAAGGAGATGAATGCAGATAAGTATTTTATTTTGTTGTCATAAAGTCATGAATCCCTTCAGGAAAGATTAAAAAAAAAAGAAAAGGTTAAGAAATATACGAGTAGACAGATGAACTCAAGAAATTAAAGTAAAGAAATATTCAATAACACTATATGGGTCAATATTTCAAAATATTAATATTTCAGTCTCCTTCATTTTTGAACCGAAGTACAAAATTTTATTATAAGTTTGTTAATTGGATGGCTTGAAACAAACGGGTTCTAATATTCGCTCTAGAAAAAATAAAGTTAAAAAATATATCATACCCCCTATCTCCATTTAAACACCCAAAATGTCATTCCCCTGACGTGTCCCCAGGCCTACTTACCACACTGTCTGAATTTTAGCAACGAAACTAAAAACGATACAAAAAATCTAATGATGAAGTCTTTTTAATAATATATGCATCCTTACTAAAAAAATAGTTAAATGATTTTTAGTTGCGTTATTTTTTTAAATAGGAGCTATTAAGTAAGTGTCCCCCATGGAAATTTAAAAAAAATGTATATAGGCTCAACATAGAAAACTGATTTTTTTTTGTTGTTTAACGGTACAGAATTGCTCTTTATGAAAATTGAAGTAAGGGTTTCAAAAAAACTTTGTTGTCTTTTTTATTCAAGTTAAGGCAATGATTTTGTTTTTCGTCAAGCGAAATTGTCATTCCTCTAACGCGTGTTTTTTACTAAACCGTGTGGTATAAAAATTAAGAAGTTTTACTCGTCTGTGTCTTTTACAAGGGCCTACGTGAAAAATAATATAAAACATATAATTTTCTAATAACCTCCATTTAATTGTCATAAAACACCCTTCGGAGTCATTCCCCTAACATCATTTTTTGTGTCATTCCCCTGACTTTCAAGTTTTCATTATAATGATTGATTGCATTTTGGTAACTCTAGAAGAATCAATAATATTACATTTAAACATATTTACAGTCATAGGCGCCCGGAGGGGGGGGCAAGGGGGGGCAATTGCCCCCCCTGGCTCTGGACAATACCACAACACTAAGAAAATTTTTCATTTTTTTCTTTGAATTTTAACAAATACTTTGCCTTCTCTCCATGATTTGCCCCCCCCTGGGTCTGGATCATGTCAAAAGTTTCTGAAAATATCCTTTGTTTCGATATTGTTGGAAAATATGGATATTTTCCTTACAGCTTCTTTATTGAGTTCATGGTTTGCCCCCCCTGGCATTACCACGCAACTTGCATTTTTTGCTTTGAATGTTAACAATGTATGTATGTTGTATATACAATGGGGCATATGCACAAAAATGAAGTACTTACTACCAGTAAATGGTTAAAGTAAATACTAGTACTACTAGTAGAAGCTGAAACTTATAGTATTTACTGTGTTTGGTATGCATAAAATAAAGTTAATACTGGTAACCACATACATATGTACTAGTAATAAATACTGAATTCATCCAAGAAAATGCTACTGATTCACCCGAAATTGGTTGTATATACTGACTAAATAAGTTTACGTGGAATTGTAAGCTGGTGTTTTGAATTTATTTTATAATTTACCGTTCTATCAATTCTTCTTTTGTAAACACTTTTAATGTATATGTACTTATGGGCTTAGTGTGTGTTTCTGTTTGGGAATAATTTCATTAGGAAATTTAGATTTTGAGAGGTTTTCTCGCGGAGATATCTACCATTTTGCTAGCTATTCTCATAACTGTGTTCACATGTGGTTTTCGATCTTGAGAGCAGCTTGCAGAATTATGCACTTGGAAAATTATTACTTTTAATAGAACAAACACCTGTAAGCCATTCGTTTGGTATGTCTCCTTTTTCTACTTTTCTGAGCCAATTTTTCTGAGAAATAAAAATTTATCTGATTGCTTTGACTTGACTCACGACTGTGAATTTTTGCATTCAGCATACAAAAGTATTTAATATAAAATGTTCAAGTTGGTTTTTACAAGCTTGAACAGTTTGCAGTAAATACTGGAAATAAAAAGTACTTACTAGTTTTTATGCATACCATTAAAAGTATTTACTGACTAATTCATCGGAAACTAGTTAATACTTTTGCCTCCAGTAAATACTTGTTGTTCAGTATTTACTTTGGTTTTATGCATATGACAATAAGTAAATACTATACAAATTTACCAGTAAAAGCACTTACTACCGTTTATGCATATGGCCCAATGATGTATATACTATACATACATACAAATCTTGTAAATGAAAAAAAAAACTTCTTCAATGAAGTAATTCATCGTTTTGGTAGAGAGCCAAGGCGTATGCAATTCCTTTTCTCTAAAGAATAATTTATGACACAAAAACGTAAGTTTGTTTAATACGTAAGTAAGTACAATATTTACATACACCGTAGTCTTTAGGAAATAAACGTTAATATGTATAAAATTTTTATTGTGTAAGCATAAAATTCTAATTTAAAGCTTATCTGCTTTGGGTCAGTTGCTTAAACTGATATTAATATTTTTAATTGATCATCAGCCCTATCACGAATTCAATGGTAACCGGATTTGTTTAATAATCCCGAAAAAAATTATCACCGAATGTTTATTTACATTTTGGGTACCTGTTTTATATATGCAAAATAAATAAATCAATTGAGTTTGAAAGCAAATGAATCAATAATTATCTAATTTTGATCTGAAAAACTAAAATAAAAAAAATTATAATACAGTCTATTATCCGGAGTTCGTTTTATATATTTATAGAAAATAGTTTAACGCTGAAGAATTTGTAAATAGTAGGTACGTCCAAAGTTGTTTTGGATTTTGTTATTGGCTGAACGGATTTAAATAAGGATCTGAAAAGGCCATTAAAATAAATCTTTCTTCTTCAAGAATCCATTCACTGCGGCTGTGAAGCTATTTATTAAAAAAAAATACATGGTCCCCACCTGTCAAGCCATTAATTTTCAAAGTCTGTTGAAAAATGGCTACGATGTCGATGCTTTAAGAAAACTTCTAAAAAATCAGAAATTTTCACATTTTTTACAAAAAGGTGATTTTATGGCCTTTTCGATATATAGAATTACAGTTCTTGCTTTGAAAAGAAGAGAAAATTGTTCCGGATTTGATTTCAGAATCGTTCACACGTATCGAATCGGTCTTCAGGATTTCCAATCGAAAAGGCCATTAGGGAAATTCGTTGACATTTGCATATTTTCAAAACAGGGTGTTGCAAAAACGTCAAAATTTTGCAACTTCGTTGTTCCTTGAAAGAAATTGACACAGGTGATAGCTTATACAGAATAAAAAAGAAAAAATAATTCCAAAACAGGGTGCTTTAAAAAAAATGTCAACTTCGTTGTTCCTTGAGTGATTTCAGTAAAATGACAGGATAGCGAGACAGAATTATAACAGAAACGAATATTTTCAAAACATTGTTTCAAAAAATGGCACCATCATCACCATGACCTGTGGCAATTTCATTGAAATCACTCAATTCGATTTCATTGAAATCTATCAAGGTAAAAAGATTTTGAGACTGTCCTTTTTCCTTTTGTAAAATTACATTTTTATTTCTTATTTCAAAGGTTCGTGAATGGATATTCAATAGTTAGATAGTTTTATTGACTCCTTTTATTTCATGAAATATAAATACTTATAAATTATTTGAATATTGAATCTTCTCAGACTGACATTTTCGAATATAAATACATTTAAATGGCAAAAAGTAGAAAATTTTAAGAAATATAAAACTCTATTAATTTAAAAATTAAAGTTCTTCTTCTATAATACATCTTCTATATCGTAGTGCAGTGACAGTAAAGTTATAAAGCGCATCCCATCCTTCTTCCCAATCGAGTATGTTCAGAAACTCCAATTCACAAAGGCTGAGTTTATTGAAGTACCTCATCCGGAATTCTCTTAAAACCGGGCATACTGCAATTAAGTGATATGTATCCTCGTGTTCTTTCATATTGCAGAGACTACACTGCAAGGGCAGATCTGGACGATGTCATATAATATAGATCAAGCAATTCACCTCTCGTCTTAAAAATAATGTTCATTTTATCCAGTGGGGTTGTATTCAGTAGATACGTTTTGTTCTGCAGATTGAAATTCAAACGGCTATAGTAGCTCCTAAACTCTGATGAACTGGCTTCAGCTGCGAATCTTTCATAGAGAACACTTCCAAATTTTTCCAATATCACATTAAACTTAATTTTTAATAGAGACGGCTGCTCGTTTGGTACTATGACTAAAACAATGCCACATGTTGCGGCAAGATTTTTCCACTCAACTATCATAGCTCCTCTTGTTTGAACAGCCGCAGTAAAACTATTTTTGGTATCCTTTTTTCCTCCATATCCATAATTTTGATAATATAGTATGCATTTGAAGAGTATCAATAAATCATTGCCGGTGCCCCTGTCTCCAGATAGAGCATATAGTTAGGTGTACTCCTTGGCAGTCAAAAAATCCTTTTAATAAAATATCGTAGACATTTTTCCACGGCTTCAAAAGAACGATATCCCCAAACTTGAGCACCATAGAGAAGAACTGCTGTTGATGTGGAGCGGAATATCTTTTGCTTTGCGCTGTGCTGAATGTATTTACTCTTTATACACCGACGAGATCGCTCGATTTGCCTCCGCTAATTTCCAATCTAGGTGCTTATTCATGTTCAGATTCGACGTTATTAAAACTCCCAGGTATTTGTACTCCCGTACGATTTCAATTGTTCTCGCATAGTAAATTCGGAACGAACCAAATTTTATAGATCCCACATCCTAGCATTTTTGGTTCGATCGTGAAAATTAATTTTGTTTTAATCGAATCAAAAATAACATTCCCTCTTGATTTTTTCACGAGTGAACGAATGATATTTTATTTTTCTATAAACCTTGCTTTTTATACAAAACCTTCCAAAAAAATGTCTGTGTGGTTAAATAAGTACGGTCTACTATTAAATATAAAATAATTTTACGCTAGACAACTATTAACAGTTCATTATTGACTGAAACATTTAAAAGAAACTATTTATAAAAACTTCCAAAAAGTTCTATTTATATTAAATATTAAAATTAAAAAATTTTTTTTTGAATACCCATTTTTTTCGAAAATTCGATATCTCAAAATTGGTTTGGTGCTTGCCCCCCCCCCCCCTGGACAAAATCCTGCGGGCGCCTATGTTTACAGTATTTATAGTAGTTTTGAATTTTTTCACATTTTCTCGGTCAAAATATCATAAAAAATACGATTATTACTATAAAATGTTTAGTCTCGCAAAATTCTTGAATCATGAGAGCAAGTTCGTGCAACATAGTCGTGGATGCTATTTTGCATGTAAGTATTTGTTCTTCTTTTTCTTTACACTCCTGAAACCATTCGCAAAATTAAATATCCATCTAATCAACGGAGTAAATATAAATTTTTGTCATTCCCCTGATACAAGTATCATTTCCCTGACTTAAAAAACCGTTAGATTTGATCAAATGTTATGACTCCTTGTTTTAAAGTGGTTATTATAGAGTTATAAAGAGACATATATATTGTTCGTCTACCAAAATAGGATCTTTTGAGCGAGGGTCCACTTTAGAGTGAAAATATTAATGTTTTGAAATATTGACCCATATAAGAAAATTTTGGGTAATTTTGGTCCTTAGAAAAAGTATATATTTTCTTGACTAATTTTGGGTCACTGAACACGAAAATAAAATTTTTTTTTTTAAAGAAGCGTTTTCGAGATATGCGCAAAAATCATTTTCTCAGCTATTTTTCAGATATTGCCATAAATATCGCTAACGGATTAGCTAATTTACATAAAATGTGTATTTTCTGAATGATCTGATGAATGAACTGAAATTTTTTAATTTACATGCATTCAAAGTTTGAAAAACGAGTATTTTTGAAAAATGTCTAGTTTTTGATTGCTCCATATAAACTACAATAGTTAAAAGAGGTAACTTCAAATATCTATGTGAAAAAAGTTATTCGCTGGCAGTGGCGGATCCAGAGGGGGGGCTTTAGGGGCTGAAGCTGATTCAGAAGAGAGTTAGACAAACAAAAGTAGGATTGAACCATATTATATGCAAGCTGTGTTTTTTTTCGAAGTCTTAAGAGAATTGGATGAAAAAAGACGATTATATAAAAAATAAAATACACCTACGTAGGCGTATACGTATTTCAAATTTTAAAGGTATAAGACAAAAAGTTGAGGCTTGGGGCTAAGCTTTTACGAAGCGTTTTGCTAAGCGTACAAGGGATTCAGATGAAAACTATAACACTGTTGGGGCTAACAAGTTTGCATAATAGCTGTGTTCTTTCCAGGCATTAAAGAAATCCGACGAAATTTGCATGGAAGCTGTTGTTTTCCTAAGTCCAGGGAAAAATGGAGGTTGGGGCTTAACAATTTGAGTGTAAGCTTTGTTTTTTCTAAGCCCCTAAGGAATCAGACTAAACAAATAACAAGTTTGGGATTAGTAAGTATGCATTCCTAAATACTGTGTTTTTTTTCCAAGCCCTTATATTGAAACTAGTGAGGTTGACTTTCATGCTATTATTTTTACCTAGATTTCCTTGGGTATCGATATTTCTAAAAAATCAAATTACGTTTGACAAAACTAATGAATGTTAGTTATTCTTAAACTCCTCTTGATATTTTTCGGACTTAGCTAAGCCCAGATAACTTTTGGGGCTTAAGTTTAAAAACTCAGTTTCCGGTGTAAAAAATCACCCTGATAACAGAATCCGACAGAATGAGTCAGGCCCAATTTTGAGATTTGGATAATAGTAAAAATGTCAAAATTCAGTCTGATTTGCTCCGCAGTTCATTCGACGGATGCTATAGGTAATCGGGCTGAATATTTTTGATATGGATAGTTTGCATGATAAAATCAAAATATTGTTTTAGAAATTGAAACTTATGTTTTTATTTCTGATTTTTTTTTTTATGCCGAAGGATATTTTGACGATTTCAAAGACTGCTTTAAGACGAAGCGATTTTTGATTTTAGTTTCTCTTTTGATTTCCTTTGAGCTCTAACGAAAGATTAGAGAGCTCTTTCCACGAGCAATATTCATTAAATGAAATGAGAAAGAATTTTAATTCACCTCGAACTCGTTTTTGAAATGTAAAAATCAGCTATATCGGTTAATTTTTTTTTTTTTTCTTTAAAAAGTGTAATATACATTTTTGTTTTAATGTGGACCCAATACTGGTATAATTATAAATAATAAGAAATTGAAGGGCAGAAAAAATTTTAAATTTTAACTCAGACTTTTTTCAAATCTTCGTCAAACTGTAAGATTTGAATTGACAAAAAATATGAATGGAGCTCGCATTAAAATAAATAATGATAGGAATGTTGAACACGAATTTTTATGTTCGAAATACCAATCCACATGGACTAAAGTCATTTAAGGTGGAATTGGTACAGAACATCCAAATTCATTTTTTTCCTCAAATTTACAAAAAGTGAATTGAAAAACATGATTTAGATAATTTTTGGGAACAGCTACTTGTACACAAAATTTGTAACTGTCTTTTTTATAGGGAACTTAATTACCTTTCTTTTTTGCCATTTATAGCATTTTCTTCTATAGGAATTAAATTTTAAGAATTAGATAGGTGAGGATAGGTACGCCGGATTTCGATTACGTGGGAGCAAACTCATTCAAAAAATAGTTTTATTACAGAAATCTTACTTTGAATGTATAAAATATATTTTGATTTAGGGGGGGGGCAAGCACATCTAGCCGCCCCCCTTGCGTACGATCTTTTGTTTCAATTTTTCCATTTAACTTTCGTACGGATCTTACGTTAGTGTCAAAAACAGAAAAAAAAGTTTCCACTGTGACTCTTTTAGTCTTAGTTATTAGATTTTTTAGAGGGTTAATTATTAAAAAGTTTATCAAAACTTCTCATTTGTTGGAAATATGCTTTAATTAAATATGTAAATAAAATGTCTAGTTAATCAAATCTTGGACAACCGATCCAAGTTAAACATTTTTAGGACAACAGTAACCTACAAAGTTTATTAATAACTTTTCGGAGGTAGACGGCGATCTAAAGTTAAACCAAGTATTTTAGGATGAGGTTTTATAACTCCTACAAAAAATATACAAATTAAAGCTACCTACCTACATATTTAAAGTTAATATAAACATATCGTTTTTACACCTTTTTAATACGATGTGTCTTTATGGAGAAACTGGTTAAAGCGTCTTTTCAAAATAGCAGCTGAAGCTTAGGTACTAATCATAAAATTTTGCAGAATTTTCCTATTAAGTACCTTTACATACATTTTTGCAACATACAAAATATTTTTTGATTCAGCCGCCGAGTATACCCTACTTTCTGAGAAAAGAAAATTTGGGTTGGTAGGTCATTGGTATATAATTAAGGATTTTTAAAAAAACGTGTGTAAGGGAACTCCAAGCCCCCCCCCCCCCCCCCCCCATGCACAGCCAACCAAATCCTAGATCTGCCACTGTTCGCTGGTCAAAACTGTGTTTTAGTGCATTTTAGTGTGAAGAAAATACTACCTTTAACTAGCGAATAACTTTATTCACATAGAGATTTGAAATAAACTCTTTTTGTAACTATTGTAGTTCATAAAAATACCTTTTCAACGATATATATCACTTCATTATTGGTTAGTTTGGTGTGTCCAATTCTCCTTTGTATGGAAAAGAGAATGGCCTAAGAGGCACCCATTTATCACGTAAGACAAAATTTTTTTGGTCAAAAACCTTATTGTAGGGCATAGAATTTTGATTTTAGGGGCCTCTGATTTAAAAAAATGATTTTGGTTAATAACAAACACCCTAAAAAGCATCACAATTTTGCAATCTGAATTGTTTGTTTGGCGAACTATCATTACGGAAAAAATACAACAACAAAACTAATGGGAAATGTATGCTTTAAAAATTCCATTTAATTCAATTGACACATCAGCAAAAAATTTATATTTTATTCACCCCTATAAAAACGGATAAAATTTACCTGAATCAAATTTAACCAAAATTTAAACGGAATAATGGACACACGGCGTTAGAGAAACAAAACATAAAAGCACTTACAAGCCCCAATAACTACGTAGAGAATGATTGCTTCTGTTCAAATTGAAGTTGATGAAGTTGCTTTTGGAATCCATTCGACCTTACTCAAATGGATTTCTTCATTTTTAACTGGCAGGGTTCAAAAAGTTAAGATTCAAGTATATACTTCAAGATCAATTAAGTGTACGTCTGGTGTTCCTCAGGGTAGTCACCTTGGCCCATTGCTATTTATAATATTCATTGATGACATTGTCAACCATATCAACTTTAGCAAATGTCTCATTTATGCTGATGATCTCAAATTATTTTCAAAAATAACTTGTGCAGATGACTGTCTCAAGCTGCAAAAGGATCTGGATAATATATCTCACTGGTGTAACTTAAACCATTTAAATCTAAATATATAAAAATGTTTCATAATTTCCCTCTCTAGAAAACTTCTTACTTATGAGTTTATATATTCTCTTGAATCCAAGCCTCTTCAGAGAACATTAAAAGTGAAAGATTTGGGGGTTCTTTTTGACTCTAAATTTTCATTTTCTCTTCATATTGATGCTATTGTTGCGAAAGCTAACTCAATGTTAGGGTTCATTAAAAGGAACTCCACTGATTTTTCCGATCCATACACCCTTGTATCATTATATACTTATCTAGTTAGGCCAAATCTTGAATATGCGGATGTTATCTGGAATCCTTGTCAACAATTTTTATCGGATAGAATACAGAGAGTTCAGAATCGCTTCACAAGATATGTGTTTTACAAAATGCGCTGGAACTTCCATCCATGTTCCCAAGCCAGGCAAAGTTTTTTGGGCTTGCAATCTCTGAAAGCCAGAAGAACAACTCACGATATTGTTTTTGTGCGGGATATTCTTTGCTACCACATTAGATGTCCTGAGTTACTCTCCTTTATGTGTATATATGCTCCCACGAGGCCGTTGAGGGAAAGATCCCTCTTTTTTGAGTCCACACATAGAACGAACTACGGATGTAACGAACCAATTTCAAGGTCAATTAGAGAGTTCAATAAAATTTATGATCATGTTGACTTATATCTCTCCAGAGAAAAATTTAAGAATGTATTATACTATTTATTCTTAAGATATTAAGTATTTGTTATTTATTTTTAAGTAATTTTATAAATTTATACTATCTATTTTTTACCGATATGTAATCTGTTAAGCTATAAAGCTCGTAGATGAAATTATTAATAAATAAATAAATAAATAAATAAATAAATAAATAAAAAAAGTGCGTATACGCCTGAGCGTTTCCTATATAATTAAAATGATAAAATGCGGTATAAATAAAATTTCAACCATATAAGATATACATAGGTTAATACCCATAAGACGCATTAGGAAGCATGTGTGTGTACTGTTCATACATGTATAGGCGAATCAAAAAAGGTTAGTTCAAAAATGTATGTTAAATAAAATTGAGGAGCCCTATACAGTCTAGGATCCTGCCATAGGACGATCTTCCCTTATAAAGGTACCAGATGAGCGGTATAGTTTTGTTGGCAGTGTCTTAAAAAAATTTGTGCATGGGTCAAAAAGTGGTCAAGGCGTAGGGTTGCTTGCCAAGCAATTATTCTCAATTTTTGGGTTTTTCAATTATCTACCGAACGCAGAAGAAAAAAATCTTACTATCATTTTGCGTTTGGAAAGTAGATTCTAGACTTTTCTCTTTGTTTACTGCCATTTACTCTGCAGAAATTTCGAATTTCAAAAAATCACGTATATAATTTTTAAATTAAATTTTGTTTATATGGTGTATGAGGGTAGGTCGTCCTTTGGCGGGATCTTCTACTAATGGGAACAATATCTGATAATTATATTATATTGTTCAGAAATTAAGAAAATTTAAATTCTAGAAGGTATTATGTCTCTGTTCCATGAAAAATGTAACCATTTCAGGTTGAATTCTGAATCATGCTATTGCTTTTGACAGAATTTCTTAGGCAATTATCGATAGGTTTCATTACATTGAATCATCAAAGTGTAAATGTCACCTTTTTCTAGCCCTGAGACCACATGGGCGAGCACTCACTACCTATTGTGTAGGTATAGGTACTAATATACAGAAGCTCTAGCATCTCGCTCATGGCTTGTCTCAGAGTTTAATTTGACTCTCAGAATTTAATTTTAACGATTCGTTAAATAGAACTAAAGATATACATGCATACATAAGCTTTTCAAATGTACCATATCGAGAGATATTTGGAGAATTAAACAAATCAAAAATCAACAATAAAGTCTCCAAAATAAAGCAGATAGGGTTCGTTTCGAAAGCTCATATATTGAGTTTCATTTTCCAGATTGGTAAAATTAAATTCTGAGACTTAAAGCCTAGTACGCAGATCGAGCTAAAATTTCGCTCCCACATTTCTCTCCAAGCACCAGCTAATATCCAAGCTAAGTTTTGACATAAGATTTTTGTGGAGATTACATCATAGAAAACAGCTGTTCTCTGAAAAGAAATTGTATCCAACAATTTCATAGAATTTTATTTCAATATTTTAAGTGAATCTAATCAAATAACATAGATTTTCCCCTTTGGCATTGATAAATCGTTTGTTTTGAATATTTCTCGTTCTCAATTTTGATTTCCACAAAGTGAAATTCACACAAATCTAACAAATAAAATAACCTGTCACAATTTAGCTTGAGAATTAATGTGCCGAACAATTATTTCACGCGCTAAATTTTGACAGATAAAAGCTGTACAGTAAGAAACGAAAATTTGATTTTTAGCTGGAGCTGCGTACCTCTCGGCTAAAATGTTTGGCTAAATTTTAGCTTGGCTAAATTTTGGAGAGAATTTTGTATGGGAGCGAAATTTTAGCTCGATCTGCGTACTACGCTTAAGGAAAATGACAGAGCATCATTTCCCATTTTTAATAAATGAATTGAAGTGCACGCAATAGTCTGAAAACTGCTATTCATCGTCCCTATCATGGCCACCGGCGCCAAAAAAAAAATCCTGTCAGACTTTTGTATTCCATATCAAGATGCAGGCATCTACAGACCCTCATACTCAGTTTTTGGTTAGGTATACGTTCGAACCAAAAATGTGCAGCCAGTTCTTAGACGATTAGGTTATAAATATGAAATAAAGAAGAAGAAATAAAACGCATATTCTTTATGTTATGGCCAAGAATTTAGCTTTGTTATTAGGATAAGGGTTTGCCATTATATTTTGAAAAATGATTTCGGGCAAGTGGCCGCCACGGCTGACTTGAAAAATTTCCAGCCGAGAGGCCCAATTTTCGACCATGAATTTTTGACCACCCATTTTCGACGCGATGGTGGATGGACTCATTCGAGTCTACTTCGATACTCTATTCCACCAGCAGCAATAGCGTCCTCGGTGCGCACTGTACGGCATCTCTAAGGATGCGCATTATAACCTAGAGTTAACGTGGCGCAAAACCGATACAAGGTATCTCGAATTGCCGACTCTGTTGGGCGATTATGTAGACCGAATATTGTACGCAGAACACGATGCGCGAAGCGAACCATTGGGCGCGTTCGGCGGCGTATCTTAAGCGATCCGGATTTGTTTGTGTTGTTGTAATCCCATAGGAAAAAACAGCTGATCAGTGAAGCAGCTGATGTGAGAAAGAAATCTCAAGCTATCCAAAAAATTTCGGGATACTCAACTATCCGATGGGAAATTTGAAGAACAGCTGACTTTGCTTAACAGCTGACCATTTATTTGGATTTGCGATTCCACATCGGATTTTTTTTTGTTCGAGCAAAAACATTTCCAAATTATATTTAAATGCATATTAAAATCATTTGCAATGCAAATTAATAATAAATTTTTGATACAGAGGAGATTTGGTATAAAATAATTTATGTAAGGACACAAAATCGTTGCTGAAAGGAGAATGGGCATTTTTGGGCGTTAGCGGCCATTAACGAAATTAGTGTCAAATGAAAGGTATGCTACTCAGGAACAAATTTTAACTATGGACGTTACATTGCATTTCATTTAGAAAAGAAGATATTTCAATGTTTATATAATGCAATTGCATTGAGCAATATTGCATAGTGATAAAATTTTTAGTGGGTAAGGCTTTATTCTAACTTCATAACGTCTACTGACACTGTATTAGTGTGTTTAACGGGGTTTCAGAATATCCCAAGGACGCATTACGGGTTTAAACAGACCCAGTTCCTACGTATTTCAACAATATTGTAATTTTATTTTACTCAGGATTTTTAATTTTGTGAGGATTGTAATATTATAGTTTTATGGTAAATGTTCTTGTTAATGATGTTATATGGCCATTTTTATTTACAAAATATTCTTGAGACTGTCTAGATTTCTGGTTCAACTTTCTTTTTCTATTTTTGAATTGGTCAGAAGCCAGAAACTTAGTAAAACTTTATTAAGGTCATAGAACAAAAATGCATTTTTTTCGGTTTTGAAGTACACCACAATGAAAAAATTTCTGCACGGTGATTGTACGACTAAAACACATCCAAAAATAACAAAACCATTCTTGGCCACTCACGCCCATGTTTCATACAAATTTGCCCATTCTCCTTTCAATTTATTTTTACTTTTGTTAGCAGCTCTCACTCTTTTGACAGCAAATGTTACCTATCCGGTTTTGGTCGTTCGCCAACGTATCGGATACTAAAGTATCTTGGATACCCTATCGGACTACCGGCCGAACGCGCCCATTTATTTTGGTAATAAATTTGCACGATAAGTCTACCTATTCATTATAAAATGTCAAACCAAACTGAACAAAGTGACAGCTGTCAAAAAGACCAACTTTGAAAAAAAGTATTGCCAGATTGAAAACCACATGTCTAAAAAAACACCCTTTATAATTCCCACAAAAACTCAAAAGTAATTTTTTATTTAGTTTTATTTTTTGTTACATCTCGTCTTCGGTTCCAACACTCGTCTTCAATGACACTCCCTATAATAAAGCCAATTTGCCTGCAGCACAGTTTGCTGTTAATTCGACGCTGCCAGAGAGTGTCATAACTCCTCTTGTACTTTAGAGCGCTAATGATTTCATGGAATGAATCTTCTTTTGCACTCGTGCAGTTGCAAGAGTTCTAAGAGATCTTGATATGCACAAAAAGTAAGATCATTGCGCTCGATATTTCAAAACCTTTTGATAAAGTTTGGTATTGAGCTCTCTTATCGAAAATGCGTTAATTTGGTATTGACGAATATCTTTTTCGTTGGATTAGAAACTACCTTTTGGACCCTTCAATACAAGTTGTGTTGGACGGTTCCAAGTCCGATTTTCATAAAATAAATGCTGGTCGCTGGTGTGCCCCAGGGATCCGTTTCGTCTCCGACTCTCTTTCTCATTTTCATTAATGATCTCTGGTCTGAAAACTTGTAATCACATCCTTGTCCTTCGGATATGGAACTTGAACGGCAGCTTAATAAATTCTGATCTTGACATCGAGGAATCCGAACAGCTTTCAGATCTGTATGTGCATCACAAACCACCTTCTGCGGTAACATTTTTGCATCTCTCGAAAACCGCTGCAATGTTTCGTGCCTTTCATTATTTTTTCGGTATTTTTACCAACAGTGTTCTAGTGAAATAGACAGTTGCATTCCTCCTTTTAAGCTGTTCCACCGTAATACTCGTTAATTATAGTATCTACTCAATAACGAATTATTTGATACGAGGTCCTTGTACCTATTCGCTCAGCTTCTTCTTAACATTAACCTCCTTTTATACCTTAATGAGGCTTTCAAATATCCTTAGATATTATTCCAAAGATTTTATAATCTTTTTTGTTTTTAACTGACAAAACCGAGGGTGCTTTCGTGGACTCGTTGGTAGCCGGTTCGGTACTCAGATTATAAGTTTGAAACTTTATTGAACTTTATTTTTAACGAAAACAAAATTTAAAAAAAAAAGATGGAAAAATACATTCGTGTACATACATATACATACCTACAAGATGAAAAGCTTTTGTTTAAATGGTATAAAGTACACTTATAACCAAAACACTTGAACTTGGAAGTTACTCTATTTTTTAAACTTTTGAAAGCTTTTCATTTTAAATATTTAAACAAACTTATGGCCGATTTCACGAAAGGCTTTTAATTATTTAAAAAGCCTTTTAGCCTTTAAATGATGTTTTTTGGTTTCACCAAATGCTTTTATATTTAAGAAGATTTTAAATGCCCTTGTAAGCTAAAAGCTCGTTTTTGTCTCAATAAATTTTAAAAGTCTATTTTGTTAAGCCATTCATTTCAACAACAGCTGATATTTTGCTGTCAGAATAATTGTCCCTCGTCCATGATGCTTTTTCACTTTTTCTCATAGACTTCGCATGTGCGAGGGAAACAACCTCTTTCTTTGAATCCAGGGATGTGAGCAAACTCAGTCAAATTAAAATATCCCTAAAATATCCCTTTTCTACATTGGTGAAACTGAAAAATTTTAAATGTCTGATAAAATTTAGAAGGAGTTTAGATAAAAGTAATTTTAGTGTTTGTTTATGAAATTGGCCATTAAACGGAAAAAACTTTGTTCAAATTATTTTTCAAATAAAAATTATTAACAGGGTATTAATACAGTAACGGTGTAAACTTATCGTAAAGGCAGTAAATTTGACAGATTTACACAGTTTGCAACTTTACTACGTTTACGACGACTATACGCTGCTGCATTAATATCCTTAATATCTATTTTACCTTGAATTGGTCACTTTAAATTGGTCCAAATTCTAACAATATAAGGTTTGATGGGTAAAGGTTAGGTAAGGTAAAGTGGCTGTCAGTAATTTATACTAGAACACTTAGGATCAGGTTGTTCACATTGGGTTAAATTTGTTATAAATTTCTCACAGGCCCTGGTCAAATCGAGGTAATCAACTAATATTTGCTGATTAGCGATTTCGATAATTAACAAAAACTATGGATTCATTGACTGAAATTATGATTAACAAGCACAATTGCGGGTTTAGAAGTTACAATAATCATTGATTAAAGATGATTAGCTGTGAAGAAATTGGCTCTTAAACCAAAGTTGGTTCGTTGTGATGTCGAATGGATCTGGAAAACTCCTTCTTTACTCGTTAAACCACTTAGAGCTCCTGCGAGACTTTAAATATTTGTGTTTACCAGGTCACTATTATCGTTATAGAAGTAATCTCCTAATAGGGCTCATACACAACACATAAACGTCGCTGCAGATCTTAAGTCTGTGCAAACATGCCTGCACCAAACACAGTGCAGACAATCTGCACAGACATTAGTTTGTATCGTTTCGTCTTGGTCGGAAAAATGCCGAGTACTGCTTGTACTGCTCTTATCATTGCTTTTACAATGAAAAACAAATATGAATCAAAGGAAAAAAAATAATTTGGAGCAGGGAATGGTTTAAAAAACAATAATCTATACTTTTAACTTGCCAAAAAAACCCGCAAACTATTATATACTTCTTAAAACTCTACCCAAAATTTTCTATCACTATTGTTATTCATGTTTACTTCACACATTTTCTCACTCATCTGTGCACAATTCTCCACACACGATACAGACATGACTTTGCAGACCAAGAAAAATTAAAAAAAATTGAATTCACGCAGACGGTGGCTGCAAACAGTCGACACAGGTGGTGTGCACAGATATGTGTACAACGACAAAATATATTTGTCTGCAGCGACGTGTTTGTGTCATGTATAGGCCCTATAAGTGGAGCTTACGTCTTTAGGAAAAAGCATCAGGGCATATGTACAGAGAATGCGAGGAATCGTTTCTTCCTCCTTCTCGTCTATACAGATTCTGCAAAAATAGTTTGAAAGTACGCCAAGCCACGTAGCGTGCTGCTTATTAAACAGTGTCCTGTAATGATACCTACAATAGAGCTTATTATGTGCAGTCTGTTAAAGAGAATGATACTAGCTGTGTTTGTTTGCATGTCCAAATAAAATTGTGTGAAAAAAAACGACAACAAAGCAAAACAATTTACATGTTAAAAAGAACAACAATTATGTCCATATAGAGTTAGCTAATCCTGAGGCCACACGAGCAAGTACTTGCAAGCAAGTTGGCTACATACACTGCCTGTAAAATTCGTAATTTGCATTCCACTTGCCTCCCACTTGCTTTCCACTTGCATTCCACTTGCTTGTCTCCCAACTTGCTTCTCAACTTGCTTCACTACTGGCTTCAAAACTTGCATGCCAGTTGATAAGCAAGTTGCTTGGATTTATTTGTGTTAGGGCCAGTTGTACAAATATTTAACTCGTGGCTCAGCAATTTTAACTCACTGACTTTGGGGAATTAACTGAAGTTCAACGATGATTCAGACATTAAATTGGCTACTATAACATACTTGAACCTTGAACCATCGCTGAACCTCAGTAATTCCGCCGAAATCAGCCAGTACAAATATTTGAACCACGGGTTAAAATTTGAACCACGTTTGTACAACGGGTCCTTAGTAAACAAATGTGTATGTATTGCAACTTGCTTACAAGTACTTGCTCGTGCGGCCTCGGGGTAAGTCCAGATAATTAACTGCGGAGTTAACTTTTGTCCCGATAAAAACGGAAATGCCAAACTACGATTATTGTCGTTGTGTTATCGATATTTTGTATAGAAACGTCAAGATTTTGTTGGTAAAATAATTCAAAACAAAATGGCAGCCAAACAAGTAGTGATATTAGGTGTGTTGACCTCCTTAATGTGAACATTAAGATATGTTCCACATTCAGCCATAGAGTTACTGGAGTTCAAATGTGAAGTTAGTCCCCTTTCACACGAAGAAACAAGTTGCTGGAGATTTTTTTGGCGTTTTCTTTTAATCTCCCTAAAAATCTCTTGTACCTTTCACACAAGGAAACAAATTTCCAGGCAATTTTTGAAATTTCCTTTGAAAGTCTATTGGTTGAACACACCTAAACCTAGATGTGAAAGGAAATGTCAAAAAATCTCCTCAAATCCTCGACCGGGGAGATTCTGTTCGCCCCTCTTTCCTCCTGCCCTTCTCACCCAGGAACTAAAAGTTGCTGGCAACTCAGTTTCCTCGTGTGAAAGGGCACTTAACTTGTTGTAATTGAAATTTGCATTTGAAATCATGGCTTTAATGTGAAGAATTTCTTAATGTTCACACTAAGGAGGTCAAAAAAACAACCTCAAACCTAAGTTTGTTCTCTTGAAATTATATTGAAAAATTGATTGATTTGATTGATTGATATAATTGCCTCTGCAAAAGCTTACACTCATAGTAATGGGTATACCAATATTTAGCTTTTCAGGTAGAATGAGTAGTAATGTTCCACTTCTAGCAAGTTCATCAGCCTTACAATTATCTGGAATGTCACTATGGCCCGGCACCAAACAAAGGAGAATAATAAACTGTTGCGCCATCTCCAGAGCTCTACAGCCCTATCAATAAAAACTGCTCAAATATCTTCTAATACACAAATTAACAAAAACGTCAATCAGAAGTTAGTTCACGAATTAAAATTTCATATCAATAAAAATATAAACTGCTAATCCACGTTAAGTTCAAAAAATTAACGAAAATCTACTACAATCAACAAGAACTCTGCTCTTTCCAAAGACTATTTATGGAATTGCACATACACTTTCTCACTAAATGTGAACTTTCACACATACACTCTCTTATTTGAGGCTGTAGATAGCATGTGTGTCACAAGCGTCTGTTTCTTTTTATCTCTAGTTTTTGGCAACAATGACAGAAGTATTTTTAACTTAATTATTCGTTTAATGTACCTTCTTTGGTGAGTTAGTTTAATACCATGAATTTTGATTTATTGATATGTTTTGACACTTAACTCACTGATTAAAGATAATTTGTGTTTCATTTGCGTTTATGAATACCGGGGCTAGAGTTTATAAAGTCTTGGGATTTAATAGCAGCTAGACTATCAGAGAAGATGCGGATATCCGAGGTTGATATCAAGTTTTCTTTGGGCCAAGATAGTTCTTCTTTTAAACTCGATGGGTAAAACATCACACCCTTAACAATATGAAGTTTAAGTAATAATGGCTAAAAACCGTTATATTCATCTTCTATTTCGGACTTTAATTGATAAATTCTGGTGTTTATCACAATATAGTCGTACATGCATACTGTAATATTTTCTCAGGTTCGTTAATAAAACTTATTTACTTTATTCACTTCAAAAAACTTTACTTTTCTTACTACAAACAAAACGATTTATTATTCACCACTGAAATTAATTCACAAACTTTACTTTTCACTTTTATTACAACCAACTTTATTCATTCACGATTAAAAACAAACTGTGTCGCTGCCGTTCAAATGTGCCTTTTATACTTGTTTTCCAAACTCTGGAAAGTAGTGGAAGGTTCTCGTCTCTACTTCCAGAACTTTCCGTAGGGGAAATTTCCCTATAATTTCCCTTCCGAAAGCTTTTATTTGACAGCTGGTAAATCTGCTATAATCCGGCAGATGGCGCTTCTTTCGTTTGAGAGTGCTTTTCAGAGTCGTTATAGTTCAAATATGGAAAGTCATATCATAACAATACGTTAACCTATAAGCGCGTCTACCTTAAAATAGCTCTATTGAATGTCACATAACTTTTATATGAAAAATATTTCCGCGTTAAGAATTGATATGGAGGAAGTCTATGTGTGATGTCCGGAGTATAAGAAATGCCGATGTGGGAAGCGACCACCATTTGGTTCTGATGAGTCTCAAACTACGAACCGCTGCCGTACAAAAACCAGCGCAGGATGCAGCAAGGAGCACAAAATTCATTACTAATGCTTTAAATGACCCCAACATATCGTCGGCTGGATGCTATCTTGTTCTAAAGGCCATTTTTTTACGAAATTGAGTTAGGTATGCAGTCTTCATAATTTTGGGACGCTCTTTCGTTTGGCGCAAACCATTTTGTTCTATCTCTTTTAGTTTTCAAGTTACAGAGAACTATTTTGTTCAATAGGACACTTTTTTAACGATTTTTCATGTCATTTTTGTTCAATAAACTACTTTTCATCTTTTTTGTATTATATTGAACACTTGTTAGTATATTTAAAAGAAAAACTATTTCATAATTTCTATCTTGTTCAATATCCACAATTTTGGATGTTTTGTTCAATATGCGTATGTACTTCATTCATTTCTATTCTGTTCAATATCCAATTACTTTAAGTTTTTGTTCAATATCCAGCCGTATACTTTCATTCTCTTTTGTTCAATATCAAACGAGATCTCCGTTGTTGCATTTGATTTCCCTATATTCTCATTCAGGATTTTAAATGATATTGATTTATCTACCCCAGATAGGGCTACAATCGATTCCTTAACGTATGTGTGGAAAAATGTTGCTCCATATTTTTGGTATTGATTTTAACAACATTTAAAAAAAATGCCTGGTGATATTGAGTCTTAAACTCCTGAAAGGTCAGGTCAAGTTGCAGAATTGGTGCAGTATCCCAAAACACTTTTAAGGTTTTATTTTAAGCAAACATTATCATTTTTTATTCATTTAAAAAAAATATGTTTGTTTTATAGTATGATAATTGTAGCAACTCCAGATTCTATTATTTTTATTATTGGAAAATGAGATACGAGAATATGAGCAAGTCCGAATTTTCACTGAAGTAAACTTTACGTGGATCGGGTAAGAAAAAAATTACAACTCCATTGTTATGGAAAAGAAACGTAAAAGAAATTGCGTCAGAGTGGACAGGAATATCATAATGCAAAAGGTCACAAGTGTAGAAAACGTAAAATTTAAGTTTCCGCAGTTGCAACATTGCTTTCAGTCATGATTGTTAGGTAAACAAAATTTGTGTATGAAGATGCGAACGAAAATTTAGCTTTTGGCTACTGAATGACACCGAAAAAGGGCTGAGTTTCATTCTAAATTTGGAAAAAGGCTGCTACCAAAACGAAAAAGAACAGACAAAACTGGATCGAGAAGGAACTTTACGTTAAAGTATTTCTTCTTAAAAGAAAACTATTAATTTGATGTATATACAAAATTCTTTTTGTCGACTCTTGATATTTCTCAGCAACACTGACAAAATATAATGAAACAGGTACTCATTCCACTCCTCAACATGGATAAGTTATTTAAAGAGTTACACCAAAAGAAGATTTAAAAATAGTAAAAGAACATATACACCCCTGTTCTGATTTCCGTTCGGATTCAAATCCGTATACGAAATTGATTTCCGTACGGATTCAAAAACCATGTTCTCAATTAAGTTTGAATTCACTTCCGCAATAGTCGATATTCAATCCTGTTTTTCTTTGGAAATCCATAAAAATAATAATTCAAAACGTCAAACAATTAAAAAATATCTGTATAATTCAATTAAATTTAAACACAACAGCAAACACATAAGTGGTGTCGTGGTCCATGGCTTTTAAGTGAAAATCTAGTGGCGTATCTGGTCAAAAATATAAGCTTATACATGTTTAAAATTATTTTTAAATTCAAGAAAAGGTTAAACTTTAAAAGAATTTCAAGTGTCAAGCTGATTTTTAATTCACGCAAAAATCAAAACACAATCATATCGCAAGTATTGAAAACGAACAAAATTAAAAAACATCGAGAGTTTGAAAACGAAAGGATTTTTCAATTGATCGGAATTCAGAACAGGGGTCATAAAAAGTTTCCCCATGATGGATTCCCACTTCTGCCAAACAAACACAAAAATCAATATCTTAAAGCTGGCGTTTCAATGACAAAAATGCACAAAGTGTACAATAGTCGGAAAAAGTATTTGAAAAAAAAAAAATCGCATTTTCTTTATATCTATCTTTCTTTTTACTAACAGAAAAAATCTGAAAAAATATATTAGGTATAATGGAAGGTAAAGATAAGCTTCCAAAAAACATACAAGAGTTAGATTCATAATTATAGCTTTGAAAATAAAAATTTTATTTCAAAAACGTATCGGGGAAAAATATTTTGACAAAATTAAAAAGTGAGAATTGTTTTTTAGTGGGATTTTGGATGTAGAATTCAAATCCGTGATCCGCTGTGGCTTTCAGTTTGTGTTTTCAAGAAATTGCCATTAGAACATCTGAAAATAATTGTTTTTCAAAACAAATTTCGAAAGTATCTGAAATCACCGATCTTCGCATTCAAATATTTTGTTTGTTTTTAATTTCTCTTTTTTCAAGCCTAAAAAAAAGGCATTTGCGATAAATGTGCTAAGTTTAAAGCTACGAAAAATCCGAATGCAACTGAAACACGATATTACAATGCACATCACAGCTATCATAATTTAACGAAGGTTGAGTATGATATTGATCGAAAGAATAATTGTGAAGATACGGAAGTTATTGTTTATGACCTTCAAAACGTTTTTTCTCTTTAATGCAAACGTATGAAGCTATCTTCTAATATACGCGTAAGTATTCAAGTCAAAAAATAATCCCCAATATCACAAGATCATTAAGTCCATTCACATTATGACCAGATCCAAGTACAGGTAGACCTTATGACCGCTTGAAAAAGAAATACCGTCCATTTTGAAAATATTTCCATTCAAAAAAGACATAACGTTCATTTGGACATATTTTCTATGCGGTGGCGTGGTGTGGCGTTGGTTGGTGGTGTAGCGCGGTGCGGTGTGGCATCGATATTCGGTCGAATCGAATCCGTACGGATTGAAAACGGAAAAAAAATATACCCGAATTGAAAACGTCGAAAAACGGCGCATTGTGCATTCGTTTGTTTTGCCTAACAGCTAAGAATCATAGATGTTCAAAAAAAGCGAATGGATCCACCAACCTGTCTTTTTTTGACGTTTTCAATTCCGGTATCTTTTTGTTAAATGTTTTCAATCCGTACGGATTCAATTCGACCGAATATCAGAACAACCACCATTATGTGTTTCTTTAAAAATTCCTTATTAAATCAGCTCGAATCAATAAAACTATTTTTTGTTCAATATAACATAATCAGCTTTATGTTTCCGCTCTTTTGGTTTTTTTTCTATGTTGTTCAATATTGACTATTTTTGTTCAATATCCAAAAATTTTACCAACTTCTTGTCACTCCATATAACATTGTTCAGTATCCAAAATGACTTCCTTGTTGATTTTAATTTATAACTAATTCAAAATAAAAGAAAATCAATTTCTGTGACTTGTTTTATACACAAAATTGTCAAGGCTTTCAGAAGAAAAAACAATACTAATTAAACATTTTTGATATAAACACAAATTTTCAATTTGAACTTTAAAAATCGATTTCCCAACATTTTGAAAAATGGACATTGAACAAAATAGCATCCAGCCGACGATATGTCGAAACTATGTCACCACCCTTAACGACAGAGCCTCGTCATTAAATGGAATCCAGAATTCAACAATTGATGAGATGTGGGGTGAAATTAAAAGTGTTTTTATGGAGGCTGGATCCGAAACTGTACCCAAGCAAACGAGACGTAGAGACTCTTGGATATCCCAAGACACCTGGGATAAGATCGAACTTCGCAAATCGTTGAAAATTCAAATAAATGCCGAAGCTGATGTTCAACGAAAGGCTGACTTGTGAAGAGAGTACCGCATTGCACATAAGATGGTCTACCGCTGTGTGAGACGTGACAAGAGGGTGAAGTTGGATGGACTCGCAGATAATGCGGAAAGTGCTGCCAGAAGAGGAGATATCCGGGAATTGTACCAAATAGCCAAAGATGTTATCGGGAAAAAAAGCAACACCAATCATCCTGTAATGGATGTGGATGGCACACTTTTGGTATCAATTGAGGATCAGCTTCGTAGATGGAAGGACCATTTCTGTGCCCTGCTAAATGAGGATTCAGTTGAGCAGAGTGCTGAAGTGCCCCAACTAAACGAGATGCGCAGGTCCTATAGGGGTATTGACATCGAACCCCCGTCAGAATCGGAAATTCGTACATCAATAAATCTCCTCAAAAACAACAAGGCAGCTGGACTGGACGGAATACCAGCTGAATTCCTGAAAGCCGATCCCGTAGCAGCGGCTAGTATTTTACATCCGCTGATACAAAACATTTGGGAAAACGAAAGCTATCCCAGGGACTGGAAGGATGGTGTGATTGTTAAGTTGCCAAAGAAAGGTGACTTAAAGAATTGCAACAATTGGCGTGGTATCACCGTTTTGTCCGTTTTCCCAAAACTAATGGCAACAATCATACTCGAGCGAATAAAGGATAGAATCGAGTCTACACTCAAGAGGCATCAAGCTGGCTTCCGCAGTGGTCGATCGTGTGTCGACCATATCAACACCCTGCGTATCGTCCTCGAGCAGTCGATGGAATATCAATCACCGCTTTACCTCATGTTCGTGGATTTTGAAAAGGCCTTTGATCGAGTTAACCGAGAATGTATATGGAGATCGTTGCTTGGTAGAGGAATTCCACCAAAAATTGTTGCCATTATTAAAGAGTCCTACAACAACGCGAGGTGTTTTGTTTTGCACAATGGGCAGCTATCCGACTCCTTCGTAGTGCAACAGGGTGTGAGACAAGGGGATGTTCTATCGCCAATTCTCTTCCTGCTGGCGATGGACGACGTATTGACGGCCAGTGTTGGTACAGCTGAGCGACAGGGCATTCAATGGAGACCGTTCGAAAGGCTCAGTCATTTAGACTATGCCGATGACATATGTCTACTGGCAAACATCAGTGGGCTGAACGGGATGTGCCAAACACTGCAAGTGAAGGGAGAGTCGAGTGGTCTAAGAATTAACAGCAAAAAGACAAAAATAATGCTCACATTATTTTACAGGAGACGCCAGTTGAAGTAGTGGAACAATTCAACTACCTTGGCAGTATTGTTTCTGCAAACGGTGGTACGGATCTGGACGTTAAAAGTAGAATAAATAAAGCTCGTGCTGCCTTCGGTACTCTGTCCCCAATTTGGAAATCCAGTAAAATGTCCTTACGCACTAAGTTGAGATTCTTCGAATCCAATGTCAAATCCGTGCTGTTATATGCTTGTGAAACCTGGAAAGTCACGTCTACCATTTCGAAGAAATTGCAGGCTTTTGTGAATCGCTGTCTTCGCCTCATCCTAAAGATTCACTGGCCACAAATAATATCAAATGAGGAATTGTGGCGCAGGACAAGACATAAGAAAGCGTAAATGGCGTTGGATTGGTCACACAATGAGGAAACCAAACGATGAAATTGCAAAGCAGTCCTTTGAATGGAATCCTCAGGGTGCACGGCGGGTTGGAAGACCAAAAACAACATGGAAATCAACTGTCTTAGCGGAAGCAGAATCCCAGAGAAAGACGTGGCCACAGCTTAAGTATCTTGCAGCAGACCGTGAAGGATGGAGACGTTTTGTTGACGCCCTATGCTCCAGCCGGGGTTACAGGACAAGATGATGATGAAGAAGTTATAAAAGCTGCAAGTGTATGTATGTATTTCTCAAATTGTCATAAATTCCTATCTATATTGGCTCCAAAAAGTTGCAGCACAAGGAAGCAGGAGAAATGATTATGTCCCTCCATGGAAGATCTTCTAATTTTCTGCTATGCAAAAAACCCACCAGCTGATAGTTTATTTCGCAATTCACGTTTTATTAAAAATGGTGATTCGTCTGATTCTTAAATAAATAATTACCCCGTTTACAGTATCCGTTGAATGAGCTATGGAGGGAATCAGAATCAATATTAAAGACTGAAGCCTGATTCACAATGCGACGAGGAAACGAGACGTGAGCGTGACGAGATCCCGTCGTTGATGTCAAACGAATTTCAAACAATGAAAGTATATGAGGATATACACAATGAAGCGTTTCTCGTCGTCACGTCACGCCAAGAATTCGAAAATTTGAAAAAAAGACGCGACGAGACGACGATTTTCTTTTTTGACAAGTTATTTACATAATGGAAGTATTTTTTAAAGAAAAAATACGATAACTTGAAATTAAAAGATCAAGTGATTCCTCTCTTATCTGTTGTCTTTAAAGCTTTTTTGGATAATTTTTATTATTTTTATTTTCAACAAAAAAGTTTTCGTTGTAAAGAATCTCGCCGCATTGTGAAATGGGAAACGATTTTATAACTAGAAAAAGATGACAGCGAATCACGTCACGCTCTCGTCTCGTTTTCCCGTCGCATTGTGAATCAGGCTTGAGTCACCCAACTAACAAAATTGATTCGCCTTTCAGACATTAGGCGTTTTCCTTTGGAGGTGGCGAAGTACTTGCAAGTACTTTGCCAGCTTTTTTCAATGGAACACATCAAACTGCTTTCCCATGTAAAATGTATCTACTCGCGCATGAGAGCATGTGCAGTTGGTAGTACTAGATTAGGGTTTTCATCTACTCGTAAGTACTTTGCCACCTCCAAAGGAAAACGGCTATTATAGTGTTATTTGTTTCTATAGCGCGCCTATTACCCTCTGACGTGAAGTAAATACCTTATTGGAGCATTACTGCTTCCTTAAATACTTTCTGGTGCAAATTATATCAGGTTGATAGAAGCGATATACCAATGTTTCTTTAATCTCTCTATATTGCTTTTACGAAATGGCGATGGAGCTTTTGTCCTATAGTCATCCTGTAAAATTATTATACAATCTCTATGTTTGTTTCTGTTACTTGCTAAGTTCAGCCACAAACCATTTCTGCTGTACTAGTAAAAACACAAACCACTTCTGGTATACTAAAGAGTATAGACAGAAACCAGCAGTGTGGAGAAAGTGAATACGTTTTCTTTCATCGTAAGTATATTCTTCCGTGGCCGAGCGGTTAGAGTGGTGGACTTTCAGTGCGAGAGGACCATGGTTCGAATCTCACAGTAACCTTGTAATTTTTATAACTTAAATAATATCTAATAGATTCTAAGATTGTATTTCAGATAAAAACTTTCAAATAAAATGTCAGCAAATTAATAAATAAAAAAAATATATAAATAAATAAAAATAAATAAATATAAATCAATTGCGAAATATTTTTTTTATTTTTCCACCTTCTTCTATAAGACCTCTTAATTGAGTCCAGTAAGTGTTTTTCGGAGCAACTGAATTTAGTCCATAAAGGTCCAATAGGAGCTAAACAAGTGCGCCCTTTCAATTCTATGGACTATTATATAATGCTTATATGATTGCAAGAGATGATAATGGGAAGCTTCTTTGGATGATTATAGGGGCAAAATTGTTAGTTGGATCCCTCTGTACCCCATTCATCTGATTCTGTAATCGGCAATCGGGTAACTACATACATCTGCCATCAAAATTGGGTTAATGAAATGTGATTGTTTGTGTAAGGGGGTGAATTTTTGACATGAGTGTATGTACCTAGATAATTTGTAGATATGATTGATGATACAAAAAAGAGTGAAGCGGTGAAGCCTTCCAGAAAACAATTTGGGCTGGTTGTACAAATGTGGTTCAAATTTTGATCCGTGGTTTAGCCATTTTAAGCCACAGATTTCAACGAGTTCAGCTATGGTTTAAGCTTGTAATTGGATATAAGCCCAGTTCTTAAGTGCATTTTTATAATCGTTTAAAAAAAAGTAGCATGTTAAATAAAAAACAATTTGGTATAATTTCGTATTGATGTTTGTAAGCCGTTTTCCTTTGGAGGTGGTCAATTACTTACGAGTAGATGAAAACCCTAATCTAGAACTACCAACTGATGATACAAAATGTATCATGCACGAGTAGATACATTTTACATGGGAAAACAGTTTGATGTGTTCCATTGAGAAATAGCTGGCAAAGTACTTGCAAGTACTTCACCACCTCCAAAGGAAAACACCTGTATTTAACAAGCTATTTTTTTTTAAGGGACAGTAGAAGTGATAAATTTTTGTGACGAATCGTGATTATATTTGTGTTAACATTGGAGCACTCTGAGTTCTCTGAAAATTAAACTAACTAAATGCAAAAGGTAATCGTATGTGATAAATGTGCTCTCAACCATAATCTTCTATTACAATATTTGGATTCAAGAAAGTTTACCACACTTTACAATAAAAGAATTTTGGCATCACTTTTCGTTAAAGAACAAACATTCCAAAATGGCTACTCAACGAAGGTATGTTCAAATTTGACAGCTGTAGTTACTTCAAAAAGTCGAAAGAAAAATTTCAATAAGAAGTTTTTTGCTACATCTTTCGTTTTTATTTTTTCAACAAAAATAAGATAAAATAATTTTCTTCTCTCTCTCGGTACTACGTGCGCGTATTTTGCTATCAATTCTATTCACAAATTAATCAAAAACATTAATAAAATAAAAAAATCCATGAAATCTGGTGAATAATATGCTTAAATTGTCTTCAAATAGGACGACAGCTGTGTGAAGAAAAAAAAAAATCAACAAAAACGAAGAAAAAACTGCTTCGCATTCGCGATTACCACCACCGATTCTCAAATTCTTGTCAGGTAAGTTTTGCTGAAGATTCGGGACATTCAATCCAATCCTAAATCACCGCCATTGAAATATATATCTATCCGAAAGAAGGAAATTCAACAATAATTCTATTTATATACCCATAAGGCCGAGTGTGAATGAAAATAGGAAGTTTGACCAAATTGGATACTAGAAATTCCTCTCGAATATTGAAGAATTCCATTGCACTTTCTGAGAATCCATTTGGGAAATTCTTTTGGATTTTCAGTAAAATGCTATGTTCCCTTGGGATTTTGCAGCAAACAGACCAGAGACCCAGAACTTGGCCAATTGCACAAACTCGAAGGCTTACCTTGAGATTCCTAATCACTGCTTGCACTATATGCAAATGAGTGACTCATTGTTGTGTGTTATTTTATTACCGAATCGCACACACTTCCTCCTACCCTGCTCCACCAATTTTGATTCTATATTCTAAGGGGGTTCTTGTTTTGGTAGTCAATCCGTCAGTCCGTCCGTCGGTCGCTGTCGGTTCGTCGCATTTTGCTTTAAATAAAATTCAAAACAGCGCGCTGCATAAGTAATGAACGATTCTGGTGGACTGAGCATGTTTTGTTTTCGTTGTCGCGAAGTCGGCGCACGTTTTTTTTTTTTTCTTTTTGTGTTCATTATATTGGACACTTGTCGTTAGATTTGCAAAAACACATTACACACAGGGCATACTCGTTCACTTCGATGCACAATTATTATGTTGGAGCGAAGAGGTGGGCAGTTTATTTGCATTTGAAAAGAAGGGGGTGGGTCTAGTGGTGGAATCAAAGCTATTAAATTGGATTTAAACATGAATTCCCAACTGTTAAGCCAAACATTCTCTCCTCCAAAGAGTGTTATGTCGCGAAATGGTCATAAATGTTTATGCAATTGCATAGTAAAAGGAAAACCCAAACAAAGCTAATGGTAAAGGTAAAAAGGTAAATGTAAGAAAGCATTGGTAAGGTAATTGAAATTGTAAGTTAGGTGAACCTTTGTTGCTAATTTTGTCCAGAAGCTTTCACTCGCTAAACAAGTGGAAGTGTAAATTCTCCCTTTAACTGCAATCCTTGTGGAATATTCAAAAACTAGTTACAGCACATTTGCAAAATTAAGAAATTATACAGGACGCTATTTCTGACAAAAGATAGATAAATAATTTTACATAGTTTTGCTGGTAGTTAAATAAGACAATAACTTATAAGTTGCCTGTCAGGTATAAAAAGTTTTCTAATCAAATATGAGCTTTTTTATTTTAAAAAAAATTACCTAAGTACCAAGGTATTTGGTAGTGGTACTTCAGGGCGGACTTTAAAAATTGATATAAGTAGGTAACGATCGTATTTTCCACTTAATACATGAAAAAACTGGGGCCTGTTTAACTCATAGCTTCCTTGGAATTTCATCCGGTATCCTTTGATTATAGGACGAAATCCGATAAAATTAAAGGTGTTCCCAACTGCATCAAGATTGCAAGTTGTACACAAGCCTGTAGTGTTATTTTGAATAGATCTAGCGTTTAAATTTAACAATCCACTACATGGTTTTAATACTAGACTAATCATCTTTTGAGGGAACGTATCGTGAAAGTAATTTGGGATTGGGATATCACAGGTATGTAGATAAGTTGCAGTACTCTTCGTGCGATACTGACAAAGATAGCCATCTATTCGTAAGCCCAGTAAATATTTTTTCTAATAATAATTTCCGAAAGGATCCTAGGAAGTCTGTACTGTTACTAGGTAGCTTCATAACTCTGGCTTTAAATTCAAAATGCAGTTTGAGGGTAGTCGGTAAGTTTTTGGGTATCCTGTTTGTATGTTAAGTACATAATTTGGAGTATTATCCGGAAGTAAAAAACAGCTTTTCAGGAAGAAACGTTGAAGCTTTTATACTTAGATGTGTTCCTTAAATCCCCAAACTTGGGCAGAGCACAGCCTTATTGCTCTCGAAGCGGCATCATATATCCTGAATTTCTCTGAATGGCAAACCGAATTCTTTCTTGGAATATGTTGAATTGATAGAACTTTTAGAGGAAGTGAGTCTGTTGCTGAGCTGCTCAGTTCAAGACATATTAAAATTAAAAATAACTCCAAAGAGATTTGAAATGGTTTGATACTATTCCTACTTACTTATCCGGCTCCCGATCCATGAAGGGTCTCTGCCTGAGATATTGCGGTCTTCCATCGGTTGCGGTCCCTCGCACGCTCCCTCCAGTCGTCGAGACCAAGCGCTCTTGCGTCTGTGACCGCCTGGTCCCTATAGCGGAGGTTCGGTCTTCCTGGTCGTCTCGAACCTGGGGGCTGGGATTCGAAGATTTTCTTGGCTGGAGCGTTGTTGTCCATTCGCTCGATGTGGCCGAGCCAGTGTAGTCGACGTGTTTTGGCTCTTTGGACTACATCCACATCTTGGTACAGCTCGTACAATTCACGATTGAATCTTCTCCTCCAATCGCCCTCTTCGCATATAGGACCAAATATCCGCCGAAGAATTTTTCTCTCGAAAGTGCCCAGTATCAATTCCCCTTTTTTACTTATCGTCCAGCACTCGGCGCCGTAGAGTAGAACTGGTAAAATTAGCGTTTTGTATAGAGTGCACTTTGTCTTTCGGGAAAGGAGTTTTTAACCCATTTGTTTGGCCAAACCGAAGTAGCAGCGGTTCGCTAGGGTAATTCTTCGTCGGATTTCCACTAAGGTGTCGTTCTCCTTGACTACCTCGAAATTACTGCTACCAACAGTGACGTTTTGTCCTAGGCGATGGACAGATGAGGCTTTGTTTGTTGATAGCATATACTTTGTTTTGTCCTCATTCACTTCAAGACCAACTCGTTTCGCCTGTTCATCAATAGCTGTGAATGCTTCAAGTACAGCTCTCTTGGAACGGCCGATGATGTCGATGTCGTCCGCATAGCCAAGAAGTTCAGAAGACCTGTTAAAGATAGTGCCTTCCATGTTAACACCACTCTTGCGCACTATCTGCTCCAGGACTAGGTTGAAGAAATCACATGATAGCGCATCTCCTTGTCTGAACCCTGTACACGTCTGGAATAACTCGGATGAGCTGTTACCCATTTGCACGTTGCACCGCGTATTTTGTAACGTCATGCGGCATAGCTGGATCAGTTTTTTCGGGATCCCGAGTTCCGACATCGCCAATAGAAGCTCTTGGCGACTTATGCTATCATATGCGGCTTTGAAGTCGATGAATAGGTGGTGGGTCTCGACTTGAAATTCGTTGGTCTTTTCCAGGATTTGCCTCAATGTGAAGATTTGGTCTATCGTTGATCTGCCTGGCCTGAAGCCACACTGGTACGTGCCGATCATAGTGTTGCAGAAATGTTTTAGACGCTCACATAGTAAGTTGGATAGGATCTTGTAGGCAACATTAAGCAGGGATATGCCTCTGTAGTTCTTGCAGGACATAGGATCACCTTTTTTGTAGATTGGGCATATGGAGCTATTTGACCAGTCGTCGGGCATACTTTCCTCCTCCCAAACTTGGTTGATGAGCAGGTGCATGCACCCTACCAGAACATCTCCTCCATACTTGAAGAGTTCCGCTGGTAGGCCATCCGAGCCGGCGGATTTGTTGTTCTTGAGCTTGTGGATGGCTTTCTTAACCTCTTCAGTACTGGGTGCTGGGACTGGATCTTCATTGACTGGTCTAATGCTTCTTTGTTCCCCTGTCGCCTCCTCTACATAATGCCCATTAAGCAGCTGCTGGAAATGCTGCTTAAACACGTCTACAATTCCCTGTGCTTCGGTGACTAGGTTCCCTTCGCTGTTTCGAAGAGCTTGCGTGCCAGTCCTATAACCAGATGCCAGTTGCTTGGCTGTTTTGTAGAACCGGCGAGTGTTGGTGGCGGTGCTGGACTCTTCGAGATACTTGAGCTGAGAGGCTGCGGATGCTCTTTTCTTTCTACGCAGGGTTTTTTTCTCTTTCCTTCTCTTTTCACGGTACTCCTCTCTTGCTGCTCTAGTTTTCCGTTGCAGCATTTGCATTCGTGCATTTTCCGTCTCCTGCTTCAGTACCGCGCACTCATCATCATACCACGGGTTCTTTTTTCTGGGTGGTTGATAGCCTATGGTGGTCTCGGCTGTCTCCTTAATAATGTCGCGATACTGGTTCCACTGGTTATTGACGCTTGTGGCTGGGTGTACGGCAGAGAGTTTCCCGGTCAATTGCTCACTGTAGTCTCTGGCTTTCTCAGATGTGCTAAGGCATGCGATGTTGAAGTTCTTTCTTTGGGCGGTCTTCGTTTTCTTTTCATTGGACAGTCGGGCTCTGAACTTTGTCACAACAAGAAAGTGATCAGAGTCCACGTTTGCACCTCGGAAAGTTCGCACGTCCAAGATGTTCGATGCGTACCTTGCGCCAATTAGCACGTGGTCGATTTGGTTGGCAGTTCGACCATCTGGAGATCGCCAGGTTGCTGTGTGTATCCTTCGCCTGGGGAACCTAGTGCTACTTATCACCGTATTACGAGCTGCAGCAAAGTCGGTTTGATACTATTATTTCATAAAAAGACCATCTACGGTAATTTGTTACCACGTTGCAGTTTAAAAAATATCACGAAATAAGTTTTGAATTTCATCAAGATGTAATGGATTTGCATTCTGTCCATACCAGGAGCTTTATTTTTCTTTGAATCTGCAATTGCTAGAACAATTTAATCCCTCCCTATAGAACCATATTACGATGCAGTGAATTAAGTTCTTTGATACGATCCCCGAAAGCAATTAAAAATTGCGTCGCAAGACTCATAATTAGTCAAACTACACGGCCCTGTTAAGTGTCCCCTTGTGGTGATTCATGTTTGATGTCATTTTTAACAACATAAGAGAAACCACTGTGTTGCTGATGATAGTTGTAAATCGATATGAAAGCACTGTGAGATCCTTTAGGTTTAGGCTATCGGTATTAAGCTTGAGCATCAGTATATTTTTTTGGATCTCCCAACTGAAATATTACGGTCATTGCCAATAAATAGGTCATTCCCATGTCTGTACCTCTTCCGTTGTGGACGTTCTAAACACCTCCTTTAAAACGTTGACTTGTCATAAAGTTATCAATTTGGTTCGAAATAGCTGGTATGTCTATTGAAATCAAAACTGTGGCAAGTCTTGTGATCGCCTATTTGTATTCAATTCTCCATTTTTGATGTTCCCGCGAGGTTTTCTATCATAAGCGACAATCAGATCATTACCAGAATGAAGTAAAGTTTGGGCATATAACTGTATAATGTACAAAAAAAAAACAAGAAACTCGTGGACTACCGCTAGGTAGTAAAATAATGCTTCTTCGTGATTGACTGCGTTGCTGACCCAATTAAATTTTTGGTTCCCTTAAAATCAGCTGCTAAATGTTGAAAGATTGATTTCGTACTCGTCTAGATTTTTCGACTTACCTAGATTTGTATCATTATCATGGTTTATCAGCCATATAATGAAATGATGCACTCACAATAGCCTTTTCAAGGATGTATGACACATTTCGTGTTGAGTTGGTAGACCAGCGCCCAATGCATAATTGCATGTTTATTCTATTCTTTTTTGATGCCAAATATCTCTTGAACCCCTTGGTCTACAATTTAACGGCTATATAACAAAATGAAGTACATGCTATAAACTTTTCAAAGATGTACGACACATTGACTTGATAAATCAGCTTCCAATTGTGAATTGCATTATTTTTCTACAATTCATTTTTGCCAAATATCTCTCGACCCCACTACCTTTACCTTAACATCCTTAGAAGAAAATGGAGTATACGCAATAATCAAAGAAGTATGACACATGGCTGTTGAGTTGGCAGACCAGCGCACAATGCACAGTTGAATTATTTTTGTGTTTGCCTTTTTTGATGCCAAATATTTCTCGAGCCCCTTGGTCCACAGCTTAATTGTTATATAATAAAAATGAAGAACATGTTACAATCTTTTTGAGTTGCATTATTGTTCTTTTTGGTACTTTGAAGCCAAATATCTCGCGAACCCCATGGTTTAGAGCTTAACGGCCATATGAGGAAATGAAACTTTTCAAAAATGTTTGACACTCTTGTGTTGAGCATATGGGCCAATTTAACCATTCTCCTTTCATAAACTATCTTTATTATAAAAATTAAGGTTGAACCACTAAAAAAAATCATCCAGCACAAAAGAAAAAACAAATGTAACATTTTTAAAATCATGTGTATCCGCATCTGCATGCATCACTTCTACAAACTTAAGGCCGACATTAACAAAACAAAACAAAAAAAAAAAGTTACACCCAATATCTGCTAATCTTCTTGACACCAATCATGTTATTCTTTTCCATAATAAAAGAACAATTGAAGAGAAGTGAAAAGAAACATCGTGGAGAAGGGTCGCTCTTAATCCTTATTATTTAGTTCAATATAAAAGACTTTAATAAAAATCAGTTTTTTATTCAGTCATCTCTCTTCTTCATTTAATATATACAATATACCACTTTATGTCTATTTGAGCTAAACCCACTATTTAACTTAACAATATGTAATTAAAAAAATTAAAAAAACTTAATAGTTTCTGCTTCACAATTACTTGATGACAAAATGTTGTATTGACTCTTAAAGAATTTGAAAGTGCATGATATCAGGGAAGGTACATACTCAGTAAAATTTTATGAAGTAAAAAGGTGCAATTAAAGCAAATATCTCATTAAAGCCTAATTTTTAAGAAAAAAATATATAATTTTAAATTTAAACACTAATAAAATCTCCTGAATGAATGAACGCAACTTGTTTCGAATGAGTCACAATTTAAGAAATAAGTGAATTTGCATAAAAAATTCAAAAATAGTTGTTCCCATTAAAACAAGTCAAAAGACTGCATGATTTTAATTTTTTTCTACTCAATAATAAATATTGATAGTTTATTATTTTATTTAAATTTAATAATAAAATCTTGGTACAATCAAACCCGGATATAGTCGCATGAAATAAAAAATTCAACAATATAACTAATTATTATGGGGCTCTTAATGTGCCATAAAATAATAAGTTCTTTGGTTTTCTGAAGATAAAAAACTAAATTTATTGAATAACAATGTGTATAAAAATTTTGTTGGATATGATTTATTAATTGAATAAGTTAAAAGCAAATGAATATTACTTTTGAATACTTAAAATGCAACTTTATAGCCATCAACAATATTTACAATTTATATTTAACTATGCCAAGCAAACGAACATATTCATTTAATTGATTAAAAGAGCTGTTTGCGCCATAGTTAGATCTACTAAGTATAAGGTTGACATCTTCTTATGCTTCATTATCATCATCAAATCCTGTAACTCCGACTGTGGCATAAAGCGTCAATAAATCGTTTCCGTCCTTCATGGTCTGCAGCTAGATATTTTAACTGTGGCCACGTCTTTCTCTGGGAGTCTGCTTCAGCTAGAACTGTTGATTTTCAGGTTGTTTTTGGTCTTCCAACCCGCCGTGCACCCTGAAGATTCCATTCAAAGGACTGCTTTGCAATTTCATCTTTTGGTTTACTCAGTGTGTGACAAATCCAACCGGTCTTGACTTGTCCTGCGCCACAATTCCTCATTTGATATTATTTGTGGCCAGGGTGTCTTAAGGATGTGGCGAAGACAGCGATTCACAAAAGCCTGCAATTTTCTCGAAATGGTTTTCAGGTTTCACAAGCATATAACAGCACGGATTTGACATTGGATTCGAAGAATCTCAACTTAGTGCGTAAGGAGATTTGACTGAATTTCCAAATTGTGGGCAGAGTACTAAAGGCAGCACGAGCTTTATTTATTCTACTTTTAACATCCAGATCCGTACCACCGTTTGCAGAAACAATACTGCCAAGGTACTTAAACTGTTCCACTTCTTCCACTGGCGTCTCATGTAGAATTATACTCTGCTGTGTGGAGCGGCCTGTGAGCATTATTTTTTTTATTTGTTGTTGTTTATTCTTAGACCGCTCGACTCTCCCTTCACTTGCAGTGTTTGGCACATCCCGTTCAGCCCACTGATGTTATTTGCCACTAGACATATGTCATCGGCATAGTCTAACTGACTGAGCCTTTCGAACGGTCTCCATTGAATGCCCTGTTGCTCAGCTGTACCAACACTGGCCGTCAATACGTCGTCCATCGCCAGCAGGAAGAGAATTGGCGATAGAACATCCCCTTGTCTCACACCCTGTTGCACTGAAGGAGTCGGATAGCCGCCCATTGTGTAAAACAAAACACCTTGCGTTGTTGTAGGACTCTTTAATAATGGCAACAATTTTTGGCGGAACTCCTCTACCAAGCAACGATCTCTATAAACATTCTCGGTTAACTCGATCAAAAGCCTTCTCAAAATTCACGAACATGAGGTAACGCGGTGATTGAAATTCCATCGACTTCTCGAGGACGATACGCACTACGCAGGGTGTTGATATGGTCGACCACGGAAGCCAGCTTGATGCCTCTTGAGTGTAGACTCGTTTCTATCCTTTATTCGCTCGAAAATAAAGGTTGCCATTTGTTGCAATTCTTAAGGTCACCTTTCTTTGGCAGCTTAACAATCACACCATCCTTCCAGTCCTTGGGATAGCTTATGTTTTCCTAAATCATTTGTATCAACGGATGTAGAATACTCGCCACTGTTAAAAGATCGGTTTTCAAGAATTCAGCTGGTATTCCGTCAAGTTCAGCTGCCTTGTTGTTTTTGAGGAGATTTATCGAAGGTTGGATTTCCAGTACTGTAGGAGGTTCGATGTCAATACCCCTATAAGATCTATGCATCTCGTTTAGCTGGGGTACTTCAGAACTCTGGTACTTCTCCTCATTAAGCAATTTACAAAAAGGATCCTTTCATCTGCGTAGCTGATCCTATCCTCAAGTGTGCCATCCACATCCACTACAGTATTATTGGTGTTGCTTTTTTTCCCGACAACTTCTTTGGATATTTGGTACAATTCCTTCATATCTCCTCTTCTTGTACCGTCTAACCTCATCCTCCTGTCACGTCTCACACTGCTATAGACCATCTTTTCTATTAAGCGATACTAGCTTCGCAATTCAGCCTCTCGTTGAGCACCTGCTTTGGCATTTATTTGCAGTCTCTAACTCTTGTCCGCTTGGGTTCAGTTTCGGATCCAGCCTCCTTAAATACATTTTTATATCACCCTACATCTCATCAATTGTTGAATGTTCAATTCCGTTAAATGATAAAGCTTTGTCGTTAAGGTTGGTGACATAGTTACGACATATGTTGGGATCACTTAAAGCATTCGTATTGAATTTCGAATTCCTTGCTGCAGCCTGTGATTGTCGTTGTACAGCGGCAGTTCGTAACTTGAAACACATGAGAACCAAATGGTGGTCGCTTCTCAGTTTATTTTTACCTTAATACCTTGAGTATTATTTTCTTTGCCTTTGGTTTTGCAATACGTAACGTGGCACCTTTATAAATCCACTTTTGAAAAGCCATTCCTCAAGTATTCCATCATAAACATGTTTTATAGTTTTACTTTTCAACTATTTTGTATGTAAAAGCGTATCAACTAGAAACATACATAAAAATATTTTAAAATTGAATCATCCTAATTCTCACGTTTCAAGTATGAAGAATTTAAAAGAAAAATATCAAACAAAACTATAAACATCATCATAGTAATAAAAATAAAAAGAAACAACAACAAAAAAAAAACTATTCCATAACGTTTAAGTTATGCAGAGTTATCTCATACAAGTTAAATGTTTTCTTTTCTGAAATGGACGACAACGTACATGACTTGACTTGGATGATAATCTGCCTCTATGAATGAACAAATCCAAATAGACGCCTGACCTTACTACTAATTTCCACCTTAAAATATAAATATAAAAAAAAATATATATACTGAAACAATAACAAATCGCAAAGCTATAAAATGCAAACGACCCAGCGTGAGTGTTTTTCAATTTGCAACGCACGTCTTTTCATATTTTATAACATTGAAACCGAACGAACTTGCTCAAAGCTATTGCAAATTTAAAAGAAATAAAAAATTAATTTCAGTTCTTTTTGCTCTGCATCGCGTTCATAACCCCGATAAGTTTTATATCATAGAGGTGTCGAAGTTTAAAAAAAAATAAAAACAATAAAAGAGATACTATAATGAGAAGCTACGAATTTATGCGAAATATCTACAGCACCCTATTTTCAACAGCTGTGAATATTCAAAAGCTTGTAGTTGTTGTTGGGATAAGAACGCTGTTCATGCTTTTTCTTTTTTTTAATTATTGAATGATAATAAAGGCAGTTAACCTAAGTTATCAAAAGAATGTAAAGTTACACTACTAATATTTTCATGGAAGTGTCCTCGATGAACTTTGTATGAACTTTGTCAAACATTTGGTTACAGTTTTCAAAAGTAATACCACGCTCTACAGACTTGCAATTGCATGCCACTTTTTCTCAACTGCCAGCAGCAATACAGTACACAGTATTACATATTTGTTTTTATTGAGAACTGTTTGATAGGTCAACGGAAATTACTCCCAAATCTATTATTTTTTTGTTGATCATAACCTTCAATAAATAAATTAAAAAAAAAAAATCATTTTAATTGAATGTGCGTGAATTCAGAGATAAAGACGAATTTAATATTTTAATAATAAGGTTAATGTACTCATTTGTAAATAAATTTGCTATTAAAGAACACATAAATATGAGCCTAATTACCCATTAACAAGAATAAAAGCAAAACAAATCAATTTGTTTGATTATACTATAGTACATATGTTTTTTTTGTTGTTGTTTTTGTTTTTAACAATTAGTGGGGTAAGAACTTGAATTTGAATATGGTTATGGAAATTGGAATTAGTTGATAGAACAAATTTATTTAAACAAAAACTTTTTGAATACAGTACAGCGCCAGCATGAGCAGCGGCAAAGACCTTTTACTTTTGTACAACGCTATTGAAACTGCTGATATAATTTTGTTTAATGAATTTTTCGAATTAAATATGAAGGACAATCCACTGCTGGTCTGGAAAAATGGCAGGTTTTCGCCATGTTTAGTATGTTATGCCCGAGATTGTTATGCAAAATCCTAGTAGTACCTCGTGGCATAATGGTGCGTTGATCTGTCAAGCCGAAGGTCTAGATTCGCTTCCCAGCCGCTTCCACCTTAAAACAAATGTTTTTCCCGAGGTACTGCTAAGGTGGACACTTTCGGTAACAGCTGCGATATTCTCGGTTGTGAGCACAGGACGAACATCTGAATCTTCCTTCACTAACTTGCGTACTAGTTTTATTTAAAATTTGCATTGTTTCGGGTATAGTCGATTCGTCGTTAGTCGATTCTTTTTGTTAAATACGCGCAAAAAATAATGAGTTTATTTTTTGAACGCATATAAGCTGTCAGTGTCAAGATAACATAATATCGATACCTTCCCGTAAGAATGTATTAAGCGACATTTCAAACATTTTAAAAGCATCGAAAAAAAAACCTCTGGTCCACTTATTTATTTATGTATTTAAAAAAATAAAAAGATTTGGAACGGGATTTTCAACTCAAAATGCTTCGAAAAATCTGTTTACTACAACAAAATACCCAAATAAATAATTGAATAAGAGGTATTTTAAAAATTTTATTTAAAATTTTTAAAATATCGCTTAGTACATTCTTACGGGAAGGTATCGATATGTTAAATAAATAAATATAATTTAAAAGGAAACCAACAAATAGTCTTCCTTCTCAAATTTTGTACCACTGTTACTAGTTGAATAAATGTACGCCAGAGATTGGCCAGATATCCGTATAAATTCTTCAATAAAAAATTCCTTAATCGGTATCGGTTGAGCGGTTAACAAGAATTTTATTTTACCAAAAGTAAGAAGGTAGGAAGACATCAATATTTTTAAGGAATTTTTAACATTCTCTTCTTTGCCCAAAAATATATGTATATGAAAACAAAAATAACATACACTAAAGTCTATGTTTAGGGCTTACAGATACAATTCAGAATTCATCATTGAAAACCCGAATATAAGCAACATATTGCTGACGCAGGCAACACAGACTTTCACTTTCAATGCGACTGATGATATTTCCCGCAATATAAAGCCCGATTTGTTTCCCATGTGCCCCAGCTGAGACCGGCTTTGCGGGCAAGCTTCTTGCCCACAATCAATACAAAAATATTGTTGACACTTTGTCTATTAAGTTGTGGCAGTAACTGCATACATTTGTATATGATGAGGTTGTGATGGGGGGACTGGTACACATTGATTTGCATGTGATTTGTTCGCCAATCATAAGGGCACTTTGCCTATTTTAAAATGATTTAAAGCTTTATAGTTTAAGAGTTACTGTTACATTTTTGAGTTTTTGAGTAAATATTTTAATAGGTAAAGACATCAACAGCTTGACGTATCACTTGCTGTGAATATTACTACACTGACGCTCGACAAAATTATTTTTTTTTTTTTGAAAACAGATTGTACTTTTCGGAAGGTTTATGATGCCCGGTACTCAAATTAAATTTAAGGTGCCAGTTATAGCTATCATTGAACATTTTAATGATTGATTTTGAGACGTTTAGAAAGCGAAATTAGTGATTACATATTTCGATGCCAAAATAAGGAAAGAAGAAGAAAAAACGTATCTGACTTTTTGGCTGTTTTGAGTTAGGTCCAGTTTTGACATATGTTTGCGAATTAGGTAGTAAGATGAAAACCAACGTTTTATCGAAGTCGAATGGAGGTATTTGAAAGATTCAAAAAGAATTTTGAAGTAAAATGTTCATACCTCAGAATGACCATAAGCATTTTTGCGAAAAAAAAATTATCTCGAGATGGTTATATAACTTCAAATTTGCATAAAAAATGCATTTTTTTTTAATTTTTAAATTCGATAATCTCAAAAACGTGACGTGATAGAGTAATTTCAAGGCCAGTAATTGTAATTTTCGAATAGTTGGTAGTTTTCGAGCCATTAGCGAAAAACTCCCAAGAAATGCATTTTTCCATCATTTTTTGCGTTTATTTCCATGTTGCGTCACGAAATTTTGTTGGCAAACCTGAGATTCGGATTAAGCACCCCCGAAAACATAAAGAGGGAACAAAATCAAAACTACCCCACAATTTGCTCGCAAAGAGCCTCTTTGAGCACTAATTGACTGGACTATTATGATTTTTTAAAATAAAGAGAAGCAAGATTGCAATGTTTCCAAATTTTAGCGTTTAAATGAGAGGTATCTTACAAAACAATCAATACTTAATGAAAGAAACAGTTTTATTTGTAATTTCAAGACTGCAATTGAACATTTTTTTTTAATTTTTGGAGGGCTAAGTTGCGGGTAAAAGCCAGTTTGTTAATATTTTTCAGAATCCCTTTTGTTTACAAATACACAGCTTCACAAAAATTAATTTATCTTGAACAAATATTTGGTGGAGATGATTCAATATTATAATGAACGACACCTTTTTGACGGGTTGATGACACGACTGACAAAAATGGAAATGAGATGTATTCTTTAATAATAATAACAATCGATCGAGTTGAAACATATGGTGTAGTGGTTATGAACGGCCCACACGGGCATTGATACAGCATCATTACGAGCGTATATACGACTATACCCTATGTTCACTGTTTTAACCGGAGCTGTAATATAATTAAGTATATTGGTACTTAAGTACAATTTAAGTAAAATTTCAAGTACCAGTACCGGTACTTGTACTATTACTTTAATTCCACAACAGTACTTCAATTTTTTTTCTTGATTATTTTCGTACTTATGAGTTATACTTACATACTTTTTAGTTCCAAATGTACTTATAATTGTTTTTAATTAATTTTAATTCCTTTTCGAAAAAAAACCTATAAACTATAAATGTTTTAAACCAAAACCGCGTTAAGCATGCTTTGCCGCCATCTCGCTTTAGGCTCGCTATAGTCTCGCAATAGTTGTTTTTCTTTTTCAAAATAAAATTAGCTAAAAACGTGGTTCAAAAGTCCAATCATAGTTTTCAGTGTCGTGGTCATTGTGTGGATACAGCTAGCTAGAAACCGAGCCAGCTGGAAGAAGCTTGTTGGTTGAGGCCCTGGTCCACCCCAGACTATAGCGATGCCTTAAGTAAGTAAGTAAGGTGGTCATTGTGTTTGTTTTGTGGTGGTCTCGCCTTGCCAGTTTACATGGGGATCTGTGTTGTGGTTTTCTCGCTATAGTCTCGCCTTGTTCTCGCCATGACACTTACACGTGGTTTTTGGCATTAAACATGTTTTGCCGTCATCTCGCTTTGGCTATGCCAGGCTCTCACCAAAATTCTTTTTTTCAAAATAATGTCTTTGTGCTTGCTTCCACGTGAAGAACGAAAGTTATCAGATGTGAAGAAATTATTCTGTAGATTTTGTTTTGCTCTTTGTGTTATTCGTAATTTCATAATGGAAGACACGAACCGATTGGTTAGATTGGATAGGATAGAAGAAGGAACACAAAAGAGAACGTCAATTTTCTCCACCGATTATTTTCAAATATTTTAAAATATTTCATCCCCATTCCTATTTCGTTGTGCTGCTTCGGCGATAGACATGCTTGGCACTATTCACGAAACAGATCCCCGTGTAAACGGACACTAATAATAGATCGAGACGAACAACATGACCACGACACAGAAAACCACGTTTGGACGGCCACGGTGGTTTTGGTTTAAAATATTTATAGTGTCTAGGTGGTTTTTTTCGAAACGGATTATAAGACGTTTTGGAATTAAAAAGTAATTGAAAAGTATTTAAGAACAATTCATAAGTACAAAAGTAATCAATACTAAAATTTCAAGTACTTTTGTGTATTTTAAGTACTAGTACAAGTACCGGTACTGTTACTCGAAATTTTTAAGTACAAGTACCAAGGAATTGTACTGGTACTTAAAAAATTGTAAGTACAAGGTAATTGTATTTGTACCGTTACTTATGATTTTGAAGAAAATTGAAAATAATATTCTTCTGTTTTAGTGGAGCGAATAATTCTCATCATCATCATCAAGTCCTGTAACCCCGGTTGGGGCATAGGGCGCCAACAAATCGTTTCCATCCTTCACGGTCTGCAGATAGATATTTTAACTGTGGCCACGTCTTTCTCTGGGAGTCTGCTTCTGCTAGAACTGTTGATTTCCATGTTGTTCTTGGTCTTCCAACCCGCCGTACACCCTGAGGATTCCATTCAAATGACTGCTTTGCAATTTCATCGTTTGGTTTCCTCAGTGTGTGACCAATCCATTGCCATTTACGCTTTCTTATGTCAACGTCCAGCCGCTCTTGACTTGTCCTGCGCCACAATTTCTCGTTTGATATAATTTGTGGCCAGCGAATTTTTAGAATATGGCGTAGACAACGGTTCGCAAAAGCCTGCAATTTCTTTGAGATGGTAGTCGTGACTTTCCAGGTTTCGCAAGCATATAACAGCACGGATTTGACATTGGATTCGAAGAATCTCAACTTTGTGCGCAAGGAGATTTGACATGATTTCCAAATTTGGGAGAGAGAACCGAAGGCTGCGCGAGCTTTATTTATTCTACTTTGAACGTCCACATCAGTACCACCATTTGCTGAAACAATACTTCCAAGGTAGTTAAATTGTTCAACCTCTTCAACTGGCGTCTCCTGTATTAAAATACGCTGATGTGTGGAGCGGCCTGTGAGTATTATTTTTGTCTTTTTGCTATTTATTTTAAGACCACTCGCCTCTCCTTTTACCTTCAGAGCTTGACACATCCCGTACATCTCGCTGATGTTATTTGCCAAGAGACATATATCATCGGCATAGTCTAAGTGGCATTGAATGCCCTGCCTCTCTGCTGTTCCAACGCTGGCCGTCAAAACATCGTCAATCGCCAGTAGAAAGAGAATTGGCGATAGAACATCTCCCTGTCTCACACCCTGCCGCACTTCGAAAGAGTCGGATAGCTGCCCATTGTGTAAAACAAAGCATCTTGCGTTGTTATAGGACTCTCTTAAAATGGCAACAATTTTTGGGGGAATTCCTCTACCAAGAAGTGATCTCCATATGCATTCACGGTTGACTCGGTCAAAGGCCTTCTCAAAATCCACGAACATGAGGTAAAGCGGTGATTGAAACTCCGCAGATTGCTCAAGAACGATACGCAGAGTGTTGATATGGTCGACACAAGACCGCCCACTCCGGAAACCAGCTTGATGTCTCTTGAGTGTTGACTCGATTCTAACCTTTATCCGCTCCAGAATGATGGTTGCCATTAATTTTGGAAAAACGGACAAAACTGTAATACCTCGCCAATTGTTGCAGTTCTTAAGATCACCTTTCTTTGGCAGCTTAACAATTACACCATCCTTCCAGTCGCTGGGATAGATTTCGTTTTCCCACACAGCTTGTATCAAGGGGTGTAGAATACTAGCCGCTCTGACAGGGTCAGCTTTCAGGAACTCGGCTGGTATACCGTCAAGTCCAGCTGCTTTGTTGTTTTTGAGAAGATTAATCGAAGATTGAATTTCCAGTATTGTAGGGGGTTCGATGTCAATACCCCTATATGATCTACGCATCTCGTTAAGCTGGGGCACTTCAGCACTTTGCTCGACAGAATCCTCATTAAGCAAGGCACAAAAGTGATCCTTCCACCTGCGCAGCTGATCCTCGATTGATACCAAAAGTGTACCATCCACATCCATTACAGGATGATTGGTGTTACTTTTCTTCCCGACAACTTCCTTGGATATTTGGTACAGTTCCCTCATATCTCCTCTTCTTGCAGCGTTTTCCGCATTTTCTGCGAGACCGTCTAACCTCACCCTCTTGTCACGTCTCACACAGCGATAGACCATCTTATTTGCTTAGCGATACTCTCTTCGCAATTCAGCCTTTCGTTGAGCATCCGCTTCGGCATTTATTTGCATCTTCAACGATTTGCGAAGCTCGATTTTATCCCAGGTGTCTTGGGATATCCAAGAGTCTCTAACTCTCGACTGCTTGGGTACAGTTTCGGATCCAGCATCCATAAAAACACTTTTTATATCACCCCACATCTCATCAATTGTTGAATTCTGGATTCCGTTTAATGACGAAGCTCTGTCGTTAAGGTTGGTGACATAGTTACGACATATGTTGGGATCACTTAAAGCATTTGTATTGAACTTCGAATTACTTGCTGCACCCTGTGATTGACGTTGTACAGCTGCAGTTCGTAGCTTGAGACTCATGAGAACCAAATGGTGGTCGCTTCCCATGTCGGCATTTCTAATGCTTCGAACATCGCACATTGACTTCCTCCATCGCTGCTGAATCATGATGTGGTCAATTTGGTTTTCAGTTTGACCATCCGGATGTACCCAGGTGATTTTGTTGCAAGTCTTATGTTTAAACACAGTCCCACCCAGTACAAGACGATTAGCATTACAAAAATCGACCAGCAATTCGCCATTTTCATTTCGTGACCCCAAGCCATTTTTCCCCATGACGCGTTCCAGACCGTAGTTGTCTGATCCGACTTGACATTGCCATTTACGCTTTCTTATGTCAACGTCCAGCCGCTCTTGACTTGTCCTGCGCCACAATTTCTCGTTTGATATAATTTGTGGCCAGCGAATTTTTAGAATATGGCGTAGACAACGGTTCGCAAAAGCCTGCAATTTCTTTGAGATGGTAGTCGTGACTTTCCAGGTTTCGCAAGCATATAACAGCACGGATTTGACATTGGATTCGAAGAATCTCAACTTTGTGCGCAAGGAGATTTGACATGATTTCCAAATTTGGGAGAGAGAACCGAAGGCTGCGCGAGCTTTATTTATTCTACTTTGAACGTCCACATCAGTACCACCATTTGCTGAAACAATACTTCCAAGGTAGTTAAATTGTTCAACCTCTTCAACTGGCGTCTCCTGTATTAAAATACGCTGATGTGTGGAGCGGCCTGTGAGTATTATTTTTGTCTTTTTGCTATTTATTTTAAGACCACTCGCCTCTCCTTTTACCTTCAGAGCTTGACACATCCCGTACATCTCGCTGATGTTATTTGCCAAGAGACATATATCATCGGCATAGTCTAAGTGGCTAAGCCTTTCAAACGGTCTCCATTGAATGCCCTGCCTCTCTGCTGTTCCAACGCTGGCCGTCAAAACATCGTCAATCGCCAGTAGAAAGAGAATTGGCGATAGAACATCTCCCTGTCTCACACCCTGCCGCACTTCGAAAGAGTCGGATAGCTGCCCATTGTGTAAAACAAAGCATCTTGCGTTGTTATAGGACTCTCTTAAAATGGCAACAATTTTTGGGGGAATTCCTCTACCAAGAAGTGATCTCCATATGCATTCACGGTTGACTCGGTCAAAGGCCTTCTCAAAATCCACGAACATGAGGTAAAGCGGTGATTGAAACTCCGCAGATTGCTCAAGAACGATACGCAGAGTGTTGATATGGTCGACACAAGACCGCCCACTCCGGAAACCAGCTTGATGTCTCTTGAGTGTTGACTCGATTCTAACCTTTATCCGCTCCAGAATGATGGTTGCCATTAATTTTGGAAAAACGGACAAAACTGTAATACCTCGCCAATTGTTGCAGTTCTTAAGATCACCTTTCTTTGGCAGCTTAACAATTACACCATCCTTCCAGTCGCTGGGATAGATTTCGTTTTCCCACACAGCTTGTATCAAGGGGTGTAGAATACTAGCCGCTCTGACAGGGTCAGCTTTCAGGAACTCGGCTGGTATACCGTCAAGTCCAGCTGCTTTGTTGTTTTTGAGAAGATTAATCGAAGATTGAATTTCCAGTATTGTAGGGGGTTCGATGTCAATACCCCTATATGATCTACGCATCTCGTTAAGCTGGGGCACTTCAGCACTTTGCTCGACAGAATCCTCATTAAGCAAGGCACAAAAGTGATCCTTCCACCTGCGCAGCTGATCCTCGATTGATACCAAAAGTGTACCATCCACATCCATTACAGGATGATTGGTGTTACTTTTCTTCCCGACAACTTCCTTGGATATTTGGTACAGTTCCCTCATATCTCCTCTTCTTGCAGCGTTTTCCGCATTTTCTGCGAGACCGTCTAACCTCACCCTCTTGTCACGTCTCACACAGCGATAGACCATCTTATTTGCTTAGCGATACTCTCTTCGCAATTCAGCCTTTCGTTGAGCATCCGCTTCGGCATTTATTTGCATCTTCAACGATTTGCGAAGCTCGATTTTATCCCAGGTGTCTTGGGATATCCAAGAGTCTCTAACTCTCGACTGCTTGGGTACAGTTTCGGATCCAGCATCCATAAAAACACTTTTTATATCACCCCACATCTCATCAATTGTTGAATTCTGGATTCCGTTTAATGACGAAGCTCTGTCGTTAAGGTTGGTGACATAGTTACGACATATGTTGGGATCACTTAAAGCATTTGTATTGAACTTCGAATTACTTGCTGCACCCTGTGATTGACGTTGTACAGCTGCAGTTCGTAGCTTGAGACTCATGAGAACCAAATGGTGGTCGCTTCCCATGTCGGCATTTCTAATGCTTCGAACATCGCACATTGACTTCCTCCATCGCTGCTGAATCATGATGTGGTCAATTTGGTTTTCAGTTTGACCATCCGGATGTACCCAGGTGATTTTGTTGCAAGTCTTATGTTTAAACACAGTCCCACCCAGTACAAGACGATTAGCATTACAAAAATCGACCAGCAATTCGCCATTTTCATTTCGTGACCCCAAGCCATTTTTCCCCATGACGCGTTCCAGACCGTAGTTGTCTGATCCGACTTGGGCATTGAGATCACCCATGACAATTATGATGTCGGCTCTTGGAACACTCCTGTAAACTGAGTTAAGATGAGTGTAGAAAGCGGTTTTGTCTTCCTCGGTCGCTTCATTTGTGGGGGCGTAGCACTGAATTATTGTGACGTTGCGAATTTTTGAACGGAACCTTGCTGTCATTATTCTTGCAGAAATGGGCGCCCAGGATATAAGACTACGCCTCGCTTCTTCGTTCAACATAATTCCGACACCATGCAGCCTTTGGCCGCCCTCTCTTTCATCCTCCCCGGAATACAGCATTCTCGTTTGCCCAGAGTCAGCTCTGTATTCGGCTCTTCCTCTCCACCTAGTTTCGCTGATGCCCAGTATACTGATCTTAAGGTGAAGCATTTCACGCTCAACCTATAATAATAATAATTCTCACTTAAACTTATTTATTTGAACTTAATTCATTCGCTCCACTAAAACAGAAGAATATTATTTTCAATTTTCTTCAAAATTATAATTATAGAAAGCCTGAGCACTGGTATTTGTTTTCTAGGTGTCTGAATTTAAACAAATTCCCCTGGATAAATAGAATTCACAGTGTATTCATGCTGTGATTTCTATATGAGTCGGTAAACATCGACCGAAATTTGCGTCTTAGAAGGGTACAACAGCATCTAACTGATGAACCCAACTGTTGTACCTGGGCGAAACGCAATATATGGAGTAGAGCTCACTTAAACTTATCTATTTGAACCTGTACCGTTACTTAAGCCTTAAGTACACAGGTCTGGTTTTAACTATAGATTGCAATTGTTTATTACGAACGTGCTTGTTAACATTCCGAATTATTGGTGAGTTAAAATTACCCCATAATTTTTTTAGAAGATTCTAATGGCGAAAAGAATATTGTGGATGCAAAATTCTTGAACTGATCGTGCAACGGTGATCTGGTTATTTAAATGCAATTAAGTCCATCCAAAGAAACTAAAGCGAATTGTTAGAGACTTTGATCACCAAAATCAAAGAAAGATTGGTTCCGGTCACAATTTCAGCGTTGATGATATGGCAGCGGTTTCTAGTTCGATGAGGCAGAAAAATGCATATTTGTATGTAATGCTTGGTCTTCATTATTCGTTGGAAATAATAGAGCCAGACAACCAAATTCTTCAAACAAGTGACGTGGGTAAGCATTGCCTGAAATTGAAGCAGTATTCGAGAGTGTTCAGGATTTTTGAATTGATGAACCATGGAATATAGTTTCTGTCAGTTGGCAGAAAAAACAATGAAACCATTTGAATACCAGACACTACCCAAAAGACTTCACCAACGTTCATCACTAATTGCTGAATCAATTTTTCTTGAAACTCTTGGTGTAGATTCGAGAGAAGCCTGAAGGCACTGCATTTTGAAATAATTGGATATTTTAACAGCTTTGTCACTACTTAATAAAGTAAACTCCCCCTTTCATCAACAATTTTTAGAATCCTTAGAAATCATTGGTAGTTTTTTCTTCTGAAGTAAAATTTAATGTTGTTGCCAAATTTGTATTAAGAAGAGAAACCACGAAAAATAAAAAAAGCATCAACTTCAAAACTCTATTACTTGTAAGAAGCACATTTCTATGTAGAGAAATGCGGTTTCTCTACATTGGCAAAAATTGACTTGATGAAGCGCATTTCAATATCAACTCAGCGTCTTTGTGACTTATCATTTATGGCGTTTGAAAAAAAATGAAAATAAAGTGTCTGAAATTTGATGATATCATTCGAAATTTTTCCACAAAAAAATTGCAAAATTCAGTTATTTTAAAAACACTCTTATCAAATCTGTCTATAAAAATAAATACTTAAACAAAAATAAAATTTTAATTACAATCTGTATCTAATAAGCATGACTGAATTAAAAGGTTCTTATTTATTTTCATATCACCCATTCAAAAATAAACTAATTTTACTAATTAAAAAAATAGTTAAACAATTTTTCGAAAATCCACCTTCTGCCACGCTTATTTCCTTTTCTTATGTTTGATTTTTTTAGTTTCTCTTGTTATTCAAATTCACAGAAAAGTTAAAAGAAAGTAAACCTAGAGCATCAGGGATGTAGTTTTTTTGGAAATCCCCTTACTTGCTTACTACTTTCATACTTAAGGTGGAGCTACAGTCCGGGGTGAACCAGGGCCTCAATCAAGAAGCTTCTTCCAGCCGGCTCGTTTTCTAGCTAGCTCTGGTCCTCAGGAGGTCCTCTTCCACTTGCGTGGCCACCTGTTACGCTGTCCTCCTCTACTGCGCCGTCCCACGGGGTTGGATTCAAAGACTTTCCGGGCCGTAGCATTGATGTCTATTTGCTCTAGGTGACCCAGCCATCTCAGTGGTTGGCTTTTCACTTTTGTGGCTAGGTCGGTGTCGCTGTACAGCCCGTACAGTTCGTTGTTGTATCTTCTTCTCATTCCCCATCTATGCAGACGGGACCAAAAATCACCCGGAGGATTTTCCTTTCAAAACAGCCTAAAGCGTTCTCATCCACCGTTAAGTGTCCATATATCTCTGAATCATACATCATGACCTGGATGATAAGCGTCTTACACAGGGCACTTAAGTTGCACGAGAGAGGGCTTTGCTTCTCAGTTACTTTCCTAGCTCAAAGAAATAGCGATTGACAAGAGCAATTCTTTGTTTGATCTCAACACTGGTATCGTTCGCTGAGTTTATAGCGGATAATAGGTACACAAAGTCTCTGACCACCTGGAAACTATAGCTGTCTATAGTGACGTTCTGTCCGAAACATTGGTATTGGTTGTCCTTTCTTGTTGACAGCATGTACTTGGTTTTGCCTTCATTTACTCTTTAACCCATCTTCTTGGCTTCCTCCCCAATATTCACGAAAGCCCCATTGACATCACGCTTTTGTCAATGTCTTCAACGTAAGCGAGTAATTGGACGAATTTTTGAAAGATGTTGCCGTTGTCTAGTGTTGTCGTTGGAGTTTTGCACTATTCAACTATTCGTTATTTCAATAACGATGTTGAAGAAGTCGCATGATAGTGCGTCGCCTTGCCTAAAGCCTTATTTTTGTACATCAAAGGTGTCGGTGGGGCCTTTGCCGACCTTGATGGGGCAGCATGCATTCTCTATCGCCATCCTGCACAAACGGACGAGTTTGGGAGGGATGTCAAAACTAGACATTATGCTCTATATAGCTCGACTCTATAGATGCTGTCATACGCGAGCTTGAAATCGATGAAAAGGTGGTGGGTATCGATTTAAAACTCCTGGGTTTCTTCCATGCTCTGCCTTAGGCCAAATATTTGGTCGATGGTGAACTTTCCTGGCCTAAAGCTACACTTATATGGACCTATCAGGTTCAGGTTTGTGACGAATAGCTTCAGGCGTTCACAAAGTGCGGCAGAAAAAATCTTGTATGCGATTTTAAGGAGAATGATGCCTCTGTAGCTGGTGCAAACCCGAGGATCACCTTTATTCAGGATCGGGCAAACAATGCTGTGGATCCATTCATCAAGCATGCTTTCCTCTCCAACCATATTTTGCAAATGAGCTAGTGCATACTCCTAACCAATTTATCGCCAGCCGCTTTGAATAGCTCGGCCGTAAGGCCATAAGCTCCAGCAGCTTAATTGGTCTTATGTTTGGATATACTTACTTACTTACTTACTTAAGGTGGCGCTACAGTCCGGGGTGGACTAGGGCCTCAACCAACAAGCTTCTTCCAGCCGGCTCGGTTTCTAGCTAGCTGTCTCCAGTTTCGCACGCCAAGTTGGTTGAGGTCCTCTTCCACTTGCGTGCGCCACCTTTTACGCTGTCCACCTCTACTGCGTTGTCCCACGGGGTTGGATTCAAAGACTTTCCGGGCCGGAGCATTGGTGTCCATTCGCTCTAGATGACCCAGCCATCTCAGCCGTTGGCTTTTCACTTTTGTGGCTAGGTCGGTGTCGCTGTACAGCCCATACAGTTCGTTGTTGTATCTTCTTCTCCATTCCCCATCTATGCAGACGGGACCAAAAATCACCCGGAGAATTTTCCTCTCAAAACAGCCTAACGCGTTCTCATCCACTGTTAGCAGTGTCCATGCCTCTGCACCATACATCAGGACCGGGATGATAAGCGTCTTATACAGGGACAGTTTAGTTGCTCGAGAGAGGGCTTTGCTTCTCAATTGCCTTCTTAGCCCAAAGAAACAGCGATTGGCAAGAGTAATTCTTCGTTTGATCTCAGCGCTGGTGTCGTTCGCTGAGTTTATAGCGGATCCTAGGTAGACAAAGTCTCTGACTACCTCAAAATTATAGCTGTCTATAGTGACGTTCTGTCCGAGACGTCGGTGTTGGGTGTCCTTTCTTGTGGACAGCATATATTTTGTTTTGCTTTCATTCACCGTTAAACCCATCTTCTTGGCTTCCTTCTCAATGCTCACAAAAGCACCACTGACATCACGCTTTGTTCGTCCGATTATGTCAATGTCGTCAGCGTAAGCGAGTAATTGGACGGACTTTTGAAAGATTGTGCCTCTGGTGTTGACGTGAGAGTTTTGCACTATTCTTTCAAGAACGATGTTGAAGAAGTCGCATGACAGCGCGTCGCCTTGCCTAAAACCTTTTTTGACATCAAAGGTGTCGGTGAGGTCTTTGCCGACCTTGATGGAGCAGCGTGCATTCTCCATCGTCATCCTGCACAAACGGACGAGTTTGGCAGGGATGCCAAAACTAGACATTGCTCTATATAGCTCGTCTCTATAGATGCTGTCATACGCGGCCTTGAAATCGATAAAAAGGTGGTGGGTATCGATTTGGAACTCCTGGGTTTTCTCCAAGATCTGCCGTAGTGCGAATAATTGGTCGATGGTGGACTTCCCTGGCCTAAAGCCACACTGATATGGACCTATCAGGTTGTTGACGAATGGCTTCAGGCGTTCACAAAGTACGGCAGAGAAGATCTTGTAGGCGATATTAAGAAGACTGATGCCTCTGTAGTTGGTGCAGTCCAGAGGATCGCCTTTCTTGAGGATCGGGCAAACAATACTGAGGTTCCATTCATCGGGCATGCTTTCTTCCGACCATATTTTACAGATGAGCTGGTGCATACTCCTAACCAATTCATCGCCAGCCGCTTTGAATAGCTCAGCCGCAAGGCCATCAGCTCCAGCAGCTTTATTGGACTTAAGTTTGGATATAGCTATCTTCAATTCGTCGAGATCGGGTGGACGGAATTGTTGGCCTATGTCGTCCAGGTTGAATGGTGCAATCTGCATGGCAGCGGAATTCGGTTCGTCATCGCCGCTGAACAATTTGCAGAAAAGATTTTCCCATATCCTCAACACCGACTGTGATTCTGGGGGCTATCGTAAATAAAAATTCCCACGGAATTTTTCCCATTGTCGGAAACTGGAAACGTAAATTGTGTTCGCAGTTTCTCTCGGAATTTATTGGCATTGAAAATGAATATTACATGGCCACTGGGCTACCATTTTAATCGACCAAATTTGAACCTGCAAGGAACAGTGGACAATTGTTGGCGTTTGCAAATCTAGAAGATGGGAGAGAATCCGTGGGAAACTTTATCCACGATAGCCCCCTCTATCAAGATGTTCCCCTGATTGTCCTTGCAGGCTTCGGTTTGGATCTTGTAACCCTGGGAGGTTCTTTTTATTTTTTGGTAAAACTTCCAAACTTCATTCCTGCAATGGCATCCCTCTATTTCCTCGATCGCGCGCAAACCTCAGATAAGTGTTCGGTGGAAATATAGTATAACCGAGCAGTAAGCCGAGCATAGCTTAACACTTTGATGTTTTTTTTACCAAAAATGGCTTTTTAATATGCAAAATGACCTCTCGTACTATTACTTTTTAGTTTTTGTCTATATTACCTAACAGCTATACCTAATTGCATGACAACAATGTTATATTGGACTTTCTATTCAATGTGGTTGATCGGCCACAGACTCTAAGGCAGCCGCAGCACCGTACATGTTTAAAATTATTTATGGACCATTCATTGAGCACACTGTTGCGCACAAATAGCAAACGTTTTATTTTTTTTCTTCTTTAATCAGCGGAAAATTGAGGAAAAGCAGTTTGTGTAAAATTGACTACATTAGCTATTTATTTATATTTCCATCACGCAAATGATTAATTAACTTTTCAAAACTTTAAATTTCACCGATTTGAGAAAAAAATGCAAATATTTATGCAAATATAATGTTTTTTATTTACTTAAAAAAAAAAACAACATCAATATAGCCACAAAATTATTATATGATATGTATTTGGGACATTTGATTAAAATTAATGTCAGTAAACCAGTTGTAAATTTATAAGTTCTGCTCTCTATTTATTTTTTCTTCTTTTTTAAATGGTGAATCCCTAGTCACATTTATTTTGTTTATCTGTCATAATCTTAACCCCGAAGTTTGATAAAAAAAAATATATTTAAAATCGAGTATAATTTCGAGAGCCTGCATCTTGTATGCCTAATTTATATTCACAATATGAACTGGTTTGACTTGAAATGTAAGAAAAATATAGAATTGGGGTAATATTGGCAGTTTGTTTTTTTTTTCAAGTTCATGGTAATTATGACACATTTTGATCTGGCTTAAAATAAAATTTTTTATTTATTATTTTAAATTTACGCCACTTTATATTTTTTTAGTTACGCTTATGATACAAGTGTAATAAAGTGCCAACCAACAAGAAGTGTCATTTAAATTTTACGCCATTTTTGAACTGTCATTTTCGAGCTTCCATTTTTCAACTGTCATTGCAATGACATTTTTTGATAAAAATAAACTTTAAGCACAAATTATGGAGATACATACGAGGGTGGGTCAATAAGTCCCTTAAAATTAAAAGAGGGAACGCTTTTTTCAGAAAAAAAACTTTTATTTTTCGACATAATCTCCTCTTACCTCCTCGTGGCTTGATGGTTAGTGCGTAGGACTGTCATGCCGAAGGTGTGGGTTCGATTCCCAGCCGTGCCCCCTAAAAACAAAAATGTTTTATTCGAGGTACTGCCTCTTGCGAGGAACTGACAAAACCTCCAAGAGTATATACTTGTCATGAAAAAGTGCTTCTCATTTAGCCGTTCGGAGTCGGCAAAAAACTGTAGGTCCCCTCCATTCCTGTCAACAAACACGCACACTGGAATGGTTGAGAGTTGTAAGTCACTAGGCCCTGGTTCTCCATGAGCTGTTGCGCCCCCCAATTTATTTTATTTATTTAATCCTCTTAGCTGGATACACTTCATCCAACGTTTTTCTAACTTTTTAATTCCCTACAAAAAATAGGTTTTTTCGAAAGCCTCAATATATTTCACTTGTTTCTTGAATAACCACAGCATTCAAGCCAAATTTTTTTCCACCAACCCATTTCTTCAAATCGGGAAATAAGAAATATAGTCGCAGGGGTCCAAATCCGGAGAATATGCTGGATGGGGGAGTAACTCGTTCCTCAAATCATGCCATTTTGGCATTTTACCATCGCGACTGTCGACTTGTGCACAGAAGCGTTCTTTTGATGAAAATGAACTTTTTTCCTTGTCAAATGGGGTCTTTTCCTCTTTAAATCAGCGTCGAATCGCTCCAACAAGTCAAGGTAATCGATATGGATAAAATCTTGTCGCCATCACCTTGTTTGCCGATAATCCTGCTTTGGCTTTCTTTGGCTTGGATTCACGTGGAGAAGCCCATTGTTTACACTGTTTTTTGGTCTCTGGTGTTTGGTGATGAATCCATATTTCATCCACAGTCACAAATCGTCGAAAAAACTCGCTTGGACTCCGGTTTCATTTGTTATCGATTGAGAGCAAACGCGGGACCCATCTTCCGGAAAGCTTTCTCATATCTAAATATTTGTGGAAAATTGTAATTACCGAGCCGTGTCACAAGCCTGTAGACTCCTCGAGCTCCCTCACTTTCGCTCGCTGATCGTCCAATATTAGACCGTGGATTTTATCGACCATTTCCGGTGTGGCAACTTCTATCGGGCGAGCAGAGCGTTCTGCGTCATTTGTGCTGGACCGTCCGTTGTGGATTATTTCAATAAAGATGGAGAAGAGTCCCCATAATATTTTTTGAGCTTTTGTTTTGGATTTTTTTGCGCAAAAAATAATAAGGGTATTCATGCAACGTCGTAAGTTTACAAATTGTGTAAAATGATAAATTTACGCAAAAGTTTGCATGAATGCCCTTTTTATTAATTTGGCTAAATGCTGTGTAATTTAATCAGCTGCTCGTTAAACGTCAAATATTTGGGCACTTTCGGCTGCGTATCCTTAGCGATCCGGATTTGTTTGTTGTCTGATGTCAGCTGATGCAAAAACAACTCAGTGTATCTGAAAATTTTTTGGATTATGGATAGGCTAAGGCTAGTCGCGCACATGCAACTGTTACTGCAACAAAACCGTTTAGTCACAAGTTGACCGATGAGCGCACACATGAGCAACTCAACAAGCAATCACGCTGAACTAAACCAACACACTGACACACTCAAATACAACAACAATTTGATAAAACTCCATATTGTTGTTGTATTTAACATGCTACTTTTTTGCAAGCGAAGATAAAAATGCACTAAAAAACAGGGCTAATATATTTATTCAATGCTTCGCTATAGTTTCGCGTTGGTTGGGCAGAGCCTTAATCGTTGAGTAAATGTAGGCGTTAATTCAAACATTTAATCTCCAACTAATGGCAATGCGATAGTTATGGAACACATTCAAAGCTTTTTTAGTTCCCTGAGTTATCATTTATATCATGTTTCTAAACATGCCTAATTCTAAAAGTCACAAACACGCCTTATTCAATCCTCTAAAAGTCACAATGACGTTTGGATAAGTTTAACCAAATATTTGGATAATTTTCCGCAGCAAAATAAACCATTTTCCATACAAATTTTGACAGTTCATTAAACAAAAAATAAACTTTACCAAATCGTAAACTTATCTAGTGTTTTACGAAGTTGCATGAATTCCTCTAATGTTTAATCAGCACGTGAAACTCGGATTTTTCCATTTTTTTTAACTTTTCGACTGCTTCTGACTAAAACCCTTATAACAACAAAACTATTTGAAAGATCTGAATAAAAATTTCAGGGCATTCAGTTGAAATATCTTTTTTTTCGGATTTGAGATTGCAAGGATATAAGTGAAAATTTTCAGGGACTTATTGACCCGCCTTCGTAATATATAGGTCCAATCATACATCCAGTAAAAGCACTTTTTCAATAACATGCAAGCTCTTATTTTTCCTCCTCGAAAATCGAATCGGTTGATCGAACTTTTGGATGGCTCGTACTAAGCGTTTTGTATTTATGTCTATGTGCGTTTATTTATTTATCTTTTTTAACATCATTCTCCATAGTTTACATGTAGTACCTCGTGGCATAATGGTTAGTGCGTTGGACTGTAAAGGCGAAGGTCTGGGTTCGAGTGGGACGTAGCGCTACGCCCCGCTATGAAAAGCTATGTCTACAAGTTAGAAAACTACTCTAAAACAAATAAAATGCACGACTGGGTCGCACGTACGTGCTCTTATGTTCAAGACACGGCGAGTTTAAGAAAATTGTATATACAAACATGGAAATTATGAGAGAAAAATAAAGAGAAGCATGAAATACGACATTTAAATTAGCTAAAACAACTCTTTTGACAGTTTGAGGTGAAAAAAAGGTATGCCATCTTAATTCATGATATAATATGATTGTATGGGAAAAAAAAATTTAAAATCGTTGGAGCGGTTTTTTTTTTAATTAATTTTTTATATATAAAATTCTTAAAACATTTTTAAGAACAAATTTCGGTATGCAGATTTAAACTATATATTTATGTGTATATAAAAACAAAATTTTAAAAAAAATTGTCAACCCGTTTTTTGAGATATCGAATTTTCAAAAAAAAAGTTTGAAACTTTTTTTAAAAATCCAAAAACTTTTTTTTTGAAAATTTTGATATGCAATATTATTTATTCTTATCTGAAATTTGTACATAAAAAAAAATCATTTAAATCCGTTAAGCTGATAACGAGAAAGCTCAAAATAAAAAAATACGTTCTATGACAGGTACTACTAATAGTTGCTATGTGTAAAATTTTATAATTTTTGATGGTAGATCGTACTTATTTTAGTATATGAAAAAAGTTTAATCAAAATCGTAGGAGTCGTTTTCAAGCAAAAAAATATTTTCCTTTGCGGTTTTTTCACTTTTGTATGGAAGGTACCGTTATTTTTTCATAAATGTAAAATTTGTTCTAAAAATATTTTACAGAGTACTAAAAAAGTCTTAAATATCAAGTTTCAAAAAAATCTATGAAGCTGTTTTCGAAATATTTGATTTTCCAAAAAAATTTTGAAATATTTTTTAAAAATCCAAAAAATATTTTTTCAAAAATATTGGTACACAAAACTATTAACATTTTTTTGGAAGCTTCTGTATAAAAAAAATAATTGAAATCGGTCATACCATTTTGAAGAAATAAAATAAATTAATTGAATTTTTTTTAAGAAAAGTTGTCGAGCCGTTTTTGAGAAAAATACGATTATGTAAATTTGCCAAAAAAAAATGTATGGCAGGTACCGTTATTTTTGGTTCTAAAAAAAAAATGAAAAAAACGTGTCGGCAGAATCACCAAAAACCACTATGTACAAAGTTTGAAGAAAATCGATCGAGTCGTTTAGGCTGTAGACGAACAGACAGACACACAGACAGACAGACAGAATTGTGCCACCCACTTTTTTGGTGTTCTCTATCATCGTAATATCATGTTTGATTGTTATCTCAACATTTTTTTTTCACGAATCCAAAACTTGCCTTATAGTAGGGTAGAGCGGGGCTAGTCGGACCACGGGGCAAGTTAGACCACGCGAATAACTCAGAAACCACAAGAGCTAAATGAAGACGATCATACGCGAATGAAGCATTGTGACTAAATCATACGTGCTAAACTGGTTTAAGGTGGATTTCTTCTGCCAAAGGAGAACTACACGCTAATATATGTTTTTTGGGTACAAAGTAAAAAAAAATTAATTTGTTTCTTTTTGTGTTATCGTGATGAAAACATGGGATTTTTTTAACAAAGTATACTAATTTTGTGAGTTCTGTTATTAAATATTTGCATTCCATTTGTGAAATTGAAGAATTCTAAGTGTTGTTTGCAAAGTGACGGAATATATTCATCAAGCTAGGAGTGGGGTAAGTTGGACCAGGCGGACCAACTTGCCCCGCTGAATTAAAAATAAATGTTTTATATTGGAAAATAGTATGAAAATTTTTGAACAGATAAAGTTCCAAAGAGGAAGAAGAATGTTATGGCTGTATGCTATTATCGATGGGTATGGAAGCATATTCTGTGACTTAGCCCGACGAGGAGTGGGTGCAATGCCATTCTTGCTGAAATCAGGCCCATACAAGATTCTCTATTACTGTTCATGGTGCCATGGGGTCATTTACGTTATCTTATGTTGTGCTTTGAATTAAGTTATAGTTTGGGATCAAATTAAGTTCAAACTAACAGTGCTTTTGTCCTTAATAAAGCTCCTTTTTCCACTTTTTAGGCTTTGGTCCAACTAACCCCACCAACTGGTCCAACTGGCCCCGCTAGTGGGGCAAGTTGGACAACTTGGACTTTGTGCACTTAAAGTAATCTTAATCTTCTGCTATAAAATATTTTAAATCTTATCAAATTTATTTAAGAAGCCGAAGTTACATTCTTTCTGATAATTCCATTTTCATTGTAATGTAAGGAATAGGTAAGAAGTTATGAGACTTCAAGTAAAAAGTGGTCCAACTAGCCCCGCTCTACCCTACCTATAATCGCAAGTAAAAATTAAAATGTTTATTTATGAATGTATTGTAACTCTGGCGGGCAAATGGCTATTTTGTTTTGCAAATGGCGTCAGTGTTGCAAAGAAAAAAGGTAACAAACAAAATAAATATACATAAGGACGAAAGAGATGGGTTTATAACACTTCTGACACTAACGCCCATATTATTCACTCGTTTAATCTAGATTAAAACTTAAATCCGGATTAAAAGTAATTTTAATCCCAAAAATGTAATCCAATTCCATATTATTCACTCGTTTAATCCAAACTTAGATCCAATCGCGTTTAATTCAGTTGAATTTAAACTGCCCTCTGGAGGTCAGTTTAAATTGTTAAATCCAGATTAAAACTGAATTTCATATTATTTATTTTTTCTTGACATTTCAAATTATTCAAACCGATTTGAAAAAAAAAATTGCAATACTTTTCTGTGTTGTATTTGCAAATCGAGCTTGCTTACTCGGTTTGAAGAAAAAATTGGTGAATACTTTTCATTTGTTTTTTTCAAATCGAGTTGGCTAACGCAGTTGAAAGCGAAAACCCCGACGACCACTCATTTTCTCATTGTCATCGCGCTGATTTCTCGCCGTGTCCATCCAAACAAAGTTTTCAGTATCGTCATCATTAAGCTCGCCCCGCTATGGTCTCGCCATTCCCATTTACACGGCAATCTGTATCGTGGCTTTCTCGCTATGGTCTCGCCGTAACATTTACACGTGGTTTTTTGCATTGAGCATATTATTTTTCCGTCGCCTCGCTTTGCTCTCGCTTAAGTCTCGCCAAACTTCTTTTTGCCAAAATATTTTTTTTTTTCAAAATGGTTAAAATAAGCTAAAACGTGGTTTTCAGTGTCGTGGTCATTGTGTTCATCTTATGTGGTCTCTCCATGCTTATTTACATGGCTGTCTGTGTAGTGGTTTCTTCGCTATAGTCTCGCCATGATATCTGCACGTGATTTTTATCATAGTGCACGTTTTATCATCGTCTCGCTTTGATCTCGGTTTAGTCTCATGCAACTCGGCTTAAGTTTATATTCAATTTTGCACTTGAAGTCGAAGTTTATTGAATTTTGGTCACTTTTTATTAATGATTATTCACCATTTTTGAATCAATTAAAAAACTTAATAATATATATTTGTTCTTAATCCACTCAATCGATCGACTTTATAATATTTTATACACCCGTGGCTAAAAACATACTTTCAACTGTCACTGGAGATATTCGACATTTCGAAAATTTGACGTTTGGAACGATTTTACATCTGGATTTAAAAACATTTTACATCTGGATTAAGGGCATTTTAAATCTATTGGATTTAAGGCATGCTTAGAGTGATTAATATGGACCATGATTTTTGGACTTAATAAATCTGGATTTAATAGTGGGATTTAAAATTCACTTAAATCCAGATTGAATAATATAGCGGTAAGATTCTGTTTGTGTTATTATCATGCTCTGATCAAGCTAAGATCATACACCCTAAATATTATATTTCATATTAAACCTCAGAGTTCGTATTTTGAAAAAAAAAAATGCATAAATTGTTGTGTCGTTCTTTTATTGATTTAAAAATTCATTTTTTGTTGAATTACCCTATTTAAGCAAGTTTCTGGTTTTCTTGACATTAAAACAATAGCGAATAATATAGGTCCCGCCATTCTGTCTGTTCTTTGCCTGTGTATGTCTGTCTGTACTTCCACTGCAAGCCTTAACGGCTAAAGCAAATTTCTTCAAACATGGGTTTTTTGTGAAATCGCTTTTTTTTGTACTTTAAATAGCAGGATTTATCTGCCTCTTGAAAACGAGTCTTCCTACATTTTTTGATGAAATGTCTGCTGAAAATATACAGCCTTGGGCAAAAGTATTAGTCACCCCTAAAAAGTTTAAACAGGGAGTAAATATAAAAGAAACGAGGTATGCATTAATCAAATAAATTAGTGTTTAGTGTTGCCACGTTTGGCTTTTTAGACTTCTGCTATTTTTTTAAGCATAGATGGTATCAGCTGAGAGCACTCAACTGAACTAATTTTTGGTTTCTATTCCTGATTTAAATAATTTTTGATCATATCTTTTAATGCTGTGGAATGCTCTTAGATGTTCCGTTTTAATATTCTTCAAAGGTGTCCAATTTGGTTCAGATCTAGAGACTGCAGAAGCCATGGAAACGGGTCGAAACCGTTTTTAAAAAATCTTCGCTTCCCAAACCGATCTAAAGCCTTTTGTACGTAACACCACGAGCATTTCACTTTTTTTGATAATAGATCGAAATATTAAGGGTGCTTAAAATTTTGGCCAAGGCTGTAGAGGTTTGAAGCAGTTTGATTTGAATTGCATATCAGGGTTTTTTTCATCAAACAACTTTTTTTTATTTTGAAAATTGAATATTTCGAAAACACGTTTTTGATGGTTCTTACAACATTTTGGTTTCTTAATTATTAATAATCAATAAATTATTAAAATTGGCATTGGAGCCAAATTAGTTTGAGGTTTTTATAATACATATTGATTCAAAATAGCTTTTTTATGGCCTTTAGTCCTATAAATTGGCGTTTCGTTCGGCTTACTCACTTGAACTCATCAGTGACATAGTGAGGGCTTTGTCATACGCAATTTATATTAAGTTCAGTTCAACTTTCATGAATTTTTCAACGAAAATCCACTGTAAACTATATCCAACAAGATTAGAATTCCTAATCATTAAGCTGGAAGTTTTTTTGCCCTGGGCCAGGCATAGTTTCTATATAAGAAGGTTTTATAATACAAATTCTATATACTACAAATTCTATACACCTACATATGTACATATGTGTGTTAGACTTAGCTATTTAATTGCACTTGTTGAATTTTTGTTTCAAAATAACTTTTAAGGTGCGCATCCATTTGAGAGTAAAAATGCTGCGAGCGTTCTTCTAGCACAGCTATACTCAACCTGCGGCCCGCGGGCCGCATGTGGCCCGTCGAGTATTTTAAGTGGCCCACCTGGCATACTTAAATAAATATGCGATTGCATAGAAAAACAATACCATAAATCAAAACTTACAGCCGTTTGGAAAAAGTGCCTAACTAAATCAATTTGGAAATAGCACGGAAATAGCACCCAAAGAAGGACTGTATATTTTGGATGACATTTCCTAATTTCTTCGCTTTTTAAATCAAATGGGAAATAAAGCCCAAAATAGGAAACATTTCCAAACAAAGAGTGCACAGTGAAAGACATTGAACTTGAAAGACAAGTGGCAATAGCTCCATCGACAAACAAAATGTCGTTTTGTCTTTTCGTTTTAACGAATGACGAATAGGGTTTTCGTTTGGTCATCCCGTAGCGCCCGGAAGCATTTCAAATGCTTCTGGAAAAGTTTATTTGGCACTAGATCACAGTTCTTCTTCTAAAAAGAAGAGAGCAACGATTCTGGATTTGAAGAAAAATCAAAACCAGAAGCAAGAATATGCGCTCAATTGAAGCGTCAAAATTGTCAAATGGTATTTGTTATTTGATTTTGGAATTACCAATGTGCTTTTTCATTTAACTAAAATTTGGAGTTAAAATAAAACAAATATGAACACAATGGATAGGCCAAACATTTCATCCTCTCCATTATCGTCATCTTCATACCTTGCACGCTTACAGTAGAATTTTTGCTTAGGTAAGGAGTTTACTCAAAATAAAAACCCAAGAAGCAGACATTCGTTTCTGTTATTAAGGAATATCAATATTTAGAGAACAGCTCTGTGAACGGTTCATCGCCCAAATGCAATAACCAAGTGCACAAATACAACCAAACTTCAGAGTCAAGAAAAGGGTTGCAACTTGTTCGTTCGGCATTATGAAATCTGGATCAGAGAGCTCCGGAGAGTTCTTCTGAATTATCAAACGAAAAAGTTATGACAAAGCAAATATTTTGCTAACGTGTGAAAGGCACTGATTTTGCAGCTGATTCAACTCAAATCGCAAGTAATTTTGAGAAGTTTGACCGATTTTGCTCTTAAAAGTTAAGGCACAAATAAAAAGAACAATAAGACTGTGAATTGAGCGACCACAACATATTTTCTATCCTACAAAAACAAGCCAAACCTTGAAAAATTGTTCTAAATTTCAGAGATCAAATTAATTTTTGTATTAAAATGAATAATAAACCATTAAATCTAAATTACTTAACACCTAAATGCAAACATTTTTCATGTTGTGGCCCGAGGCCACTAACTCAAACTTCTTTGTGGCCCTTATAAAAAAAAGGTTGAGTATGGCTGTTCTAGCAGCTCTCGAGAGAAAGCTCACTAGTTGTCACAGCCTCGGGAGCAGCACGCGGAGAGTTGACTTTTTACTCCCGGCATTTGAACTTTTTTGAGAAGAATTATAGCCATCAAGTTGTAACGAAGTTACACCTGTTACTGCCCGGACCACGGAATACAGAAGTACAAAACGCCGAGATTCCACTATACTTACTCCATCAAATGAATTGAGCAACAATCATTGCATACTCTGCGGCGCCCACGCAAATTTGCAAAAGAGGACACCCACTGGAGGTTGTCGGCACACGTCGGCAAATAAATTTCGCTTGTCGACGTCAGCAAATAAATTTCGTTTGTCGTGTTTATAGTTAACATTTACTCCTAGCTCCAGAATCAACAAGTAGAGGTGACAAATTCATCAAAAATCAAATTCTTCTTGCCATTGTGTCATAGTACCAATCAAGTGTACTAGGTAAAGGAACATATCTCAAACATTAGTGTAAAAACTAATACGAAGCACACTGCTGGCTATTATTTATACCAGGTAGTAGCTTCACAACCTTTTGGCGTAAGCCGTTAAAACCCCCTTCCGTTTTCCCCTCCTTTATCATTAGTTAAGACTAGGGACTCTATCCCAACCTTCGCTGTCTTAACATCCTTGCCTCCTCCGACAAGCTAAGACTAGGGACTCTATCCCAACCTTCGCCGTCTTAGTTTTTACTCCTTCGCCGTCAACGTTAAGACTAGGGACTCCATCCCAACCTTCGCTGTCTTAACTCTCCGAGAAGCTTAGACTAGGGACTCTATCCCAACCTTCGCTGCCTAAGACTTCTATTTTCCGCCGTTTTCGTTAAGACTAGGGACTCCATCCCAACCTTCGCTGTCTTAACTCCCCACCACTTCCGTGAAGCTTAGACTAGGGACTTTATCCCAACCTTCGCTGTCTAAGACTTCTGTTTTCCGCCGTTTTCGTTAAGACTAGGGACTCTATCCCAACCTTCGCTGTCTTAACTCTCCACCGTTTCCGAGAAACTTAGACTAGGGACTCTATCCCAACCTTCGCTGTCTAAGGCTTCTTTTCTCCGCCGTCATCGCTAAGACTAGGGACTCCATCCCAACCTTCGCTGTCTTAGCATATATTCTTCACCGCCATAGTTAAGACTAGGGACTCTATCCCAACCTTCGCTGTCTTAACCACCGACCGTATTTCCGCTGCAGACTAGGGACTCTATCCCAACCGTCGCCGTCTCAGCTATCCGTCGTATATCTCTGTCGTTGCTAAAGACTAGGGACTCCATCCCAAACTTCGCTGTCTTTAGCTACGTGAGGGGTAAGGGATTTAATCCCGCAATTTAAAGTATATGAAATAACTTGTTAGTTTATTATAAGATCAGGAATATTGTAAAAGTATATGAAATAATTTGTTAAGTTATCAGTAAATAAATGATAATTGTATTTTGGAACTTGGAGTTCTGAACTCTCTACAAACCGAGTTTTCGCTTTCTACGGTTAAACCCTGGACTCCGCTGACCTACCTCAGCTGGAAACAAAAAAGCATCACAAAGTGGACACGGTTATGAAAGTACTCTCTCCAAGTTCTAACAGGCAACTATCGATATTAAAATCTCAAAACTATTACTCTCAAATGAACAGCCACCCGAGAGTAATTTTCGAGAGCTTAGTAGCGAAAGTACTCCCAAATCATGGACACGCATCTTAAATAGACTTTAGTCCATTGAAGTTTCGACCAAGCGATCTCATTTGGACTCATCGGTGACCGTGACTTTTGTTTGGAATATACATGGGTCAGTATCTCAACCATTAGTATTTTGCACTCAAAATTGGACCCTCGCTCAAAATAATTTATTTTGCTAGAATAACTATTATATCTCTCAGGGCCAGTTGTACAAATATTTAACTCGTGGTTCAGGAATTTTGGCGAAGTAACTGAAGGTCAACGATGGTTAAGGCATTAAATTGGTTACAATAACATACTTGAACCTTGAGCCTTTGGTGAACCTCAGTTATTCACCCAGTAAAAATTGTTAACCACGGATCAAAATTTGAACCACGTTTGTATAACTGGACCTCAATAAGTCTATAATACCAACTTTAATACAAACGCCACAATATTTTATTGAATCTGACGGTTTTTTAGTCAGGGAATTGTCACTTATAACAGGAGAATGATTAACATTTATATTTACTCCCGTGATTAGATGGATATTTGATTTTGGTTTCAGGAGTGAAAACAAGACATAGATACTAACATGAAAAGTAGCATGCACAACTAGAACGCACGAACTTGCTCTTGTGTTTCACAGACTTAACGTGGCTTAAAAACACGCGTTAGAGGAATGACAAATTCGATGGACGAAAAAAATCGTTGCCTCAATTTGATATATAAAACACAACTAAGTCGTTTTCAAACTCTTACTTCAATGTTCATAAAGAGCAATCCTGTCTGTCCCGTTAAGCATAGTTTACAGATCCCATGCGTCAAAAAAAAATCAAAAAATTTAAAACAATTTCCACTTATTCTGTGCACCCTATTGAATAATATTCAAGGCGTAAAATGTTTGCCTTGGCCTAAGCCACCCATTGAATCATTATTACCCTTAATTAATATACCATAGGGCTTAAAATGGAAAATAATAATGGAAAAACTATTAGCATGCAAAAAATGCCTTGAGGTGAATATACTTTTTTTTTTTGTCAGTGTTAACCGACCATCCAAAAAACAATATTTTATTCACCACACTTTTTTTTGCATGACATTCCATGGAAGCAATGTTTTTTTTCATGAAACTGTAGTTTACACCAATCATGCAATCAATAAATTTTGCATTACACCTCAATTATTTTTGACATGCGAGAATATTTGCACAGGTTTTTTTTGCGCATGGGAACTGTAAATGTAAACAAGTCTTTAAACACCACTAAGTTGTTTTCAAACTCTTTCTTCAATTTTCATAAAGAGCAATCCTGTCTGTCCCGTTAATAATTTGGAAATAATAATTTTTGGATGCAAAAACTATTTGCATGCAAAATGGCCTTGAGGTGAATATATTTTTTTTAAGTGTATATCGACCATCAAAAAAAATGTATTCACCGCACTTTTTTTGCATGCAAAACAATTGCCAGTCCATTATTTTGCGTGACATTTCATTCCAGAAATGTTTTTTTTGCATGATACTGTAAACCAATCATGCAAACAAATAATTTTGTATTTCAACTCAATTATTTTTGATATGCGAAAATATTTGCATATATTTTTTCGCACGAGAACTAACAACAACAACAACAAAAATCAGTTCGCTATTTTGAGCCTAAATATTTTTTTGTTTAGTACCTCATGGCATAATGGTTAGTGCTTTGGACTATCGTGAAAAAGGTCTGAGTTCGATTCCCAGCCGCTGCCACCTAAAAACAGAAATGTTTTTTCCGATGTACTGCCTCTGTCGAGGAACTGCCTCGATGTACTGCCTCTGTCGAGGAACGAGTATTTGTTGTTCCAGAGGCTTCAAATTTTAAAAATTAAGGAAAGTTTTCTAAAAGCATATTATATTCCATTAATCTAAAAAATCTAATCTATTCCATATTTAAGTTCACCTAAACAACTCCTTTAGATGTGGAAAAAATATAAAAATATGAACGTATGGAAAAAACTTAAAACCCGTTGGAGCGGTTCTTAAAAAAAAATGTTTATATACAATTCTTAAGCTGGCCATACACTACCGAGCCATCCGATCCGATGGCCATACACGACCGAGCCATTTGATCCATTTGGCTCGGTTGGATTTCAGATTGGCTGAAAATCAAAATAGTTCGGTGGCCGATCCACTCCATTCACACGACCGATTTTGGATCGGCACGGGGCCATTTGCCTCGTTGGCTTTGTCGTATATGGCAAGCTTTAAAGCAAATTTTAATGAAACATTTTGGTATGCAAATGTAAAGTACTTAGGGGGAAATTGGTAACGCTGTAACTTATCGAGATAATGAGAGTGTCCGGCACTAGGTGTCTTCCACTGTCCTCCTATTAATATGCATATAAGAATACACTTTCAAAAAAGTTGTCACCCGTTTTTGAGGTATCGAATTTAAAATAAAATTAATTAAAATCCGTTCAGCTCATAATATTTGAATTTAATATTTTTTTGATTTAAGTCAATTTCTTAGAAAATAAACAAAATCGGGGGGAAATAGATTGCCATATTGTCTGGACCTAGGTTAGGTTGGAAGGGGTGATAATACGGCAAGCCGCACCATCTCACTTGGATCTCAGTGGATCCATTGCGCTACCCAGGGTTAGTGAGGAGGGATAGGGAGGGAGTTAAGCAGAAGTTTTAGGTGTGGGGGCCTCCTTGAACCATCCTGAGTTCTGAATGAATTTTGATATGTTCTTTAGTGCCAAGACAGAGATGTCGCCCAGTTCGTCGAAGAAGTATCCTCCAAAGGCCTCTTTTCCTGTTCTAGTTAGGCTGGGGGATTCGCAAAGGAGTGAGGGGAGCCCTCCTCTGCATCTTCATCATGGCACCCTCTATATAAGTCCGATGAGCTGATGCCCTGCCCATTCTGCTCATGTGGGTTCCCATTGAGTTGTGGCCAGTAAGGACGCCAACCATGAGCGATAATTGAGGCCTGCTTAACTTGAGTAAGTATTCAGTTTTTTTCTTTGAAATATTTGGCCATAGATTCCTTGAAATGCCACAAGTGTCGATGGATGACCATCTGACATTTGCAGCTTCTAAGAAACTCTAGTGTATTCTACCTTTTTCTTGTTCCAGTGGCATAAGCACAGAGGCTTCGATTTGGCTCGGATCAAGAGATGACCCGCTTTTGGTCAGTACATCCGCCATTTTGCTGAATATCCCTATGTCCTGGGAGCCATCTTAGGGTAACTGTGTTCGTTGCATTGAGTACTCTTAGCTCATTCCGCCAACGATCGACCAGTTTGGACTTTGTGGTGATTGACGAAATGGTTTTAATTGCCGCCTGGCTATCAATGAAAATGTCAGTATTGTTGTTGACTAATCACGTGAGGCAGGATGTTTCGCGGCTTCGCAAACTGCCAGCATTTCCGCTTGGAATACACTGCAAAAAATTTGGAAGCTTTATAAATCTATTTATGGGTGGGTTATCTGAGTTGATGCCTGACCAAGCCCCTCCAAGATTTTGGAACCGTCAGTAAAGACCGAAACATGATTTGCATTTATGACCCTGTTTTCATTCCAGAGTTCCCTGGTTTGGGGATATCTGTTATGGTTACTGGGTTTAAATCTATGTGCGGTGAAACGTAGTCTGTTTGAATGTCTATGTCTGCAAAATTAGCTATAGTTCTGTGACCGTAGAGACCCCTTTTCCAATGTTTAAATTTATGAAGTCTTATAGCACTTTTGGCCGCCAACTCTTTCGTTAACAGATCGAGTGGGGCAAGTGATGGAAAGTTTCAAGAGCGGCCGTTGATGTGGTCCTGATAGCATTGGTTGTGCCAATACACGCTAGTCTTTGAATTGTAGTCATGGTTTTTAGATTGGTCTGGACCCAACCTAAACGCTCTTAATTTGTATCACAACTTAGTTGAATCACCCTGTATATCGCAAGTAAAAAAGAAATTATGGACCACCCTAATGTAAATATTAGGTATACTTTAAAATAAAATTGTTTGTATCAAACGTTAATTCTCAAACGTAATTAAATGTTGCTGAATCTGTTAAAACCACCCTGTGCTTTTACAATACAAAAAACACGCAATGAACCATACAAAAATAAAAAATGTATCATAGGCTCGCTTCCGCATTGATTTTATTCACCATTGATTGACGTCTTTAATAACGTACAATAAATAATATGAGTTATTTCTTTTAATTTAAAAAAAAGTCCATGTAGACTTTCTCCATTATTTTACAAAGAAAAAAATGTTAAATTGTTGGATTGTGGTGCGGCGTAGAAAAAACTCACTGTTGTTCAAGCATCAATGCAAATCTGCATTTTAACAATATAAACACTCAGCTTATACATTCATCTTGGGCAAAAGTATAATAATAGTGAATTAATCACATAAAGTTGATTGTAAAATTTAAAAAAAAGAGCAAAATTGAATAAATTAAAAATCGCATGATGTTTAAGTAACGAATAAAAAATATTATTAATCTCGCTTAGCGTTACAACTTTGGTGTAAAAAGCTGGCCTTTCCATGGTTGCTCACAATCTTGATGGTTTGTGAAAAAGTTCGATGATGCTATAGTTATTTATTTATCTCATCACCTGTGACCGATCTCATCAAAACAATATGGGCAGCCTCATCAGCCTACTTGCATCAACACAATGGTACCTACTTTAATATCGTTTTTATTATAAAGGTGACCAGAATACATCGAGGAAGAAAATGAGAAAAAAATTACTAAGAAACAACAACCATCGAAAAGCTGCGGTTTGTAAGGTATTCATTGTGTTGTACCCTATTTGAGTTGAAAACTTATAAAGTAAACTTCAGTCTTAAATTAAAAATATGTATTTTAAATCGGTTTTAAATTGTGTTAACAGAAAGATAGTGTACAAGAAGGGTTTTTTTTTAGTAGTGACAATTTAGAGGAAGTCAAATGACTGCTGTTTTTATCATTCAAACACGATTGGTCTAGTCTAGAAGATGATAAAAGATCTCACCGAACTCAGAACAGATATAATGTAAAATACATTACTAATGAGGTGGGGCTAGTTCAGGATTTTAAAATACCGTTTTTAAAGTGAAAATTTTGTGGCCGCATTGAAAGTGAAATTTTAGGGCAACTAAAGTCGCTGCCGAGATTTTTCAATATGTTCACTTCTCTGTGGGAGTTATGGTCGAACCAAGTCACCGACGATGATGGGCCCGCCCGCGAAACCGACGGCCTTAATCACGATTTCTTGGCGTTATCTTGCAGAGGGTGTTTACACGTGGTTTTTGTCATTTGCTGTCATGGAATTCAACTCGCCGCCGTGGTATTCTAATATTCTCATTTGTGACCAAGGTGCTCATCTTGTCAGGGTCTTACCGTATGCATTTGAAAGAGTTTTTTCTCGTTTATGGCTATAGCTCCATCTCGTTATGGTTTCATTTAAAAAATTGCATAAAGGGTTCTTTTAAGCATACTCAACAGCTTTCTTAAACAACAGTGCCTCGGGTGGCCGGCTTCAGGGGCTCTCATCTGGATTTTTACTCGGTTTTTGGGTCCTCTGTGCCGCTCACGCAACTCTGTTGACCCGCTTAGGGTATGTTCAGTCGGCAGGCAGGTGTCAAAGTCAACAGTTTTCTTAGGCCAGTCCGGCACCGTTGTCATCAGCTTGAAAAATATAGCTTCAAACGTAAAATGAAACTTGAATTACTATAATAGTCGAACCATGGCGATACTACAGTGAGACTAAACAGAGTCCAAAGCGAGTCGATGATAAGACGTGTACAGTTATTAAACCACGTCTAGATGTCACGGTGATACCAACGCGAGACTATAGGGAGAAAACCACGCCACAAATACCCTTTTAAATGGGCATGGCGAGACCACAGTGAGGCGAACAAAATAGCCACGACATTGAAAACCACGTTTGCACTTTTTGTACAACGGTTTTAACTTATTTTAACCTTTTTGAAAAATTTGATTTTGAAAAAAAACATGCTAAGTGCTAAAAACCACGTGTAAATGTTACGGTGAGATCGTAGCGAGAAAACCACAACACATATTCCCGTGTAAATGAGCATGGCAAAACCACAGCGAATCGAGCTTAATCGCCACGATACTGACAACCACGTTTGGATGACCACGGTGAGAGATCAGTGATATGACACCAAGACAACGAGCTGTTGTCGCTGCCGTCTACGACTCATCCAGAACTTAGAATCAATTCTTATATATTCATGGAAATCGTCTGGGTCGTTTACAAGTTATTCAATTTTCAAACAAAAACTCAAACGGCTGCGTCGATTTGCTTCAAACTTGGTACATAGCGTTTCTTCGCTATTCCCCCCAAACGTTATTTTTTCTTTTTTTTTGAACCATAATTAACGGTACCTGCCATACAATTTTTTTTAGCAATTGTACATAATCGTAATTTTCTGAAAAACGGCTCCACAACTTTTCTAAACAAAAACATTTTTCAAAAAATGGTTATTTATAGTACCTCCCAAAGAAGCATTTCTTATTTTCAATTTTCTTCAAAATGGTATGACTGATTTCAGTAATCATTTTTTATACAGAAGCTTCCTAAAAATATAAAAATTATAGTGTACACAAATTAAAAAAGAAAAATATTTTTTGGATTTTTACTACATGTTTCAACATTTTTTTTTTTGAAAATCAAATATCGAATTTTTTGAAACTCGAGTTTTTAACACTCTCTAAAATATTTTATTTTATTTAATTTAGCAACTTTTAGAGTATAGTACCTGTATTTTATGGAATGGTTTTTATTTTAATTTGAATTTCCTCATCAAATAAGTTCAAATAATATTTTTTAAATAAAAAAGTTGGAAATTTTGTATTTTCAAAAATTCTCAAAAACGGGTTGACATTTTTTGAAGTTTTATTAATATATGCACATAAATAAATACTTGAGATTTGCCTTCCAAAATGTGTGCTTAAAGTGCTTAAAGAATTTGATAAATAAAAACTATTTTTTTTAAACCGCTTTTTTCCATACAATCATATTCAATCAAGAATTAAGATGGCGTTGTTTTTTCATCTCAAACTATCAATGGAGTATTTTTAGCTTATTTAAATATCGTATTTCATGCTTTTGCTATCATATCTACACTCAGAGAAAAAATCTAAGTTCGTTAATTATAACTGCTTTTCAGGTTGTTTTTTTTTTTTGCAAAATGGTCGAACAAGTTAACTGTTAATGAGATACCTGATTTTAATATCATTTTGAATTAACATAGGTTGCAGGTAAAATCTGCATGGCACCTTGTTAGTTTAAAACTGCCTTAAAAAAGGAATCCTGTAAATTTTACATGAAAATCTAAATAACTTAACATCGACAAAATTCCCAATGTCCTGTAAATTTAACATGAAAATCTAGTTAATTTAACATGATTCAATATTGAATCAAACCTGTATCCTGATAGTGTAAAGAATTCATGCGTCTTATGGTCGTCTCTTACGCTGCTTATCGGTCAACTTGTTTTGCATTATTCTGAAATAATAGAAATTTATTATACACTTATTTTAATTTAAAAATACTTTTTACGGAGATAGAGCACTCATCCACTGGGCCAATTCACTACACAAAAAACTGGTGCCAAAAATCAATAATTTGAAACGCATTAAATGACCTATGTGTCACGTTTAAATGTACTAGCAAAGTGCTTCTTTAACAGGAGACCAAGCTAAATTCAACAGGTAAACATTGTAAACATAATCATAAAAAACATTAATTCAACCTGATTTGTGGTAAAATACAAATTGATAACATACAATGTTAAAAAATACCACCTAGGCTTTAACTGACACAGTGTTTTTGTCAAAATTTCTTCCTTGGAAGAATTTATGGTTCTAATAACAGGACATCTTCTTAATTCAACTTGAATATGGTAAGAAAGTCCACCTGGTTGATTTTACAATCAATTTAGGCCAGTCGGCAGAGGCAAAAAAGATTTTCCGTAATGCAAAGCTATAAAGATCAAATTTTTTAATTGGGATTGATAGATGGGTCGTTTCTGAGCGTGACAAAAAAATGGCGAGTTTGTAGATGTTGTGCGTCAGCTGCCATTTTGAAAAATGCGTTTTAGCCAATGTCTCGACAACGGTGCATCGTACAAAAAATATGTTACCACTTTTTGCAAAGGCATTTTTACTTGCGATATACAGTGTTGGACAGAGAATTAGCACACATAAGTGGATCGGATTTTAATAAGGAAGATTTTTAGTTTTGCTTTTTGTTCTTGGAACATAATTTATTGAAAACTCTAATTCAACGCTGAAGAACTTAAATCAAAAAAAGAATTCAACAAAATAACAACAACAAAAACTCATTATAAATAAAATTTGTTGGTGTAATATGTGGTGGTCACCGAAATAGCACAAGTACGAAATAAAATAATTTATCACTAAAACAAGTAGTTTTTTTCTAATATTTTGTTCGGTACCCTTTCTGCTTTAACACAGCCTTAAACCGCCGAGGAATACTCGCCTCAAGGTGCAGGCATTGATGAATAGGAATGCTGTTCCAGCCATCCCTAATTGCCTCCCAAAGTTCTGCTAGATTCCTTGCCTAATTCGAAAATAGAGCAGCTAATGGACCAGCATCAGTACAAGAGCATTTTGGAAAACCATATGTAGCCCTTTGCAGACGAAAATTTACAATTATCATGGATATTCATGCATGATAATGATCCTAAATACACTTCCCGGCTGGTGAAACAGTGGATTAGTGATCCGCAAATCAATTTTTTGCCTTGGCCTGTCCTGACCTGAATCCCAAGAAAATCTATGGAACGATGTTAAATATCAGCTTGGACTAAGGAAGCCAAGGAATCGAGCCGAACTTTGGGAAGCAATTATGGATGGCTGGAACAGCATTCCTATTCATCAATGCCTGCACCTTGAGGCGAGTATTCCTCGGCGGTTTAAGGCTGTGTTAAAGCAGAAAGGGTACCCAACAAAATATTAGAAAAAAACTACTTGTTTTAGTGATAAATAATTCTTTTCCGTACTTGTGCTAGTTCTGTGACCACCGCATATTACACCAACAAATTTTATACCTATAATGATTTTTTGTTGTTGTTATTTCGTTGAATTCTTTAAGGTTTTCAGCGTTGAGCATAGCAAAAATACAGATTTTCCTTATTAAAATGTGTGTTATTTCTCTGTCCAACACTGTAGGTACAAGTAGGCAAGATTTTCTTCAAACTTGGTACATAGTGGTTTTTGGTGATAATGCCCACAGGTTTTTTTTTTAGAACCAAAAATATTTTTAGCAAATTTACATAATCGTATTTTTCTCAAAAACAGCTCGACAACTTTTCTTAAAAAAAATTCAATAAATTTATTTTAGCAAGGGCTTCCTTTGGGTGGAAAACCATTTTTCAAGAATGGTTATCAATGTTACCTCCCAAAGAACCATTTTTAAATTTTTTATTTTCTTCAAAACGATACGACCGGTTTCAATTTTTTTTATACAGAAGCTTCCAAAAAATATACATAGTTTTGTGTACCAAAATTTTTGAAAAAATATTTTTTGGATATTTAAAAAATATTTAAAAAATTTTGTATATAAAAATTTCAGATAAGATTAAATAATTTTGCATATCAAAATTTTCAAAAAAAAAGTTTCAATTTTTTTTTTTTTTGACTTTTAAATTTTGACTTTGCAGTTTAATTTTTCAAAAACTATTCGCTTAAATAACTTGATTTGAAAATCAAATGCAAGAATGAAGTATTAGCTTTCAAGAAAACTATAGCACATTATTAGATGTGTTTTCGTTGATTTTAAATGTTTTTTTTTGCATTTAAAGTCAATGTTTCAGAAACTGCCCCCCTGCCTCAGGGAGGGGAGATACAACTTTCGCACATACAATTTTTTTCTTAGAATAACCCCAAGAATCACATCCTAAAATATGTACTTCCACTAAGGTACGGGACACCCTGTATTCCTACTTGAGATTTGCATACCAAAATTTGTTCTTAAAAATGTTTCAAGAATTTTATACAAAAAAATTTATTTTTAAAAAAACCGCTCCAACGATTTGAAATTTTTTTTCCCATATCTACAATCATATTCAAATTTTAGCAAATTGAAATATCGTATTTAATGCTTCTATACATTTTCCTTTTATAACTTCCATGTTTTTATATACAATTTTCTTAAACCTGCAGTGTCTTGAACATAAGAGCAAGTACGTGCGACCCAGTCGTGCATTTTATTTAAATAATTGTCAAAACTAACAAATATTTTACTATAATATATTTTTTCAAAAACCAATTTCGATGGTATATTTTATTCTCTACAAAAACGTTTTTCAAAATTGTCTAGAAATTTTGCTCCGTTTTCGAGCTATATGTACAAAACCAAAATGGGTGCTTTTGCGCCCCTTCTCCAAAATGCACCCTCTAAAATCCCATGAACGTCTTATGGCCAATTTCATAAACAAACACTAAAATTACTTTTATCTAAACTCCTTCTAAATTTTATCAGACATTTAAAATTTTTCAGTTTCACCAATGTAGAAAAGGGATATTTTAGGGATATTTTAATTTGACTGAGTTTGCTCACATCCCTGGGTTCAAAGAAAGAGGTTGTTTCCCTCGCAAATGCGAAGTCTATGAGAAAAAGTGAAAAAGCATCATGGACGAGGGACAATTATTCTGACAGCAAAATATCAGCTGTTGATGACATGAATTGCTTAACAGAAAATACTTTTAAAATTTATTGAGACAAAAACGAGCTTTTAGTTTACAAGGGCATTTAAAATCTTCTTAAATATAAAAGCATTTGGTGAAACCAAAAAACATCATTTAAAGGCTAAAAGGCTAATTAAATTAAAAGCCAATCGTGAAATCGGCCATTAGTTCCTTATCGCCCTGTTTTTAAGGACATAATCAATAGCCTATTAAATGACTTCAGCTTCAAACAAACTCTTAGGAGACAAATGCCTCTTTCCCCATTCTGCCTTCTTTATTGTTTCTCTTTGCTTCTCTCTGCTAACAAACAATGATTTACCCTACATTGGTAATGTGGTACAGAAACAGAAAAATAAAAGCGAATTGTTTATTCACCGATATGGTGTTTATTTGGAACTCTCAGTTTTATTCAAAACGTTGTCGGGACGGTGGTGTTGTGCTGCGTGCTCTATCGCTCCTGATGCTGTCACTCATAGATGCGTCAAGAGAAACACAGTTAACCACTTAAGAGCTCTAAAGATCGACCTTTCGTCGATAACGAATAAACAAACAACTCGTATCTCAAAACCAAAAAAAGAAAAAAAAAAATCAAAATAAACAACAACTTGACGTGTGTCGGGCAGAGTGTCATATCGCAAAACTACGCTCTTGTCTGTGTTGCTTTAAAAACATCAAAGTGGTCATGTGTGTTCTTAATTAATTGAAAAGTGACTTGGTATACTTGAATTAAAAAAAAAAAAAATATATACATACAAATGTGGGAATTTCAATATAACTGGTCGTTACGTGATTTGATGCGTAAGTTTTGAGAAAATCAATTTAGTGCAATTACGCATACGCAACAGCGAATGTTATCCCAATCGATCGTTCGGCAGTAACCAACAATGCCGCTCCGTCGCCGCTACCTCCACCCCCATTTACACCTTAATCAAAGGCAGACAGGTTCGTGAGACTTTGCAACGACGCGCATCATTTCAGTGTTCAGTGTTCAGTCCATATCCATATTCACCTCAATCGGTCGTTAGCATCGTAACGTAACGAGTTTTCGAAAAAACACGTTCAACCAATTTTACACTCTGAAAATGAAAATGAAAGTGAAATTTAATTTAACCCCCTCTCGCTCCTCTTCGAGTGCGTGGCTCTTAGTAGCAATGATGGCAACAGATGGTAGTGATATGATAAATTAATGATAATAATCGTTATCTGCTTTTATCGCGTAACAACGGTGTTTACTGCCAATGAGCTGAAGGACTGCAGGGTATTTGTTGTTTCTTTATTGTATTCAACAATGACCGCATAGTTAATAATAATAAAAAAATTATATCCGAATAATCCATTGAGCGATAAATGATTATGATATGATTTCACTACCCAGTTTTTTTTTTTAGTTCGAGAATGTTATGTTGGATTTGTTGTAAGTTGAATATTTGTTTTGTGGTTTTATTTCTTGATACAAAAAATAGAGCAATTTAAATCACTTTATTTTTGTGTTGATTTCTTATTAAAAGATATCTTTATTTACTGTGTAAGATAAATAAGTAATTAAAGTCTAATAGTATTTTCTATTGATTGTCTATAAATAAAGTCAATTATGTATTCAATAGACAAATCAATAGGTCCGTTTATGTGATCATATTAAAAACATTATTGCTTCTGCCTTTGCTTAAAGGCCTTCCGGAAATTAATAATATAATTTATTAAGTCATCGTAACCGATGCTTAATATTTTTGTTTCTTATTCGTTAGAAGTAATTAGGTACTAATTAATAAATTTAAATTGATTTTAAAAAAAAAAAAAAACTAAAAATAAACTGAAACCGGGAAAACCGTTTTTATCTTGTAAATATTAAAAGTCTAAAGATAAAAATCTTGGGAAGATTATTTATACTCTTATTATCTAACAATTCAATGATCTTACATAAATAAAATGTACGACTGGGTCGCATTAACTAGTCCTTACAGTTGAAGAGTGATTTTCACTTAAGATTTTTTTTTTTTTAATCAAGTATAGGTATGAAGATTTGTTGTTGACATTATGTTGCTCAATTTTGCCCTTCAAGGTGAGTCTATAATCATAAAGTGGAGCCAGAAATTGGACTTGAAAAACAGGCTTTTAACTGAAATCATATGGATATTCATAATATTGTTTTATATTTTGTTTTGATATACTAAGAATTTAGCAAGACTTTTTAACGGTTTCCGCTTAAGTCACTTCTCAGTTGAAGTAGATTAGAATTTTAATGATTTTATATTCATATATAAAAACATGAATCTTATTAGAGCTAAATGTTTTGAAAAAAATACCAAAAAGAAAACAACCTGCCTTGAAAGATACATATATAATCAAGTTTTTAACCAAATCCTTGGTAGATTTAAACAGGGTCTTCCAATAAGAGGCTTCATTTTAAATTTCGCGCCATTTTTTAACCGAGAATATTAAACTGGTAAACGGCACCTTTCCCAGCTATACTGCCGTCATAAGGAAAAAAGGCGTACCTATCTCCATTTAAGTAGCTTTGAGAATCCATAATATATGCGCATAGGTTGAAACTTACAAAACAAGCTTTACACAAAAATAAGAAACTATTTAACGGTTATAATTATGGTGCAAACTCAGTTTTTGTATATTTTTGCACCATTTTTTCTTAAATTATTTCGGGAAGGGATATAATTTTTGGAAAAAAATTTCTCCATTTAAGCTACAGTTCTTTTGAGTGAAAAAAGCTTGGTGATGAACAAAATTTAGAAAAAATTTCCGTGTTGTAAACGAAATTTTTACTAGAGGACAAGTTTTGGATTCGTGAAAAAAAATGAGTTTACAATCAAACATAATATTACGATGAAAGCGAACACCGAAATAGTGGGTGGCTTAACGAATTTCAATCAAAATTGGTATGAAAAAGCTCCATTAAAACTTCCATGATAATATCAAAATTTTGAAAAAATAAATTTTGTATTTGGAGGGCTCACAGCTGTACCGAACCAAGTCATAAAAGATGAATTCGAAGATAATAAGAGGTTTAGTAAAATAGGGAGTGCTACGATATCCCGCAAACCAAAATCTCGAATAACGAAATCTCGCATTTTTTTAAAAATCTCGAATAACGAAATCTCGCAAGTTAAAAATCTTGTTTTTCATAATCTCGCAATTACAAAATCTCGCTTTTTACAATCTCGCATTTACATCTCGAACCTAAAAATCTCGCAAATTTCAACCAAAATCTCGCAATTTAAAATCTCGCAAATCAAAATCTCGCAACTTCAAATTTCACAGCAACGAATCATCGAATTCATCGAATCGAATCGAACATACCTACCCAAGAGCACTTTGCATAAATTTTCTTTCCAACTAATAACTATACCCGTCAACAAAAAATTTGTACATCCTTTATTACTGTCAATAACCATTTTGGTTGTCTTTTACGCGTTTATAATGGAACTAAACGTATCTTCTAGTTCAAGTTCAAATACGATTAATGCAATTTGCACATGACACTTTACAACTGGATATACCATCTTCATGTTCTCTCTCTTTCTTTTTCTTTTGACAACAATAATATTGAAAAATCAAAGTTCAAATTAATAATAACAGTGTGGTCTAAAAGTACTCAGACACTGGATTATATATTTTGCAGTAGCTAGGATATGTCGCAAAATTGAATTGCATTGCAACAAATACATTTTTTAAATCAAAATCTCGCAAATTGAAATCTCGCGCGAGATTTTAATTTGCGAGATTTTGATTAAAAAAATGTATTTGTTGCAATGCAATTCAATTTTGCGAGATTTTGATATGCGAGATTTTAGTTTGCGGGATTTCGTTATTGCGAGATTATGAAAAGCGGGATTTTGTAATTGCGGGATTATGAAAAGCGAGATTTTGTAATTGCGAGATTTCGTTATGCGAGATTTTGAATCCGAGATTTTGATTTGCGAGATTTCGTAGCCAACCCAGTAAATAAACTGTCATTAATTATTAAAATGAATATTTCACACGTAATAAGGAGAATTCTAAAGTTAATTCTCTAAATTATCTTCGTATTTAAAATTGGAAAAGCTAGAGTTCAAAAATGTTCACAAAAATTAGCAAAGAAAAACAAATTTGTGACTTGGTTCTTTTTTGCCTCGAAACATTTTGAAAAATTGTCTTCAAGATAATAAAAACAGGAATAGTTTTTGAAAAACGGTAACAAAGCAATAAATTCATTTATTTCAAAAGAAGTATTATTAAATAATGTGAAATTTTTTTTGGGAAAAAAACATTTATTAGACATCCAAAATTTCATTTTCATCGTCTTCGCTACTTTTTGTTGGCTTTTGACATTAGCTTTAGTGGTTTTCTGACAATTGTTGTCAGTGGCGTAACTACGGGGTGGGAAAAGGGGGCAATTGCCCCCAGACCATAAATTAAAATGTTTGATATAAAGCTTATCTTTACAAAATGTTACGAATAAAAATTTTAAAAGAATAAAGCTGCAAATATGACACCACATAATCATAAACTTAAAAAAAAAACTCCTCCATTTTGTACCTAATATAGGTGGCCTCTAGCCCGTACTCATTTACCGCCCTGCTTCTCTTTGCTCCTTAATTTTTTTTTGGTACATTATACACAGGTTGATTAAGTCAGTGTGAGTAACAATCGTATAATAGCTATTCTTGTTGAAAAAAGAATTGACAAATTATAATTATAGAGTTTTCCCCCTGCTTACTTACCTATCCGGCTCCCGATGCATGATCTCTGCCTGAGATATTGCGGTCTTTCATCGGTTGCGGTCCCTCGCACGCTACCTCCAGTCGTCGAAATCAGGTGCTCTTGTGTCTGTGACCGCCTGGTCCGTGTAGCGTAGGTTCGGTCGTCTCGAATCTGGGGCCTGGGATTCGAAGATTTTCTTGGCTGGAGCGTTTTTGTCCACTCGCTTGATGTGGCCGAGCCAGTGTAGTCGACGTGTTTTGGCTCCTTGGACTACATCCACATCTTGGTACAGCTTGCACAGTCAGTTTACGATAAAATCAGTATCAATTCCCCTTTTTTATTTATTGTCCAGCACTCGGCGCCGTAGAGTAGAACTGGTAAAATTAGCATTTTGTATAGCGTGTACTTTGTCTTTCGAGAAAGGAGTTTTGAACCCATTTTCTTTTTCGGGATCCCAAGTTCCGACATCACCAATAGAAGCTCTTGGCGACTTATGCTATCACATGCGGCTTTGAAGTCGATGAATAGATGGTGGGTCTCGACTCTCGACTTAAATTCGTTGGTCTTTTCCAGGATTTGCCTCAATGTGCTGATTTGGTCTATCGTTGATCTGCCTGGCCTGAAGCCACACTGGTAAGTGCCGATCATAGTGTTGCAGAATGGTTTTCCCCCATACCTACGATTTATTTCTTAAAATATAACCAAGAATCATGCCCTAAATAAATTATTGACGAATTACCGGACACCGTATATAATGTTTTGTTTTATGTATCTTTTTTCACCTAAAAAACATAGTTTGCCCCCCTCCCCTTCAGAAAAAAATCCTTGTTACACCACTGACTTTAGTTCTACCTAAAAACTTACAAACACTACATAAATCACTGACACGTTCCCGAAAAAATGGGTATTACCTAGCTGAAACACTTAACAAAAATACAGATACTGCATATCATTGACTTGGTTCGTTTTTGCTTCGAAAGAAATCGAAAATGCAAGTCACTGACTTGGTTTTTTTTACCGTTAACTTAAGAACAAATTACTTTCTGACTTATTTCATTACAGACATGAAAAGAGGTACGGTTTGTGCAGAGCATAGCAGTTATTTTGGAAAAAATATTATCACTTGGTTCGGTACAGCTGTGAGCCCTCCATTTGAAAAAATATATATATTTTTTTTTTAAATTCAATTTTTTTGAAACTAGGTTTATAAAATTCTATTAATAAATACCCAAAATTGGCATACCTACAGTTTTGTTAAATGTTTTAAAGAAAACCGCTCCAACGATTGAAAGTCTCTTTTATGCATGCATTCATATTTTTTTAATTAATCAAATGGCTTTTTTATTTTTGAGCTCTAAGTTATTTAACAGGTTGTTTATACAATTAAGAGAACGATCATTTGTGTATACTTTTTGCTTGCATATTTTAATGTTCTTAAGTTCCAAGCAACTTGAACATAAGAGCAAGAACGTACAGTTTGCATTATACAAAAGCAAATACAAATGCGAAGTGAAATTTTTTACTTGCAAACAAATATGGTATTAACATTTTTTGCGCGAAAAAAAATCGTCGTTATAAAGCCAAGCTTACAGTTCCAGTGCGAAAATCTATGCAAATATTTTCGCACGTCAAAAACTGTTGAGAAGAATACAAAATTAATTTTTTGCATGATTATGATTAGTTTACAGTTTCATGCTAAAAGAAATCATTTCTGTCTGTCATAGATCAACAAAACAATTGACCGACAATTGTTTTAAGTGAGACAAAGTGTGGTGAGTAAAAACATTTGTTTGCATTGTCGGTTCACACATAAAAAGATGCAAAAACGATTTTTGCATGCAAATGGGATTCGCATCCATGTTTTCCAATTTGTAGAGGAACTAACATTAGGGCCCACGATGTAGGTCTATCTTCTTAGGTAGAATTTCTTAGTTAAGTTTTTAAACGTTTCAAAGTCAAAAAAGTTCTTTCCTGTGTGCTTGTTAAAATCGCTAGAGTCGCCAACATTTTGGGAAGCTTGGGTATGTGTATCTTGTTGTTTATGGCATTTTGTCTACCATTTCATTAATTCAGCCTTAAAACTTAACTGTCACGATCCAAATTTATTTTAAAAAAATAAAGTTTTTTCTTTAAAATTTTGTTCAGTTTTGCCAAAAATACGAATTTATTTGTTTATTTATTTGTTTTTATTTATTTATTCATTTACTTATTTATTTATTTATTTAATTATTTATCTATTTATTTATTTATTTATTTATTAATTTATTTATCTATATTATTATTGATTCATTTATTTTTTAATTTATTTCTGTGATATAAAAAAAAATATATATATGTTAATATATGTATATGTATCTTATTTGTCATTGATTTATTTAAATACAAATGTAAATAACATCTTAACTTGTAATATCTCGGCCCCACTTCTCTCTCCTAATGGACAAACTGTTTTCTTAATTAAATGAAGGTTTTTTGTAGTAGCTTTTCCTTCATCAAAATTGTTTTAAATCTGTGATATTATTTTAAATAAAAATGTTATAAGCTTTTTCAGTAGTAAGGTAGTAAATAGCCATATCTCTGTAAATTGTGCAATCTAGTTTATTTGATAAAAAAAATGCCATCTAATTTGTCAGAAAAGGTCAAGTGGCCCCAGAAATTGGTCAGCCCTAGATACATTTTAATCAAGGCTTAAACTTTCTTAAGGTCGCTCAAGGTCACGCGCGATTTTTGGCACCTTATTCAAGGGAAATTTGCCTTTTTTACATGACCCAAATGAGGTTCCAAAAGTTTTTTTTGTGACCTTGAAACGAACTTCAAAAATTCATAGAAAAAATCTATGGCTGACCAATTACTGAAAATAGTTGACCTTTTTATCAAGATCTAGAAATCTTTCGGATGGTATAAAATTTTGGCAAATTTCCATTAAATGAGGTGCCAAAAATCGCGCGTGACCTTGAGCGACCTTGAGAAAGTTTAAGCCTTGATTAAAAGTTATCTAGAGCTGACTGATTTCTGGGACCAGTTGACCCTTTCTGACCAAATAGATGGGATATTTTTTTATCAAATTTCCCTCATATGAGGTGCCAAAGGTCCAGAGCCCAAGCCACATTGATTTTTTTCTTCAAAACTACCGAAGTTTCTTTCATCAACTTTGGAGTCAAAAATTTTCTATTTTGAAATTTATTTTATAGAAAAAAAATCCTTTGTCTAATTGTTTTATCAAACTGCATTTCAAAAACAGTCGATATTTCTCGTCCATCGATCGTAGCACAAATATTGCCACGAAATTCGATGCGTTCGTGCAAATTGGTAACAGCCGCGAATTTCTTTTATTCATGTGATAGGACTGGTTAGGTTATAATTCTTTTACTTGGTGCTTTTAAGTGGCTTAAACAATATATCATAAAATTTCTGCAAATAAAAAAAATGTCAAAAGTCAACTTTTGTTAGTTTTTTAACAAAAACATTTTATTATTGATCTATAGCCATACATTTTCAATGTATCACGCTAGTGTTTTAAACCACAAGATCAAGCTCATGCTATATTTGTTTAACTTCTTTTTTTTATAATGTTAAAAATAAATAAAAATAATATATTTTAAGTTTTGTAATCCTAAATTTATTTTTGTAATATATGAGCAACTACCTGCGACCCAGATGTGGATTGAACTTGTTTGCATCTTATTTTTCACCTGCAGAATGGAATTCGAATTTAATCATTTAGAAGTAAAGTTCTCGTGAAACAATATTGTTAGCAATTTATTACCTTCACATTGCGATATTTGCATGACAATATACGACAGATGAAATTTTGATGTAGAAATAGCAATTTGTATTCATTTGTTTACTTGAGAAGAATTTAAAGTTTCATAAATATAAAGTTCTCTCACATTTATAGTATATGGGGGAAAAACTCATTAGACTGGATTGCTTGCCGGTCTACGTGTTTCTTAAAGCGTAAAGTATATGTTAATTGATTAATCAATACACGTGATGATCGTTAATAAATAATGGGTGTTTTTTTTTTTTGTTGAGGTATAGAACTATAAAATTAGGTAATGTCCATGGTATTGGCTTTACTGAAAAGAAGATTTAAATATGATTTGGGGTTAACAAATTTATATTGCTGACAAATAAATTAAATTAGATGACCTTTTATGATATGTGGTCTTTTATTTGCGAATATCCCACAAATGAGGTGCTAAAAACATCTTATGAGTAATGACCATGATAATTGATTTAATTTTTTTATGACTGACCAATACTAAAACTAGTTGATCTTACCTGGTAATGTTTATCAAATACCTCACATGCATATGAGGTGCGAAACGTGCTAAAATCCCGCAGTCGAAATTTTTGGTTCAATAGTTGTTTCAGTCTCAAAATCATTTTTAATAAAAAAATATCAAAGTAATGAATCGGGTATGAAATTTTGTTTTTTAAATATCGACTCCGTAAGGTCGATTTTTATAATCCCGAAGACAAATTACTTGTTTTGCACTGGCATACATATATCACCATTAAAGCACTTGGTTAACTTTCTTACTTACTTACTTAAGGTGACGCTACAGTCCGGGGTGGACCAGGTCCTCAACCAACAAGCTTCTTCCTGCCTGCTCGGTTTCTAGCTATCTCGCTAGCTGTCTCTAGTTTCGCACTTCAAGTTGGTTGGGGTCCTCTTCCACTTGCGTGCGCCACCTTTTAAGCTGTCCACCTCTACTGCGTTGTCCTACGGGGTTGGATTCAAAGACTTTCCGGGCCGGAGCATTGGTGTCTATTCGTTGTAGGTGACCCAGCCATCTCAGTCGTTGGCTTTTCACTTTTGTGGCTAGGTCGGTGTCGCTGTACAGCCCGTACAGTTCGTTTTTGTATCTTCTTCTCCATTCCCCATCTATGCAGACGGGACCAAAAATCACCCGGAGAATTTCCCTCTCAAAATAGCATAACGCGTTCTCATCCACCGTTAGCAGTGTCCATGCTTGTGCACCATACATCAGGATCGGGATGATAAGCGTCTTATACAGGGACAGTTTAGTTGCTCGAGAGAGGGCCTTGCTTCTCAATTGCCTTCTTAGCCCAAAAAAACAGCGATTGGCAAGAGTAATTCTTCGTTTGATCTCAGTACTGGTGTCGTTCGCTGAATTTATGGCGGATCCTCGTCGATGCTGGGTGTCCTTTCTTGTTGACAGCATATATTTCGTTTTGCTTTCATTCACCGTTAGACCCATCTTCTTGGCGTCCTTCTCAATACTCACAAAAGCACCACTGACATCACGCTTTGTTCGTCCGATTATGTCAATGTCGTCAGCGTAAGCGAGTTATTGGACGGACTTTTGAAAGATTGTGCCTGTAGTGTTGACGTGAGAGTTTTGCACTATTCTTTCAAGAACGATGTTGAAGAAGTCGCATGACAGCGCCTTGCCCTGCCGAAAACCTTTTTTGACATGAAAGGTTTCGGTGAGGTTTTAACCGACTTTGTTGGAGCAGCGTGCACTCCCCATCGTCATCCTGCACAAACGGACGAGTTTGGGGGGAAGCCAAAGCTAGGCATTGCTCTATATAGCTTGTTTCTATAGATGCTGAAATACGCGGTCTTGAAATCGATGAAAAGGTGATGGGTATCGATTTGAAACTCCTGGGTTTTTTCCAAGTGCGAATTTTTGGTCGATGGTGGACTGTCCTGGCCTTAAACCACACTTATATTGACCTATCAGGTTGTTGACGAATGGCCTTAGGCGTTTACAAAGTACGGCAGAAAGGATCTTGTATGAGATTTTAAAGTGACTGATGCCTCATTAGATACAGTGCAGTCCAGAGGGTCATCTTTCTTCAGGATCGGGCCAACAATGCTGATGTTCCATTCATCGGGCATGCTTTCCTTCGACCATATTTTGCAGATAAGCTGGTGCATACTCCTAAACAACTCATCGCCAGCCGCTTTGAGTAGCTCTTCCGCAGGGCCATCTGCTCCAGTAGCTTCACTGGACTTAAGTTTAGATATAGCTATCTTCACTTCGTCGATGTCGGGTTGAAGGAATTTTTAGCCTACGTGTCGTCCAGGTTGACGAGTACTATCTGCATGGCAGCGTAATTCGGTTCGTCATCGCTGTTAACAATTTGCAGAAATAATTTTTCCATTTTCTCAACAAGACTGCGATTCTACTACGATGTTTCCTTGATCATTCTTACAGGCTTCGGTTTGGGCCTTGTAACCATGGAAGGTTCTTTTTACTTTTTGGTAAAACTTCCGAACTTCATTCCTGCAATGGCATCCTTCTCTTTCATCGATCGCGCGCTTCTCATGCTCTTTCTTTTTTCTTCTGAGAAGTCGGTTTTCCTCTCTCCTTTCTCCTCTCTGATAGTAGAGCTCGCGAGCAGCTCTGGTCCTTCTATGCAGCTCCGCTTTGTATGTCTGTTGTTTTGCTGCATGAACTTGCCAGCATTCTTCGACGAACCAGGGGCTTCGCTGTGGTGGTCGTGCGAGGCCCAGCACGTCAGAGGTGGCTTCTCTGATGGCTTCCTGGCAATTCTTCCCCTCATTCTCGATGCTTAAAGTTGGTGATATAGGAATATTTAAGAGGGTGCGAGAGACTCGATCGGAAAGGAGCTGGCGATTTCTTGTGACTGTATTTCCCTGTTCTGGGTTTGGTCTGGATATCCGTAACATTACCTTGGCTACAACGAGGTAGTGATCCGAGTTATCGTTGGCTCCTCGAAACGTTCGGTCATCCTTGATACTGGAGGAGTTCCTTGCAATGTGGTCAATCTGGTTGGAGTCTGATTGACAGGAATTCGCTATGTCTCCTTTTGTATATCGAGATGCGAGAACTAGGTACAAGCTACCACAACGTTTTGCCCCGCAGCAAACCCGATTAACCTAAGTTCGTTATCGGAGGTGGTGTCGTGCAGGCTATATCTACCGATTATGGTACCAAATACGTCTTCTCTTCCTAGTTTGGCATTAAATTAACCCAAGACAATCTTAATGTCATAGCTAGGGCATTGCTTATATTTATGTATGTCTTGTCAAGGAGCTCGTAGAACTCGTCCTTGATGTCATCATCTTTCTTCTCTGTTAGGGCATGCGAGCAAATAAGGCGTTGAAACTCAAGACGTCTTTCCTAAGTCTGCCTCTAACAACGAATTCACACCCAAAAACACGCTGCATTTGTTGTCGGTAACAGTCACCGTAGTAGATATCGAAGTCTTCCATTATTCTTTTGCCCGGTCTAAGACATACGCTCAATGTTTGGCTGAACGTGGTCTAAAGAGAGACAGAACATTCCACGCGCAGATCTCCAAAGTTCGTTGTCCTTATTTCGTTCGCTTGGTTCGACGACATTAAAGCCGTAAGTATTCGAGGCTTGTTGTTGCTTCGCAACTAAATAGCTTAAAATGGCTGGGAAATCGCCCCGCTGGCATAACCCCCAACCTAGAGGACTAGACCTTTAGCCTTTAGTATGCCTCCAAGGGCGGGAAGCCGGATTAGCCACTCCTTATAGGCCTGAGCTCGGAATATGTCGTAGTAGCCCGCATATGATGTTGACTAAGTAATTCAACCTAACTGGAATTGTAGACCACCGTTGATTCCATCCGGGGAATTCTTCCGCTGCCGCTTTGATGAAGGGAGAAGTGCCTCCTCCCCCCTCTCTCGTTTGATGCCCCGAATAGCCGTCCGCTATTTTTGATTGAGGTACTAGGCACCCGATGTTCACCACTGGTAGGTGAGAGCAGGAGTTGAATCGACAGAGGTTGCTTCAACGAAAAACCTGTGGACTCTTGTGTCCTGTTGAATGCACATAACTACCCCTACTTACTTAGGTCCTCGGACCTTTTACGTCTGTGAGATTCCCCTTGCGGGGCTTACGGCCTCCACTACTCCTACGCTCTCTCCAACTCTTCCCTAGCTTTTGTTGATTCCTTTTCGACAGTTCTTCGCCTAGTACTTCTTAGTCGGTCCACTCCATTGCTTCGCTTGACTCGCAATGCACTCTTGACCTTTTCGAAGCGTGTGTCCAATAAACTGCCACTTACGTTTTCGTATTATAAAGTCGATGCTTTCATGACCTGTCCTCGCATGAAGTTCATCATTAGAGATACGATTAGGTGAGAAAATCCTCAAGATGGTTCGCAGACATCTATTCACGAACGTTTGCAGCTTTCTTGTGACAGTGGCTGTTACTTTCAGTGCTGCGCACATAAAGAAGCACGGATTCAACATTGGAGCTCAACAGTCGTAGCTTGGTTTTAAGGCTTATAGAGTTGTTTTTCAATATTTTGGACAGCATTCCGAACCCAGCCTTTGCTTTCCCGATTTGGCTGATTATGTCTAGTTCGGTCCAGCCATCAGTAGAGACAATACTCCCAAGATATTGAAAACTCTCTTCCATCTTTACTGGTTATCCAAAAATATCTATTTGCGTAGATGAGAAAGTTCCAAGGCTGATCCTTTTTGTTTTTTCCGCATGGATCTGTATTCTCTCTCCACCCTTGTCATTTGATGGAGATCCATGATCCTTTGAAAGAGTAAGCATATGTGCTCGTCCGCGTATTCCAGATGTTTGAGGTGTGATTGCAGATTCCTCAATTTGCAGTTGACAAAGCTGCATGCAACACACCACTTACTATACCAACAGGAACAGTATTGGTGACAGTATACCCTGTCTAACCCCCCACTTTGGATTTCAAACTCCTCTGACATCCTGACATTTGGATCCATCATCATGTAACCTAATACAGTAGACGCCCGATTTAGTGAATCTCGAAAAAGTGAACTATCCACAGTAGAAAACACACAAAAATTTTTATAAAAACGTATACAAATGTCGCGCAAGCATAGCTTCAAAGCTCTGAGAAATAGTTTCTGTTTTTTGTTTAAACCTGAGTGAAAGCCTGATTAATGCTTAATTAAAATTAAAAACATTCACATCGAACGAAATGTGCATTTTCGATCAAATTCATCTTAAGAAAGCCTTAGAAAACTGCCACTCGAAAAAGTAAACAGTCTCGAAACAGTGAACAGGCCTGGTTTTAATTACTTCACTATATCGAGCGTCTACCGCAATAGCAATCAATTCATCCGGGATGCTCCTTCTTCGCAAAGTAAGCCAGATGAATTCTCTATTGGCACTGTGAAACGCCTTTTTGAAGTCGATGAATAGCAGGTGAAGTGGTGATCGATATTCATGCCTACCCCTGCTTATTAAATATTATTTTCTAAATAAAATTGTCAATATTTTGCATTTTAAGTGATATCAACCTTGACATTTAATCCAGAGCCTATCAACTTCTGTTTTTATCTTAAAACAATTGATTGCACTACAAATCCAGTGTGTTGAATATTTCAAAAACAAGTTCTACGAAATTATTTATTTATTTGTATTATCTATTTATCATTGGAGAAGACATTGCAAATATCTAACGACATTACGATGCAATCAGTACCTAATTGAATATTAAAATATACAAGTTCTTATCTTAGAAATTCGCAGATTAATTTGCGTTCTTTTTGAAAAATTTCTGTTAAGTAAAACTCTTTAAATTGTTGTTTTTTTTTTGGAAATTGCACTTCAAAATTTCCTATTTTCATTGCAAAAATTTAGATATGGATAAAAATGTTAATGTTATAAATAATCATTTACCAAAAATTGATTAAAATCCTGAATTCATTTTTTTTTTTATAAAATCCATAACTTTATTTATAATTTTTTATATAAAAAGTAAAAAAAAAACCCACTCGAAATGCTTCGAACGAAATGGCATTTACCACTTCGCGCAGTAATTGTGCTAATTTTCTTATGTGTTTTAAATTATCTGAATGATGACTGCGTACTCAAAAGAATAATGAACCGAATTATCACTGATTTGAATCCGGATTTATTCAAAATTAAAATTTTTTTATATTTTTTACTTTTGGTACTTTTTATTTTCTTTTCTATTTTTAAAAAAATGTTAACATTTTTTGTACCTGTCACTGAGATTCATTTATTAAACATCCTTACATAGGTACCTACCATTCAGAAATAACTTGTTTTTTTTTAATTGTAATTTACTCAATTTAATTGATTGATAAAGATTTGACTTGAGAAAAAAAATATTGAAAGCAATTGCATTTAAATACGTAAAGTTTTTAAAAATTTCCAAACAAATGTTGTCATAACTCGTTATAACAACTAATTGTTAGTTATTAATAACACTGGTCAACAAAATTTAATTATTTTTTTTTTACAGAAACAAAAATATACTTTTCCGTGGGTTTTTGGTGTGCTGAACTTGAATCTGAAGTCAGAAAAATTCTATCGGGCTACGTTTTTGAGATATTCCCGTTACAAAATCGAAAAAAACCGTTTTTTTGCTGTTTTCAAAGTTGTATTGTAACGTGAAGTAAATTGTTTCAACAAAATTTTTAATGGTTTCTGAAAGAACTAATTTTCTTCTTTTAAAATCAGTTTAAATCTTTCCGATACCTCTTTTCTTCTCGGAGAAATCTTCAGTTAATTGTAGGCCTTCCATTTATGACATAAATACAATGTTGAGGAGAATGGGCAAAAATTTATGGGAAATGGTCCATTTCCCAATACGAACGTGTGATATATCGTTGAAAAGGTTATTTTGAGTACATCATTTCATTATATGGCCGTTAAGCTCTAAACCACGGGGTTCACGAGATATTCAGCTAATGTGGATTGGGAACACATTATTGTTCTTTCGGTGCTTTGAAGCCGAATATCTCGCGAGCCCCATGGTTTAGAGCTTAACGGTCATATAATGAAATTATGTACTCAAAATAACCTTTTCATCGATATATGACTCATTCGTATTGGGAAATGGACCATTTCCCATAAATTTTTACCCATTCTCCTTTACATTGTATTTATGTCATAAATGGAAGGCCTTCAATTAACTGAAGATTTCTCCGAGAAGAAAAGAGGTATCGGAAAGATTTAAACTTATTTTAAAAGAAGAAAATTAGTTCTTTCAGACACCATTCAAAATTTTGTTGAAACAATTTACTTCACGTTACAATACAACTTTGAAAACAGCAAAAAAAACGGTTTTTTCGATTTTGTAACGGGAATATCTCAAAAACGTAGCCCGATAGAATTTTTCTGACTTCAGATTCGAGTTCAGCACACCAAAAACCTACGGAAAAGTATAATTTTATTTCTGTAAGAAAAACCTTGTTGACCAGTGTAATTGTTAGACAAACAAATGTTCAATATATGATAAAATGAAACTAGTTTATTGAGGTTTAGGTTTAAATTGGTTAAGGAGCTCACTGAAATATTTCTGCATGAAATTCGTGGAGGAACTAAGTTTTCTGTGGGTTTTTGCTGTTTAAGAAAATGGGGGAACAATTATAATTCGGGATTATAACTCTTTCTCAAAAATGGCTTCGAAAGCTGATCATTTTCTCTTCGAGACATCCCTTGGTCGACAGGTCGAAGTGGAATAATTACCTTACAACGAAAGAGTGTTCCCACCAAGGCACTCCAACGATTGGATGGCAGCGGATGAATTCCCAAGATGGAATCAACGGTGCCGTCTTCAGTTCCAGTTAGGTTGAACTACTTAATGTCTTATATGGGCCTTTACGTCATAGTCGTAGCTCAAGTCTATAATGAGCGGTTTATCCGGCTCCCAACTCTTCGAGTTATACTAAGGGTCTGGTCCTCCGGGGTTTTGCGTCGGGGTAACTTCCCTATCACGGAAAAACTTACCGGTTGCGAAACAACTACAAGCTTCGGATATGCATGATTTTAATGTTGACGACCCCAGCAAACGAAACAAGAACATTGAACTTCGGATCTGCATGTGGAATGTGTGCACCTTAAACAGGCCACGTGCAGCCGAACAACTAGTAGAGACTGGATAGGCTAAAGGCTGACATTACAGCCATCCCGGAAGTGCGATGAGATGGAGAGGGATACGAAGGATGAAATCGTGTGACATCTACTTCGGCTAGTGCTGCAAGGAGCAGAGTAATGCTACATTTCCACCTAGCGTTATCTGAGATTTAATAAGATTTACCTCAAATCTTCTTTAAATCTTGAAGATTTACCAATCAAATATATTTCGTAAATCTTGGAGATTAGAAATTAATCTTGTTAAATCTTCCTAGGACAAATACTTTTACAAATCGAACTAACCTATTTTTGTATGGCGCTGAAGGATTCATTCATGGCTGAATTCAGTTCTTCACAAATGAAACATTCTATCTCACTTCCTCTTCATAAGAAAAAATGGAACACCATTTGCATTTGTAAAGGTGCTGCCAAAGTAAATCTTTTTTAAATCTTTTTGTGCGGTGGAAACACCAAATAGATTTATTAAATCTGAGCTGAGATAAACCTTTGGTGGAAACAAAGCATTAGCGGCTTTTTCGTTGTGGTTTTGTGGTAAGGGGAGACTTAGGCAAAAAGTCTTACGCTTGAGAAATGTAAGCAAGTGCCTGGTCACAATCCTGGTCGAGAAAAATTCAAAAACATCACCCTGATCTGTACTCATGCCCCAACAGAAAAAAGAGATGACTAAAGAAGAATTCTACGATCTCCTCGAGAATACGTATGATAAGTGCCCCAAGTATGACGTCAAGATTATTCTTGGCGACTTCAACGCCAAGATCGGAAAGGAGGGCATCTTTGGTTCGATAGTCGAAGGATACAGCCTGCACGACAACACTTCCGGCAACGTACTCTGGCTGATTGATTTTGGGACGGGGCGTAATATCATCATAGCCGATAACCACACTTCAACATTCACAAAGTGACCTGGCAGTCTCCGGATCAACGAACCGTCAACCAGATTGATCATGTTGCGATAGATGCCAGACATACTTCCAGTATCCTGGAGGTCCGAACGTTCCGAGGTGCCAACTACTGGTAGCTCAAGTACGAATGCGGTTATCCATGACGCCACAACTACGAGTGAATGCTGTGAAAAGATTTAACGTCACGAAGTTAAAATTGCAAGAGATCGCCAGGACTTTTGCACACTACGTCTCTCTTAATCTCTCAGCAAGCCCGCCACCAGCATCATCTGCAGAGAACCAGTGGAAACACTGCTAAAGTGCCGCGACTGATGTGCTGGGTTTCACTAGGCCACCACAACGAAACCCCTGGTTCGATGAAGAATGCAACTAATCAATGCTGCAAACTAGAACCAGAGCTGCTGAGAGTGCAGCCCGGGAGCTGTACGGGCCAAAACGAAGGGAGGAAGGCCGACTTCTCAGGAGGAAAAAGAGAGAGCATGTGAAGCGGGCTGTCGAGTCTATTGAGGAATTCAGTGGCAGGGGAGATGTTCGAAAGTACTAACGAAAAGTGAGGCAATCTACCCAGGGTAACAAGGCTAGAACGGAAGCCTGTTGAGACGAGAGTGGTGGTAGACACACATTCCGTGCTGAGGATCTGGAAACAGCACTTCGCTAGACCACTAAGCGGCAAAGATGGCCAAAATTCCGCTGTAAGACAGAACACTCCATTCAACCTGGACGATGATGGTCAACATTTCCGTCCACCCGACCTAAATGAAGTACGGCTAGCGATAGCCAAGCTTAAAGCGTACAAGGATGCTGGTGCTGATGGCCTGCCAGCCGATCTATTTAAAGCAGGGGGAGATGACTTGGTAGGGAGTATACACCAACTTATCTCCAAAATTTGGTCGGATGAAAGTTTGCCCGATGATTGGAACCTCGGTATAGTGTGCCCCATCCACAAGAAAGGAGATGCTCTAACCTGTTCACACTCCGACAGATTTTGGAAAAAAACCAGGAGTTTCAAATCGGTACACACCACCTCTTTATCGATTTCAAAGTCCCATATAATAGCGTAGATAGAGAAAAACTATACGGACCATATTGCATCTCGGCATCCCTGCCAAACTCGTCCGCTTGTGCAGGATGACGATGGAGAAATCTCGCTGTTCCGTCAAAGTTGTAAAGAACCAATTGATGAGCTGTTGGTTTTAGGTGACTTTAATCTTTCAAACCTGCAACGGACAAAATCTTCAGACTTCAACTATTTATCGCCTGTTAACCCATCGTGTGCTAATGAGTTCACTATTATTGATGGACTAGCCACTTGTGGACTTAATCAATTCAATGGGATTGCTAACCGCTTCGATAAAATACTGGACTTAATCTTTTTCTCGGAAGCTATTAACACCGATACATCTGTAACTTCTGCCGATACTATATTACTAGATGAAGACCGACACCACCCGGCCTTAGACATAATGCTAAATATAAATCTTTCCAACATTCTACCTAGTTCAAATGAAAAACTTGAGTTTAATTTTAAAAAATGCAATTTTGATCAATTAATTAATTTATTGTGTAATGTTGACTGGAATCAAATCCTTTTAAATAGTAATATTGACGATATGTGTTTAAAATTTTATAATATACTTTTCAACTGTTTTTATGAAACTACTCCACTTCGTAAAACTTGTATAAGTTCTACAACACCACCATGGTTTAATCCAGCTCAAGACCTTAAAAAATAAAAGAAACAAAGCATGGTTAAAATATAGTAAATCCAGAGCTGATGAAGATTATAGGGCATATTCCGAATTGAAACTTATGTTTACAGATTATTATAATGCCTTGTATCGTGACTATATCGCAAAAACAGAAAATGATCTAAAAGGTAACCCAAAAAACTTTTGGAGTTTCGTGTCTAGCAAAAGAAAAGTTGATGGCTATCCTAACTATATGTCTTTTAAAAATGCTACTAGTCATGACTCCGAAGAAATTGCAAACATGTTTGCAAATTTTTTCAAAGATGCCTTTGTAGTATCTAGTTCTCACGACCCCATGGATCCACTCCTTCCTAACCCTAGTTTTTCACACCTTAATTCAATTAATCTTTCTATTTGCGAGGATTCAATAATCCAAAGTATTCTTGAACTCGACGACTGTTTTAGTCCTGGTCCTGATGGTGTACCATCTTGTGTATTAAAAAAATGTGTGTCTCAGTTATCCTATCCTCTACATATTCTATTCAATGAATCACTTAAACGCTCAATGTTCCCTGTTTTGTGGAAAAGTGCTTTTATAACACCGGTTCATAAAAAAGGGTCGAAAAATGACATCATAAATTACCGCCCTATTGCTAAACTTTCTGTCATTCCGAAACTTTTTGAGTCCATTATTTGTAATGTATTATCTTTTAATTGTAAATCTATTATTTGTGACAACCAACACGGGTTCGTCAAAAACAAGTCAACTGTTACAAACCTGTTTCATTTTACTTCTTTTTGTCTTGATTCCTTCGAAGATCGAAAACAAGTAGATTGTGTCTTTACCGATTTTAGTAAGGCTTTTGATAAATTGTGTCATAAGACTTTAACCAATAAACTGAAGGCCTTAGGGTTCAATGAAAATTTTTTAATGTGGATCTCGTCGTATTTGGAGAATAGGTGTTATAGTGTGAATTTTCGAAATGAGCTTTCTGATCATTTTATTGTTAACTCTGGTGTTCCACAAGGCAGCCATTTAGGTCCATTATTATTTATTTTATACATAAATGACTTGACTTCGATTATTAAAAATTCCTCTATTCTTTTATATGCCGATGATATAAAATTTTTTAAAAGTATAACCTCTATAAATGACTGTTCAACACTCCAAGATGATCTTAATAGGTTTAGGGAATGGTGCAATGCAAACCGTCTTCTGTTAAATATAGACAAATGTAAAACAATGACTTTTACACGCAAAAAAAGTATGATAACTTATAATTATATGTTAGATTCTTCTTCTTTATGTAGATTATCTGTTTTTTCTGATCTTGGCATTGTTCTTGACACAAAATTAACCTTTGTCAACCACTTTAACTATATTGTAAAAAAGGCCAATAAAATTCTGGGATTCATAAAACGATTTTCTCGTGATTTCCAGGACCCATATGTTCTAAAGTTTCTATACGTGTCTTTTGTAAGGCCAGTACTAGAGTATGGATGCATGGTATGGGCCCCTTACTACACTGTTCACATAAATAGACTTGAGTGTATCTAGAGAAGGTTTATGCGCTTCTGTCTTCGTTTTCTTCCGTGGTCCCATAGACATGCTTTACCTCCTTATGCTCAGAGACTCACGTTAATTAATCTCCCTTTACTCTCAAAACATAGACAATATATCCAGATTTGCTTCGTTATAAAATTGATAAATGGGTCAATAGTATCTCCATCAGCTCTGTGTCGTTTGAATTTCAGCTACAGTCAGACAAACTTAAGAAGACAGTTGCCTTTATGTCCGATCTTCAGTAGAACAAACTATGGTGTGAATAGTCCTTTAAATCAATTGATTTCAGTCTTCAATAAATATTATTGTGTACTTTCTTGTATAAATGACAATGTCAAAAGTTGTAAATTCAAAGAGATCTTTTTCAATACATCATTGTAAGAGACTATATTAATTTATATTTAATGTAAACTAGTTGTATAAGCTTTCTATCGTTAGTTATTTAACGAATTCAATAAATAAATATAAATAAAACACCACCGAACCTTTTGATGTCGAGAAAGGTTTGAGGCAAGGTGACGTGTTTTCATGCAACCTGTTAAGCATTGTTCATTGTACGCAACTCGCAAGTCAACAACAGAGGTACAATTTTTCAAAAGTCTGTTCAACTACTTGCTTATGCAGATGATATTGACATCATTGGGTCGACCGGCGCGTTTGCAAGTATTGAATCGAAGGCGGTGAAAATGGGTTTGGCCGTTAATGAGGGCAAGACCAAGTATATGCTATCATCGAGAAAGGAATCTCAACATCGTCGACTCAGGGAAAACGTCACGATGGATAGGTACAACTTGTCGTCGTCAAGGACTTTGTCGACCTTGGCTCCAGTATTACATCGCAAAATGACATCAATGCAGAGACCAAATGAAGAATAACTCTTGCCAACCGCTGTTTCTTCGGGCTATGGAGGCAGTTCAGTAATAAAGCCCTCTCTCAAAGAACCGAGGAGACCTTATATAAGACCCTAATCATCCCGGTACTGCTGCAGAAGCATGGACCCTGTCAAAAACGGATGAGAATCTGCTTGGATGCTTTGAAAGGAAAATTCTTTGTGTAATCCTTAGTCCAGAGTCTATCGATAGAGTATGGAGGAGAAGATTTACGGGATTTACAGTCACGTCGACCTGGTTAAAAAGCTGAATATACAGCGGCTGAGATGGATGGGACCCGTGGAGCGTATAGACACCGACCAGGGTTACCTCTGAAAATTTTCGGAAGGAGTCAAAAAAAGGAGTCCTGGCTGAAAAAAGGAGTCCCATCAAAACTTCAAGAAAAACATAAAAAATTATCACCGTTTTAATTCAACATGGTTTATTCAAAAAAAAAAAAAAAAAATTACAAAAAGCTTCTATTTTAAGCAAAACAGAAAATAAATATTTGTATTTCAGAGAAAAACATCTCAAAGTTGAAAAAACGTCCATCTTTTATTATCTATTTATAATACCTACTAGTTATTAGGAACATCGTTTCTATATTTTTAATTTAAAATTGAATCAGGAATCCAGTCTTGTAGTTGGTTATAATCTAATAGAGTAAGTGCAGAAGGCATTGAAATGCACACTTCAACTTTAAGGTGGTTTGTAAATTTTTAGTTACAGTCAATTTATAAAAAATTCCTTCTGCGCAAGGGCTGCTGTGGCCAATTTTGAAATCTTTTTAAAATTTACAGTTTTTCAAAATCTTTCCAATTGGTTATTTAAACTGCCCACTTCAGACCAAATCTTTCAATGTCATTCAATTTAAAATATATTTTTAAACGACTATCTTGGCCTTTTATTTCTGGTAATTTGTATTCTTCAATAAGTTTTACTGGATGAAGGATAAAGTTGGGATATTCAGATATCAAGGAAAAATAGTTAAAACCTTTTTGCATCTTAATTAATTGCCTTTGAATCTAATATTGTAGAATTGAAAGCTTGTTGTCATTGAAATTAAAAGGCGAGATCATTTGATTACAAATAATTTTGTAATATGTACTAAGAGTATTTCTTTCAATAGTATCACAGAAATCATAGTACAAATAAAAATGAAATTTTGTTTTTCAATATTTTGTGCTTTCAAGCTCTTTTTCTTCTTCCTCAAAAATTGAGTCCGTTGATCAAACTCCTGATGACTTGTAATTGGCCTTTTGTATTTATGTCTATGTATGTAAATCTATCTTTTTTAACATCATATATAGTCTAAGCTCTAAGGCACACACGAGATTGATTTTACTGGGACGTAGCTCTACGTCCCAGAGTAAAAAAGCAGTAATTTTTGTTTGCTCTGCGTGTGATATCTATGTAACTAAAGTATCTGTGATAGTATGTTTTTCTTCATCCGCTTTGAATATCGCTGTAAGCCGAATGCCGTATGTAATGAGAGAACATCTTTTATTAACGAAAGAAGATGTATGATTTGAGATAAATCGTTATCGATAAATCGCTCTGAAAATTTGTTTTATTTATTCAAAACATTTAAGATATATGAAAGGAAGTTTAGGTAAACTAAATTGATGCTGTTTAATCAATCTTTGCTTTTGAAATTTTGGCAGAACTACCTTCGAATTGAGCCCTTAAATGTCGGAAGGTATTTGAAGGTAATTTACAACTGCAAATTTTGTATTGAAGGATCTTGAATTTTAACAATTTTGTGGACTACAAATTTGTAACTGTAATTAAAATTTTGTAAGATGGTGCAATAGGCCACATGTGTTTTTTTTCAGTACAAATCGTATGGATACCTTAAACCTGCGATGAGGCATGTCTAAACATTGTATATTAAGAGCTCAAATTTTCGCAGACGTCTTTTTTCGCTCAACTGGAACGTTTGAACCTGTTTGAATGAAACATTGAAACTGTCTAATGTAAACAAAGGGTAGAATTGAGCTTCAAGAGATATTGAACTCGTTCATATCGTAGAATTCAATAAATATTATAAATATTTGTGCGTTTATGAAAAAGAGTCCTAAAATTGTAAAAGGAGTCAAATTTCAATCATTTTAAAAAAGAGGAGTCCTGGAGTCCCAGCGTTTAAAAGGAGTCAAAAAGGACTCTAAAGAGTCCTGAAGGTAACGCTGACACCGACCCACCAGCCCGACGAGTCTTGGAATCTAACCCTGATGGTCTGAGCAGCAGAGGAAGACCCCACCTTAGGTGGCGGACACAATGGAAAACGACCTTAACCAACTTGGAGTGCGTAACTGGAGGAAGCGAGCTAGGGACCGAGCTGGCTGGAGGGGCTTGTTGGTTGAGGCTGGTAGTCCACCCAGAATTGTGAGTGCCATCAAAAGTAAGTAAGTAACCTAGAATATATCGTGGTATTCCGTCAACCCGATTTCAAAGAAGTGAAGGCAGCCTTATCCAAACTTAAGTGCCAATGAATTGGTTAGGAGCAGAGCTGTAAAATTTCAAGTACCAGTACCAGTACCGGTACTTGTACTTGTACTTCAGTATTCGGGTACTGGTACTTGAAAAAGGACAAGTACCAGTATTTTTCAAGTTTTTGGGTGCAAGTACCAAGTACCAGGTACTTAAGTACCAAAGTACTTGAGAAGTACTTTCAAGTACTCTCAAGTACTTTCAAGTACTTTGGTTTACTGGATCAGTTTGTTGATTGAAACTACCTAATTTAAGTCTTTTTTTATAATTTTAAGGATAGGAATGTAATTATTATTCGACGAATTCGGGAAAAAAAGAATTATTAGTCTTATTGTCTCATTTAGTCTTCATTAATTATTTTTGAATAATTTTTTTAGAAAAGTTGAGCTAGCTTTTAAGAAAACTAATTTTTGAAAATGTTGGTAGCTGAGTGCATGACGCCTCGGAGAATCGACCAAACCAGCGAAAGAGAACAGCCTTTTCACAGGCGCTGAAGAAGTCAGTGGCGTATTCAAATTAAGTGTTTTTTAAAGATGGAATATTTTTTGTGCGTTCGTACGTTTCTTCAATTTATTTTATTCACCAAGCTCAAGAACGAATAAAGAAATCGACTTCGGATGAATTTTATTTTGTAGATACTAGTGGTGGCACATGCAGAAAGGACTTCAAACAAATTCAATAAGCAGTTTTAAAAAAACCAAAAATCATAGCAATTTTAAAAAAAACCTCCTTAAATTTCATTAGTCTTCTTCTATCTCGAGAACAAAATGATGCTATCGACTTCGGGTTAATTTTATTCTACGCATTTTGAAGTACCTATTAAGGAATTGGTAAATATATAAAAACAGATCAATTTAGAGTTTTGTTTTTTAATAAAAAAAATTGCGGAAAATGTTTGAAAAAAGTTTTTCGGCTCGAATATCTTGAGAACAAACAATGATGGCTTCCGTGTAATTTTGTTCCATAAACTAGTTTATAGTTAAAAAACAGTAAAATTTGTAAAAATATTAAATAAACAATTTTTTTAAAGCGACAAAAACTACAAGAAACTTTACCAAAAGTTGTTGAATCGTCCTTCGTCTCAGATATTTTGAGAACAAAAAATGATATGGGCATTGGTATCATTTTATTCTACACACTTGTTCAAAATTGATAAGATTTGTGTAAAAAGTAACAAACATTTTTTTGAGAAAAAGGCTACAAACATATTATTCAACAGTGTTTTTGTCTCTAATAAAGACAAGCCAATCTTTGGTCTTCAATTGATTGCATATTAAGAGTGTTCCGAACTGAACAAAACCAGTAATGCGATAACTTTTTGTTTGCATTAAGACCGTTTTTTCACTTTCATCAGATACTTTGGTTTATAAAACTTTGTAATTAATAATTGAGTTTGTGACTAATTGACAACTTTTAGGCATATTATTGTACAAAAAAAACTATTTTGTAAAATTAACTGATTTTTACTTCAAAACTTAGAAGAGTTTTCTGTCAAAAAGTGCCTTTTAAAAATCTAAAATTTCAATATTAAATTATTCAGTTATGATTATATAATTAATGTGTTATCGTCTAGATTTTTATTATAAAAAATTAGAAAAAAAAAATGAAAACCACTTGGTTTTAAATGAAAATGTTTAATGAAATAATTTAAGTCATATGACTTAATGTATATGCAATCGTACATTCGTTTCATCAATTTCATGGCATTTGTGTGTATGACATTTATTACATGTAGCTCAATTGTGGAATGTATTTTAAATATAAGGGTACGCTTAGATATATAGAATTAACTTCCTTGATGTTTCTTTGTAGTTTGTAAATTTTGCTACTTGTACTTTCGTATTTAATGAAAATCGTGAAAATAAATTGAATTTATATCCACAAAAAAAAAAATCTCAAAAAATACCGTTAGGTATAAAGAATTGACTGTCAAAAATGCATTTTTTCAAAATTTACAAGGTACAAAACTAAAAATTTTCTTCAATATTGTCCTAATAAAAATATGGAATTTTATTTTATTAAACATTGTTTTGCAAAGAATGCTATAGTGTAAGCTATATTTGCTTTGAAAAACAGCCATTTTCGCCATTTTTTTTTTTGTTTTCTTAGAGGCTTTGTTGTCTTCCTTGGGTCCAATATCAGCGCTTAGATCAAATAAAGAGTTGTTCTTGCCTGGTCCTGATATTTGGTGCGAAGGCATCGACCTAGTCGGAAGAACGCAACTTAGGTTGGAATAAGAACCTCAACGAGGTTCCGCGCTGAGCTGGGTGGAAGAATCTAATTGGTTATGGCCCTGTTCCACATTGGATTGCAGCGCCTTGGCTTCAAAATAAAATTGTATTTAAAAATTCATAAATAATATTTTTTAATAGGTTTCGATTGATTTAATATTGAAATATAATAAGACGTCAAGGGATTTCTTCTCAGTTCAACGACTAGCGAATAAAATTTCAAATTTCATATTTTTAGAGGTTTTTCTTGGGGACAACCACTTTTAAATGGTTTCAAGAAGAAAACAAAAATTTGATTCTTTTTGACCTATCCTAGGAGATGTTTACATTTGTATCTTTGCATACACCATCTGTCAAGATTTAGATTAGATTAGATTTTTTTCTTTATTTTATAAACAGTATTACAATATTTCGATTAAGAATACGGACATGACAAAATTTGCCGTCTGCCGAACACCATCTGTCAATAAAAACACATTAACGCATCCAATAATAATATTATATTTGCCTTCACACTGACCGAAGGCTGTCATCTTAAGTATTTTGTTTTATATTATGCAATTAGTTTTTGTATACTTCAAAAGCTTGCGAGCCCATAAATATTTTTATGGAAATGAGACATAGCGTCAGCCTTCATAAGCTCGTTGGGATGATTTACTTAGATTTAAAGACTGTGCCAGCAACCCCGTTCCATTGCTATAGAACGACAAAAAGCACCTACTCGTCGTTACTTGTTAGGTGACTATTTTTAGAACAGAAAATTATTAATTTTTAAAAAAGCCTTAAATAAACGTTTTCAAGGCAAAAAGAGACTTTGTAGTAAAACGACGACAAATAAAAATATAAGGTTCATAATCGAGAGGAGAGGTAGGGATAGGTAAATGGATACAGTAAAAGTGTCTTATATTTATTTATTATATATTGTAAATGTGCATACAATGGGCCCCTCAAAAATGTTTCTTGTTAAAAAATAATTCCGATTTGGTGAGACATTCTGACTGGTAATGTAATGAAACGGTCGTAAATTTCGTAAAATGCCCTTGAGCGCGCAGAAAACCATTAAAACAAGTAAAAAGGAAAAAATAAAGCAAATCATGGCGAGAGTTAACAAATTCAACTGATTTTCGTTTTTTTTTTTTGCATTGGGCGGAGAGCACCAGAGGAGAGGTATGTTTCCACCACACATCGAGAGACAAATACTTGCGATATTTTTTATTACAATGGTTATTGATATAACAGTGTGCATACATTTTCTCTGGAATGCATATAAAAGTGTGTAGTTGCGGCAATGATCCTATTCAAGATTGAGGTGAACTGAGTAACTCTGTGAAGGGATAAAGCTTAAGGTGGTTAAAGTCTATTAACAACGCGCGCCGGTAGGAGAATATTATATAAAAAGTCAGAGACTTCCGCAAGGTCCGACCTTGCAATGTTGTGTGGAATCCAACAAAATAGATTTTTTAAATGAACCAAATTGGAGGAAATGCTGAAAGATGGTGGTGGTAGAGCAATTTAGTATTAAATGTTTAGATTTTTCAAGAAACAATACAATCCTAAAGCAAATTTTTGTTTTGATCAGAAGTATCGATTTCCGTGAACAAAAATACCCTCAAATTATTATATTTTTTTCATGAAAAAATTAGTTTTTGAAATATAAGTGCTTGAATAATTAAGATAAGAGCATTAAATATTGCATTAATCAGAAAAAGTACTTACTTGCTACTTACTTAAGGTGGTGCTACATTCCGGGGTGGACCAGGGCATCAACCAACAAGCTTCTTCCAGCCGGCTCGGTTTCTAACTAGCTGTCTCCAGTTTCGCACGCCAAGTTGGTTGAGGTCCTCTTCCACTTGCGTGCGCCACCTTTTACGCTGTCCACCTCTACTGCGTTGTCCCACGGGGTAGGATTCAAAGATTTTCCGGGCCGGCCATCCATCTTAGTCGTTGGCTTTTCACTTTTGTGGCTAGGTTGGTGTACAGCCCATACAGTTCGTTGTTGTATCTTCTTCTCCATTCCCCATCTATGCAGACGGGACCAAAAATCACCCGGAGAATTTTCCTCTCAAAACAGCCTAACGCGTTCTCATCCACCATTAGCAGTGTCCATGCCTCTGCACCATACATCAGGACCGGAATGATAAGCGTCTTATACAGGGACAGTTTAGTTGCTCGAGAGAGGGCTTTGCTTCTCAATTGCCTTCTTAGCCCGAAGAAACAGCGATTGGCAAGAGTAATTCTTCGTTTGATTTCAGCACTGGTATCGTTCGCTGAGTTTATAGCGGATACAAGGTAGACAAAGTCTCTGACCAACTCAAAATTATAGCTGTCTATAGTGACGTACTGTCCTAGACGTCGGTGTTGGGTGTCCTTTCTTGTTGACAGCATATATTTCGTTTTGCTTTCATTCACCGTTAAACCCATCTTGGCTTCCTTCTCAATAGGTACTCACAAAAGCACCACTGAGATCACGCTTTGTTCGTCTGATTATGTCAATGTCGTCAGCGTAAGCGAATAATCGGACGGACTTTTGAAAGATTGTGCCTCTAGTTTTGACGTGAGAGTTTTGCACTATTCTTTCAAGAACGATGTTGAAGAATTCGCATGACAGCGCGTTGCCTTGCCTAAATCCTTTTTTGACATCAAAGGTGTCGGTGAGGTCTTTACCGTGCGTGCATTCGCCATCGTCATCTTTGGGCAGGGATGCCAAAACTAGACATTGCTCTATATAGCTCGTCTCTATAGATGCTGGCCTACGTCGTCCAAGTTGAATGGTGCAATCTGCATGGTAGCGGAATTCGGCTCGTCATCGCCGTTATACAATTTGCTGAAATTATTTTTCCATATCCTCAGCACCGACTGCGATTCCACTACGAATGTTCCCCTGATCATCCTTGCAGGTTTCGGTCCAGGCCTTGTTACCCTGGGAGGTTATCTTTACCATTTGGTAAAACTTCCGAACTTCATTCCTGCAATGGCATCCCTCTATTTTCTCGATCGCACGCTTCTCATGCTCTTTCTTTTTCCTTCTTAGAAACTTGTGTTCCTCTCTCCTCTTCTGCTCTTAGAGCTCGTGAGCAACTCTGGTCCTTCTATGCAGCGCCGCTTTGTATGCCTATTGATTGGCTGCATGTACTTGTCGGCATTCTTCCTCGAACCAGGGGTTTCGCTGTGGTGGTCGTGCAAAGCCCAGCACGTCAGAGGCGGCATCTCTGATGGCTTCCTGGCAATTCTTCCACTGGGTTCTCGATACTTGCAGTTGGACTATTTAAGAGGGTGCGAGAGACTCGATCGGAAAAGGACCTAGCGATTTCTTGCGACTGAAGCCGTCCGACGTTGAACTTCCTTACAGTATTTCCCTGCTTTGGCTTTGGTCTGGATATCCGTAGCATTGACTTGGCTACAACGAAGTAGCGGTCCGAGTCAACGTTGGCTTCTCGGAACGTTCGGCCATCCTTGATACTGGAGGAGTGCCTTGCGTCGATCGGAATGTGGTCAATCTGGTTAGCGGTTGATTGACCAGGAATTCGCCATGTCCCCTTGTGTATACCGAGATGCGGGAACTGCGTACTAGCTACCACAACATTTCACCCCGCAGCAAAGTTGATTAGCCTGAGTCGTTATCGGAGGTGGTGTCGTGCAGGCTATATCTTCCGATTGTGCCACCAAAGACGTCTTCTTTTCTTAGTTTGGCATTAAAATCACCCAAGGAAATTTTAATGTCATAGCTAGGGCATTGCTCATATGTCCAAAGAGCTTACAGGTATCCAAAGCTCTTAACAACACCAGTGATACACAGACGTATCACTGCTAGTTTTGGATGAGGACCAGCTCAAAAGTTGCAAGGGCTTTTTGTCTACGGTTTTAAACCGCATTCTCACCAGTGAAGTGCGAACCCAACTACCAATGACCTGTCACACCAGTGGTCTCAAAAGTGAATCTAGCAGGTCAAAAGTCAAAAAAAATATGCAAATTATATCAAGGCAGGTAGTACATAGGTTGATTGTAAACATGTCAGAGACAATGAATAGAGTCAAATTTCATGACAGAATACTTTAGTTTTTAAGCAATAATACCGTTAATTGCAGACACATCATTCAGTCATTGTTCGTTCAATATTTATGATGGTAGGATTTTGTTTAGCTCCTATTTGTTTGAAAAGTTATGAACTTTTTTGTTATAATTCCCAAATGGACTATATGTAAGAAGGTTAGTAATTTTGTTTATTTATGATTAAAGGTGTTTTAGCTAAACGGACCATGGCATTTTCTTTATTAGTAGGAAAAAATTGATAAAACCTATGGTCAAACTATAATTTAGTCCAAAAACTGGCATTGAGACATGATTTCATCATTATTTCTGTGTCTTTGTTGTCTTTGAAAAATAATTAATTGTCCACATAACCATGAAATGACCATTCCCTTTATTTTGCACTTGCTAAGCTTTTTAGGTGTTTAAATAAGATTAGGACACTCACACCACTCATTTACAAAGATTTGGTTTTTTGACCCGCTGGATTTGCATTTGAGCCCACTGTGGCGTCGGTTGTGAAAAAACTCCCGAATACGAACAGAAATCTTCACCGCAATCAGAACTGAAGAACAACAAAGCGGTTAGAATTGACGGAATTTCCGCAGAGCTCTTACGAGCATAGCCAACAACATTGACTGAGCTCCTGCACCCACTCATTGAGAGTACTTGGTAAACAGATAGTTTTCCTGAGGAGCGGAAAAGAGGAATGATTATCAAGCTCCAAAAGAAAGGAGACCTTATACTCAGTGTGAAAACTGGAGAGGTATTTGCGTGTAGCCGAACAAGCAGGATTGCTATTATTAAGGCTACATAATGATGAATCCAGAATGTCGGAGGAGTTTGATATCAGAATGTCGGAAGAGTTTGATATAAAAAGTCGGGTTAAACAAGGTTGTATTTGTCACCAATACTGTTCCTGTTGGTGATAACATATAAGTGATGTGCTGCATGCAGCCTTGTCGACTGCAAATGAAGGAACTCAGAGGAATCTGCAATCACACCTCAAACATCTGGACTACGCGGACGACACGCACGTATGCCTACACTCATAGGATCATGGATCTCCATCAAATGACAATAAGGGTTGAGAGAGATGCTGAAATCGTTGGCCTTAAGATCAATACGGCAAAAACAAAGCTTTACAACTTCCTCATCTACCCAAGTAGATATTTCTGGACAACCAGTAGATATGGTAGAGTGTTTAATATCTTGGGAGTACTGTCTCTACTGAAAGCATTACCAAACTAGAATTAATCAGCTGAATCGCGAAAGAAAAGCCTGCGCCATGCTGTCCAAAATGTGAAGAAATAGCTCTACTTATATGCCTAAAGACTAAGCTAGGACTGACTGCAAAAAAAAGATGTTTGTTATTTATCTACTGTTGTCCAAGAAACTGGCGACTGTTTGGCGTCTTGGTGTACTGTAAGTGCAAGAACGATATTGCGTGATTGGGACATATGACTTAAAGAGGGAGTTTAATCCTTTGATCTCGCAAAGCAGGCACCCCAAGGTACTGTTAGTCCAAGAAAGCTGTTGACATATATATGCCTGCCACGGCCTTACATCTAATAACTTTATTGGGAGGGAGTCAAAATTCTGGTTTCAAAATTCTGCTTTTCAAAATTCTGTTTTTTGAACGAAAATTCTATTTTTCAAAATTCTGCTTTTTTCAGTATATATATTCACCCTACAGCATTTCTTGCATGCAAATGATTTTTGCATCCAAAAATAATTTTTTTCCATCTTTAGGCCTATTGTTTATTAATTAAGTGCTAGTTAATGACTCAATGCGTGGCTAAGGCCAAGGCAAACATTTTGCGTCTAGAATATTATAAAAAATTTGCACAGAATAAGTTCATAATTGTTTACAAAGTTTTGTTTTTTATGCGCAGAAGGTTTGGAAAATGTTTAAAAACGCGCGCTTTTTGAAAAGCAGAATTTTGAAAGAAGAATTTTGAAAAGCAGAATTCTGAAAGCAGAATTTTGCAAAAAGAATTTTAGTCCAGTCATTAGGTCATTTGACCTTGCGCGCAGAGGCACTGTCTGATTTTTTTTCATGGATCAATAGAGGCTCATTTAAAAAGCTTAAATCCAAATTTGCACCACCTGACAACTTTTTTTACCAAAGTTATTGGTAAAAATTTGTTTTTTGCCATTTTTTCGTCTTTTGTGAATATCTCGGCTGCAGTATGTCGCACAGAAAAAAATAAAATATGGATTTATTTAAAATAAGATTTGCTATTATATTATAAAAAAATTAATTTGTTTAAACAAATAAAAAAAAAGTTATAGTAAGTTGAAGTAAGTTTTTATTGTTTGAAAATCACTCTTTTTTGATTATTAAGAAAAAAGCTCATTTAACGATGAGATTTTTATTTTTTACTTTTAAAGTCTTTGTAACTACCTACCTACCTAAATTCAGCCCTTAACTACTAACACAAGCCGAGAAATAAATTTATGAACATAGGTAAGTCGGCGCCCCCACGCAATTTTATGTTTTTAGGTTTTATTTTATATCTCAGCCCCAGTATGTCGCAAAGTTAAAATTAAAAAATGTTATTGTTTATAATAATTCTTTCTATCAACTTGCGTTAAATTCAATTTGTTTAAACAAATAGATAAAAAGTTGCAGTCCATTAATAGGTTTTTTTGTGTTGATTTTATACCTTTTTTCATAACTATTGAGAAAAAAACTGTATTTAACGGTACTTTTTTTCAGGTTTACTTTTTTTCGTAGTCCTATAAATTTTCTATAAATTAAAAAAAATGGGTCCATTACGACAAACAGGAGCCAAGTTATTCATGAATTAAAAATGACGCCTCAGTTTACTAACGCATAACAATATTCTTTCTTTTTTTTTGTGAATATCTCGACCTCTGTGTATGCATGGTATGGAATGAAACTTTTAATAATATTCATTATGGACTTAAAGGAATTTTATTTTCTCCAAGTAGATATCTACATACCTACAAAGGTTAAAGTTAGTAGTAATTAAGTTAATTTTTTTCTTATTCCGCCCACGCTAACTCTTTTCCGCACCATTAATCCACTGCAAAGATCAATTAAATTGGTCTTATTCTCAACCGTTTTGGGCGTGAGTGCATTTTGTATTATAAAGATGTCTGCATCTTCTAAGGCCTGGGAGGCTGAAAAGCATAGATTTCGAAGATATTTTTCAAGAAGAACGATAAAGGTATACAGTACTCCCCGTTTGATTGCACCTCGCTTATTTGATTTTCTCGCTTAATTGATCTCAAAAAAACCATAGCTAAGAAACTAAAAACATGTTAATGTTTCGGTCAATTGAACTGTCTGGTTAATTGATCAAAAAATTAGACAAAATGGTCGATGCAATTAAGCGGGGAGTACTCTACCTTCTATCTACCAAAAAATTGAGCCTTGTAAGGTTCATGAGAGTCGAGCAATCCATAAAAGAATATACATATGTACATTAGAGTGGTCGTTAAAAAAAAGGTTATCCCAGATGGACCCAAATCGGCTCTAAATGAAGAAAAGAAAATTCCCTAATTTTTTCTGATTTTTATTTTCATCCCCTATAGTCCTGTAGGGGTAAATTAAATTTCCCATTTTTTTCTGCATACTAGAAAATTCGCGTAAGATCTGCCAAAAAATTCAGAGCATGTAGGTGGGAACCATACAAGAAAAAAATCCGATGGGAGGGGGGTATTATCTCCCCCCGCTTGGGCGGGAGGGGTTATTTAATAAAATATTTGCATAAAATAGAAAAAAATAATTAAAAAACAACGGCAATACTTACAGTAGTGATTTGTAGCTTTTTGGAAAGCCAGAAGTCCATTCTTACGGCTTGTTTTTAAATTAAGTTTTTTTGATGAACAATTTTGGCAAAAAATTGTTTCAAACTCAACATTTTGAAGACAAATTATTATTTTTTTTTTTTAATTATAGGTTTGAAAACAGAATTTGCTGAAATTGTTTATTCAACGAACTTTTTTTAATAATCATCTATTAAAATGGACTTCTGGCTTTCCAAAAAGCTACAGAACATTACAGCCGGTATTGCCGTTGTTTATTAATAAGTTTTTTCTATTTATGCAATTATTTTATTAAATTGCCCCTTCCGTCCAAGTAGTGGGAGATATTACCCCAGGATTTTTTTCTTGTCTACTTCTCACCTACATGCTCTGAAAAAGGGGAAATTTAATTAACCCCTACAGCGAAAATCTGAAAAAATAAGGGAATTTTTTTTCTTCATTTAGAGCTGATTTAGGTCCATCCATCCGGATCTACATAGATCTAAGTGTGACGGTAACGAGATCAACTGTCAGCCCATCTACCTAACCTAACCTAAGCTAGGTCCATCCAAATAATAAAACTAAAAAAAAACATTATAACGACCACCCTAATATGTACATACATACATAGCTGAATCGGTGAACACACACAAACACTTTTCCTCAGCCTTCAGCATTTGTACATGTCGCTGCTGTGACACAACCTCTGCTTTTTTTCAAATCTGGAAAAAGTAAGCTAATCTCTTCGCTGAAGAAAGCTCCAAACCTATTGAAAACCGTGAAGATTTTTAAATCCGAAGAAGCCGCGTCTGTGGGGAAAAATGTATTTACTGCACTATATGGAGGAAGCAGTAAGGAAACATCGCTGGACCTTCATTTCTCACGCGCGAGTGTTAAAATCAAGTCCGATCCTACTTCTTTGCCACCTACAGAATCAGCAGCAGAACAACACTCATTCCGGGCATTCCATCAAGTATACAAGCTTGGTTGGGAAATACTGGAAACAAAGTTCAAGAGGATTGGAACCGGTATTGGCTTCAGGGCCGACGATCCCACCCACACTCATCGACATGATTTCCTGCACGTGTACGAAACAATGCGGTTCAACCTGCGGGTGTCGAAAAGCCGGACTGAAGTGTTCAGCCGTCTGCAAGATCTGCTGCGGGAAAAGCTGCTACAACGTAGTTGATATTGCTGATGATTCCGAAGACGAGGAAAACTACGACCTTGTGCTCACGACAACAGCTTTTTCTAACGAAAATGAAACAGAGCAGAGACCAAACCTTGAATGTCATAACACTAATGAAGAGAGTGAAAACGAAATACCCTCACGCCCAAAACGGTTGAGAATAAGACCAATTTAATTATTGATCTTTGCAGTGGATTAGGCCTACAGGGGATACCATACAAGATTTAAAAAAACGCGCCTCATACTCTACCCCTTGGGTGGTGCGGAAAATGGTGCGGAAAAGAGTTAGCGTGGGCGGAATAAGAAAAAAATTAACTTAATTACTACTAACTTTAACCTTTGTAGGTATGTAGATATCTACTTGGAGAAAATAAAATTCCTTTAAGTCCATAATGAATATTATTAAAAGTTTCATTCCATACCATGCATACACAGAGGTCGAGATATTCACAAAAAAAAAAGAAAGAATATTGTTATGCGTTAGTAAACTGACGCGTCATTTTTAATTCATGAATAACTTGGCTCCTGTTTGTCGTAATGGACCCATTTTTTTTAATTTATAGAAAATTTATAGGACTACGAAAAAAAGTAAACCTGAAAAAAAGTACCGTTAAATACAGTTTTTTTCTCAATAGTTATGAAAAAAGGTATAAAATCAACACAAAAAAACCTATTAATGGACTGCAACTTTTTTTCTATTTGTTTAAACAAATTGAATTTAACGCAAGTTGATAGAAAGAATTATTATAAACAATAACATTTTTTAATTTTAACTTTGCGACATACTGGGGCTGAGATATAAAATAAAACCTAAAAACATAAAATTGCGTGGGGGCGCCGACTTACCTATGTTCATAAATTTATTTCTCGGCTTGTGTTAGTAGTTAAGGGCTGATTTTTTTTTAAATTGTAGGTAATTACAAAGACTTTAAAAGTAAAAAATAAAAACTTCATCGTTAAATGAGCTTTTTTCTTAATAATCAAGAAAGAGTGATTTTCAAACAATAAAAACTTACTTCAACTTACTATAACTTTTTTTTTATTTGTTTAAACAAATTAATTTTTTTATAATATAATAGCAAATCTTATTATAAATAAATCCATATTTTATTTTTTTCTGTGCGACATACTGCAGCCGAGATATTCATAAAAGACGAAAAAATGGCAAAAAACACATTTTTACCAATAACGTTGGTTAAAAAAGTTGTCAGGTGGTGCAAATTTGGATTTAAGCTTTTTAAATGAGCTTCTATCGATCCATGAAAAAAAATCAGACAGTGCCTCTGCGCGCAAGGTCAGGCCCTTTTTCACGACGTGATGGCTGGACTATTTTGAACCAGCCAGAATTTCGACCCCAAGCCCTATTTATTGAATAACAGTTGGCTTGTATCAATGCAAATTTTGATAGAAAAACATATGGCTTTATTTTCAAAACCAATATGTCCTTATGTTGTTTTCAATTTTTGGTCTTATTAATATTTTTAACGCAAAATAGGGCCAAATTTTAGATTGGGTTTTATTCCGTTAAGTCCTTAACTTCACCCTGAGTCACATTGATTCTAGGGGCCAAAGATTTGGGGCTGATTTTTTCTTAAACTAAATAAAATAATTTCTAAAAAAATTTACCGTTTTCGATATAATTTTCAAAACCCAATTTTCGTGTCCTTTGACCCCTTACAACTGACCTAGCGAACATAGGATATTTAAGGCCTTTTATCAAATTATAAGTCGCATCAGTCCCAAAGTGCATACTAAAAATCAGTCTGTTACAAAAAGTTTCCTTTTTTTTGGTCTCTTTTTAGCTGTACAACAGGAATGCAGAATTCTTTACCTGGCTCTATTTTTCCCATTTTGATATTCAGAACAAATATGAATCTGATATTCTAGCAATTTTCTCTTAAGATCTAAAAATTTTTAAAATTAAACTATTTTTATAATTACAAATGTTTTTAATTCAATAATTTCACAATTAAATTATTTTTCTTTTTATATTCCAGATTTGAAAAAGCGAATGTAGCGCGCATCTTGAATTAAAATTCAAAAATCCGCTGTCGTCCTAAAACTGTCATTATCAATTTCAATTCCTCGCGTCTCATTTTAAGTTTAAAACCTGAAAAAGATCTAAAAAATATATATTTCAATTCGCCTGCATATTTATTTTGTTTTGATACGAGTTGTTTCCAATAATTAAAGTTTTTTTTACTTGAATTTGTTTTCGCATCGAAAATGATGTATCACGAGTAAATGCAATTTTATAAAAATATTTCGCTGATCTTTGTAATTCTCTGAATTAAATTGCACTGAATAAAAAAAAATCTAATATGCTGTAATCTTTGTGCAACTTAGTGTTCGTGATAAATAATAAATCAATCATAAACAATATACGTAACAAGAAAATAAAATATTTAAAATAGCTTATAAAATATTTATTATAAAAATTATTGCATAATGAGTCGCAGTAGCAGAAGGAATACATTCACCAGGCCTGGATTTTCACTGAGACGTCTTTTATTGCAAGGAGCGCGAGCAGCTCGTGGTAGTCCACGTCTCGGACAAAGATCATGCGACGTTGAACGTGGTCTTTCCAAGTCAGAGAAGAAATCTGTTGAAGGTGCATTCGGAATGAACGAGAACAAGGTAAGCAATAGTAAGATATTGTTGTTGGTAGTGCTCTCAGTAAATATTAACTATTAACTAAATCAAATAAATATTGTTTTGGTTTAAGAAAATGATCAGCCTAGAGCCTAGTATCGTGCCGATGCTAAATCAATTTTTCCTGCACCTAGTCTCCATTAAATAGCAAAGCAAACTTTTCTAAAACGCATCGGAAACATATTCATTGATAGTTTAAAAAATAACACAAAGAACGAAAAATCACAAAAAGTCATGCTGTAATGTGACAAACAACAGCAACAAACACGAACAGAACACGAATGTGATTTTCCTCACACAATTATTAGTCATCCGGGCCACTTATTCTGTAGGATAAAAATATGACTTACTTACTTATCCGGCTCCCGATCCATGAAGGGTCTCTGCCTGAGATATTGCGGTCTTCCATCGGTTGCGGTCCCTCGCACGCTCCCTCCAGTCGTCGAGACCAAGCGCTCTTGCGTCTGTGACCGCCTGGTCCCTATAGCGGAGGTTCGGTCTTCCTGGTCGTCTCGAACCTGGGGGCTGGGATTCGAAGATTTTCTTGGCTGGAGCGTTGTTGTCCATTCGCTCGATGTGGCCGAGCCAGTGTAGTCGACGTGTTTTGGCTCTTTGGACTACATCCACATCTTGGTACAGCTCGTACAGTTCACGATTGAATCTTCTCCTCCAATCGCCCTCTTCGCATATAGGAAAAAATATCCGCCGTAGAATTTTTCTCTCGAAAGTGCCCAGGATCAATTCCCCTTTTTTAATTATCGTCCAGCACTCGGCGCCGTAGAGTAGAACTGGTAAAATTAGAGTTTTGTATAGCGTGCACTTTATCTTTCGAGAAAAGAGTTTTGAACCCATTTGTTTGGCCAAACCGAAGTAGCAGCGGTTCGCTAGGGTAATTCTTCGTCGGATTTCCACTAAGGTGTCGTTCGTGGAATTGATGTTCGTTCCGAGGTAGGTGAACTCCTTGACTACCTCGAAATTACTGCTACCAACAGTGACGTTTTGTCCTAGGCGATGGACAGATGAGGCTTTGTTTGTTGATAGCATATACTTTGTTTTGTCCTCATTCACTTCAAGACCAACGCGTTTCGCCTGTTCATCAATAGCTGTGAATGCTTCAAGTACAGCTCTCTTGGAGCGGCCGATGATGTCGATGTCGTCCGCATAGCCAAGCAGTTGAGAAGACCTGTTGTAGATAGTGCCTTCCATGTTAACACCACTCTTGCGCACTATCTGCTCCAGGACTAAGTTGAAGAAATCACATGATAGCGCATCTCCTTGTCTGAACCCTGTACACGTCTGGAATAACTCGGATGAGCTGTTACCCATTTGCACGTTGCACCGCGTATTTTGTAGCTTCATGCGGCATAGCTGGATCAGTTTTTTCGGGATCCCGAGTTCCGACATCGCCAATAGAAGCTCTTGGCGACTTATGCTATCATATGCGGCTTTAAAGTTGATGAATAGGTGGTGGGTCTCGACTTGAAATTCGTTGGTCTTTTCCAGGATTTGCCTCAATGTGAAGATTTGGTCTATCGTTGATCTGCCTGCCTGAAGCCACACTGGTACGTGCCGATCATAGTATTGCAGAAAGGTTTTAGACGCTCACATAGTACGTTGGATAGGATCTTGTAGGCAACATTAAGCAGGGATATGCCTCTGTAGTTCTTGCAGGACACAGGATCGCCTTTTTTGTAGATTGGGCGTATGGAGCTATTTGACCAGTCGTCGGGCATACTTTCCTCCTCCCACACTTGGTTGATGAGCTGGTGCATGCACCCTACCAGGACATCTCCTCCATACTTAAAGAGTTCCGCAGGTAGGCCATCCGAGCCGGCGGGTTTGTTGTTCTTAAGCTTGTGGATGGCTTTCTTAACCTCTTCAGTACTGGGCGCTGGGACTGGATCTTCATTGACTGGTCTTATGCCTCTTTGTTCCTCTGTTGCCTCCTCTACATAATGCCCATTAAGCAGCTGCTGGAAATGTTGCTTAAACACGTCTACAATTCCCTGTGCTTCGGTGACTAGGTTACCTTCGCTGTTTCGAAGAGCTTGCGTGCCAGTCCTATAACCAGATGCCAGTTGCTTGGCTGTTTTGTAGAACTGGCGGGTGTTGGTGGCGGTGCTAGAATCTTCGAGATACTTGAGCTGAGAGGCTGCGGATGCTCTTTTTTTTCTACGCAGGGTTTTTTTCTCTTTCCTTCTCTTTTCACGGTACTCCTCTCTTGCTGCTCTTGTTTTCCGTTGCAGCATTTGCATTCGTGTATTTTCCGTCTCCTGCTTCAATACCGCGCATTCATCGTCATACCACGGGTTCTTTTTTCTGGGTGGTTGATAGCCTATGGTGGTCTCGGCTGTCTCCTTAATGATGTCGCGATATTGGTTCCACTGGTTGTTGACGCTTGTGGCTGGCTGTACGGCAGAGAGTTTCCCGGTCAATTGCTCACTGTAGTCTCTGGCTTTCTCAGATGTGCTAAGGCATGCAATGTTGAATTTCTTCCTTTGGGCGGTCTTCGTTTTCTTTTCGTTGGACAGTCGGGCTCTGAACTTTGTCACAACAAGAAAGTGGTCAGAGTCCACGTTTGCGCCTCGGAAAGTTCGCACGTCCAAGATGTTCGATGCATACCTTGCGCCAATTAGCACGTGGTCGATTTGGTTGGCGGTTCGACCATCTGGAGATCGCCAGGTTGCTGTGTGTATTCTTCGCCTGGGGAACCTAGTGCTACTTATCACCGTATTACGAGCTGCAGCAAAGTCGATTAGTCGGAAGCCGTTATCTGTTGTCGTTTCGTGGAGGCTGTGCTTTCCAACTAATCCGCCAAAGATGTTTTCCTTTCCGACTTTAGCATTGAAGTCTCCGAGCACGACTTTGACATCGTACTCCGGACAGGCTCCGTAGGCTCCGTCCAGGAGGTCGTAAAACTCCTCCTTGTTAGACTCCTCAGCTTCATCGGTAGGGGCGTGTGCACATATTAGGCTGATGTTTTGGAAGGTAGCTTTGATGCGGATCACAGCCAGGCGATCACTAATCGGCTTAAAATCGATGACTTTCGATCTGAGTCGATTTCCTACGACGAATCCGCATCCTAACATGTGCAGTCTTTGATGGCAGCTGTAATAAATGTCGCAATCTTTTCTTTTCGTTATACCTGATCCTATCCATCGTATCTCCTGGATCGCGGTAATATCTGCCTTGTACCGCGAGAGGACAGATTCAAGTTTTAGAGTAGCACCTGGTGTATAGAGTGTTCTTACATTCCAGGTGCATACTCGTAGATCATAGTCCATTTTCGTTCCGGGTCTGGTTGCCATTTGAGGGGGGTCGTTATCCGAGGCTTCATGCGTCTCTCTCATAACAATTGGCTTTTTTACTGTGGTCGGGTCGTTAGCCCAACGCACTAACCTCCAATCTGTAGGGCCATGGGTTTAATGTTGCAATTCTTTCCTTGGTCAACATTCGCACTTACAAGTTTAGCAAGTCAAGGCATAAAGCCAAGACCAGTATCCGGCGGCTACCAACGTGGAGGTATTGTAAGCACTTGATGTGTAGGAAAAGATACAGCTCGAGGCCCCCAGTTCCTACAACATCCAACCGCCAATAAAAATATGAAGACCTCACCAAATAATCTGCTAAAATTATCAATTTTTCTCCTGGAAAAGCACATTGCTGAAAGAAATTTTTCGTTTATGATTTCGTAGTGGTTTCATTTCGCATTTCGTTTCGCATAAGCAGCGTCCTAAACTTAAATTTAAAAATGCTCCTCAAAAACTAACGAGATAATGAGCTTTGTATTTTGGTCGTATTTTTTTTTTGTAGCCCCTCGTGGCATAAGGATTAGTGCGTTGTTGTCTTGCTAAAGGTCTGGGTTCGATTCCTAGCCGCTACCACCTAAAAACAAAATGGTTTTTTCCGAGGTACTGCCTCTTGCGAGGAACTGACAAATCCCACAAAGGTATTTGTTGTCATGAAAAGTGCTTCTCATCAAGGCGTTCGGACTCAGCAAAAATTTGTTGGTCCCCTGCATTTCTGCCAACAACACGCACGCAGGAATGGTTGAGAGTTGTAAGTCACAAGGTTCTCATCGAGCTGCTGCGCCACCAAATTTAATTTAATTAATAGTCGTTGGTGTTACGTTAGCATTCCACGATAAAAAATGAATGGCATGTACCATAAACTTAGCACTAGTCACTTTACAACTTTAAATTTTTACAAATTCTGAAAGAGAAAAGCTGGCTATACAAGCCCGAACCACGCAATCCATTTGGATTGGTTGAATTCTAAAATCCACACATGCATGCCAATGGATTGGTCATTATCAAAGTGCGCACTCAATATTCTGAAAATTGGATTTTTATAGTCGCACTTCCTTAGTTCGTCTTGAAATGGAAAAACCTAGGTTTTCAGCCTCTCTCTCACTAAGCCGCTAGTTGTAGCTATCATTTAAACTCATCATTGAAAATTTTAATGTTGAATTTTGAAACGTTTCGAAAGTAAAATAAAAAAAAAATCATGCAGAGGCTTTTATATAAAATGATTTCTATGATTTCTTGGATTGAACTACATTACCTATGATCATTGAAATATTTAAAGAAATTTTATGTGGAAAGCTGGGGTTAAATGAATTTTGTTTTTGGCTAAATGTAATAACTAAGACCACAACTTAATTTGGCTTAAAAATAATAACTGATTTTACTTTCTAAACGTCTCAAAGTTAACAACTTAAATATTCAATGATGGTTTGGATTGAAAACTATGAAGATACATAGCAAAAGCTTTGGTGTGGAACAAATTTGTTTATAAAGCTCTTTTTGTATGAGAATTTCATAGTTCCAAAGCATTCTTCGCTTGTCACATTTGGCTGGCAAGTTATTGTTGTTGCAATACGTGTAAAATTCCAACTGGCTGAGTTACGAATTCTCAACAAAACACGGCTATGGTGCATTTCACCTTGAAAGAGATGAAAATTAAAAAATTTATCTTGTTTACTCTTCAAAAGTGTTCAGTACATCTTAGCCGGATTTATATTGAAAGAAAAGTCAATACAAAATAATAACGTTTTTGTCCAGATTTTTGATAAATCAGTAAAGTGAGCTTCAATCAAGTCGCGGTATTTTTACCTGAATTGGGCGAACACGAGTCAAAACACTTTCTTATTTTTTGATTAAATTCACTACAGACGACTAAAAGCAGTACGAACATTACAAAACGTTTCCGTGATATTTTTATCATTTTTGTAGTGAATTTTCACTATTTAAATACATTGTGCAAGTGAATATCGATATACATATCACCGGCATGGAAACTTGGCCAACCTGGAACTCGCCCTTAAGGGGCCGTTATAGCAAATTAATTTTTCGTATCAGGAAAATTTATTTGCATCAGCAAAACTGTTAAAATACATTTTTTTTTAGACAAAATTATTGTTCAATTAAAAATTTTATTTGCACAAAAAATTCTTTGAGTGTTTTGTAATTGATTCGTGCAGCATTTGTGTTTCAAATCCTTTGAAAATATAGTAAATAATCCATTTGAAACAAAATTTTCCTGATTGCTATAACTGGCCCTTTAATTAATTTTATATTAACGATTTGATTGTAGTTAGGTGAAATATGCATATTTGAGTTGTTTTAAACACTTTTAAAAAACACAAGAAAATTTTCGGACTTACCACGATTGTTAGGATTTTAATTTTAATCAAACGATTAAAAGATAATTTTTAATTCGTTTGAGTTTGAGTGGAAAATTCGAAAAATTTCTTATGTTTACAATGTCTCAGTACCGCGATAATAGTCTTAAATCTAAAAAAAAACTTTTAAGAAAACCCACAGGTCTACTGTAGTTTTATTAAAGTAAACTTAACAGTCCAGTTTGCATGGTCTCTAGACTCCTTGGTGCCGTCGAAGCAGTTTTGGACCGGGTGCTGGTCTGTGAGCTTTCAAATCCTCTTTCTCCATGCGTCTTCTTATTGTAAGCTCACTAACGTTGATTTATCTTGCGGCTGGCGGACCTCAACGGCAGCGGTAAAGACGCGGTTCCTTAAAATTTCTAGTGAAATCAATCGGTTATCCCGAGATGATGTGCATCTTAATCCCCCACTACCTGGTACCTACGGGTTTCCTGAAACGTTTTCAATGCATACTGCATGGATGAACGCGGTACTCCGAGCGAAGCAACCACCTCACCTTCTGTCAGCCCTTGGTTGAATAAATCTTCAGATTGTGCTACCTGTGCTGGCGTTAAAAGCATTTTGTATGCTTACAAAATATGTTCAAGCCTTTGATAAAAACCAAGACAACACACAAAAATTGTGAAGTATCGGTGCACTTTACAGAACTCAATAATCTAATGGGACTATGAGTGCATGAATGACCCTATTCGACTAAGTTTCTTTAATAATTTCTTTTGGGACTCAAAACTAACGAATAAAGGACTTGAAAAAAAAAAACACTTTCCTGACCTAGCTTCATATGCCTTATGTGTTATAACCACTCAAAATATTTGCCATCGGATGATAATAGTTTGGCCAAGATTCCGCGCCGCTGAGTGTATAATAACCGACTAACTAATCAAAAGTGATCGCAATGGAAATTAAATAATGCCTTCAAATTTAAAATGAAAACTCTTGTTAGAAAAACCGATACTAGCCGATGAAGTTAAGTGAACAGATTTTTAGAAGATTGAAAAAAAGCTTGTTAATGCGCTTACATTGAACAATCCTCGGATCAAAATCAAAAATACATTATTCTTATCCAATCTAGCCAAATTAATGCTCATTTATCTCAGAAACCTCATAACTGCAAAGATGTTATTTATATAAACGACAAACAAAAAGTAATTATTTCTTATGTAAATATCAAAAAAAAAGTTGATAAGCATAAACAGCCAAAAAAATAAACAAATATTTTGTTAAGATTGGGTATTTTTGCAATGCTGAGGCATCTTCAAAAGTAAAACCACCGTTTTCTTTCAATTCATGAGAGTGACGCAAATTTGTTCAAATACGAATTAATTTTATTTGCATAGGTAGCACTGTAAACTTGTTCCTGGAGTTTTTGGGGTCCAGCTTATATCAAATAACTTTTATTGGTCTTTAGTTCACAACAAAATTGGTGTTTTGTCGCGGTGATCTCACTTAGACTCATCAGCTGACTAGTGAGGACTTTGTTAATACGCAATTTTCAGTGTTGTTCGGTTATCAGTATATTTATTTGCACTTTTTATCTCCTGAATGATAATCTAAGTGCAGCAATCACTTTTTTTTTAGTTTGAATTAAAATCACCGATTTAATCCAACAACAATGATTTATAAATTTAAAAAATAAATAACCATTCAAGTTTGCAAAATTAGCTTATCTTTAAATGAAAGCAAAACAGAACAAACAACTACAACAAGAACACGAAATCAAAACTCGAAATCCTATCTTAGATATCTTATTTTTGCATCCGCACTGAAAAACATTTTAATTTTTCTATTGCATTTTATAGGGGCCATATACTGCTAAGATTTTAATTACAATAAATAAAGATATAAAACAATCAACATGAAGCAATTGATTAGTAGCAAAAAATAAATAGAATATAGGCCAACAGTGACGACAATTTAGAATAAAATAATCATTTTTCTGATATTATTACAATCAACATTTATAACTGACAGATCCAAGTTGTCGCCCTTTAATATGTACCCATAAATTAGATTAATTTAATTGCACTTAATAATATCAATTTAATTAACTTCTTTGTGTGCTATTTTATTTCCATTTGCAATTTACATAATTTACATAAAACCACTTATCTTTCAGAGCATTCATGGAGATAACACATCTCAACAATCGTCAACACCACCACCGTACAACAGTGCTTCCAATTTACAAGGATCCTCCTCGTCATCATCTTCATCACAACAAAACGCAACAATCATTTCACCATTTAAAGTTGACAATGGAAAACACTATTGTCCCATTTGCTACATAACAGAAACATTGGCAAATCCATTCTATAGTTTGGACACTTGTAAGCATACTGTTTGTCGTGTATGCCTCGAGCGGTATTTGAAAAATGAAATCAACGAATCAAGGACTGATATAGGTAAGTCACAGCGTTTTTTGTATAACTATTTAAGAATTTCAATTTACTGTTTTCTTTCATCCATTTAGCTTGCCCTCAATGTTCAGAGGCAATGCATCCAAGTAATATTGAAGTCTTACTTAAAGACCATCCAGAATTCATAAATAAATATGAAGACTTTATGGTTCGAAGATTTTTACTAGCAGATCCAGATTCAAGATGGTGTCCAGCACCCGATTGCAGGTAAGCTGAATCTATATGATTACCAAGAATTCTTATTTAAACGATCAATTTCTTTCCATAGCTACGCAGTTATAGCATCTGGTTGTGCATCATGCCCCCGTATACGTTGCAAACGTCCTGGTTGTGGTGTTAATTTTTGTTATCATTGCAAAGCAGAATGGCATCCAGATCAGACATGCGATGCAGCACGAGCATCGCGCCAAAGTCCGACGCGTGCACCTTCCGGTAGCATTAGCCAGGACTCTCAGCATAGAGATGATATTAAGCCTTGCCCACGATGTCAAGTCCTTATTGTCAAAATGGATGACGGATCATGCAATCATATGGTGTGTTCAGTTTGTGGATCTGAGTTCTGTTGGCTGTGTATGAAAGAAGTCAGTGATCTTCATTATTTGAGGTTAGTTTTTAGATGTTATAGATGCCAATAAGATTCTATATTATTTTTGTTTTCTTCTTTATAGTCCATCAGGTTGTACATTTTGGGGTAAAAAACCATGGTCAAGAAAGAAGAAACTTTTGTGGCAGCTTGGTACGTTAGTTGGCGCACCTGTTGGAATAGCTCTTGTTGCTGGGATTGCAGTTCCCGCTATGATTATTGGTACGCAAACAAATAACTTTATTTTTTTTATTATTTTTACAATAATTTGTTTTATAGGAATACCCGTTTGGGTGGGAAAGAAACTTCATGCGAGGTATAAGAATGCTACAAAACACAAAAGAAATTGTTCAGTTCTGATTGGTGTGGCAGCATCGGTGAGTACATTATATTTTTCAATCATTTGCCTCGGATTTTTTAAAAATACGTTTAAAGTTTTCTCTGTATTGTTAGAGATTAAGTTATAGGTCAATTCAAATTAAAAAAACAGTCAAACTGTAACAAATTTTTCTTATTAAACTGCTACTTTGTAATCAGGGAAAAATAATCGTTTGCTTTAGGTAAACTACCTTAACCTGTTCACTCTGAAAAAAGTACATATTTTTTCAGATAAAATATAATCGTCTTCATTATTACGGCAATTGTGGCTACTGATTTCAACCTCATACACTTCAAATTCAATTGTAACGAACTCGAAAGTTTTCCGAAAGTTTTCATTTTAATAATTCTAATTGGACTCGCTTTTCTGGTCATTTACTGACAATTCCAGAAGAAAAGTTTTCTGAGATCTGACTAAGTGAACTAAGTTATAATCAGTTATACTATTTATCTTAGTTTAGTAATGATAATAGGTAGTACCTCGAATACCTGTTTTTAGTCATTTCCAAAACACTAGACTCATTTTAAACTTTTTATCCGTTCGTCTAAATAAGCAAACAAAAAGCTTATAATATTTTGCGAATTTAACTCGTGGCTCATCAACAAAAAAAATGTGTAACCCGAAACCCTTACTACGGTTGTCGTTTTCCTAAAACGAAAAGGCTCCACACGCGAAATCTAACTTTCATGTTAAATTTAAAGTACAGGGTTCTCTCTCCACTTCACCCAACTCAACATTATGATGATAATCATTTTATTGAAACCCAAACAATTGCTCATAGAGCCGTGTCGTTTTAGTAAAGCGACAAGAGAAAAATAAAAACGTAAATAATTGAAAATGAATTATTTTTGTTTTTGTTTCTTGGGACTCTTGAATATAAATTCAAATTTATAGTTTTTGAGACCTTTAGTCCCAACGCGTTTCGCCCAGGAACAAGAATTAGGCCCAAATGCTTTTCGCCCAGGTACAACAATTGGGCCCAATGAAAGACGTAGTCACAGTTGAAATATCTAGCTGCAGGCCGTGAACGATGGAAACGATTTGTTGGCGCCCTATGCCCCAATCGGGGTTACTGTTACAGGTCTTGCAAACCATGCTATTTTCTACCGAAAAGGTTTAGACATTTCTCTTGATCGGACTGATTACACTGTGTAACAAAATTTCAAAAAATGTTTGTTTATCTTTATTTTTTGATTGTTTATGGTTGGTACATGTCAGCTGATTTAAAAAATACCAAAAGTTTTTTTAAGTGTCAGCTTTTACTTAAGAATTTGAACAAATAGAATGCATTTTTGAGTATTTTTGCCTTTTTCAAAAAAAGAAAAACAAAAATATAAAATTAAAATTGATTAAAAATTTGTCTTCAATTTTCAATATTTTCTCAGGTTCGTTAATAAAACTTATTAACTTTAATCAGAACTTCCACTAATTTATTTCACAAAATAAAACACTTTATTTTTCACTTTTACTACAGCCAATTTTATTCATTCACGATTAAAAACAAACTGTGTCGTTGCCGGTCAAACATATGCCTTTTATACTTGTTTGATAAACTCTGGAAAGTAGTAGAAGGTTCTGGTCTCTGCTTCCAGAGATTTCCATAGGGGAAATTTCCCAATAATTTCCCTTCCAAAAGCTTTTATTTGACAGCTGGTTTCTGCTGTAATCCGGCAGATGGCTCTTCTTTCGTTTGAGCCGCTATAATTATAGCTAAGGGGTATGTTTGCACTGCGACCGTAAGCTCTATTGTGTCCGTTTGTTGGCTATTGTGAGACATTATAGCTCAAATGTGGAAGTCATTACAATATAAAAACGTCAATATGTATTTAGAAGTCAAGAGATTTTCTTGTTTTTCTCTTATGAACTTCTGAATTATCACGTATTTGGCCCCATACGTAGTCGCCCAACATATTGGCATCCCATTTGCCCTGGTACGGGTTCTCCATTATAGCGATGTCTTGCTGAAACCTCTTGCCATATTCTTCGCTAATATTCCGCATGTTTTCAATAAAAAGTCTAAATGGGAGTGAAGAACATGTAGCCTTAGCGTCATCCTGCATCCTATAATTTCAAAATTTTTATTTTTCGGTTTTTTCGACTTGCATCTCGCTAAAAACGTCCGGCGAGACCGGTAAGGCTAACAGTTAGAGCGAATGAGTGATCAAAGTGTGCTTAACTAATCAAAAGAAAGCTGAAACCAACAAAAAACTAACAAACAAATTTTTGTTACACAGTGTTATTTGTTAAATGTTCACAAATGTGCAGAAAAAAAGAGTTTCCAGCAATAGCTACAAGGGATTATAGCCGGACTATAAAAATACATAAAAAGTGATTTAAGAGATGTAAATAATGGCGGAAAATAAGTATATAATAATATTTGTACATATACACATAGCAAAGGGGCGGTCGAAAGCAGTGAAGCCATCCCTGAGGACAACCCCGTCCATTCGAGAGAATGGTCAAAACTGTCCCCATGTTACAAAGACTTAAGGTCATATTTAAAAAGGTGGCTGTGAGTAATTTTTGTGCGTCCTATTCGAAGTCTTACAAAACATTTGTTCGTTTTTGGCTGTAGTAGTTGTTGGGTAGATTGTTGGATTAGCTTACGGTTTAATTTCGGATGAGAATATTAACTCCATAGATCGTTGCGTTTAAGCCGCCAGTAAGCATCTGCGAGTCTTAAGATACCTGATTTGGTTGTAGGAGAGGATTTTACGGCACCTGTGTTGCATATTGATTTCTTTGCAATGTCAGCTCTTTCATTTCCATTTATGCCTATGTTTCCTGGCACTGAATAAAGTTGTAGCTTTCTTTGGTAAAGTTATTTCGTTTATTTAAAGGACATCGCCATTTCAAAAAACTTAAATTGTCGAAAATATCAGCTTTTGCTTATAAAGCCTAGTGCATACTTGTGAATCATGTCGTGAATCCATACAAAATTTGCATTTTTGTTCACCCGTGAACGTGCTCGTGAAGCTGTGTGGAGAGTTTTCGTTCACGAGCAATTCCCGTGCAAATACACGGGAACTCCTGGTGAACAGTTGACAGTTTGATTACAATAGAAAAATGCCTCATGGGAGGCATTGTGGCTTTAAACGTCAAACTTTCAAAACACACTCGCAAGTCTGTACCAGTGAGCAAGTCAAAAAATCACTTTCTACACTGGTGATTGTTCACTTTACGAGGAAATATGTACTAGGTTTAACTCATAAGCGGAGAATGGCATAACTTCATACAAAGTTTTTACTTTTGTACCCTCTAAAAAATAATCATTGACTTTATTTTTCTAAAAACGATAACTTCAAAGATATAATTATTATAAAATGTTCGGTCGAACCTGAAATTTCCGTCAATAATGCTCACTTGGAAAAAGATTTTTTTTTTTTTTTTTAATAATTTTAACTGTATCCCTGTAAGACCTAAAGTCTTTTAAATGCAACCTGAATTGCACGGCACTAGTTAGAAAGAGTAGGAAGATAGGAAAGATTTTGCACAGTGGATTGAGATCAAGGTGTTTATTATCTCATTAAATCTCACGGGTGGCGTCCAGTGAAGCTGGGAGAATATAGAAAAGAATGCTGCCTAGAATGGGGCTCGAACCCACACCTCTAAGCTAGCAGTCATGCACTACATCCACTGCACCATTGCCACCCACGAAAAGAAAAAAAATTAGGTACATAATATATCTTTTTTTTTATTGATAGAAAAAATATATTATAATGGTTCCAATATGGGCTTTCAAAAAAATATACAAAAGTAAGATTAAAAAAGTTTTAAAATTAAAAATTGAACTTCAAAAATATAATTGGGAAAAGGATTTTATTAAAATTAAAAACCCGCAAATACTGGTAAACTTTTTAATACGGGGAGTGAGGATTGTTTTTAAGCATGCCTTTGCATTGCCAAATTCAAATCCATCATTCGTTTTTGACCATCAGCTCGGGCTTTCAAGAAATACTCGTTGGAAAATGACCAAAAATCGTACTAAAAAGTTAACCGGTATCTGCGAGCCTTTTTAATTTTGTCAAAATACATTTTTCCTATACAACGCTTCAAAGATAAAATTTGTAAAAAGAACTATATATTGAATTCGTAAATTATGTGACCTTTTACAAGAATGCTAATATGTTTTTTTTTCTGTAATGATCATTTAAAAGATATTATTATTTCTAAAATTGGTATAAAAACTCAAACATTCCAGTTTTTGCTCAATGGCAAAGCTGTCGAAAAATAATCTGTTCTTATCGTATACATAGATAATATTATTTTTTAGAAGAAATGCGTGCCATGCAAGCAATCAATTCCAAGATATTTCGACTCCAAAAATAGTAAAATTTCGAAAATACAGGTTTTTTGATAACATTCGATAACATTAAGACGTTTTGTTCCAAAATATTGAATTTTCGAAATACAATGAGTGCAAACGAGAAAAAACATCGGATCTCACCTTCGCACTCATTTAATTTCGAAAAAAGTCATGACCTAAAAGACGTTGCACAAAGTATTCTCTTGAAAAACTATTGATAGAAATAACTTTATTTGAAAATGAAATAAAAGGAAAAAAGGATTAAAATAATACCGTGATATACATATAAAGGGTGTTTTTTTTTAGAGGTATAGAACTTTGAAATGGAATAAATCAAAGATGATTTTTTTGTTAGTTGCCATGAAATTTACTTTATTCGAAAGATAATCTTCTGGCATTGTAATTGAAGTATGATTTCTGGCATATAACCGGCACGGCTGGCTCGGGCGTAGTCTAATCTGGAGGTCCTATGTATTATTATTATGAAAGGCAAGGCAATTGTAAATAAGATCTTGGAAAACCAGTCGTTCAAATCCTCTCCTCGGCGAAAAGTATAACAAAAACCATTGCCACATGCCTTGCCTTACATAAAAACAGTGCTAGCATCCAGCGTAATGGTGAATAAACAGTGAGGTATGTATGGGGGCATTCTGCCCCACTGCAACCCCCCTGCTTGGTTACACTATACGATTTGGGGTGAGTGCGAGGTTGGGTGTATGCAAAGTTTCTTTTGCATTTAAAGAATCTGGATTTAAAGAAATCTTGAATTTATCCTATATATATCCAACAAAAATTGTAGCTGTAGCATTTTGAGATTTTTAAATAGAAAAGTGTGGGGCTTAAATGCCAAATCCAAAAAGCAATAACAACCGCGGTTCTTATTTATTTTCATTCGTGGGCCTTATTGGCATTTCAGTTATTTTGGGAAATAACGCCCACGGGATTTATTATCGCGGGTGTTATTGCACTGCACCAGGTAGTAGCTCTTAAAGTCTTTTAAAAGTCGTTAACATTTTTTGTATTCTTTATCTATATGACAATTTGAAGTAAAAAAGACTAAAGGATTTAAAAAGACTAAAAATACATACAAAAGACTCCAAGAATACAAATAATGAGAGAATTCAAGCAGTCCTTAATATTGCATCTGTTTTACTTTAAATTGTTTTACTGCTTTAATTGAATTAAAAGATTAAAGCATTCATAACTGACCATGAACTATATTTTGAAGTTGAAGTACTGAGGTATAAAATACAACTTTTAAATACTTAGAGAAATAATAGATGTATTCTTTTTCTAATCTGCTTCTTTTTTGTTAAACATTTTTTCCGAATAACAATTATGGCTACGGCTAATGTTATCTGCCATCTATCCGTTTTTTTATCTTAGACTTTCTTAAAAAGAATTTCACCGATTTTAATAAAAAAAACCTACAAAGTTTCAAAAATATTGCGTTATGCATAAATGGATTTTTTTTTGAAAATTCGATATTTGTTAATCGGCTTTTGGACTTTTTTTGAAGTTTAGTTTTTAAGTGTATATTTTTGTTGGTGAATGTTGGCATGTCAATTTTTTTTTTTTTTTGTAAATACAATTTCATAGTTAGGTACATAATTGTATATTTAGATCAATGAATGGATGAATTTCATGTTTCAGAGTTGTGGTTTTACAAATTAAATCTTAAAAAATAAGGAGCTTATGCTACATTTCCACTTAACGCTAATTTGAGATTTAATAAGATTTACCTCAAATCTTCTTTAAATCTTGAAGATTTACCATAAAAATATATTTTGTAAGTCTTCGAGATTAGAAATTAATCTAGCTAAATCTTCCTAGGACAAATACTTTTACAAATCGAACTAATCTATTCTTGTTTGGCGCTGAAGGATTCATTCATGGCTGAATTCAGTTCTTCACAAAGGAAACATTCTATCTCACTTCCTCTTCATAAGAAAAAATGAAACACCATTTGCAAATTTAAATCTGCTGTTAAAGTAAATCTTTTTTAAATCTTTTTCTGCGGTGGAAACACCAAATAGATTTATTAAATCTGAACTGGGATAAACCTTTGGTGGAAACATAGCGTTACACTGCACAAATTATACTTTCTGGACGTTCATTTTTTTTATGTAATGCTATGTTTCCACCAAAGGTTTATCCCAGTTCAGATTTAATAAACCTATTTGGTGTTTCCACCGCACAAAAAGATTTACTTTGACAGCACGTTTTTAAATGCAAATGGTGCTTCATTTTTTTCTTATAAAGAGGAAGTGAGATAGAATGTTTCATTTGAGAAGAACTGAATTCAGCCATGAATGAATCCTTCAGCGCCATACAAGAATAGGTTAGTTCGATTTGTAAAAGTATTTGTCCTAGGACGATTTAATAAGATTAATTTCTATGTTCAAGATTTACGAAATATATTTGTATATGTTGAGTTAAATCTTATTAAAACTCAGATTAGCGTAAGGTGGAAATGTATATAATTTAAACATGAAATTCGGGCAAGTCAGAAATGATTTTTTTCAAATTTATGTTTCATAACATTATGAGTAATTTGTATGCATTTATGTTTAGAATTGATATTTTCCCCGGAAATTCATTGAGGCTCTACCGATTAAGTTGCTAAAAGCAATCATCTCCATTCCTGTTGACTAACAACATGTACACAGGATTTGTAGACTTGTACTCCACGAGCAGTTGTGCCACCAAGTTTATCCTTTATAAAAGAAAACAATGCTTTCATAAATGCACCTGTATTCTTTGGCATTTTTAAATTAAGCAATATTTTATTATTCGGCTTTGTATTTTGTTTTCTTTTATAATATAGTAATTACAACATGTAATTAAAATTTTAAAATAGCAATTTTGTGCATGAGAATTTTTAATGGTGTTTCAGTTGCTATTTTTTGTATACATATTATAATATTTCAATATAACATTTTATTTGATGTTTTTTTTTTTTTAATTTTGATTTGGTGTTACTATGTTTTATTTTACTTAATTTTTTTAACTGGCTTTTTAAGATTTTATTTTAGGTTTTTTGTTGTTGTTTTGTTTTCAGCAAAATCGTATAAACTAATTTAAATACAAAAAAATGTTAACATTATGTTTAGCAATTTCCAGTTCTCTTTCAATTATTATCCAAATTTGCCAGATAATTTTGATTCAACACTCCATCGTTATTGAAGTCTTCCAATGCATCAATTAATCTTTCTTCGGCATCTTTCTTCCCCAATGCAATATCAACTGATCCTATGCACAAAAGCAATGCAAGAAGTTGGGATTTTCTGAAAACAAAATAATATAACAAACTTGTTGAATTTGAAATTTCTTTGTGTGTGTGTGTTTTACTTGTAATCGAGTCCAAGTTTTTGCCTTGAGTATCCAAGATCCACTTCCAAGTCAACATTCACTTTAGAGAGATTCTTCTTCAGACAGTCATAGTAGAAGTCAAGTAGACTTTCAGTATTCTTACGTCTCACATCTGATGTTAATGAAGAAATCATTAGAAGAGCTATGTCATTTGTTGCCCTAAAATTTAAATTATTTTAAAAATGTTAAAAAATATATATACACGAGCGATATGTGTGCAATAACCTACCGACTGTACGTAACCATTTGCCAATCTAAAATCACGCAGTTATCTTCCTTGCTTGGATCTGGTCTATTTTTCAATAGTAAATTATTTGACCAAAAGTCTGTGTGTGTTATCAAACCCATTGGCTCTATGGGCTCCAAAAGAGTTTCAATGATAGTTCGAGTTTTACTACGAACCTCATTAAGAGCCAGTAAGACCTCTTCTTTGCCACCGATTTCCAAAAGAAATTTACTCAAATGCGGTAAACCGTGTTCGACCAGCTGTTGATAGCTATCTGAAGCTTTATCAATTTGAAATAGGAACTGTAAAGGGTATATACAAAGTTTAATGTCTAAATTAATTAGTATGAGGTGTTTTATAAACTCACTGGATATTTCTCATTGAGTTGAATCTTTTCTTTAAATTTCATAGCTAACGAAAGTGCATGAACAGCTGAGATCGATATGATTGCATACTTTGTTTCATCCAAGGTGAGGCCGGATGTAAAGTGCGCTGATTGATAACCCATTGGGCGCATATCTTGCAAAACCAAAATACTCTCTGATGGTTCGGGACTAGATTCTTCTTCATTTAATCCAGTATTATATGTGCTGTGATAGCATTTTGGCACTGCTATAGTCATTGGCTCTGCATCTGCACGTAAATGGCGCTTTTGAAATTCCAATAAATCTGGAAGAATCTGAACAGAAAAAAAAAATTTATATTAGAAGAAGAATTTATTTTATATATTAAACTCACCTGCGTGTAAAATTTAATTTCCCTCAAATCAAATTGCGCTTCCGTTACAAAGAACCGACTAAACGGATCATGTGGCAAGAGTTTTATAAATAATTCCAATTGATGTTTCTCATCTTGGAATTCATATTGTATTTTAACAGCTAAAACTTCACTCAGGTTACTCAAACCATTCGAACTTCCTGCTGATACAGTATAGTCCTAGAAATTCAAACAGAAATACATCAATAAAAATGAATTCTTACCAATAAAGCAGAAAATTACACGCATACCTTTAAAATAAAGTCAGCATTATATTTATGATGATCTTTGAGGAAATCTTGTATCCATTCTGTATTGACTAGCCAATTTTCAGTTTCAAAAGATTCATCATCAATGTCAGACATTGCTCTTTGTTATAGGCTGGTATCTAAGATTTGGCACCTTTTCTGAAAGAAATATCTGAAAAATTAATTGTCTTAAATTAATGGATCTTAAAGCTTTTATGTGGAATAAGAATGTACTCTATTATTAGAACAATCCAAGAGAAATTATTTAAATAGTAAAACAAAACTTTGTTCAAACCCTCTCATGAGTGGACAACGAAGGTACCTATATATATTTGTACGATTATGAGGAAAATTAAAAGCAAAATTGAGAACCTTCAAATATCCTTAATTGCTTTGGTATTCTTAAATCTTGTCGAATCAAACCGTATGCGTTCCTGTAGGATTCAAAAAATTGGAATATAGTTTATCAGAGATATGAACTTGTGAGACACTTCAAAAATTCACCATTCTATGAATTTTTTTTTGAAAATTTGCGTTCCTGTACTTTTGGTTTTACTGAGTTCCAGTTCCAGTTCCAATCCTTCAAAATTCGGCAAGTTGGGAAGTAATATTCAAAAAGTCCCGAAATTAACCTTTTATATAACTTACAAAATTAAACTCCACTTTCAGTTCGCTTTAGAGGTACCCAAACTCTTTTACAATTAAAAATCAATCATTTCCGTTCTTTGATATTTGTCTGGTTATAAGTAATGTCCACTTATGACCTTATGAGAGGTGTAAACTTTCTTGGAGATATGAGGTATCAATTTATTAGGATTTTAAAAGAGCGCAAACTTTTTTCAATGTTATCTTTTATGACTTCAATTAAGAGATTAAATTCAGTAACTTCACTTTAAGACTTCGACTTAAAATTCTACAATCACCATTCATTTGAAATTATAATTATGTAAAGATTGTAATCATTTTTCTTCTCATAGCAATCAATTGAATGCAATCTTTTAGGAATAAATACTTTGATTTGACAGCAATATTGAAAAATTTTATCATAAATGATATATATTTTTCTGACAAATCTTACATAATGTACAAATTTTAAAAGTTGTTTAAGTATATCAATGTCAAATGCGTGGTTGACCGCAGTCGGTTAAATATCATGGAATTATCAGTGGTGCCAAAAATCTATTTTGTACTTTTGGTTTCTTTTAAGCGTTTGTACGTTAGTGCATAGGACTGTCACGTTAAAAGATCGAATCCAAGACTTTTTCACCTAAAATATTTGTTCAGACGTAGTGCCTCTCGAGAGGAATTGACAACTTCTCAAAGGGTATTTATTTTAATTACAGCTCTTGAAACCCGGGTACCCGAAGACCATTTTGAGAATACGAATAACCGGGGACCCGGTTACTCTTAATACCTGGGCACCCGGTTACCCGAAAAAGTACCCGAAAACCCGAGTATCAGAGTACCTGCGTATTTTTAACTACACGGGTAGCCGAGTTCGGGAAAATTAAACAATACTTTCTTTGATCTTGATGATGATGATGTACTATCTTCGAATTATATTTTGAATGCAAGTAGTCAGGTCTTATACTACAGTGATGGCGGTCATCATGCACCTGAGACATATGGGTACCCGGGAATCGGGTAACCCAAAGATACATGGGTACTCTGGTACACGAGACACACGAGTACTCGGGTACCCGAATACTCGTTCACGGGTAACCGGGTATTTTTCTACCCGGTTACTCAGGTAGCTGCTAAACTTGGTATTACCCGGGTAAAATCAAGATCCCTAATTTTAATGATAACGTGCTTCTATGAATCTATAATTCAGCAGAAAATTTTTGGCCCACTCCATTTCTGCCGAATAACAACAAACGCACAAGAATGGTTGGTCTCCAAGGTTGTCCAAAATTTCGTGCACTTTTATTTTAAGCGAAGGATTGAGTACACAGAATAAACACCTATTCCCCCCTATAAGTTTCTGGCAAAATCAAGTTTTATTCATCTTTTCAACTCTTAGTAGGGTAAAAGAGAGTAAGTTTGATAAAGGGTCGTAAAACTATTTTGGGTTTTTGTTTTTTTGCAATTAATAGATTTTTAAATATAAAAAAGTAATACAAATCTAAACATCGCGAAAAAATATAACAACTGGTATTTGAAGACATTTTTATTAAAAAAAATTATTTTGAGAAATCAAAAACTTAATGCAAAAATTTAAGAAACTAAAAAAAAAATCAGTCAAAATCGAAAAAAACACCCCGTTTCTTGGAATCCTCGTTGTATTTTTAAAAATATTTACGAAAGTAAAACTGCGGTACGAAGCCTATATCTTTATTTCTAGTGGTCTGATTTTCAAACTTACAATCCAGAGCTGTAAAGTACAATAATTATTGTACTTGAAGAAAACAAGTAAAATGTTTTTGGTTTTTGAGAAACACCAAGTGCAAGTACTTTTTCAAGTATTTTGTTCCAAGTACATGTACTTGGTACTTTAATACTGCAAAGTACATTTTCAAGTAGAAGTCCATTCCAAAAACTTTTCAAGTACAAGTTCATTTAATGGAATTTTCAAGTACAAGTCCATATCAAGTATTTTTCAAGTACAATTCCATTTCAGGTACTATTCAAGTACAATTCGTTGAGTAGTCTGGTTGAGCTTTCGATTTATGACTTCAATCAATTCAAAAATAAAATGCCCGACTGGGTCGCACGTGCTTGCTCTTATAGTTCATGTTAGTTGAAGTGCCGCATACACTAATTGATAACAATTCTGAGAAAGTGGGTTGATGCCATCATGCCTCCTGAATGCAAAATCTGGAATCCAAATATTTTTCCCTTGCATTCATAACAAGCCCTACCATTTCGTAAAATTTAAAACTTGTAATGGAAATGGACGTGCTCTATATGTTCAACAAAAATTTATATAAAATAGGCGGATACCACACCTCTTAAATGGAAAACCCTAAGTTTTGTATGTACTCTTTTGTACTTGTCAATTTCAATCTCATTGTACTTATACTTGAAAAGTTCTTGAAATGGGCTTGTACTTGACAAGTACTTGAATGGACTTGTACTTGAAAAGTACTTGAAAAGGATTTGTACTTAAAAAGTACTTAAAAATGTACTTTGTAGTATGACAGTACGAAGTTCATATACTTGGAACAAGGTACTCGAAAAAAGTACTTATACTTGGTTTTTTTCAAATACCAAGTACATTGTATGTACTTGTTTTTTCAAGAACAAGTACAAGTATATGGTACTGGGTACTTGACTGGTACTTGTACTTCAAACTTTGCAGGTCTGATTACAATCGAGATCATATGTAAGGCGCTACATTTTGGTAAAAAAATATTGTGTTGAAAAAACCATACTTGAAAGAGGAGTGTGAAAGAACCAATATGGCTTTCAAAATGCAAAATTTGATCAAAAATTTGGGAATTGTGAAAACAACAATATTCTGCAGAGTGGTTGTCAGAACTTTCCCCTGCAAAAATGTAAAAAGTCGTGTAGCAATCAAAGCAACAGGGACCTTTTAATCGATATGTTTGCAGTTATAATCTTAAAACTTCAGTTACAATAATAATCTTCTAGGTAAAAGTCCTCAAGTACAGACCAAATAACAAGCTAAAAATTATAGTATGGTATCTTACTAAATGAGCTTTAAGAAAACATTTATGTGATATAATTATAATTGGTTCCATGAAATAAAGTCCAATGCCATTGAGCCCATGATGAAATTGCACCCTTTAAAAGTACAAAAAATCCAATACGACTCACAATCTTATGCATTTTTTTCTAGCGTTTTTCTATTAAAAAACACACAAGTTTAAATTATGTTATCTGTGATACGAATTACAAATTGGAATTTATATGGGCCCGGGCGTTTTAACAAAACAAAAATTGTATTCTTTTGTCTCACAATAGCCAAACAAATAAAAAATTATATCAAAAAGTCTGTTGCACTTAATAGAGTTCATTAAAACACTGCATTCTGCATTACAACAAAAAACTATAGAACAAATTAAATTGATTGAGTTGGATTTTTTTTTTTTTTTATTTTTCTATTATAAGGGAAAAGTACCTTAAGGGCGGGGTTCAATTATAAACAATGAAAGAACATGCTGCTCTTCCTTTTTTGTGTTGCTTCTTCCCACGGTCTTGGTGCAATGTTACAAAAGACTTTTTAATCAAAATAACATGACCGAAGGTTGTAGGTTATCTCTTCTATATTTAATCAATAAATCATGTTTTCTTTTACAGAACTTTCATTTAACTTTTTTTTTATAAAAGATATACATATACTCAACCAGTTAAACCCAAACCCTATAATTATGTACTTCCTTTTTTATTCAGTTGCGTTATTCACTTTTTTCACATACCGCACAAGGTCAAGTGCAGGCAATTTATTTGTTGTGTTGCCATTTTTGTAGGTTTATTTTCTCCACACACCCAATTGCGAGTTAATAAATAAAAAAAAAAGAAACAAACTATCATCGACTTTATAAATATGTGAAAGCAATTTCTGCGTCTAGACATCGTTACCACAGAAGTGCATGCAACCAGCCAGAAGCCCCTGCCCCCATTTTCTCATTATGTACAGTGTACACCACCATAAGAAAAAAACAAATACTTTGGAGTTTTGAGATACTATAGATGAGATAATTTATTAAAGACGACGACGACCCATTCAAACGATAGATACTTTTTTTTTGTCACTGCCTACCTTGGAAAAAATCACTAATTTTCTGTTGGAATGGATTGGACACCTTTAAAAACAATTTTTTTTTCACTGATGTGTTTTTTTTTTTTTTTAGCAATTTAATCAGTTGTATGTGAAAAAGGATCGAACAAAAAAATCAAATCCACTCCCTTTTTTCACAAAAATCGACAAGACACGATTCAAGCACCACCACCATCGGCAGAGTACACTCGGAATATGATGGCGATGGGAGACAGACAAACTGACGAGAACCGAAACACGTTGTTGTGCTTGAATACAAATAAGTGAGTGGAATATGAAATCTCTGTGTCTCTCGGTCTCGGTCCTTATCAATCTCCTTTTACTCCACATCCACATAGTCAATTCCGTTTCGTAGACTCCAAATTAGAGAAATTAATGTTTTTTTTTTTTATTTCAATGCACCAGACCAGAGAGCACCAGCAGCATATTGCATAGCACAAATTGAAATGCTCCAAGCTCCAAGAGGAGCGGTTTTAAGAGCAACCAAATCATATGGGACACAGACACAGAGTTTTTGTTTTTTTTTTTTTATCTCTGAAGACTGAGAGTGATTTAGAGAAACGTTAACCACCCCCAAAGTGGAGCATAGAAAGAACCTTGAAAATAGCGTTGCCAATGAAAATTTATTAACTACTTTTATTATGTATTTATTTGGCTACCTATCTTACCTAGTACTCAGAGTTTTTCAAGTCCTGAAGGAAATTAAAATCTCAAACAGCCAAAGATTGTTTTTGGATATAGCTTACAGTGGTTTTTTGTCAAAAAGATTGAGAGCTGCAAAGTTTCCAAAAACAATTACCTCATGATTATGAAGAAACTATACTTTTTAAAAATTTGCCGCATTTTATCTTCTTAAGCACTACTCAAAGATTTTCGGACCAAAAGCTTAGTTTACAGTTCCCGTGTGTCGTGTGTGTTAAAATTATTGAGGTTTCATGCAAAAAAAGAAAACGTTTCTCGAAAAGAATTTCATGCAAAACATTTGACCTGCAGTTGTTTTACATGCGAACAAAAAATATTGTGAATAAAATATATTTTTTGGATCGTCGGTTTACACTTAAAAAAAAATATATTCACCTCAAGGCATTATTTGCATGCAAATTGTTTTTGCATACAAAAATTATTGTTTTCCATTTTTAGGCCGATAATTGTTTAAGAAAAAAATTGTTCAATATTGCAAGCTGAATATTTCTTGCAAAAATACTTCTTCTCTCCATCCATTTGGAACTGAAATAATTCGATGTGCAAAATTAAAAGCGTGAAATGGTAGAGAAGCGCTGCACAGTGTGTTATTTTGCACATCCAGCGGAACTTTATTCCCTATGCACTTGAATACATTTTGATTGCTATTTAATTGTTCAATGATGTTATGTTATGTAAAAAATAATGATATTTCAAAAAAAAAATTGTTTGCTTAAAAACATAATATTCACCACCTTGATCCCATCTATTGCCCAGTACCTTCTTTGATTCAAATGTCCCTAACTCAGAGACTAATGGTAATTGGTAACTAATACAAAAATAATAGGCGTGTTTTTTTTTTGGGATTGTATATATAGAACAGTGAGAAATTTCCAAAAAAACGCATCCGCAGCGGCCTATATTTTTGTATTTGCAATATGGTACCTACGCCTGAACAGCTGTCACGAAAAAAAGTGAATTTTGTGAAAGTTAAAAGTAGAAATAAACCTAAATTATTAACAAAACCTAACATATTTGAAAGTAAAATGGGAAATATAACTATTAGCCTATTGAATAGACCGGAAAATGAGGGGTATAAAGGAAACAATTACGTGCAAGGGCTTTTATTATTCAATATGTTTGTTTGGCCCAAAAGCATGCTTAAAACCGAAAAAATTCTACTAAATTCACCCATGCGTTTCTGAGAGAATGGTCACACTGGCCACTTTTCAATATTTTTGGTGTAATTTGAAAACTGAACCGAATTTGACAATTTTACACATAATACTTTTTGTTCAAAATTAAATTTTCTATTGAAATAAATAGTTCAAAAAATTTTACAAAAAAAATTTAAGCAGGAAAAGTTAACAAAAACCAACCTAAAAAAAAGCAAAAAATCAAGGATATCTTACTTTTTTAATAAATTGTGCTTAACTTTTTTTGAAGCAAAGATAGTGTCAAGACATGCACGGACAAAATAAAGTAGAGACTAAAAACTTTAATATGGCATGTTCAAAAATTAATATTTGTTCAAAATTGATAGAGATATTCCCATTCAAACCTTATCATTTCTTATAATTGTTCGCAGTTTTTGTCTGAAAGTCCCTTTTTCGGTACAATATGGCAAATTTCACTTTCGTAAAAATGTTCGAAATTAAAATTTTGATATAATTTTTAAAAAGTATGTAAGTTCGCAATTTCGTTTTTCGGCTGTTTTAAAATGCTTTCAGACCTAAAGACCGAATGGCTGGTCTGATTAACATAAGATTTGGTACAAAGTGCTAGGAACGTTAAATTTGTTATAAAGTACCAAAAAATTGGTTTTCGGGCAAAAACTGCGAAAAATGATAAGAAATGGTAAAGTTTGAATGGCTATTTCTCTGTCAATTTTCAAATAATATGGCTTTTTTTACATGTCATATTAGGGCCTAAAGACTCTACTTTACTTTGTTTATGCATGTCTTGAGCGTATCTTTGCTCCGAAAAAAGTTATGCGCAATATAGAAAAACATTAAAAATCTTTGCTTTTTCGATTTTTTTATATTGGTTTTTGTTTACTTTTCCTGCTTAAATTTTTTTAAGAAATTTTCCAAATGATCCATTTCGTAGGAAAATTTAATTTTGAACAAAAAGTTTTGAATATAAAATTGTCAAATTAGGCTTAGTCTTCAAGTTATACCAACAATACTGAAAAGTGGCCAGTGTGACCATTCTCTCAGAAACGCATGGGTGAATTTAGTAGCATTTTCGGTTTTAAGCATGCTTATGGGCCAGACAAACACATTCAATAATAAAAATCCTTGCACGTATTGTTCCTTTTTAAATAGTCTATTCAATAGACTATAAATTTATGGTTTCAATCAAATTTTTGTGTCCCTTTTTCCTCTATTTGCCATTTTCAGATACGAACCTTTATTTTGCAGCTATAAAAGAAAAAAGGGGTAGGGGTATGTTGGTAGACAAGTAAAAAAGTCATGATTTAGTCGGCTAGACTTTTAAGTTGACTTTTTTCGAAATAAAATATTGTGAAAGTGAAATCATTTTTTTTTTCTCGTTTGCATTCATTTAATTTTGAAAAAAGTCATGACTCAAAAGTCGTCGTATTAAAGCAGACCCAATACACATAAAGTAGATGACTTTATTAGCGATAATGTTATAATATGAAGGGTCCAGGGGAAAAACGGCTTAAGTCCACTTTAATTGATTCCGAGAAAAACGTAGTTGTAAATGTATTACTAAAATAATGGCTAATTTAAAGAAAAATAAATAAAACTAACAATTTTTTTTGTTGAGCACCAAGTACTCAAGTAAGTAAACACATATTGATTTTAACATCTTGAATTTTTTGCATGATAAGCTGACATCAAAAGGACTTTCGACGTTTTAACCAAAATTTTGAATTTATTTAAGAAGGTTTTATAATACAAATTCTATATACTACTGAAATAAATCAGCCAAGTAGAAGACTTAGCATTAAGGATTGGACTTGTTGAATTATTGATTCAAAATAGCTTTTTATGGCCTTTAGTCCTATAAATTGGCGTTTCGTTCGGCTTACTCACTTGAACTCATCAGTGACATAGTGAGGGCTTTGTCATACGCAATTTATATTAAGTTCAGTTCAACTAACATGAATTTTTCAACGAAAATCCACTGTAAACTATATCCAACAAGATTAGAATTCCTAATCATTAAGCTGGAAGTTTTTTTTTGAATTTGAATTTATTTATTTGAAATTTTCTTCCGAAAGAACCGGACATGATAATTGGAAACAGTTTTCTGCTTTTTATTCAGGCACCTCTAGATTTTAAAAATAGAGTTTGAAAGTGAAATAATTTTCACAAGCGTGACATTGGACCGTTTTTGAAATTCAATTTGTTAGACAGGACCTCGACCGGATGTAGTCACAATATCAAATTTTTTTTTTGTTTTAATTATTTACCTGACGTATCGCTAGGTCTATTCACAAGTTTTTCTTTTTTAATATCGCTTTGTTTAATTTTTGGAGCAAAAAATATACTTTTGGAAAAAAGTTTTTTTAAAAAGTGTACTTTTTTGCGACTTTTCAAAATCCTATGTGAAGAGAGCTATACTACATCCGATAGTACTCATACAAATCTATAAGATGTCATCATTAGTTTAATTTTTTCAAAAAGTGGACTTGAGCCGTTTTTCCCCTGGACCCTTCATATGTAATTACAATAAAGACAATATCGTTAATTTTAATGTATTTACCTAGTTTTCCATTGGACATTTTTAAACTCACCAGTTTTGCCGGATTAACTGAGGTTCAACGATAGTTCAAGTACGTAAGTAGCCAAATATGCTTGAACCTTCCTTGGACTTCAGTTAGTTTCAGTTGTACTAACGGGTTTAAAATTTGATCTATGGTTCAGCATTTGTGGCTCATCGATTTCATCGGATCTACTGGAAGTGCAACGATGGTTCAAGGTTCAAGTATGTTGTAATTTCAAGTTTGACCATTGTTGAGCCTCAGTTAAACTGCTGAAATGAGTGAGCTAAGATCATTGAACCACGCATCCAAACTTCAACCACGTTTGTACTAGTAGCCTTTAATCCACCAAAAGCAATGATTTAAAATTGCTGAGCATCGGATCAAAATTTGAACCATGTTTGTAAAAAATGCCATGACGATGAATTTATGGGTGAAATGTTCTCCTCACCGATTTCTTCTACAAAAACATGACCATGAGGAAGTGAAAGTTACAGTCTAAACAGGGCCATTTATTCAACATAATTCTACTCTACGAACATAGCCATCGAGAATTCGAGACACATAAAAGTACCAATCGTACCAATGACGACACACTAAAATTCTATTCAATCGAGTTTGATACTCGAACGTTTATCGGCAGCAGGATTCTACTTTCAAATTTCCATTTTATTTTTCTGCGACTAGTGTATTTCGAAAATAAAGTTTGAATATTTGTTTATCATTTTCATGTTGGTAAAACTTGTTTTCAAAGAAAAACACTCCGTGCGGAATTGCCGATAGTAGGATGTAGGAACATGTTCCATTCTAAATAAAAAAATTGCTAGCGAATTACCGATAGGTCTGATTATGATGTCAAAACCTAGTTTGCTCTGTACTGAATGTTACGTTCGCACGCAAATAAAAATGAATAAAAAGATTACATGATAGCTTTACCAATGGTCCGTTTTAGGGCTGTCAATTATCAATATACTCTTTAACTTTTATCAACAAAATTGATCAATCGGTATTATCGTTATCAAACACTAGTTTTTTTTTGGTATAATAATTTTTAAAATCTATTACGCGTTTTTCTTTTCAAGCTCCAAACATAGCACTGAGCTGTAGAAAAAAGATTTCGTGTATTTCTTTTTTGTCTCAGAGCAATCAGAGCGCTAAATTTTGGTGCATTGAACGCACGGATTTATATCGAATCGTATGACAGTTCAGTGCTTAGATGCGTTTCAAAATTATATCGGAGATCTCTAATCATACCCTGCTCACAGCTATATTACTCATGGCTTGAACTCTTTTCTTCATGCTCTGCTCAGAGCTAAACAGAAACACGCCTATTGTGAATAGTTTTATTGACAAACTTGATTTTATCGGTGTCAATAATATTGTTATTTAACAATTTTTCAGTCAATGACACATTGTTTTCACTTGGAACTTATCACTTTTTTATAATTAGCGTGCACCTAAAGCTTTTAACTTCCTTACAATGATTTTACACAAGTGTTAGGAAAATAAAGAAGGATGCAAATTGGTTTTGTAGTTCTGAATATCAAAATGAGAGGGAAATACGGTGTCAGCTAAAGCATCAGGGTTGTGATGTGCTATTCCAGTAGATCTACTGCATTTTTTAAAGTAAATATTCAGCTTTCAAATAAAATCGACTGCACCACTTTACAAAATCTTATTCTGTGTAGGAAAATGAGCGACGTTAATAAAGATTGTTGGGAACCTTCAGATTGAAGCAATTAAATATTCTTGAATATAAAAAGTAATGGTTTTTTCCATCAGAATACTTAGCTTGATGTCAGATTTAAATAATGTAAAAATACCAACATTCTTAAAACTTTTATTTTAGATAATTTTTTACCCTTTCGAGTTTTTGAGTTGTTGACCTAAAATTTGATTAGTAACTTTCAGCCGTCAAAATTTTCAAATTTCTTTCAAATTCGATTCAAAAAAAAATTTAAACTAGCACTAACATTAGTTCTAAGGCCTTGCGAACATTTCTCAACATTTTGGATTATTTTATTAAATTTTGTACGAATCATTATTGGAGCTATTTTTATATTATATATATACCTAAACATTCAGGCACATATTTAAGACATTCACAATTCACTTCAAACATAAGCTTTACTCAGTTCCTGACTTCGACAACACTTTTTTTTAATTTTTTAATTTGGGACCATTTTCTGATCTGAATAGTGTAGCCCCTGTTTAGATTTTAGCAGTACTATTGAATTAAGCATTCTCAAATTATTGAGTTTACCAAATTTTATTAATTTGCATGAAGAATTGTCGCGAAGGTTCAACAAACGGTCCACTGTGCGGCGATGACCATGTGGCCTTAATGAGAGTGATTGACGTGTGAGAAACACTCTGTTTAGATATTTTTTACTATATAAATGGTGTTTTTTTAGACGTGTGGTTTTCAATCTGGCAATACTTTTTTCGGAGTTGGTCTTTTTGACAGCTGTCACTTGATTTATGCTCAGTTTGGTTTGCGATTTCATAATGAATAGACTTACTCCTGAACAACGTTTGCAGATCGTGCCAATTTTGTTATTAAAATAATGGTTCGGTTTGCGCATTGCTCGCTGCGTCCAATATTCGGTCGACATAATCACCCAGCTGAGTCGGTAATTCGAGCAACCATGGATCGGTTTTGCACCACCTTTACTCTAGTGTCTAGTGGATAATGCGCATCCTCAGAGACGCCATGCGCACCGAAGACGATATTGTTCCTGTGGAGTTGAGTATCGAAGAAGACCCAAATGAGTCCATCTGCCATCGCGCCGATAATTGGAGGTCGAAAATTGGGCCTCTCGACTGGAGCTGCGTGGCCACTTGGCCGAAATCAATTATAAAACATAATGGCAAACCCTTATCTTTATAATAAAGCTTAATTCTTGGCCATAACATAAAATTATATGCGTTTTATTTCTTCTTGAAAACCACACGTCTAAAAAAAACACCCATTACTAACACAGTACACATTGAGTTTTAATGAAATTTTATCAAACAAACCAGAAAAATCAATATCTGAAAACTCGAATGTCAATATCCATTCACAATCGTTTAGGTTTTGTTCAATATTCACAGTAACCCGCCTGGAAAAATGGCAAGTTTTTGTCAAGTTTAATCGAGGCCCTGGAAAGGCTTCGATAAGGGAAATCTAGACAAGGCAAACTTGTCAAATGCTCGCAAGGCCCTCACTAGTAAAACCTTTTTGGAAAAGTCTTGTTATCCCATCACAAACACCCCATATATGACATAAACAAAAAAACAAATATTTTGTACCCATCATACAATAGTAAGAAAAATTAAAGTTTTTCATTTTCAACATTGCACAGCTGTATTACGAAATAGCTCGAATCCCAGTAAAGACAACTTTTTATTTTTTGTTTTGCTGTCTCTGGAGGCAAAAGGTTACTCTACTGGCGAGGCCCTAGACAATTGCTAGAGCTACCCTTGCTAGTTTCTATGTTGAACTTTCTAGACCCTCGCCAAAAACTAGATTGTTTTTCCAGCCAGGAGTACTTAAATATATCAATAGACAGCCATAATAGCTAAATATCAATTTATTGATATGTATCTACTTTCTTTTGTTTATCAATCAATTGTTATTTGACAACCCTAATAAAGCTAAATGTCAACCTGTGTAGCTTAAATTACCCTTTGTTAAATTAAGCTTATGGCAATTAAACGTTCGCACGATATCAAAGATGAAATTGCAAAATAAAATTTGAAGTCACTTATGGATCTTTATTGAACTGTATTTACATCTTGAACGGAAACAAAGCTGTATAATATAATGCTTTTATGAATTATCGAATCCAATTAGAAATCGAGAAAAACCAGATTTCGAAAAATTCTCTTTGAAAAAAGTTCAACGGTAACACTGACTAGCTGGCATATAAAATAATGCTTTTCTCATGCATGACCTCTCACATGATTTTTTTTTTTGTAATAATTATTCTCTCTTGTAGGATTATTCACTCCTCGTCCTCGCCCTCATCATGGTTCACCCTGACCGTTGATGTTAAATTGTTAACAAGCATGCATGCTTGATGCCTTTTTTTTCATTTTCACCCTGCGCTATCTGCGTGCGTATTAAAATGAAACTTAAATTTCCTCGCTCCGACAACGTATTCTGTATTGTAGTATAATGTAGTGGTTTGTGGATATGAATACACAGAGCTTGTTGTACCATCTTTGTATTCATATTCTTTCCTCTCTTCTCTTACTTTAAATTATTTTAACTCAATTGATGGAGCACTCAGTTTGGTGAATCACTATACAATTTCAAAAAAAAAAATGATAAGGCTTTTAGGATTTCTTAAAAAATTAGCGCTATCCAGATGGTAAGTTGGTTGGAATTGGAATTCAATAATTTGATGAATCATATCCTCTCTTACCGCAAAGAAAAGATTATGATTCATTTGGATTTCTTTTAATTAAAAAAATAAATAACCGAAGTATGTATATGTAGTAGGTATAGGCACACACAGAGTTGTTCCTTCCTTATCTCGTCATTAAGTATAACAAAAAATCATTCACCTCAACCACTAGGCGTGACGCTCCCTCAGCCTCAGCAAGTTTATAAGTCATTGAACCCTCTCCAAACGAACCACAGAAAGAGTTGGTCCTCAACTCGACAAACAATTAAATAGTTTGTTGTAATCTGAACCACTAACAGTCTGCCATTGTGTCCTTTACTACAGAATGGCAGGTTTTTTTTAAGTTAATTTCTTTTATTGTTTGCGAAGCATTTTTTCAATGGTGCGAAAAGCTCTTCCGTTATGATATGCATGTATTCATGTCCTAGTCGTAGTTCGTATAGATATCCTTTTTCAAAACGTGGTCATGCTCAGTATAATCAAAAGGCATAAGGAAACACATCTGACTTCCACTATAGTTTAAAAAAGATATGTATGTACCTTACCTATGCTGGTTGTAGATCCTGAGTGTGCTGATTAAGTGTATTGATTTTTTTTCACTCGACGATGACGACGACGTTGACGTTAAGCACATGGGCTTGGTTGGAATACTTTAGGTAAGGCCGATTAAAAATTGAATCTTCGGTCTAGTCGCATAATTATGCTCTTAGTGCTTAAGTCTACACAAAAAGGAAATTCCTGACAGAGTTGGGTTGTAATTATTACAAAAAAAGTCAATAACGAAAACATGTAATTTGTAATTGAAAAATTTCAATTACTGATTACTAGTAATTGTAATTGAAAATTTCAATTACTAATTACATGTAATTGCAAAAAAAAAATTACTTGATTTAATTACATGTAATTGGGTGAAAGTAATTTAACAAAAAAAGTAATTGAAAAAACAGGTAATGATTACTTTCTTTGTAATAATTATACGGAAATGTAATTGATTACATAAAATATCAATTACATTTAACGATCTATAATGTATGCCCACCCACCTAACATGAACTTAATAAATGGTACGGAAAGATTCTTCCTTCTCATATTGTACAATGTAATTGATATTTTTGCAATTACAAATTAAACGTCATTGTAATAGGAAATTGTCAATTACTGATTACATGTAATTGTAATCGACCCTGTAATCAATTACAATTTTTTTTTTTTTTCATCATTTAATCCTAATTTCTGTCATAATTTGGAGTTGTTTTGATATTATTCTAGTTCAGATATTTGATATTAAACTTCATAAACTTAAAACTTGGCATTTTAGATCTCATTACTTTTTTTGGCAGACTTTTTACGCACAGTTTTCTTGTACATATAAGAACTTGGCTCTTTTTTTAACATTTATGTTTTTGTTGTGATTTCACTCCTTTTTGCAAAGATTTGCCAGGTGAAAATCAAGCCCTACCGCTCCACAAAGTTTCATTATTCTACGACAACCGAAAGTGCTCCATATAAATAATAGCAATTCTGATATAGTGGGTGGATGGCACTCCCCCTGAATGGAAAATTCCAAGTTTTAGATTTTTTCTTTCAAAGTACTTCAAGCCTTACCGAGCTATCAATTTTCATCACTCTACAACAATCGGAAGTGCTCCATATAATTTATAAGAATTTTTAAGAATGTGGGTGGATGCCACGCCTCCTGAATGGAAAATTCCAATTTTTCGATTTTTTTTTTCTTTCTAAGTACTTCAAGCCATACCGACCTACCAATTTTCATCATTCCACAACAATCGGAAGTGCTCTATATAATTTATAAGAATTTTTAAGAATATGGGTGCATCCACGCCCCTGAAAGGAAAATTCCAATTTTTCAATTTTTTTCTTTCTAAGTTCTTCAAGTCTTACCGCTCTACCGATTTTCATCGTTCTACAACAATCAGAAATGCTCCATATAATTTATAAGAATTTTTAAGAATGTGGGTGGATGCCACGCCCCCTGAATGGAAAATTCCAATTTTTCAATTTTTGTCTTTCTAATTACTTCAAGCCCTACCGATCTACCAATTTTCATCGTTCTACAACAATCGGAAGTGCTCCATATAATTTATATGAATTTTTAAGAAATAGGTGGATGCCACGCCGCGCCCCCTGAATATAAAATTGCAGATTTTCGATTTTTTTCCTTAATATGCAGCACAAGGCCTGCCGTTGTGAGAAGTTTCAAGTTTCTACTATATCGGGAAGTGCTCCATGATTTTCATGATCTGTAAGTGGGTCAGTTACGGTTTTTGCGATTTTTGAAGTCCTATATCTCGAAAATTTCTAATGCTAAAAAGTTGAAATTTGGTGAGCCACCTGTGTTTGATCAGCTCAGCAAATAATGCGAATTTGAAGCTTCTGACTTTATTGGTACTGAAGTTAGAGGGGGGTTGAAAATCGTCTGAGTTTGTTCCTGTAAAAAGGGTGTAGTGCCGCGAACTTGGCTGATATCGCTCATTTCATTCTTTCGGGAAGTTATCAATATGCTGCCATGACAGAGAGATGTGCTATTAAGTTACGCAAGTTGAGTCTTTTTCAAAAGTTCGACCATATACTCGTACACAATCGGAAGAATACAGGTTGACTTTTTGTTGCCCGGTGGTTACAACCTGACACAACCTCATCAAACATTTCTCTCTCAGGTCCAGTAGTTTTAATTTGAAACCACCTCATAAACTTTTATTCGACGAAACAAGGAAAAATAATAATTCGGACAACAAAGGGTTAGTGCCAGTTCCGCAAATCTAGGGAAACTTTATTCAGTCTAAACATTCCCCTGCATGTTATTTGTCAAAATCCATTTACGCTCTTTGCTCATAGGTGGTTACCTCATACAATTTTCTTTTTTGTTTGGTACAACCTAAAGTGAATTACAAATTCAGCCCATTTTTGGTTTTATCTAAATTTCTTGAGAAATGTTTATGTTAAATTACTAGTTAAAGAAAAAAACGCAAATTTTGAGATTTTTATGAATATATTGGTGAAAGTTTTATCGAAATCGATGCATTAATCTTTGAGTTAGGGACATTTGAATCAATATAGGTACTAGGCAGTAGATAGGAGAAAGGTGGGGAATATTATGTAGGTTAGAAAAATAACACACTGGATGATTTTATTAAAAGTGTTTTAAAATCAACGCGCGGAGGTGTAAAATGCGATGCCAAATTCGGTTAAGGTGTATTTAATCAATATAGCAATAATTACGGAAATACAGGAAATTTTAAATTAAAGTCCCAAAGTAAAAAATTGGGATTTTAAGAGCAGCACATCTGCACGCATGTATACATACAGCGCTGCACCCGAAACACATATGCAATAGAGTGGGTCAAATTTAACGAACTTGCCATGAAAAGTAGGCTGCTTGAGCTCTTAGGGCCAGTTGTACAAATATTTAACTCGTGGTTCAGAAATTTTAACTCACTATCTTTGGCTAATTAACTGAAGTTCAACGATGGTTCAGGCATTAAATTGGCAACTATAATATACTTGAACCATCGCTTAACGCCGGAATCAGCCAGTGAAAATATTTGAATCACGGATAAAAATTTGAACCACGTTTGTACAACAGGTTGGTGGCTTTGACCCCGGCGCTAATATCGATGGGCACATTTTACAGTTTTCTGAAAATGACATGTCGATGCTATGCACCAAAATCCAAAATGACTATTTTTAACTATACATAAATAATTTCTCTTTTAGAAAACCACAAACAAAACTAAAACAAAATGGAGGTTCAGCGGCAAATCTTTTAAAACCAAAATAAAACTAAAACCTAGGACAACATTCATTCATGATTATTTTATTCAGCAATGAGTATTTTGTCTCAGTTTTTGCTAAAATTTTGTCAAGCAAGTATTGCACTTACAGTTTCTTAGAATAGCATTTCTATTCAATGAAGCATTCAACTAAAAAATAGTAGATTTAATTTGAAAAACAAGGAACGGACATGCCGTGGTACTGACATTTTGACTACACTTTTCCTAGCCTTGTGGAATAAGTAGCTAATTTGGTCATGATATCGAATGTAGATTGTAGTAAATTGTCATTTACCAAGCTCAAACCAGAAACCACTGGACAAAAAGAATCACAGTTGGCACGGAATCACCCATATAACGATTGTCAACTGCCAAATTTTGCTGTCGGCTATTATTATATTACATTTATGTCATAGCCATAGGGGAAGTTTTGGATTCGTAGAAAATATTGTGTTCCTGATTGTAATCGAATTTGACATTGTGTGGTCCTTCCTGCATAGACGAAGTTATTTTTATTGAACAATTTTTTTAGCTTTCCCCGATCATTGTCGCCCTTTTATTTTCTAAGAAAACAAAATACACTCGGCTAAGGAAGTGTCAGCAAGTGTAAATTTATTGAAATTATTAATTTTTAACTCATTAACAGGGATAGGATTTTGCTAACTTTGCCTTTTTTTGTGCGTTATCGTATGAAAGTATCGACTTTATACAAATACGTTTCATGTCCTCCTGTATAGTTTATTTTACCTTTTTTTTGCCTTTTTTTGCCTTTTTACCCTTTAGTGCCTTTTTTGCCTTATTTCCTATTTTGCCTATTTAACTTTTTTCTCTTTTTTTTTCTTCAATTTTCATTATTTTTCAAGATAAAAATACCTATATTAAAGTACAAAAAAAGGTTATAGTTTTGAGTGTCTATTTTTGTATTCAACAACATAAACTTTATACCAAACATTGACCAAAACGGCCAATTTGTTCATTTTTGTTCGACACTTCTAAAAATTGAGCCGTCGCGGGACACCTGGCAGATGTGAAACACAAAACAAAACAAAAACAATAACAAATGGTTTTTAAAATTAATGACAAGTTTAGTTAGATACTGAAAGCTCTGTACGTTTCTAATTCGAGGGAGACAGTTATATTGTTTCTGCTGTTTGCATACAGTTTACTATTGTGACTTGAAAAATCTATTACATACTGGGAAAAAGGAAGTCACAATAAAGGGCGTGTTCAAACAGAGAATAGGTTTGGTGCGGACAAAAAATCTGCACGCGCGACGCGTTCTTTGTGCTGTTTACTGCAGGAATACAATAGACGGAATGCAAGTCACGAATTGCGTTGTCTTATCAAATAGAAAGCGGGAAGGTTAAGCGAACGCGACGGCCAAATTCAAATTTAAAGAATTTTACGACACTTAAGCGTGGTACACATTATCAAACCTGAGTGTCACTCGTGTTGGTTATCAAACCTGCGTGAAAAGTTTCGCGTACACACTATCAGTTCTGTTGGGCGTCAGGCAAAGAAATTCTACTACTCTCAGAAAATTGTGTCTTTTTTATTTTGAGGCTATTTCCACCATGAATCGTGCTATTTCTTATTTTACATTACTCACACGAGCTTTTTCTTATTTTGTTTGCACTTTTTCCACTAATTCGGTATAAAAATTCGTTTTTTGTTCCTTGAATGACGGCTCATGAATGAAATTGTGTACACATCATCGATCAAGCACCCAACAAACCGAGGGTTGTCCGCAGTATCAAAAAATTTTGTGAGTAGCAGTTGTGAGTGACAGCCCATCATTCAGCATGTACACATTATCAGTTCTGTTTGATATCCAACATGGCTGACACTCAGGTTTGATAATGTGTACCACGCTTTATGCCTGACGAATGACATTGTGGGGATTCTGAATAATTACACTAGTCAACAATATTAAAGGAACACATTTTTTTCAATTTTTCTTTGCGTTTTTTGAAGAGCTGTATCTTTGTGACGAGTGGTCGTTCTGAGTTGAAATAAAAAGCATTTTACAGCTTTATGTTTTTGTTTCGAGATTTGTTTGCAAACAAATTTTTTTGAAGTACCGTTATTGCGTTATTGCAAAAAATGAGACGAGACAACTAAATTATTTTTTTTTATTTTTTTTGAAGGTCCTCATTTCTATGGATAATTTTTTTTGAGTCAATTAAATGTCATGATCAGATACCTTGTTTATTCAGCTTCAATTCAGTTTTTTTGTTGTTGTCGTACGATTTTTTTTGACATGGTTTATCTGACTTTGAATGAAAAAAGATACTTTTAGCCTTTATTACCAATATCTCAGCAAGTAATGATGTTATAAAAATTTCAAAGACAGTTTTGGAAATTTGAAAAAGCGTTTTACAAGATTTTTTTATGATTTTGTAGAAATTATTTTTTTTTACCGTTCACCGTTAGTTTAAAAAAAGTACTAAAAACCGACGTTTTGTGGTCTTTTCGTAAATCTTTTTTTTTCGTTGCAAATATTGATTGCGTGGCTTGCGTTGGTATGCAAATTTATAGACTTTTAAATCATCAATATTCTTGTAAATTTTCAAATTGATTCATCGAACCGTTTTTCCTCACCAAAACTTCAAAGTCTTTCAAACCAGGTAAAGGAACAAATTGTGGTGTTCCTAAACAATGCGAAGTTGTCATCAAAATGACAAGAAAACCGCAATTCCAGTGGATTTTTTTCACAGTTTTGCATTAGTTAGATACTTTTTTGAATGAAAATGAAAAAAAAGTTACATTTTTCAAAAAAAAAAAAAAATTAAAAAAATCAAGTTTTTTTGTTTGAAATTTTTTTTAAATTAATTTTTTTTATTTTTTTGTTTAATGTACTTTTTATTTCATTTCAATTCAAAAAAGTATCTAACTAATACAAAACTGTGAAAAAAAATCCACTGGAATTGCGGTTTTCTTGTCATTTTGATGACAACTTCGCATTGTTTAGGAACACCATAATTTGTTCCTTTACCTGGTTTATAGATATATAGTTAATTATGTATTTAATTTGTATGATTGGACGTCACGTTATTTGTAAAATAATATAATCGCCTACGCTTAGTAAAACACAAGTAAAACGACAAGGCACTAGAAATGACAGTTTTTGAATGCAACTAAGAGTTAAGCGTTCTCTTCGCTCTTCAATATTCTCACCACCTTAACGCTATTATTTTCATTAAAACGCCAAGCGTCGCTTCTAGAGACGTGTTATTTTAGTAAAACGATTAATAAGGGTGAATTTTATCTTTAATTCTCTCCCAAACCAACGCGAATTCGTAGCGAATCATTCACAATAGTACAAAATATGACAAATTCGCGTTGGTTTGGAGGAACATTTATTCTCATTCAGCAAACGAAATAAAAGTTGAGAAGCTTGCAAGTACTAAATTGTTTTTTGAATTGTTGAACAGCACCGAAATCGCAATTTTAGTCGCGTCACATGAACTCTTTCGTACGACCACATTTGTATCTTTCCGCATATTATAGTTCTAACTTAACCTTAAATTTAAAAACTTCCGCCTCACTTGGCCATCTCTCTCTTTTCAAGAGATGAGAATTAGATAAAAAAAAGAAATGTCAAAATGAGTCGCCTCACGTCTGAACACCGTCAAAGGAAGCGCCAGTAACGCATGTGTAACCACCCTTATCTGTTGTACTAGATTTTTCATTGTGAATGAAAGAAAACAAGGTCATAGATTTTAATATATACCTAGATGGCCAACATAGGATCTTTTGTACAAAGAAAAAGTGAAGCTTTGCGACCATTTTGTTGGAGGCAAAAAATGTAAACAATCGAATTAAATGCCTTAGTGGTTTCTCTAAATAAATTTTTATATCTTGGAATTTAGAAAAGGTAATAAAAAGGTTTTGGTATCCAATGAAATTTATTTTTGCCATCTCTTAAACGGTAATAAAATTATATAGCTACGTTTAATATATTTTGAGATATTTACATTTAACTTCTTGCGAGAATTTTTTTCTTAGTCTTGCTTTTGGGCACTGATATCTTTTAAAACTCTGTGATGACGTGTACATTTTTTGGTATCAAAAGAAAGCTTAAATTGTTGGCTTTAATTGCAGATATAATTTATTGTCATTTCTCAAATAAATATGACAAAAATACCATTTCCACTTGTTACTGTTTTTGCGCGCATAGACACTACCAGAACTAGGTATTTTAATATTTTTGCAATCTTGCACACCTTAAAATCACGTTTCATAAATAAAAACACCAATTTAACAATTAAAAATACTTTATTTTAGAAAAAATCTCCTCTGCAAAAAGTAAACAACACACCAAACACAATAGAATTGTTGTTGTAAATGCCTCCAATAAAATGGTGGCCGAGCTTCACTTTTGAAGGCGAAGTTGGTTATCTAGGTATATATTAAAATCTATGAACAAGGTTGAGTGCGAGTGACATGGATATATGTGTACATTTCTTCCACTTGGACTCTTCTTGCCGAAAAATGTAAACAAACAAATTTCCCCATTACGAACACTTTGTGAGTGCGAGTATAAATGAAAGAGAAACAAAATCTTTCCCCTTTTTCGTAACGCTTTAAGCCACGCCCAAAATCGAGTTTACCCGCCGTATTAGATGTTTCACATCAAAAAGTGTTTATTTTGAGCAGAAGGGAGTGCCCCAGAGAGTAAAACACTTTCCTTTGCTGATAAATTCAATCCAAGAAAATTTCTTTGGGCAGAAATTCTTTAGTCAGTCAAATGCGAGGTCAGGTCAGATGTAATTAGCACAAGAACACCTTTGGCGGACTGACAATTTTCTCTATTTCAAGAATATCAACAAAAATTTTGTAAAAGCAAAGGGCCTATTGCAAATTAAGTTTGTTAAGTTTTGAAAAAGCTCACTGCTGTTTTTTAAATGCAATTACGGGGTGACGTGAATTAACGCCAAACGAAATAAGGCTGAAATTCAAAAATTTGGTCTTATTACGTTTTCAAAAACGAATTAAGACCAAATTTTAAATTTGTTTCTTTTTTTTTTCATTTATGAAACCGAAATAAGACCAATTTGGCTTTATTTCGTTTTCAACTTATTTTATATTTTCAAATAATTCTGCCGAAACTGAAATTTTTTACTTGACATAAGGAGGGTAATGAAAAGAAGTTTAATGGTAGGATAAATTCAAAGTTTCCAGATTATTTAAATGCACCCAACCTCGCACCCACCCGAAATCCTATGCTGATCCCAAGCAGGGAGGTTGCATACCTCACTGTTTATTCACGAATTTTTAAGTTTCACAGACCTAATAAATCCTCTCCTTTATTTGGTTTGTGAAATTTTAAAATTCACGAATAAAAAGTGAGGTATGTATGCTTGAGCTCGCTATAGGATTTGGAGTGGGTGCGACCTTGAGTGAATGCAAAGTTTCTTTTGCATTTAAGGAATCTGTATTTAATCAACTTTAAATAATATAGCCGAAATAACGATTCTCAAGAAATATTTAGCCTTAATTCTATTTTCGCATTGCAATGAAGCCGAAAAACTGGTTGAGATAGATTTGGTTTTATTTCGATTATTTTGTTGGTGCTATTTCCATCGGGCATAAGAAATAACACCAAATTGGCGTTATTTCATTTTTGAGATGGAAATAAAGCCAAATTCAAAATTTGGATATATTTCGTTTGGCATTATTTCACGTCACCCAAATACGGGACTTAAAACTGTTGAGCAAAGAAATCCTGTAATGAATGGCGACGTCAATTCGAAACATCCCAGAAACGTTGAAGAGAATGGATGTTTGGTTGATGTTTAAAATGGGCTCCACTCGTTTCTGCTCAAGAGACAATCGTATAAATCTGTAAACTTAGAATTTCAAAAAGCTGTTGGTAGTTTAATGCTTCAATATGAACGTTAAGTTATGTTTATATTCTTTTTATTTAAAAAATGACTTTTTTGCCTTTTCAAGGATTTTATTTTGCCTTTTTAATAAAAATTAAAACAGCCAGAAAGACTGTACTGGGGCGTATACGTACTTTTTCTAGAATTTCAAAATGTGTTGGAAGTTATAAATTGTCTCTTTTTGAATATGCAAGTTGTAGAAGTTATTGTTCATTTTGAGTTGGAGAAAATAATCTATGATTTTTGTTTCTTCTTCAAAATTATACACATAATTCAATATAAATAAAATAACATAATGAATGGCCATGTACAAAGTAGCTGTTGATTATGATTCATTACCTCAAATTTTATTAAAACTCTCTGCGAGCTGGAAATTCATTCTATCAATAGTAAGATCCATAATAGTAAAACAAAATTCTTTGTCGATTCAATTTATGTCTTTTTTGAATAGACTCTCGCAATTAAAAGATCTTTTCATATCAATAAATCATCTGTGAAATTGCCAAAACATTTAGGTACCAAGTTAAAACTAAGTTTCTGTTTACTCACGCACAGACAAACATACAGACTTACATTTTTTGCAACTACCGAAAAACTCAGTTTGCATTTACATACTGTCAAAAAACCAAATTACACAAAAATATCCCTAAATTTATACAAAAAAAATAATTTTAGAAGCACTAAGTTGCTGAGTGGTTACGACACCGAAAAATATTGTTATAACACTGTACATATATACAGGTATTTCTAAAAATTCTAAGCTATTGGATCATAAAAGCATTTGCGTGCGATTCAGTTGTACACTTTATGTTGTACTAAATTTTCCAAAAAGACAATTACAATAATTTCTCTAAGGTATACATAAAAGTTTTATTAAATTATTATGATGAATAAGGATCTTAAAAAAAAAACACGAAACCAATACTTGTCCTATAAAGTAAAATAAACATAAACCGGAGCTAGTGCAGATTAAAAAAAAGTATAACATGCAATAGAATTGTCATAAAGGAATCACTGGCACAGAAATGCGGCCTTGTGTTGGTTTTCCGCTGAATAGAATGAATAAACATGACTGTTTGACTTCTTAAAGGATTGGCTTTTGGTTAAGTCTTCAATAATAATTATTATTTGTCAATGTAATATTTTAGACAGAATAGAAAAACAATGATATCAACCAAGAGACTTTTAGAAACAAGTCTTGTTTAACTTTAAATAGGCTAAATTTCCTTGAAATGAAGTCGACAGACTTTATTAATGTTTAACTTATAGTTCATTAAGTTAAATCCAATAAGGCCATGATACTGCATTTACAATTTTGGTTTATGATACATATGAGTTTGGGTAAACCAACATAATCATTTCAAGACTAATGCTAGATTTTCACGACTGACAAAACACTATTGTTTCAACCAATTTAACATCCATTTCGTCATAAAACACGATTATGGCAAAAATTGAGCAGAAATAATAGCATTTTGTCAGTTGTGTATATCCAGCATAAGTTTTTATAGTAGTATGGATAAGTGAACAACCACCAGCTTGAAAAAACGGTCACTTTGTTTCTATTTAATAACTCGTTCAATATCTTTTGACACAAAATTACCACCTAACTAGCTAATCTGGCATCATAAGATTTTCATTGTGGCGGTGCTATTTTGAAAGTCTGGGTCAATGTTCTGTAACTGCCGAAAACTTTTCCATTTTTTTTAGTTACTGTTCAAAATATTTAGCCTATTTAGACCACCTTGTATTTAAAGAGATCTAGTTATGAACTGTTATTTTTTTCAAAAAATGAGTTTTTCTTCAAACGAACGGACCTAAATAGCACAATATATTTTATGTATTTATTTTTGTATTGGTTTTTTTTTTTCAGATCCTTGTTTCACCAGTTCTTGCTGGTCTCGCAGTCGCCATTGGTGTTCCGATTCTCCTATTTTACGTTTACGGTGTCGTTCCAGTATCCCTTTGTCGGGCCGGTTGTGGCGTTTCCACACGAGATGGCTTCAAATTTGATTTCGATGGTGAAGAAGAAGAAATTCAAGAAATTCAAATGCGCAATCAAAGTGATGGTGCAAGTGTTGATGCTGTCTCAAGAATTGGAGCTACAAGTATTGGGGAAGTTAGTTTGAGTGTAGCTAGTGGTAGTCATATTGGTGTATCAAGTCAGACAACTACATTCGGTGTTTCGCATGCATCGAATCGTGAATCGACAACAGCATTAGCTGGTAGTATCACCGGTCATAGATTAGAAGTTCAAGCCGATGTTAGTTCATCGGAAACTGCTTCAGCTGTTACATGCGTTAGCGAAAAATCTGGCAATACCTTAAACGATACTGCCTCAACTAAGGCACTGGCCGGCTCTATACTTAGTTATAAACAGGTTGGTAAATTACTTCATTATGTGTATTCAAAAAATTAGTAACTTTTTTTTTGTGTATCTTTTTAGCAAATGGACTCTTCAAATGTAAGTGAAGATGGCGTTTCGGAACGAGTACGTTTCGATAATACTGTCTGCTATGTTATTGATGGAAAAAGAGACTGTTCAGATGTTTGGTATACAGCACCATTAGATCAGGTAAAATTAACAACTAGTTAGCACTTGGCTAAGGAGGGCTTTGTCAATACGCAAGCTTAACAAAAATAGCACATGGCCTCACTAGTCAACTGATTAATCCAAAAGTAATATTGTCCAATTTTTGTGGACTAAAAGCTATTATAACTGATATTTTGAATCAACAATTCAACGAGTCCAATTAAATAGTATTCTATCTGGCGATTTGTTTCGTTGTCACTCAGCTCATTGACTAACCGAACGAAAACTAAAAGTCGTGCGTGTGTCTTGTAGGAGCGGCAGTAGACGGAGAACGGGCACCTCACCTTTAGACCAGCTATTGTCGCCTCTGCGGTGAATACGACCGTCAGTGACAACGTTAGAACGAACAAAAACAACTGAACGACGCACATGTTGCTTGTAGGAGCGGGAGTAAACGGAGAATGGGCACCTCGCCTATATACCAGCTATTGTCGCCTCTGCGGGAAACACGAGCGTCAGTGAGTTGCTTCGGCCACCTCTCCCTTAGATTGGTAAAATCCTCTTGAGGATAGGGACAGCCCCTTCGACTCATTCAGCAATCCTGACCAAACAAACGGACACAGACGCCAACCACTGACCTATCAAACTCATATACCAGACATTGCCACATGCTCCTACGGGCCTTGTGGGGGAATGATTTCTCAAGTAGGCGTAAAGGAAAGATCACGCCTTTAAAAGGCGTCTTCCTTTCCTCAACCAGGTGATTATGTGACGACAGACATTTCTTCAAGGACTAAGAAATACCGACCGACTTTTCAGGCTATAGCCTGCTGAAATTCATCAACACCCTTAACGGGCTTGAATTGACATGGGAATTATAAAAGGTTTCATTTCATGTGGGTCAAAATCTTTGGGGTATCACAATGGATCTACATTGATCGAAAATGTGACGGTAACAAGATCAACTGTCAGCCCATTATCCTTACCTATCCTAATTTGCTGAAATCAGTGAGGTATAATTGCTGAACCACTCTACACTGCATCTAACTTACTCTCATTTAACGCAAAGTTAACTTAACACTGACAAAGTGGTATGTAGGGCCAGTTGTACAAATATTTAATCCGTGGTTCGGCAATTTTAACGCACTGAGGTTACTATAACACACTTGAACCCTGGACCACCGTTGAACCTCAGTATAATTCCGTCAAAATCAGCCAGTAAATATTTTTGAACCACGGACCAAAATTTGAACCACGTTTGTACAACTCAAACTTAATGTAATAAATCTTCCCTGTGGCGAAAACAATGAGCAAAAAAACACGTCGTAATTTTTAAGGCTTTTCTGTAGTAAATAATTCATGCTGCACTATCAAGTTAATACACAAATAAAAATAATATTTTCATTAACTTATTTTTGTTTCTATTTTGCAGGATCCTGGAGCAGACAAAGCCAGTGTCGGTAGCAGTCGTTCATTTCGCAGCTCTGAACGTTCATACCGCGAAGAACTAGACCCAAATAATTCAGCATCAACTGGCAAGCGCCTAGCTTTATTTAATTCACGGCATGCCAAACTCAATGCAGCTACACATCGAACTTTATCCCTAGATTCGAACACAGGATCAAATAACATACCCGAAAATGTTAGTCTCGAACAGCAAGCTGAAGAGGAAGATAAGGCTGCCTCATCTGTTCCTGATATTCCCACACACGATGAATTACCCACCAAAACTGGTTCCCCTCCTAAATCCTCCACAAAGAACTCTACACGAACATCGATTCTAAGAAATTTGTTCTTTGCTCAAAAAGATAATCACAATAATGCCAATATTAATAATAATAATAATTGCAACACGAACAGTAGCAGCAAATCAAACAAGGATCATTTAGATGCTGAAAGTAGTGCATAGGTTAAATAAAATTATAATTGTATGAAACCTAATGAAGAAATATTACAATTCACACTCTCTTGAGATAACAAAAAAGAAAATATTCATACATACATGCTTCATTAGATGTTGTTGTCGTATAGGTAGATAGATTTCAATTCAATTTTTATTATAAACTAATAACTATTGTGTCTAATCGTTCAGCATACTATACTCAAACTGTACTACAACACTTAAACTTTTTTTAATATAAAATCCTGTAACTTTATACTTATTTTTTTTCCTGATGTTACCCAAATTACTTTAAATTCCTTATCCATGGCATTTTTTTTTTAGTTAACTGCTCGCTTTAAGATATTTCTTTAAATTTTGTTTCTCACTAAGCAAAAAAAATTCTATGTGCCAAAACTTAAAAAAAAATATTCAGTTCAATTTTCTGCATCCCGCAGGGAGCAAAGTTTAATCTTTATTTGATGTTCTTAAGACTGAATTAAAAAAAAAAACTTTATTAAGGTTATCCATCAATGTCGCCCTTAAAATGTACTCGTATAAAAAGCGACTCTTTGAATGATGTTGAAACAATTTTTTTTTACACCATATACATATTGTTAAAGTTTGTTTATTTTCGAGAAGAATAATAAATAAAATATTGTTCTTACAAAATGTTGTGCTTAAATCGCGCAAGTTTTTTTTTTTCAAAAAAATAAAATAAAGTTGTATTTAAGATAATATTGTCGCTGTGTATTTGTATCTATTGCATAAGTTTTAAAAAATGAATGAAATTTAATTCACATATTATTACAATTAATTATATTAATTCTTCAATGGAAAAAAACCTGAATTTCAAATGTGATTTTAGTTGGAATCGAATTACAAATGTAAGAAAAAAAATGCATTATTTAAAAAAGCATTGCTTAGTTAGTTCTTTTGTTTAATAATAAGTAATAATACGTATTAAAAGAAAAACACACAACAGCTTATTGAACCACTTATATAAAAATAACACATATAGCTATAGAAATAGTGTTTTAAAACCAATTAAAATTAATAGAACATTTTTAAAAGCATTCATAAAAACATGTTTTTATTTACCTTTTTTATCTGATACAGCCTTGTAACAATATCGTTAAATTTATGAAACTATCATAAATTTAATGTTGATATTGCAGAAATATTAATAATTTTTAAAAGGAAAACAAACAGTTAGGACGTTATAACTAGTATTTCTTCTAGATTTTTTGGGATGGGCCGATTCGGCTGTGGAACAAGCTTCATTGAGGTCAAAATGCTTCCCGGGTTTGCATTTGGGCCCAGAGGCATGTACCATTAAAAGACAAGTTTGATGGTGTAACAAGAAAAGTACAGAAATAAACTTAACTTTATATGAAACTACTTCTTATAAACTCAGATGATTGTTTTTGATTCCATCGCTTTATGTATAGTATAACTGTTTGCACATATACGAGTAATAATAAATGTCCAGAACATGTCAGTTTTTATAAAACAAATACAAGTACTAGTGTCTACAAGAATAAAAAGCAACGTATTCCACTTTTCAATAAAAAAAAAAGTTAGTGATGCAGTTTTACACCATTTTTAAAAACCTATCTTTGGCTGTATTCAAAAGCTTCAAAAGTTTAGTTATTCCAGAGTTATATTGATTTGAATATAAGTTTTTGAATCAAACCCAACTTATTACTCAGACATTTTTGAATGAAAACAACTCTATTCCCCTTTAAAATCAAAACAGCTCTATTCCGCTTTAAAATCAAAACAGCTCTATTCCAATGCCAATTTCATATATTTTGTCAGTTAAAACGAATGCATTACCAATTTGGGACAAAAACACAAAATTACCAATAATACCCACATGCACCCATAGAAGCGGTGCTTTAAAATACAGATTATTGAAAACAGCCGATTTATAATATTTTTCAAATGGTTTCTACAAAATAAAATATAAAACTTGAACCGAATAATCTCTTTTTATTTTCAAAAACAATCTTACATACATATGTAATTCCGTAAAGAGAATTTCAAAACGCATCTATTCCACATATTAACTTTCAAAACAACACTTATCTAGACATTTTGGCTGCCAATGAAAAACGTATGCGTAAAGGATTAAAGATCTAAGAAAAACCAAAAAATTAGTGTCTAGATTGTTAAAGGCTACGCCTTCAAAAACTTTTTTTTGAATATCTCAAGACTAGAAAAAGTGGAATTAGTTGCTTTTGATTCTAATAGACACAATTACCCACTTTGGTCATATTTCGAAAACAATAATATGTTTCAAAAATTTTTTGCAAAAAAAATGTTAACCTTACAGAACCCTATCGTGCTCACTTAAAAATCGTCTAGCTTTGAATGGGAGTTTTTCGAGTTATGAGTCAAAAATGTGTAAGAATATAACGTTATCAAACCATGGCCTTGACCATATTATGATGAACGATGCTGTGCTTAGTGAAGTGAGGACAAAAGGATACGTGTGGCTGTAAAATTGCATGTAACATGTGTTTAATTCCAGACTATAAACTTGGTGCAAGCACATTCAAGTTGTTATTGTTCAATAAAAAATTTATCTTGATTTGCTTTATGTTAAATCATAAAGTGGCGTAATGTGTGTTTACTGAAACTATTCCTCCGCAGACGGGCGGAGGGCATTGTGATCAGAGAATATCAAATAAAGAAGCCAATCCTTCGTACGTTTCACCCCCCAAAACCCATTTGTTTACATTGTTGTATTTGTGATTTCATTTTGTGTCGAAGAAATATGTGAATTGCAACAACAACAAGACCTGTGCTCAATGATGTGCTGAATGACTAGTTGATTCTATGTGTGCGTTTTGCACTGCTTTTCACTTATACTTTGCAAATCTAATACATCAGCTGTTCGCTTCCAGCTTGTAGGCAAATCAAATTGACAGCTGAGGATTGACTTCTTTATTTCATATTCTCTGATTGTGATCTTTAAGAAAAAGTATTTTTCATTGTTTTCCAGTGATGGTCTATATTGTGAGCAATTTGATAGCTCAATATCATAAGTCCACTCTTATTCATGTTGTCTTTTGGCAGCACCATCGTAATATAGTTTTTATAAGAATCAGAGATTGATATTTTATGGGTTGCCGATAAACCAGTAGAATGCTTAGCAACATAATTAGGTTTGTTCGTTGTTCCCTGCCCCAGGGCGCACTGGGGAATGTCATTCAAATGTCAAAAAACTGGGGGCTGCTTGGGTTTTGATTTCACATCGAACACCTCTGCTACTTTTTTATCATAACAATTTTAAGTTACTAAAGTACTATTTTGTGCAGCTTCAAAATCTTTATGCAGGCACTAAATTTCCAAATATTTTTCTAAGCATTCCCTTTATTAATATATAAATTAATAAATAGTAACAAAATAGTATACAAAACATTTCACATTTACCATTTATTTCGCCATACAAATATGCAAAGTTAATTCTTTTCTTTTGACATTCAACTCTTACCAACAGCTGATTTCAATTTCACAGCTCTGATTTCTTTCCCCGAGAAAAAACCTGGGGTGCGTGAGAGCGAATTCAGTGCTCGCCCCGAACACACATCGAACACAGTGCACATAAACTGGGGTGAAAAAAGTTTCACATAAAACACATGAGAGCGAGTTCAGGGCGACCCAGTGCGCCCCAGTGCTGACAGCGAACAAACCTATTAATTTTCCAAAACTCTTGGAATATTATAACCGTTTATGATGATACATTTTCATGATTTTTTACTATTTGACCAATACCTAAATTCCGTAAAATTTCATTAACATTCTGAAAAATTTTAAAATAGTAATTGAATTTCTACCGAAGAAAAAATTCAATCCTGTGAAAAATTTATTCACGATACCATACCATTTGAGGAAAACTCTGCGACGAAAACACCTGCACCTTCTGCCTTGTGTGCGGTTGTCTATTGAAATAAACGTGAGCTACACACAAGTCGCAATAAAGCTTGGTACGAATCTATTACAATGGCTTGGCCGTACAACTTAAACTCAATCATTTCACAAACTAATTTGATCTTTGAAAATTAAACCAGTCCAGTTAACGGGTAAACTCGAACACTGTACCAGAGTCAATTGAATGATTCCGTTTGAAATCAAACATTGAAAGTTAAATGCACCGGCTGCAAACCTGAAAATTTCAAAAAAGTGATTTTAAAACTTTTTTAAAGTGCAAACCAGTTATACCTAAGCCCACAATTCAAACACAGCTTCAACAAAATAATTAATTTATAAATATCGAAATAAGTAAAGAAAAGCCGTTCTTTTAAGTTGTTGCTCATTTGTTTATTATTTTTTAACATTGCTTTAAAAGATCTTCTTTTGCCAATAATATTTAAGAAATAATAAAATATAATAAAGGTAAACAATTTAGTAAACTATATTGTTAACCTATAATTTATATAATATCAATTTAAAAACAACATAAACACATAAATTATATGTATGACAGTTTATTAATAAATTGAAATATATTTTATAAAAAATCAAAAATATTAGCATTAATATTCTACAATGATAATGCATATTATTATATCCATGGCGGTCGTGAAGAACCAGGTAAGTCGAGATACCTGAAGTGAGTTTTTATTTCTTTTAAAATTCTAAAATAAATATTTAACAATATTTTACAAAATTTTACCCTTATCTAATGCTTTCCCAAAATATTCGACAAAACATGATGAGCACTCGTTTTGACATTAGTTAGATATGGTAAATGCTATTAAACATAGACCCCGACCTTCTATTTTTTTTTTAAGTTTGAGTTACCTGGTTCTTCACGACCGCCACGGATATTGTCTAATAAGTTTCTCTTCCTTTTTTGTATAAAATAAAATTCGACTGTAATAGTGTTTACTAAAAATAAGATTTGTTTTTTTTTTACAAAAGCTATTGGAAACAAAAGGTGTGATAGGTCAGTTCGGTTTTTATTAAGTTAAAGTCAGCGGCTCCCAATCTTTTTTAGTCGCGGAGCACTCATCAGGTGAAAAAACTCCTCCCGAAGCACTTCCTTGCGTGTATGCAGTTTCACAGTTATATGTAAAAATTGCAACGAAGTATAACATTGTGCCAATTTGTTCTGCGTAAAGCTGCGTTTAGACCTTCGGTTTTATCGTCCGTGAAGGTTGTTCATTGTTGCTCGTACGCTGTAGATGGTAACACCGAACACGAACCACGAAGAAACTCAAAGCCTTTTTGAATCTTCGACGAATTTTGCTCATTGTAATAATAAAGTTCGCGAAATGAAGAACGAAGGCCTATATCAACTTCATGCTGGTTTATCTGGTTTAGTTTGTGACAACTGCCATTGCAGCTGTATATTGGTTTAAAACTTTGTTTTCCGTAATATATGTATTTGAGTGGTATTCTTCCGGAAAATAGCAATGGGAGCTTTCGAGCAAACGTACCATGTGAATATAAAACTCATTTAAATTATAATCGGGAAATTCCAGATCCATTTCCTCTTTAAATTTGTTGACCATTTGGAAGCTGTATTTATCAATAAAGCCCCAAACTGGATTTTCTTTTTAAATGCTTCTACTACTAGGCATCGAAAACAATTATTTCTCTGAAGTGATACACTCAAATCATTTTGTTTTTAAATATCAGCTAGATACGCCAATTTCAATGGCCAAAGCTCATTACTCCAACCTGTCGCCAAACCCCAAAACAAAGTTGTCTACAATCATGAAGTTTCTGATTGCAGCTTACATTTCGGAAAGCCACGCCAGTGTTTTGCCGCGGGAAAGCCACCTTATTTCTGCATGAAGAAGTTAAGATGTATACAGACTTACTATGCCCATGTCAGCGTACTAAAGTATACTTTAAAAAGCCTTGTATTCTAAGGTCGTGGATTTATGTTTGCCACTTGTTTGTGTGTATTGATTTCTTTTAAATTAACAGGCATTTTCACGTTCAGACCTCAGCAATCTCAGTCTCGCGAACATGATTCCTCAACAAAATTTCTCAGTTTTGCTGTCGAACTCTAAGAAATTTTGGATCCACTTGCTCAGTCTTTGACAGAGCGAAATTTGCTGAGGTTTCTGAAATCTCATTTTTCTGATAATGTTTATATCTCAAATGGTTAAGTTAGCAACATTAAATAGTTGAAATGGAACTTTGGTGTATTTTTTGATATTTCCGAGGAGCATATGGTGGTTCTTCGCAGAGCACCAAGTGCTCCGCGGAACACACTTTGGGAAACCCGGAGTTAATTAATGCAAGCCGCATCACCAAGTTGTCGAATTGTATGTCTCAATATAAGTCTAGTTTATGGTTGATCTTAAAGTATTCAGAGAGTTTAAAATTATTTTGAATACAATTTCTTGTTTAATGAATGTTGGCAAAGCTAGAAGAATACTGAAGTGCACCGTAAGCTTAAGTTAAAATATACAAAAACCGTCTGTTCCTAAGTTCATTTTAAGTCGAAAAATGTATGAGGTAATTTTCTCGCTTTCACCTTGTTTTTGAGTTATGACGGTTCTTATGCTTTTTGGTCCCATTTCAGTTAACTAGCTCATGTTTGCCAATATGCGGCGGACTCTAAAATTCTCTTTTTTTCTACTTTCATGCCATTTTATTAAAAATAATACCTTATTGAATATATTTGTTTTCTTTTTTTTACTGCGAAACCCAACTTATTTTCTTAAAATTATATTAGAACAACTATACTCAATAACATATTATTTTGAATGAAATGATACCAAAGAAAAAAAGCAATTCAAAAATTAAAAAGAGTGTTTATTATTAAATTGCGGGAAAACCGTTATTCACAAAAAAAAAATCTTGTTTTAATGCTATATCCGTCGCAAATTGGCAAAGCTATACGTAGTTTAGTTTTGTATGGGACCCAAATTCATAGAAATCGTAACTCCAAAACAAAGCGAAAACGAGATAATTACTTCAGTAAATTATATCCTTATTCGTGACCTTTTTAGTAATATAGTGAATTCCTAAGTGAGCTGGAGGTCAGTTTTTGTTTTTATTTTTATAAAATTGTGACGTTTCGGGCAAAACAAAACAAATATAACTGTTATTTGTGGATATTACTCTTTTAAAATTGTAAGTATCTTCAATTTTATGTTTAGATATCCAATAGGCTAGATTTTTAATAAATTTTTTTGAATATATAGGTCTGAAGAAGGGTGTAACCACGCCCGAAACGTCACAATTTTATAAAAATAAAAACAAAAACTGACCTCCAGCTCACTTAGGAATTCACTATAATTACTTCAGTCTTTCAACTTTAAATGGCCTATAGTTTTCGTCTGCGATGGTAACTGTGAAACACCCGGATTTTGAATCATTCCACAGTTTCATTCAATTTTAAAATCATCTTAATGTTCATTGGCCAACCTTTATTTTCTAAATTCCATATAGATTTTTGTGCCACAAAGAGTTTTGATTATAGCTGTTCCGAGCCTTCCTCTTTTGTTTTCTTATTCATATCATTCATTTAAAAGAACTGAGAATATTTTTAAGTGGAGTATCTGAGTTTGGGTAAGTATTTTGGGAACATATCACCAAACCAAGGCCCACAGTACACATATTAAAGGTAATATCATTAGAGTTTTGATTTTTGTTTCTTCTGCGCATATATCAAAATTTGTGTCAAATGTCAGTATTTGTTGTTGTTTTTACGTGTATTTAAGTCAGCACGCTCCCAGCCATTTTTATTTCTGACAATTTTAATTTTAATTTGTTGTTGTTTTTACGTGTGTTTTCTTCCTCACACTCACAGCCATTTTTTATTTTCGACTGACAACCTGCGCAGTATAATACCTTAGATTTGTGTACTGTGACCAAGGCCATTATGAATGATGTAATGGATTATAGCTACACTGCAGGCTACAGCCTAATTTTATCGAAATATAACTTCAACACTGTCCGACAAAATCATCATTTCAACTTTTTTTCAGTGGAAACTCGGATTAGTCTTGGGTATCGCTATGCAAGTTCGTTGGTGTCTCTTCTGTACTGATCCAGCCCGCAGACGAAGGCTAAAAACTAATAAATTATTACTCAAAGAGAAATGAAGGTACATATTTGAAGAATTCAAAAAGAATTTCAAAGGAAAATATTCATATTTTAGAATGAACATACAAATTAATTTGAAAAAAAAAATTATTTGATGAAAAAATATAACTCCAAATTCGCTCCAAAAAGCAACGTGCAAGAGAAATTCTAAGATCGAATTCCATTAAGCGCATCAAACACCATCATCAGGCAAGTATATCTTCGTTTAAAAAACAATTACAATTTTGTCACACAAAGTAGTTAATTAGTGCCTTAGAATAAGTTTTCGGAAACAGTAAAAAAAACATAAATCTTCAACTAGCGCTTGAGTCCAAATGCGTTGTTGCAGAAAAAAACCTTAAACAGAGATTTGTTGAAAAGTGTTTACTTTAAATCGTATTTTGATCAAATTTACGAATAATTGATAGTTTACGAGTCATAACTGAAAAACTTTCAAAAAATGCATTTTTGCATAACTGTATGCATTTTTGTACATATTGTTTTTTTCATGATTCGGATGCAGCACCCCCGAAATCATAAACCAGGAAAATATTAAAACTACCCCAATAGACTAAGAGCCCACAGCAGATTTTGGGTGTGAGTGATAGCAAAAAAAGAAGTATAGGCGTTGAAAGCTTCATTAAAGGCTATTCAAAAATCAAAGTCTTGCAGTCCACAAGTGGGGCCTTTGCGAGAAACAATGCATCGAAAAAAATATGCATGCAACTTCGAAGATAATCGTGTTAGCCAAAATTGGTTTTCACCCCTCCCAAGATAAGCTCCGCGGTTTCCATATCACGGAATCTGAGATCATCTGAGTGTTTAATTTGCCCTGCCCGACTGCTGTTTAAAAACCGTTTTTTATTTAGAATTTTGAGACTACAATGGTCTCAGATTCCGTGATATGTGATCCGAGAAGCTTATCTAGGGAGGAGTGAAAACCAATTTCGGCTAAAACGATTATCCTCGAAGTTGCATTCATATTTTTTTTTTTTTTTGATGCACTGTTTCTCGCAAAGGCCCCACTTGTGGACTGCAAGACTTTGATTGTTTGAATAACGTTTAATGAAGCTTTCGACGCCTATACTTCTTTTTTTGCTATCACTCACACCCAAAATCTGCTGTGGGCTTTCGGTCTACAAAGTATTGCTTGGTAAAATCCCAAGATGACTGAACTAATATTATTTATAGATTTTGTATTAAAAAAATTATTTAAATCCAATCAGCAAATAATGAAATAATTCAAAATCATAAATAGCATTGTAGAGGAGGTATTAATACATAGTGGCCTAGTGTAATTTGTTTTTTATTTTATTGTATACCGTTTCAATTTAAGCACACAAACAAAATTTTCTCAAAATCGTAGGAGTCGTTTCCGAGAAAAATAAGATTTTCTCCTACGGTTTTCTAATATAATGTATGTATGTAGGAAGAAGGTACCATTGTTTGCCTTAACCCTAGAAGACTAATCATATTTTTTAGTACATAAAGACTAATCATTCGTCGAATCGACGACGCAGTGTTTAAACCCGATTTGCTGCAAAAGTAATTGACAAATTCTTGTTATTATCAATAACTTATTCTCTTTGACCCTTTTTTGTAATAAAACACGATTTTTTACTTTTATGTTTCACATACATAAGTCTTCTTTTTTCTTATTTTCTATAGGAACACTTGTTTTATGAGATCTTTTTTTCTTAATTTTTTTTTTTATAAAAATAATTAAAAATAATAATTCAAAATAACAAAAACGTAAACATTAATTCATAAAAAAACGAGTAAAAATAACAATAATAGTAAAAAAAAATTATTTGTACATTTGGTGCAAACTTCAATTTTGTGTTTTCCGCATATGTTTATATTGCACTCTGCACATTTGGATTTCGTTATACACCGTTTTTTTGAGGGACACATTATGCAAATCTTTCTTTTTTCGGGCTAATTTCAATTATGCTGTGCTCTGTTGAAGATTGATCATTGTTGGGAGTATTAAGTTGAATTTTAGTCCTGAGAGTTTTCAACACTAAAAGTTACATTAAAGCTAATGTTCGTCGTTTCGACGATTGATCGTCCCATTATTCCCTAAAAACCACCCTTACATAAGCACACAAGTCGCCAAGCTTCCGCACACAACAAGAACTCATGGATGACTAGAGCTACACGAAAAACGAAAGCGATTGCGAAAAAGGGTAAAAAGAAATTCAAGAAACAAAAAAATGCGTTCGTCGAATCGACGAACATTAGTCTTCTAGGATTAAAGAGTTTTCAGTTAAAAAAAATATTATTTTTTTATTTTTTTTTACAGTGTGAGTCAGATCTTCGTCTGTATACGACGTGTTTTCTTTTGACCCGAGCTAATTAAAAAGTTCTTTAGCCTTTACGAAAGAAAAAGCGAAATTCCGAAGAGGAATCGCACGCCAACTGAAGAAGACATGTCTTCTTCAAAAAATATTAAATTGGGTACCTAATAATAGTAATTATTGGAACCCACTTCAATGTTTGCCTGATACAGATATAACTGATGACACGTGCGATGACAATCTAACCCCAAAAAAATGTGTAGTGCCTCCTATTAAAGTGTTGCAAAAAAATTCCGAGTTTATTCATAAGCTTATGCATGAATTAAAAATTGAAAACTATTCGATTAAAAAAATTTCAATCGGAATTAAAATTGTTTGTGACAGCATTACATCATTCAATAATACACTTGTGGGACTTAAGTCTGCAAATTGTCAGTTCTTTTCTCACGATTTACAAAACAATAAAACTTTCAAAGTTGTTCTCTTTGGACTTGATGAAATGTCAACTGAAGTGTTAAAAAAGGAACTCAATTTAATCGGCCTGAAGTGTGTTGATATTAAAATGATATCTAAGCGTTACGAACACTATATAGATACGTTCTATATTGTTCACTTAGAAAATGCATCAATTCGCATGAGTGATCTCAGAAAAAACTTTAAATCCGTATTCAAAACCCAAATTAAATGGGAATACAAGCGTCGCCCTAAAAATAGTATTACACAGTGCAGAAATTGTCAGATGTATGGACATGGTGAGCGTAATTGTAATATTAAGACTTTTTGTTCAAATTGTGCGGGTAATCATAAAACATCCAACCGCAAAGCCTCTGATACAGTGCAATGTGCTAATTGTAACAAAAATCATAAGTCGACTGACCTAGGGATGGGAAAAACCGGCCGGTTAAAACCGAAACCGGTTATTTTGTTTCGATTAACCGGTTTGTATCGGAGATTTTTTTATCTCGGTTAAAACCGGCGTTTTTCCTTAAACCAAATAACCGGATAAAAGAAAACCGGTTATTTTCTTTGACGTTTTCAAAGCACTACCGAAATAAAAAATACAGAAAACTTCTTCGAAACAAGGATTCGTTGTCCAATGTGACTTGCTTTCGTTTGCAACCTGTAACATTTTTTTTGGTTAGTTATATTTTTGAACCGGTTTTGGGCCATATGAGGTGATCAATCGTTGTTCAGTTGAGTTTTAAAGGAGATTAAATGAATTGAAGAATAAATGGCTTCAGTATTTTTATTTCACAACAAAAAAGTTAAAAGACCGAAACACGAAAGTCCTATTTGAAGATATTAAACTAAAAGGTTCATATTTTTATATCAAAATTTATAAAAATGAAAGTACCGAGTTAAATTTTTTGTCAAAGCAACTCACCGAGCAGTTGGACAAAGTTCATTTCTGTTAGAAGTTAAAAGTGCAGAGTGAATTCAAACTTTACCTCAAACAGGCTTTATTGCGAAGATGCTTGGTAAAATTTATTTATTTGATTTAAATTTAAGCCTGATAAAAAACCTTTAAGAACGTTTTTTCTAAAAAAAAACCGAAAACCGGTTTTTTCGTCCAGTTAAAACCGCCAGGTTAAACCGGATGGAGAAAAACCGGAATAACCGAAAACCGGTTATTTCGAAATAACCGCCATCCTTAAGCCTAGTACGCTGCTGATGCGAAACGAAAAATCCCATACAAAAATGACATAACGAAATCATAAACGAAAAATTTAGTTTCACTTTTCGTTCTGCAGTACGCTGTTCGATGAACGAAATTGAAAATCGTTGCATATTTTTTGGAGAAGTCTACACTCTTTTTTCGCACACAATTAATTACCCAGGCCATTTATTGTGTGCGGAAAAATGACATTTGTGTTTTTTCGTGTGTATTTTTGTTGTTTCTTTCATTACAGCGTGGCTCTCTGTGCTCTTTTTTTCAGTTGCATTTGTTTTGAATTTTTGAATTGGTGTAACTGTCAATGAATATTTTTTCGCTGCGTTTTCGTAAGCATTTCGTTGTCTTGTTGGAGACCAACTAAATATTTCGTTTCGCATCAGCTGCGTACTAGGCTTTAGACTGACCGCAATTGCATAAAGCTAAGTATACAGTTCCTTGACGAAAAAAAAACTACATGTATTTCTTATGGGAGCGCTTTTTGCGAGAAAAAATTTTTTTGACGTTTAAATTTTTTTATCGAACTGTGAACTACCCAAAGAAAACAAATTTTATATTCACCACGATTTTTTTTTCGTACAAAACAATGTCACTGACATTCTTTTTCCGAAAAAAAAAAATGCGTTTGGCATTTGTGTTTGTTTTTCCATAGATCAGTCTCATTGAGATTTTTTTTTCGAAAGTGTAAACTGACGGCGAATAAAAAAAATATTTACACCACGGACATTTTTTCTTTGTGGAAAATATTTTTTTTCTCACCTCGAAGAATTTTTTTACTCAAAAGAACTGTATACTTAGCTTAAGCAGAGTAAAATTTTTGGAAATGAAGGAAAAGCTTTCTACCAGAAGCTCCCCACGATCAACTGTGGTGAAAGCTCCAAAATCATTTGAGTTATACCATAGACTAACTAATAATAAAGACAGGCCGCTTCATATAAAGAAAAAGGACCCTATTTGAGATTGCCTCCACTTAGATTGCCTCCACCTCAAACATGTTTTGTACTTGGCGAGAAAAGCTTTTGCTCTATATGAAGCTTTCAAGTTGCATCGAACTGAAATTCATTTCACCACTATCGGAAGTGTACCTGTTTTTGTTGTTGGTTTTTGGGTATTTTGTATTTTGTCTGTTTTTTTTTGCAATTAATGAAGGTTGTGAAGCAGTGGTGGTAGTTTTTTTGTCTTCATAGTTTGCTCAACTTAAATTTTGCTTGTGTGTGTGTACACTTCAGGTAGGTATATTTATTTCATTCTTGTCGATCTTGGCAAGAATTTTCGTTTTTGAAGGAAAAATTTGTTCTTTGGAGGATTTCTCTGTTTTCACGTTTGGGGGTGGATGTGAAGAATATATGAGGTTTTTGAAGCAATGGCAGACTTGGTGGCGGTTGTTTGTGTTTGCCATTTTTTGCTTTCATTTATCCTTTTTTGTGCGCTTGCTTGTGTTCTTTTGCATATACATTCATAAATATAATTTCGATCTTCTAGTAATGACATAAGAATTTTCGTTTTTGGTGGTTTCGAGGATTTCTATACAGCATTATAAAGGATTATTTGTTTATTTTATGTATTTATTTATTCAGTACCGAAATAAAAAAATGTTAAAAAAATACAGATGAATAACATACCTTTATTTGTTTTATTGCAAAAATAAGCTTACCGAGTTGAGAAGTATGTTGTATGTTCGCAAAAGATGTGTATAACATTCCAAAATAGCCATATTTTCACTCTAAACGAATTTGCACTTCTTATAGTAATTTATCATGTTCATTTGAATCATTATAATTTTAAAAATATAATCCTTGTTATATTATCATTGTTTTCATACCTCAAAAAAGAATTACTGAAGTTATAAACCATTTCCGGAGAGCTTATTCGTGATATTCCAAATCCTGTATTTGTACCTAGTTTGCAAAATTTTGGGTTGAGTAATGTTCAAAAATCGATATAACATCAGGTGGTTAACCTAGAAATATGTCTGATACACCAAAATAACCTGTTATTAATCAAAATTATTATAAAATACAAATTTTTAAAATCGTATTTAAAATGAGAACATTATTGTAAATGGAGTGAAAGTTTGCTTTTAAACCTTTCGAAACCTCTCAAGTTTCAACTACTCAAACTAAATGCAAATATAATTTTAACACGCTTTGAAAATTTAATATTTTTTCAAATTTCTTCAGATACCTAACTAATTTCTGAAAAACGAGGCAGCAATTCTCGACTTATAGGTATAGAATTTAATGCAGCGGGATCGACATTTTTTGTTTGCTTAACCTCGAAAATGATCAAAATACAAATTTGCTTGCAATTGATTAATAAATTGAAACTTAATTGTGGAGCTTGTGAGCAACACACATATAAACATACTCGTATATGTATATTCAAATTTTAGTTTGGTTTTGCAAAATAGAATTTTGGAAAAATAAAATCATTTGGTGGGTGCGGTCAACAAATATAAACTATATAATTCCCTGGTAGGAGGTGGAGGATTAATTTAGCAGTTTTTGAATGTATGTAAATTATCTTTAAAAAGCCATTTTCTGTTCTTTCTATTCGAAAATACTATTATTGGATATTTAAAGCATAATCTAAGACTCTGTACTTCGTTTAAGATTCATTTTATTTCTTAATATTAAAGCTTACTATTGATTTTCAGGAAAATTTGCTTGAAAGAATTGATATTTTCTCTATAAACCAAGTTACGCCTCATACAATAATTTCATATCTATTCCAACAATTACAACTTTTATAAAAATATAAATAATATAAGAATAACATTTCATCGAATTTATCGTTTTTATATAATAAAAATAAGAGTTGAAATTAAAAATCATCAGAAGCTCAAATGCTTAAATATAATTTTTAAAAAAATTACAAAAACAAAAAAAAAATAAAATAAAAATAATAAAAAATAAAAAATCAAAAATTAAAACTGTAAAAAAAAAGAAATAAAAACGTAAAAAAGAAAATAGAGTAACAAAAATGAAAAAAAAATAAATAAAAAAAATATTGCATAAATAAATGGTGCATAAATAAGAGAATGGTTACTCCAGTTGAATTGATGTGAGAACAACCATTGAACATACTCGTACATAATGTACATTCCTCTAAAATTTGTGACCTTTTTGTTCAAAGCAATTGCTCATTTAACAAACAGTAATTTAAAAGGAACATGTTAATTATCAAAGGGCACGGTAGTGCCCAGCCAAGTTCGCGGCACTACACCCTTTTTACAGGAACAAACTCAGGTGATTTTCAACCCCCCTCTAACTTCAGTACCAATAAAGTCCGAAACTTCAAATTCGCAGTATTTGCTGAACTGATCAAACACAGGTGGCTCACCAAATTTCAACTCTTTAGCATTAGTAATTCCCGAGATATAGGACTTCAAAAATCGCAAAAACCGTAACTGACTGACTGACTTACTGACTCACTGACAGATCATCAAAATTATGGAGCACTTCCCGACATCGTAGAAGCTTGAAATTTCGCACAACGGTAGGCCTTGTGGTGCATACAAAGGAAAAAATCGAAAATCTTCAATTTTATATTCAGGGGGCGTGGCATCCACCCACTTTCTTAAAAATTCTTATAAATTATATGGAGCACTTCCGATTGTTGTAGAACGATGAAAATTGGTAGGTAGATAGGGCTTGAAGAACTTTGAAAGAAAAATATTGAAAAATTGGAATTTTGCATTCAGGGGTGTGGCATCCACCCACATTCTTAAAAATTCTAATAAATTACATGGAGCACTTTCGATTGTTGTAGAACGGTGGAAATTGGTACATCGGTAGGGCTTAAAGTACTTTGAAAGAAAAAAATCGAAAATTTGGAATTTTCCATTCAGGTGCCATCCACCATTTTTATCAGAATTGCTATTATTTACATGGAGCACTTTCGGTTGTCGTAGAATTATGAAACTTTGTAGAGCGGTAGGGCTTGATTTTCACCTGGTAAAGTAAATTTTTGCAAAAAGGAGTGTTTCTGTAGTTTTAGTTTTTTGTCAGCAGTATTTTTCTCATTAATTTCAAGTTTGCTAAGTGGTATTAATTTTGTTATATTTTAAATTCAGATAAATCAATCACAACAAAAACATAAATGTTAAAAAAAGAGCCAAGTTCTTATATGTACAAGAAACCTGTGCGTAAAAAGTCAGCAAAAAAAAGTAATGAGATCTAAAATATATGCCAAGTTTTAAGTTCATGAAGTTGAATATCAAATATCTTAAGTAAAGTATTACCGAAACAATTCCAACTCATGACAGAAATTTGGTATTTAAAGATTACTGATTAAAATATTGTGGATTCACTGGTCAAGTTTTCATACATTTTTAAATTGTGATTAAGTAAGTAATTAAAAGAAAACTTGCCAAGTAAATCCACCAAATTTTAATCAGTAATCATTAAATACCAAATTTCTGTCATAATTTGGAATTGTTTCGATATTACTTTACTTAAGATATTTTATATTAAACTTCATGAACTTAAAACTTGGCATATATTTTAGATCTCATTACTTTTTTTTGCTGACTTTTTACGCACAGGTTTCTTGTACATACATATAAGAACTTGGCTCTTTCTTTAACATTTATGTTTTTGTTGTGATTGATTTAACTGAATTTAAAATATAACAAAATTAATACCACTTAGCAAACTTGAAATTAATGAGAAAAATACTGCCGACAAAAAACTAAAACTACAGAAACAATGTAAAAAATGCAACAAAAAAGAAACTACCGAGAAAACAAAAAAGGCAAGATAAAGACAAAAATTATATATCTCTTAAAGCTAAATTGTAATAAACAAAATCATTGAAAAACATAAAAATGAACTTTTTGGACTGGGATAGCAAATTAAGAGCAAACTACGAATCATTTTTCAATTTTTGTACTGATTGAAACTGAATTTCTATCTACATGCCAACTTTTATAAGCAAAGATCTGTTTTTTTACCTCAATTATTTAAATAAATCATTTTAATTAAATAAAAAAAGGTTCTCTGTTTTCAAAATTTAAATGTCTTTTTAAAAAGTCTTATATTAAGAAACTACTTAATTGATACTCCTTATGGCAAACTATATGGGTTATATATTTCAACCACACCCCCCACCAGATGGTTTTATTCATGAAGTCCTAAGAATATAATAATATAATATAATATTAAAATTAGATTTAATATCACCTTTTGTTTTGCTTCATAAAAGTTCAATAAAACGCATTGTGTATTTTTATTTTTCTTGCCTTTATATGTATATCGAAGTCTAACTATGTCTTCAGGGTCAAACGGAAATATTAATAGAATAATGTATAATGTTTATATTGAACTTTTTCAGGAAGTTCTAAGAAAAGTTGTCATATGTACATATATATGAAACATTGCTGTACATTATTGCTCACAAGTATCGATAAAATTCGTGATTTGGAAAATCATTCACAAGCTCTCCGAAAATGGCTTATACATAACTTCAGTAATTCTATTTTTTCTAAAAAATGAGGTATCAACTAAAAGATAATATAAAATATTAATATTTTTATAAAAATATTAATATTTCGATTGAATATGAAATTATTGTGACGCCCTATGCCCCAGCCGGGGTTACAGGACACGATGATGATGATGATGATGAAATTATTGTAAAAGGTGCAACTTGGTTAAGAGAGAAAATACCACTACTTCGAGTACATGTGCCTAGAAAATAAAAAGTTTACTTGAATTTTTAGAAGATACAGATTCTTAATATAAGCTTAAAATATCTAATAAATAACATTTTCAAACAGAAAGCATAGATAATGGATTCTTTAAGATATTTACATACATTCATTCAAAAACTGCTAAATTAATCCTCCACCTCCTACCAGGGAATTATATAGTTTATATTTGTTGACCGCACCCACCAAATGATTTTATTTTTCCAAAATTCTATTTTGCAAAACCAAACTAAAATTTGAATATACATATACGAGTATGTTTATATGTGTGTTGCTCACAAGCTCCACAATTAAGTTTCAATTTATTAATCAATTGCAAGCAAATTTGTATTTTGATCATTTTCGAGGTAAAGCAAACAAAAAATGTCGATCCCGCTGCATTAAATTCTATACCTATAAGTCGAGAATTGCTGCCTCGTTTTTCAGAAATTAGTTAGGTATCTGAAGAAATTTGAAAAAATATTAAATTTTCAAAGCGTGTTAAAATTATATTTGCATTTAGTTTGAGTAGTTGAAACTTGAGAGGTTTCGAAAGGTTTAAAAGCAAACTTTCACTCCATTTACAATAATGTTCTCATTTTAAATACGATTTTAAAAATTTGTATTTTATAATAATTTTGATTAATAACAGGTTATTTTGGTGTATCAGACATATTTCTAGGTTAACCACCTGATGTTATATCGATTTTTGAACATTACTCAACCCAAAATTTTGCAAACTAGGTACAAATACAGGATTTGGAATATCACGAATAAGCTCTCCGGAAATGGTTTATAACTTCAGTAATTCTTTTTTGAGGTATGAAAACAATGATAATATAACAAGGATTATATTTTTAAAATTATAATGATTCAAATGAACATGATAAATTACTATAAGAAGCGCAAATTCGTTTAGAGTGAAAATATGGCTATTTTGGAATGTTATACACATCTTTTGCGAACATACAACATACTTCTCAACTCGTTAAGCTTATTTTTGCAATAAAACAAATAAAGGTATGTTATTCATCTGTATTTTTTTAACATTTTTTTATTTCGGTACTGAATAAATAAATACATAAAATAAACAAATAATCCTTTATAATGCTGTATAGAAATCCTCGAAACCACCAAAAACGAAAATTCTTATGTCATTACTAGAAGATCGAAATTATATTTATGAATGTATATGCAAAAGAACACAAGCAAGCGCACAAAAAAGGATAAATGAAAGCAAAAAATGGCAAACACAAACAACCGCCACCAAGTCTGCCATTGCTTCAAAAACCTCATATATTCTTCACATCCACCCCCAAACGTGAAAACAGAGAAATCCTCCAAAGAACAAATTTTTCCTTCAAAAACGAAAATTCTTGCCAAGATCGACAAGAATGAAATAAATATACCTACCTGAAGTGTACACACACACAAGCAAAATTTAAGTTGAGCAAACTATGAAGACAAAAAAACTACCACCACTGCTTCACAACCTTCATTAATTGCAAAAAAAAACAGACAAAATACAAAATACCCAAAAACCAACAACAAAAACAGGTACACTTCCGATAGTGGTGAAATGAATTTCAGTTCGATGCAACTTGAAAGCTTCATATAGAGCAAAAGCTTTTCTCGCCAAGTACAAAACATGTTTGAGGTGGAGGCAATCTAAGTGGAGGCAATCTCAAATAGGGTCCTTTTTCTTTATATGAAGCGGCCTGTCTTTATTATTAGTTAGTCTATGGTTATACTCAATGGAGCAATTTCCACCTCTAAGAACGCAGGTAAAAGCTGCACAACGAGGAAACAACAATGACTATGCACCTATGGAGTGGAGAAGTCGTAATGCTCATAATTTAAACTCAAATATGATTCCAGCAATAAAACCTGTTCCTGTAACTACATCGTCTGCAGATGATGATCTTTTTTCTCTCGAGGAAATGCAATCTCTTATTATCGAAATGACTAGTCAACTTTCAAAATGTAAAAATAAATCCGAGCAATTCAATGTAATCGCACAATTATCTTTAAAGTATTTATATGTTAAAACAAAGTAATGGCAGTAAAACTTAATGTGGTATGTTGGAATGCACAAAGCATTCGCCATAAGTCTAATGAATTTTTTTCCTTCTTATGTAAAAATAATGTCGATGTTAGCCTTGTTTGCGAGACTTGGTTAACTCCTGAAATATCTTTTTCAAATAATATGTATTCATGTCACCGCCTCGACAGACAAGATAGAATAGGCGGTGGGGTTGCAATACTTATTAAAAAAAACTTTAAATATAAACTTTTGCCCAGTATAAACACAAAATTAATTGAAAACATAGGAATAGAGTTGTTTTTCTCAAACGGCAGGAGTATTTCAATTTTTTCTGTTTATTTTCCAGGTGGATCTTCTTCTTCTTTAAAAAGAGTTTTGCTTAAAAGTGACCTTCGTAAGATAATCAATTTACAGAGTAATTATTTAGTAGGTGGTGACCTTAACTGCAGACACAGAAGCTGGGCTGTCTTCGAGCCAACGCGTGGGGCAACGTTCTTTATGATCTTAATGTTAGTCACCAGTTCCAAATTTTATATCCAGGTTCTCCAACATTTATTCCAAATAATTGTAGATCAAAGCCATCTACTTTAGATTTTGTTTTTGACAAATATCCCTCAAGTTTTCACCCAACCCATAGTAATTAATGACTTGAGTTCGGATCATCTACCAGTTCTTTGTGGTTTACTTGAAACGCCTGAAAAGTCGGAGCATTATTTCTTAGATTTCAAAAATGCAAATTGGAAAAAAAATCGCAGGCTCATAGATATACATAAATCTATGCAGCCAAAACCAAATATTAATTTCTACGAGTATAACTGATTGTGCGCAAGTAGATGATTGGACCAAAACAATTACAAGAACTATAGAGGATGCCATTGATCAATCGGTACCAAAAAGATTAAAGTGTACTTTTAACAATACACTACTTCCAACTCACATTATTAATTTGATTAAAGTTCGTAATGCTACAAGAAGACATTGGCAAAGATACAGACTAGATTTTTATCAACAAAACCTAAAGCTTCTGAATGAACAGATTAAAACAGAGATAAATAAATTTCGTAACCACAGCTGGAATCATAAGCTACAAAACCTTGACAAATGTAGTAAGCCTTTTTGGAACATAACTAAAATTATGAAAAAAAAGTTTACTGTTATTCCTACTTTAGACAACTTACAAAATGATTCATTCACATACACCCAAAAAGCCAATATATTAGCTACCAATTTTCTAAAAAATCACTTAGTTTCTAGTGGATTAGGGGACATTAACACTGTATCAGCAGTTGCTGGTACTGTAAATGGCTTAAGCTTAGCTCCAATACAAGTTGATAGCAGCAATTTAATCACCTACGAACAGCTTGTAGATCAGATATCCAATCTTAATGTTCGCAAATCATCTGGTTTAGACAACATCAAAAATTTGTACCTAAAACAGCTATCCAAACGCGGTTTGAAAGCCTTATTGTTTATTTTTAATGCATGTATCAAGATACAGTACTTCCCTAAAGATTGGAAACAAGCGAAAATAATTCCAATTTTCAAACCAGGAAGTTCTGCAAATTTATCTACAAATTATAGACCAATTAGTTTGCTTAGCTCTTTGGGAAAAGTTTTCGAAAGATTAATTAGCATACAAATCGAAAAAGTATTAAAAGAAAAAAATATTTTACCACCGCAGCAGTTTGGTTTTAGACATCACCACAGTACTATCCATCAGGTTGATAGAATAACAAAATATGTATCAAATTCATTTGCTGAACGAAAATCTACAGGTTTGGTACTATTAGATGTGGAAAAGGCCTTTGACTCAGTGTGGCACGATGGTTTACTGCATAAGATGTTAGGTTTTGAGCTTCCAACCTACATTGTACGACTCATAAAAAGTTTTCTAACAGATCGTACATATGTTGTCTCTGTTAATAATGCTCTTTCCTCCCAACATTATATTCCCGCGGGTGTACCACAGGGATCAGTGTTGGGTCCATATTTATATAATATATACACTTACGATTTTCCGAAACTTCCCAATTGTGAGTCTGCTATATTATATGCAGATGATACAGGAATTTATTCTTCAGATGTATTTGGTTTCGTTATTGAAACCAATTTACAATCAGGATTGAATATAATTTTATGTTATTTTAACAAATGGAAAATTAAAGTTAATGCTACGAAAACGCAAGCTATCTTTTTTACAAGAAAAAGGAAGTCTTGCTTCCTTCCTAGCAACACTCTTAAAATGAATAACATTGACATCACCTGGAATGATAGTGCCAAATATCTTGGAATAACTTAGATACGAAGCTCACATATAACAAGCAAATCTCTAACACCCTAGATAAGGTTAACAAAGCAATTAAAATAATGTATCCGCTTATAAACAGAAAATCAATGCTAAGTACAGAAAATAAACTTATAATCTATAAAACAATTTTTCAATCATTTATGTTGTATGGCTGCTCCGTTTGGGGGAAGTGTGCTAAGACACACATACAAAAATTACAAATAGGTCAAAATAAGGTTCTCAAATTAATGCTTAAGTTGCCTTGGCATTTCTCAACCCTTGAACTTCACGACATGGCTAACATCGAAACTGTTTCGTTAAAAATTTGTAACATTTATACAAAATACTCATGTAACTGTTCTATATCAGATAATCCTTTGATTACAAGCCTTGTAAACTAAAATATTTATTTATTTTTTATTTTTTGTATTTATTTATCTATTTATTTATTTATTTAATTGTTACTTGTTGTCTATTTATTTATTTATTTTTTGTTTATATATTTATTTGTTTATTTATTTATTTATTTATTTATTTATTTATTTATTTTTATATTTATTTATTCATTTATTTATTTATTTATTTATATATTCATTTATTTATTTATTTATTATTGACTCATCGTTTCATTTGTTTGTATTAATAAATTTACTTATATATGAAATTATTTATTTATTTATTTAATGCTTGTTTTTTGAAAGCTTTCTTCATTTTGTTAAATATTCAATTTATTATTTTTGTAATTTTTTTTGTTGTATATCTATCTAACAAATATTATGCAAGTTATACTGTAATATTAGTTCTAAGTTTATATTTTTAGTAATATATATATATACTTCTTTTTTGTTTTTTTTTTTTTGTACTTTATTTATATGGAAGATTTTATCAGCTTTTCCTTTCAATTGCAATTATTAATGAATTCTTTTGTTGTCAAACATTAAATACTTTTTCAGTAGCAAGATAATCTCATCATAACTCTGTGTGTAAATTGTGCGGTTACAACCAACTTTGTAAAATAATTATGCTGTTAAATAAAAAAAAAAAAAAAAAATATTTTTTTAAATCCAAAAAATGCCTTTTTTTAAAATTTTGGTACACAATACTATTTGGACTTTTTGTGAATCGGTCACCATTTTCAAGAAAATCGAAAATAAAAAGAATGGTTGTTTGGGGGGTAGCGTTAAAAACCAAATTTTGAAAAATGATTATCTATCAACCAAAGGTAGCCTTCACTAAAAGTTATTTATCGTGTGGGAAGTATCGTTATTTTTGTTCTAAGAAAAAGTGAACAAAAGTGGGGGGAACTCCCAGAAACCACAAGGCACTTAGTTTGAAGAAAATCAATACAGCTATTTAGACTGTAGCTAAACAGACAGAATTGTGACACACACTTTTTTCGTATCATGGTAATGACAATTTTTATCAAAATCTCGAGTTAAATTTTTTTTTACGAATTTATAATTTTATGTATGATCGCAAGTAAAAATAGATAACATCGCTTTGTTCGACTAATATTATATCGGGAAATATTGGGTTCACTTACTAGAACAACATCGGCTAGGCACATAAACTCTCTTCGATAAACAAAGTTTTGTAATTAAAAACACCTTGAGTCGACACAAGTTTATTTTTTTTAACTTTACTTTTCATTTAACAAAATAGCAAAACAAACTTGTAACTAACCTGAATGCAGTTTTTAATGCTCAAAATTTAGCCGTGATTGTTGATGATGGAGCGTACAAGCTTCCAAATGTATTAGTGTTATGTTATTCTGTTAAATATAAAGTTGGTTTTTTTAACAAAAAGAAAATGAACTTGTGCTGACTCTATTGAAGTTATTCTTAGGTATTTTCAATTATTTAATCTAGAAATTGCGTTTTTTTCGATATAGGATATGCATGAGCAATACCTACATGCAGCACATCGGGAAAATGCCCTCTACGGCTTTGCTGACACATGCAACGGATTTTCGCCGATATTTTAAAATCTTGCGCGAATTTTGCGACAGCCATTATAAATAGGATAAATATGCAAAAATGTAAGTAAAATATTGATGATATTGCGTTTTTATTGTTGTCTGCTTATGCAACAGTCCGGGGTGATATGAATACCGAAAGTTTTATAAAACCACCCCATAAACTCAAAATCTATACATTTATGCTTCTTGCAAAGCATACTTCAGTGTGCTTTTAAAAACTCTGTTTCGAATAGTCCTTTTTTCCTTTTTCTGGGCCCGTATCGCGTAAAACCAAATCCGTCGCTAAAATAAATGACTGTCGTTTTAACCATTGCTCTCTCTATATTTCCCTATAGTTATGATAAAGATAACTTTCATCAAAACGACTATCAGCTTAGCCGATTCCACCCCTGATCCTGCTAAGACAATCCAGTCTCTTGAATTTAAGATTTTAATCTTACGTTTAAACATTTAAATAACCCTTAATTATTTTTAAATGAAAGAAAAGAATTTCTTTGTTTTTTTCAATTTTTATTTTAAAAAATAATTAATATTTATAAAAATATTTTGGCAAAAATGTGATAATTTCTTTTTTTTTATATATTAATAAAGATCAGATAGTACAAAAAAAAAATAGTCAAACAGAAGTAAACATTTTTAAGGGAAACAGGTGCACCGAATTGCAATACAAAATCATTTCAATAAGACACGTACATGTAGGTATATTTTGTAAGCTTATTTTTAAGCTTAAGAATTGTCACTAAAAAATATAATAATTTGCTTAAATTATAATTTTTAACTCTTTACTGTTTTAAACAGTATTTTAATCAATACAATCTTTATTTTTGTTTTGAAAAGTTCATCTTGAGTTAACTTAAGGAATTTTCTTTCATCTTATTGTAATTATTTTCTTTAAGGAGTTGTATTTCATATTAAATTTATTATCAATTATTGGTAATAGATAGTTTTGAAGAAGATACTTTAAAGTAACTATACCTTTTTCATATTTTTTTTTTTTTTTTTTTTTCATTTTAGTTATTTATTTGTGTTGTTATTAAATATATTTTTAATACTTTAAGCAACAGTTGGTGGTGGTTGGAAAATACTTTGATGCGGCGTACTATTCACAACTTCATTGAAAACGAGTTCCTTCCATTTTTCAACTGGAAGTTCCATTACTTCAAAGCTCTGATCGTACAAAGCCGATGTCTGTTCATCTGAAGGGTCAGAATATTTTTCCATATACCTTAAAAAAATAAGAATATTATGTTGAATTTATTGGCGATGATAAATTTAAAATAATTACTCATGAGCGAGTGCTTGCTCCGCAGTAATTCTCTTCTCTGAGTCTAGTTCCAACATCTTTTCAAGTAAATCAATCGCTAATGGATTTGCACCTCTAAAGACATCTTTAAAGCTCCTCCTTCGCATAGGCGGCAATGATTTGATATAATTCCGTGCCTGCAAAAAACAATTTTAGAAACCAAATATTGTAACAGTAAAACAAAAGTTTTTATTCAATCAAATGATGGGTTTTTTCTACACAAGGAACTACTCAAAATAGAAAATCTTTTGAAGTCACTTTCGGTGTTTTATAAGGCTTAGATGCCGAGTAACTTTCCAGTTTAGAAGTCCAGTTTGTATTTTTCGATGACTCAAGTAATTTCTATTTTATTTAATACTTTACACCAGGCAATACTGCTAAATATAGAGATAAATAGTGTCAGCAATAATTCAGTAACTGGCTAGAGACTCCAGTACACGCAATTTAATTTTTATTTCAATTGGTTTGGCTGTAAAAAGCCTGAGAATTTTTAATTTTTTTGAATTTTTTTTTTATCTTTGCCCCTAAGGGTGCTGTGACGTAATGTAGGTAAGTTTTAAGAATTAAAAAAAAAAAAACAATAATTTTTTCTTTAAATAAACATAAATACTGAAATGGCAGAAATGATTTTTCAGCATAAATTAATTCTGATAGAAAACAAGAAATTGCTTGACAGGTACTTCAGCAGAAATTTCACAAAAATAATAGCCAAGAGGATTGGAACTGAGTTTCTGACAGATTTATGTACATACCAACAAGAGGACTCTGGAAGGAAAAACATGTTTCAATATTAACAAACGTAGGAAAGGTAATTTCTAAAAAGCCGGCGGATCGCTTTTAATGACGGATTTGTATTTTCCTATTCTCAATAGCGAGTTTTGAAGTAAAAATAGGAATGGAGTTCAGCCTAAGAAGATTGACATAATTCAAGCACCAGGAGAATAGGGATACATTTAAAAGGATATACCGTTGCACATTAGTACATATTTAGTTTCTAAATAAATTGCATTCCGGAAAAATAAACCAAAACGATATTAGTTAGCTTTGTGTACTGTGGTTGGCGGCAAAATTTATCAAACAGTTTTGCAGTATCAAATTCAATAATTTTGCTAACTTCAAAACGATGCAAAGATTAATTTCACTGCTCTATCACGAGTGAACGCAAACCGTTCTACTGTTTGGTTATAAACTTCGATTTTTTCTTACGCTGATAAAATTAAAAAATTAATCACAGTTTTAATGGACATGCAATTGGTCGATACTGACCATTAGAGTGGGACAGATGGAAAACCTCTTATTTAGTACCCTTGCAATTGTACGAGTAATACAATAAAATCAAATATTCCTCCAAGTACCAGTCGTCATAGACTTTTCAGGCAACGTCGAATTAACAAACAGCAAACTTTGCTGAGAGCAAATTGTATTTCTCTAATGAGTTGACACTCTTGTTGCCGTATGTCAACTTATTTAATTATCTTCGGTTTGGTGCTTTTTTGTATATTCGGAACAAAATGTCTAAATTCTGTATAGAAATTAACATATTTCATATCTGCTATAGTTTGTCCAGCAAAAATTGTCAGTACAGGGCTTATGGGCGAGCTTTTTTCAAAACAGTGGTGTCTGTGTATACCATCACAACACTCAAATAACAAATCTGCCACTGAAAAAGATACTAAACCACTGATTAACATACAGGAATTGTTGTTGTAATTCTTTGAAACATTTCGTACGCTCCAACATGACCGTCTTTTTCAATGCCAAAAGCATTCTGATCGTATACTCACTTTCGCTTCTACCTTCGCTGTGTGAAATAAACACAAAATTCACATTCCAACAGAGTTACCTTTGCCAAGTCGCAACAATACAACAGAGCTTTTTTAGTGTTTTTTATGAAAGAACTTTCAGTTTTAAAGCTTTTGAGAACAAAATTTGTAAAGGTGAGAGCCAAAAGTGTTGTCGTTTTGATTGTCCCCTTATTATTTGTTTGTATTTCTGAATAAACCTATAAAATGCAGTCAAAAATTGTACGATTTCAGTCTTTAAGAAGAAAAAAGTTATTTGTGCTAAGTTTTGCGTTACGTGATCAAATTCATTTGAAAAGGTGTGGTGTGGTAAAAAAAAGATAAATGGATCTTTTTTTTAATAATGTTTGAAATGGTATACATGGTTACCTTATGCACATTGTTCTTCGATTTGTGGCAATTTATAATTCAAAGTACGGAAGCCCTGTGAGAGCTTTAACTTGAGACAGATTTATTCAAGCCAATGCAACCAGGCTGAGAGGCAAACGTCTTATCTTCCCTGTACTGACAATTTTTGTTGGATAGAGTATAGAGTTATGCATAGCTCTATCGGGAGGGGCATAATAGCTATAAAAAATTCTTTTATAGGATTAGGCTTACTAGGAATACCCTTAAAAAGATATGCCTGTTATCTTAAATCTTGGTGGTGCGCAAAAAAAATAGATTCAATTTATTACGGTCATAATTGTTTTTGACTATAAAATATTAATAAACAGTTGGTAACCCTATCGACATTTTTGTGAGATTTGCGGCAATTTATAATGCTAAACGTCAACTCTATAAGAGCTTTAAAATAAAGATAGCTTATTGAAATACATAATGGTTAAAGGGAAAGGCAAATATCTATTTTCCCTGTACTGCATATATAAATTGAACAGAGTATAATTAAAGTTTCTGGAGAAATTATAAAGATCGTATCAGTTTTCTTTCTTGTATGTATTTGGTAAAAGATTCTTTTAGGGGTTTTCTATTCATTAATCTGTAACCAAGCTGAATCAATTCCGAGTAATAAAAATTTCAAAATGCTCGGATTTAAGTTTGTGCAAAACCAAATCACAGCATGGAGACACAGCATACAAACTTGAAATCTAAATTCTTAAAAATCTACCAGAAGCATTTAAAATATTAAAAGAGTCTGTACAGGGATCAGAGAGATATTAAATATGAGTTTTTAACAATTTGGTTTTTAAACAGTAACTTACAAGCGAATACAAATTTTGTTAAGAATAAAAGAGTGAAAATACATAAACGTGTATTCCACAAGGTATGCTTCAAGATTGAGAAAGTCAAAACCAAAATACAACAAAACTACCTAAAACTATCCTATTAACAATGTAAAAGTATCGTCGATGTTATGTTTGGTTTATTTTTACTTTACTCAATTAAATTAAATACATTTTAATAAAAAAAGATTAACAACATGCAGCAGAGGAAATTATTTTGTATTAAAGAAAAATGTTTAATAAGCACAGCGCGAAATTTACCTACCTCTTCGCTTGTTATTTTACTCATTAGCTCTGGCTCAGGAGTACCACATAAGATAAGAATTCTTGTTAAGTGATCAAGATCTGGTAGTAGTAGGTAGGGATGTCAAATTGTTTAACAAAAACAATAAAGATTTATCGCATTTTTTGAAGTTGTTTTTTCATAATTTTTGAAGATATTAATGTTATTTTGAAGTTAAGGTTTTTTTTTGCAATTTTTTTTTATACAAAATTTTGAATATTTTAAAAGATTAAAAAATGAAAGCACACAAATATTGTTAGTGGTATTTTTATCATTATAAATGAGAGAATTAAATAAAAATCTTGCAACATTCAGTTTCTATGCTCAAATCATAATACTTGGTCATAAAGTAAAAAATATTTATAGATAAAATAGTAAAACAAAAAAATTATTTGAAAAACAAAAAAAAAGTAACAAACTTACACTGTCTGATGATATTTTCATCATAAAATCATCAGGGGGTGTTCCCAATATTTCCATTATTAAGTTCAACTGGTGTATGTCTAGTAGTAGTTATGTCGATGAACCAAGGTTAAGAGGAAATAATATTTCTTGACTAAGGCTTTATAACATGCGTAGAGAATAAATTTTTGTTTTCTTTGTAGAGCTATGATACAAATATAAAGTATTAAGAATAACAAATGGATGTATGTATATTCGGAAATAGGACATGCACTGTGCAGGTAGGATAGATATAGAATAAAATTTAATTTTCTAATATAACGTTAGTTTTATTTAATTGGATATACCGTCGAATGTGTTTCAGGATAAGTATCAGAGGGGCTTGTAAGTAAACGTTTTATTCTTATCTAAACTAAATAAAATATATGAGGAGTTATTAAATAGGGTAATACATAAAATACCATTGAAATACGTGTTAATGACTATATGCTAACTGACTTCGCCAATGTTTTACAATCCGAACACACTTGAGCTAAAAGGCCAAGCCTTGGATTGGGTCAAACCCAATCATGCACTTATCATAAAATCTTTATTATTCTAATATTTTGGAAATACAAAATTTAAGGGCCTGAATGTCAATTATCAATACGACAGTTGAAATTTTTCAATAAAATTGGTAAATCATCCATTTTAGTAGTTTCGAGATAAATGCATTTTTGTGTTGTAGCTTTTTCGCAGACTTAAAAAAATGATTTTTTAACTATATTAATTATGTTTGATACTGCAAAAAGATTTTATAATACAAATTCTATATACAAGAGTGAAATAAATCAGCAAAGAAGAAGACATTGAACTTGGTGAATTATTGATTCAAAATAGAAGGATAAACTTTTCCGTTTGGTATAGGCACCTAGCAAATTGCTTGCAACTTACAATGAAATTTGATTTTCTTGAATTTTGGCCATTTTAAGTTAAAAATATGATTTTAAAGCATCACTGTCAAAAAAATTGTTTTTTTTTTTTTTCAAATTTTTAGTTAAGTGGATATTCTTAATTAAAAAAAAATTACTAATAGTAATAGGATCATATTTGGAGACAAATACAACTGAATGCATTTCACTGCAGTATTTGTGCTATAACTATGTACTCTTTTTTTAATTTCAGAAAACCCAGTTATCTCGGATTTTACCCCGAAATAAGGATGATGTCGCACTGAAAAACTGGGTCTTACTCTAAATGCAGCTCTTTGATCAAACAATTGCAATTTTTTACTCTCCAGTTTGAAATTACTGTTTAAACACGTTCTTATAAAAACAATTTTAAAATACATATGGCCACATACGACGACCATGAAAAAGGTGCATGTGGGCACCTGGCGTGCCTATGTAGCTTATTGTTTCTATTTTTGATTTTTAGAATAATAAGTCAATAAAAAAGTCAATCGACAATTTACATTTATGTTAGAGGACGCTACTAAAAAATTATGATTAGGAGTATAAAACTCAAAAAATATAACGCACAACGAAAAGTGGCAAAAGGTGGGCATGTAACACGTTGAATCAAAAGATCATATTACAAGAATTAACTTTCTAGAATCACTTAAATAAAAATTAAACGGAATTTTATGAAAAGTTGGCGTATCAGTTGGAGGTTCAACAGAGCTTAATTACAAAGTTTTAACTTTCTATTAATAGGAAAAGTAAGGAGAAAACTCAAATAAAGGAAAATTGAGGATGGCATCAGGCAGATTTTCAAAAATAAATACGCCATGCTAAAAAATTCAGGCAACTGATTTCCTTTCAATTTACGTTTTCATTCAGCTATCCATCGGGTGACCTGCATTATCACAATTCAATTTGTGAGTGAAGTGTACAAATCTTTTGAAGTAAACGCCTTTTGAAGCATTCAGTTGATAATTCGTGGTTTGAAATAAAAGCAAAATGGATAGTGCTAAGTTTGTTTCGTTTGAACGCAGTAAGGCTATGACTGGGTTTAATTTCATTACCAAAGTCAAAGCGGTGAATTAGTATTTGATTGTTGTTAATATATAAATATGTCATTATTTGTTCAAAACTAAAAACAATTTTAACAATATAATTGATTTCACTTATTTTCTATGACTCAGACAACCAAAAAGAATTGATCTGTATCATTTTATATTTGGATCTGAATTATATGGAGCGAGTTGGTTTAAGTGAATAGCAGAAAGCCGGACAATATATCATTACCAACACGTGAATCAGATTCATTGAAAATGACAGAAGAATGTGATAGTCGAATATCCAAAGAAAATTCCCCCTGATAGATATCAGAATAGGGCTTTATTGTTATCTAGTTATCTTTTTAAGTCACAAACGAACAATGCCTTCTATTATTTATGTAATATAGAAGAAGATATATATATAAGTTTAAAGAAGGCTGGTTACCATGCGTCTTATGTCAACTTTGTACAAACATATGTGAATATGAATTTCGATTTTGAAGCTCATATTTTTAATTTTATTTTCTAAATTGCATGTACGGACGAACTTTTTTTGTATATGTATTATTTTTGCTATTAATAAAATCATATAATTTATATTCAAATCTTTAGTTGAAAAAATCTTAACCAAATCATGGTAAAACAGATACAAAAACTTTCCAGAAATGTTGGGGTTATTGCTTTCTATACAAAAACTTTCCAGAAATGTTGGGGTTATTGCTTTCAATCGTTCATAATTACCCAACAACTGACAAAAAAATTTCATTAGCTGTCAAATTATGACTAGCCCTCTTTATGGTTCAAATTAACATAATCATGCATAAACACAAACAAAAATATTTAGAATGAAGCGATAAGTCACATAAACAGCTAAAATACCTCTTATCATATATGTATGAACTTTATGAGGAGTTCCTAATTACTTGATGAACAAATCTTTTCATTTAACATCTTCTCTAGAAGCAAGGGAAAGTATTTTATAATAAGCAAGCAAACAAACAAAAAATAAACACCTCAAAAGCTTCAAAAGCAATACATAATAGATAAAGCTTTGACATAGCAAGTAGCTGCATTAATTATAATCTAAGGTATTATTGTTATTGTTATTGTAATAAGGGATGTATTATTATAATTAATAAGTATGAGATGCATGCCTTAATTTAAAAACCAAAATATGTGTAAAAATTAATTAGCATTGAGGTTTTCTTTTTTTCAAAAGGATACGATCTGTTCCGGGGAATAGTGTTCGACCCGTCAGTAATTCGGCCATGATACAACCAACAGACCAAATATCAACAGTTTGATTATAGTGCATCCAATTGAGCATAATTTCTGGGGCTCGGTACCATCTGCGAATAAAGAAATGCTTAGATATAAGTAAAAAATATACATATATACAGAGACATGAAGAATTTACCTTGTGGCTACATATCCGGTCATTTCGTTTTCTGTTGGTCGTGCAAGGCCAAAATCTAAAATTCTAAGTTCACAATCTTCATTAACACCCAGGTTAGAAGGTTTGAGATCCTAAAATATTATTTTGTACACATTATAATTTATTATATACATTTTTTTTCGTTTAATTTAACTCTATGGATGATGCCAGCACTGTGAATATATTTAAGTCCACGCAAAATTTGGTAGACCAGAAATTTAACATGATCATCAGAGAGTTTTTGTGTACGTATAATGTTGTTAAGATCTGCATCCATTAGATGTGTCACCAAGTAAACCTGTTGAAAGCTGTCCAAGGAATTGTCACCAGGATGGAAAACATCAAGTAAGCCTATGACATTTTCATGATCCATATGTTTAAGGAGTCTCAACTCGCGGTATGTGCGTTTGGCATGTACTGCGGACTGAAAGGGTCGGGCTAATTTTTTAATAGCAACTTTCATATTACTGTCTTTAACGATTGCTTTGCTGAAAAAAAATAAAAATTGTATATTTATTTATGTTTCAATTTGTTTAATGTTTTTTTTTTTGCAATTATGTCCTTGAGTACAAAAAAAAGCGAGAGCAGAAACCTAGAAGCTCCTCAACCCCTCCCTCATCATAGTAGTAAAGTTTTGTATATGTACTTCAATCGAAATTCTAGTCAATGATGTTGACAAATAAAAAGTGCGATAACATCGAAAAATATTTGTACGTTGTGTACATATATGCTATATACGAATTGTTATCAGACCGTTGTCAAACGTGTTTATCTTTATTATTTAAGTGAAGTTTTATTCAACATTAATTTTATTATTAAAGCTAAATAATATCAAGTAGTTAGCTCTTGTGTGTGATGTGCATAGCCAAATTCCAGAATGAAACACCTAAACGTTTCTCATTAAAAGCACCTAAATTAATTAATATATACTCTGACTGTTATTATTATTATTATGGAAGCCAATCATGAGTTGGTCTGGTTTGTCTTGAGATAATTGATGTGTTTTATTTATGAATTTCATAAATTATAATTATAGAAATTTAGCCAACATTAAATGTCTATGTATGCATTTGAACGTGACAATGAATTATTTCTTTGTTTGATTTTTTTGGAACGGAATTACAATCTACAAATTAAAATAAAAACATATAGAAAGATTTATTTCAGCCACGCTTAATTTTTTTATACAAACACCTGGACAAAACCCAATCATCTTTCTTTCAGGAAGAATGTTAGTTTTTTTGTATATTGAAAATATTCATCTTAATATAAATAATATAATAATTAATTAATTAATATAACAATACATATGTACATATATTGAAAAACCTGGCACGATAAATCAGTAGAATTTGGTAATTATTAATTTCTTTATGATTCCTTCTACCATAAGCACATCCAAAAAAAACTATGTTGGATTCCTAAAATTCCAAAACATTAGTTCAAATCACGTTTTATAAGTTTTATTCTTGTCTCTGTACAGCTGCGGCTCGTAGCTTGAGACTCATAAGAACCAAAGCTGAAGCAATACTCCTACAACTTAGAATTTAAGGTAATCTGGTGATTTCATAGGAGAGACTGAATTTTTTTTTAGCTCTAGGGATAACTGAGTCTGGCATACAATCACTAAGCAAAATCTTATTTCTTCGACAACTTATCTAAAGGTTTTTATAAAAATGGTTTGTGTACTATTGATATTGTAAGTATGATCTATTTAGGTACATAGGTATGTATGATGGCCACGAATAACTTAGCTCAGTGACCGAATTAGCGCTGGAGTGCGACGTTTTGATAACAAAACTGATGTGAGATTTGTGGATATGCCAAATAGAGTATCACTTTCAATACTCTAAGTTAGAAACAATATTTCAAGCTAGGAAATTTGGTGGCTGTTTCAGATGAAAGTTCTTTGGAGTTTTGTTCCCTTTGTGGGAAGTATGGTATCGCAAATCATCTTTAAAAAGGTTCCTTTCGAAAAACAGCTTTCACAACGTAAGACTTTGGGACCTTTTTCAGAAAATAAGAGATATTTTAAAATATTTTACCCAGCGTATTTAACATATGTATAGTCGTTCATATTGTGAAAATATTGAGTTTTTTACTGATCCATAACAATTTAATGCTGTCAAAATTACTGTGAAAGTGTTTTCGAACATTTGTTTGTTGGTAAAACTTCGGGTGGTTGAGTGGGTGAAATAAGTTAGTGAGATACTGAGTGACCTTATATTTAGTTATAAAATAAATATTAGGATATTGGTTCTAAAAAAAAAAGTAAAATAATTTCTGTTATTTTCGTCTTTTGTATTTTTGTTTCTCCAATACACGTATAATCATTGTTACTGTTTCCTAGGTGTATGTGCTCAGAATAAATTAACTATGGGTTTCCCCTACTAAAGCAGCTTTAATTTTAAGTAATAACATTTACATGTTCAATGTACATAATGAACATTCTTTTAACTTAAGTGCTTTTTTTAAACCTGATAGAAAGAAAAGATAATTATTTTAGTAAATACTCTGAACGTGTTCAAATTATTTTTTTTTAATTAAAAAGCTTGTCGTATCGTAGTATAAGATATACTAAACTAGATACTATTACAAGTTCACTTTAAGCATTAAGATGCCAATGACTGAAGGTATTTTTCTTGCCAATTTAAAATTCAAGAATGCAAATTTAAACAATTTTATAATTTGCGTCACTACAATAACTGGTAATATACCAATATAGTGCTAGAATTTAAATAAATTACACAGGTTTACAAATATCGGTTAACTTTTCTACACGTGAAAGTAAGAGTCGTTCTTAGGGTAATTTTGTACGCTGAGCTCAAATCCGTTATTCGTTTTTCGCTATCCGCTCTGGTTTTCGAGATATTACCGTTAGAAAGTGCAAAAAACCTCTTTTTCGCCATTTTTGGGGCTATGTAACCATGCGAATTGATTTTTTTTTTTTATTTAAAGGTATATACCTATTTCTGATAGTACTAATCTTAATCGTCAAAATGCAGCTTTAATCGTTCCAATATCTCTTTTTGGGAGATATTAAATTAGTTATTAGTCCTTATCTGACTACATATCATTTTAAAAAAAAGCTTTCTCTTTGGTTTACATCGTTTTCGAAAGGAGCAGGTAAAATATGTTCTTAAAAGATTTTTTAGAGTAGATTTCTGAAATCCATTTTTTGATATCAGCTCAACTTTTGGAAATAAATTAAAAAATCACCCGTTTTTGACCATAGTTTTCTTTTTAATTTGAAATAACTCTAACAAATTAAAACAAAGTGTACTGGGAACTGCACGGTTTATATAAATGTTGGTCCATTTCACGTACAAAGGACCAACAATAGTCACTTAACATATAATAAATAATAAATTGGGTGGCGCAACAGCTCATGGAGAACCAGGGCCTAGTGACTTACAACTCTCAACCATTTCTGTGTGTGTGTTGTTGGCAGGAATGGAGGGGACCTACAGTTTTTTGCCGAGTCCGAACGGCTAAATGAGAAGCACTTTTTCATGACAAGTATACTCTTGGAGGATTTGTCAGTTCCTCGCAAGAGGCAGTACCTCGAATAAAACATTTCTGTTTTCAGGTGGCACGGCTGGGGATCGAACCCACACCTTTGACATGACAGTCCTACGCACTAACCATCATGCCACGAGGTACTACCAACAACATCATAAACAACTCATCTAAAAATCAGAACTACCGCATCTGAGGCAGAGCCCTCCCACCCCGAAGAAAAAGGATACTAGACTGAAAACAGTGAAGTTGATCATGTTAATTTCAGTTTTCTCAAAAACTAGAAGTCATTTTAGCATTTGGTTTTCAGTTTTTAACTAAGAATTAATAAGGGCATTGAAAATCAAAATCAAAAATAGTACTTAGTACCATAAAATAAAAAAAAAATAGATTAACAAAAAAAAAATCGTCTTTTTCTCAAAATTTTGAGTTTGAAAGTAAATTTTTCAAAAACTATCAGCTAAAAAAACTTTATTTGAACAAAAAATTAAAGAATGGATTTCTAGCTTTGAGATGAGGAATGGATTTCCGTCCAGATATTACCATTGTATTTTTATGGTTATTTTTCTATTTGAAGTCAACTTTTCTTAAAATTGCCCCTCCCGCCTAAACGGGGGGATATATACCCCCCATCCGGTACTATTGTTTTCTTCTTTTGGCCCAATCTACACGCTCTATTGCTTTGATGCAGCATATGTCAAAGACCATGTTTTTGTTATTATACTGTTTTATATGCTACTTGTTGTTTTAAATTTTTATTGCTATATTTTGAAATGCCGTCCCTTGGAAACCGAAAAAAAAACCGCGAAAAATTCGCGGTTTTTTGGATTTTTACCAATGTTGCGTTCGGCGCTCGAGGTCGAAAAATCAGATTTAATACTAGGCCAACATCATAAACAACTCAGCAAAAAATCAGAACTACCGGACCTGACGCAAGGTCTCAGTACTATGAAACTACACGGTTACTGGACTAATACTTTTAACCGGCGATGCCAACACTGTTTTTTGTTCTTGGAAATCTACCTATAGATAGTATTTAGTCATTTAAAAATCGTTTCAATTGTGTATGTTCTTACAACGTTTTATGTCGGTATGTTCCATTATAAGAAATCTATTTTTCAAATTTCTGTGTTTAAAAATTCTGTAAATCTGTTATAAAAGAGAAATCGTTTTGAATTTTCTCATAATACGAATTATGAAAAACAGAATTTTGAAATACAGGATTTTGAACAAACAGCATAATTACCAATATATCATTAAAAAGAGTATAGCCGAGTCTGTTTTATTACTCAGATCTAACTCATTTTTCTTTTTTACAAAAACATATAAATGTTGAGTAATTTTGTCTCAATACATTGTAGTTGTAGTTGCGTTTTTACAGATTTTTTTTAAAGAAATCACTGTGTGCAACTCATGGCACATCTTCATCATTACTTTTGAGTCACCTTTGTGAAAAAAACAGGAAAAACTCCGTTTTTGAAAATATGGAAAGTTTAAAGTCCTATAAAACACAATCATTTTGTATGTTTAAAACAACCGTAATAACCATTACCTTGAAGATTTTACTTTTTTATGGGACAAGTAACCATTTTTGGTGTATTTAAGATTAGAAAAGTTTTTGAAAAGGGGAATTTTTTCAGTGGCTTCCCATTTTGTTTCCCCCAAGGGCGACTTAAAATTAATTATTGCGGTTATTACGGAGTTTCTGCACATCAACAATATTGAAAAGAAAAACAAAAACAACCCTGCTTGCTAACATAATTTTGGAGGAGGCCAAAAATCTAAGTTCTTCATTTCCGGAACTCTACTCTATACCTGTCTCAAATGCGATAAGAGAACTATTTTTACTGCCTTAAAACGCATTCAAAATTATATTTTTTTGTTGCTGCGGCATTTTGCTACCTACAATTGCGGGTGACAATGGTGCAGTGGATGTAGTGCTTGACTGCCAACTAAGAGGTGTGGGTTCAAGCCCCATTCTAGGCAGAATTCTTTTCTATATTCTCCCAGCTTAACTGGACGCCACCCGTGAGATTTAATGAGATAATAAACACCTTGATCTCAGTCCACTGTGCCAAATCTTTCCTATCCTCCTACTCTTTCTAACTAGTGCCGTGCAATTCAGGTTGCATTTAAAAGACCTTAGGTCTTACAGGCATATAGTTAAAATTATTATTATTATTATAATCTTAGGGGCGGCAGCAATTGCTATAGCTTAACCATTTAATTTTTCGAAGCTTAGTCGTATGCGTTCATATTTCAACTTGTTTCAACATATGTAGCAATGAACAAAGCTAAAAATAAACACGAAAAATTGTATAAAAATGGGCACTGAACTTTACACTTCATCATTTCAATTTACAATACGGATTAACTATACGAAAATATGCAAACATCCGTGGTGTATTTGTCAGTGCCCGTAATTTCGTTGTTGTATTGAAAGAAAATTTAACACTTTAAAAGCTTTAATTGTTGCTAATAAAGATAAGAAGATATAAAGCCTTGTACCAAGTTGTGCTTTAAAGAATATTTATGGGCCGTCATAAGACTTATGAGTTATGACTTAGGAGTATGAGTACTCTAAAGTTCGGATAGCACTCTTTCGAAAAATTTATTTGAAAGGAGAATGGGTCTTTCGTCCCATATGTTGTAACACTTTCTGACACACATTTATCATTGGAAGGGTCTCAAATGAGTGCTATTATTTTTGTATGAACATATTTTAGCCCAATAACTGTTTCACTGCGTTATAACACCTTTAACAGTTGTTGAGCTATAACAATTTCCTTGAACGAGATACAGACTTATGCCCATACAAAAAAAAATAGCACTCATTGGGACATTGCCAATGATATGTCAGAAGGTGTTACAACACTTGCAACGCTACTTGTGCAGTGAAAGAGTTAGAGTGCAGTGCATCAGTTATTAAGTGCAATTACACTTTCTCTGCATTACTCATTACTTAACAATACATCCTAAATCGGACAAAATTCGACAATGGGAACACACTGAAAAATGGATTTCAAAATGGTGGATTTACTGGGGTGTTGTTTAAGGTTGTAATTTCCATTACGCAGTGTTTTTAACTGTTTTTGTCTATTTTAATCAATTTCGGATAGTTGATCATGAAACACCCCAGTCATGGTATCCTCTGTCACGACCCCTTCCCAGTTATGACCACCCTGCTCTCAAATCTGAATTTTCCCATTGAAAAAACTGTTGACAAAAAGGAAAAAAAAAGACGACTCACGACTCCCCCAAGCCATGTCCTCCTCCCAGCAATGACCGAAGGGAAAAAACACGACCAATCTTCAGTAATGGTCCTAGAAAATGAGGACATACTTACATACATAAATAAACCTATTGTAAGCTTTTGGCACGCTTACATACACTCATATATTCCAGGGCTTGAACCGTTTCTTAAAATTCTTTCATTAAATAGCTTTGCTAGCCCTGAAAAATACAAGCCATAAAGTTTTCGGAGAGCCCTAAGGGAAAAAGTTTATTTAAAAATAAAGAACAAATTGTATATTATTGGTAAATGTATTAATTTAAAATTAATTTATTAATAAAAAAAAACAGTAACAGTATTCAGAAACAACTCTTGAAAAAATTAGAGTTGTATTAAGTAATATTGAGTACACATATAACTGAAGTTGTTTTGTGCATACGCATACAAGCCCCATTCTCTGCCTGAAAAGATTCTGGTTGTGATATCGCGGCCTGTGGAAGCAAGCAGAAATGGAAGCAAGTTGCAGCTTCATGACCTAATAGAGATTTAGACTTGGTCCACATCTTACTACGATGATTTAGTTTGATCTCATTGTCCTTTGCATGATAAAAAAGCAAAATCAGCAGATCTCAGATCAATGTCGTCTTCTATCACACTGGTATGAACACGTTCTGAAAATGAGTTGCGGCACAAACAATGTCCACATCAGCATCCCAATTTGCGTTACTTACAGAGCATCCTTGTTCCTTTAACCAAACAAGGCAATTATTAAAGGTTGCTTGTTATTTCGATAGGCTTATGACTGTTCTATTTGCTGACTAACTTCAAGTCCGGGATGCGACTGTAAGCTTAGGTACATATCTCATTGTAGCTTTTGGAAAACAGGAAACCAACCGGTAGTTTTTGTCCAAAAATTTACAAAACCATGGATTGGGCAAGCTTTTTCAGTTAGCTTTGGTAAAAAAAAAAACACTTTAAAGGTTGCATAAGTATTATTGGGGTACCAAATTAAAGCTAGGACTGTCTTCTATACGATATTGATGTTTGGACAGCTTTGCTGGTTGTCATGAGTCGAAATATTTTTTTTTAAAAAGTTGTTTTGCTTACACTTTCTGTTCAAAATTTGAAATCTATTAAAAATTAAATGTCACTTTCTAAGCTACATTTTGGATATGATTTTACTCATGTTTTACTGTTTTTTTTTTTTTATAAAAAAGCAACGAAGCAACATAAACAAGTCTGCCAACAGACGGTTTTTGTAAATGATAACACTAATGCTATGGGTTACTATTCTGTTTTTCAATAGGTAGCTATCATGAAATGAGTACACGCGGCTGCCTCCCGGACTTGATAAGCTCAAATTTAATATCACTAGTTGTCTTTTTGTACCATGCGTCGCGTCATTCTTGATATTCGTCCTTTACTGTAGAGGTCCACGTTTAATTGAAATAAAACCCTGCAATTTAAAGAAGCGCTTGGGAGCTCATGACTGGTGGGGGGAGGGGCTGATTGACTTTGTCATGACTATGGTATTTTTCTTCAGTATTTGTTGACTATAAAAGAATATTTTGTCGTGTCTATAATTTTCTCTCTAATGAGATCATTGTTGAGAGGAGAACATGGCTGGAGGGGGTTTTGAAATATCATTACTGGTAGGTTTCATGGCCCTCTCCTCGGATAAGCAACTGATTTCTGCACAGAAAAACAGTACAAAAATTGCGTAGTAAAAATAACAACCTATAAAACAGCACCCAAATCAGTCCGCCATTTTGAAATCCGCTTTTGAGGGTGTTCCCATGGATAGATTTTGTCCGATTTTGGATATGTTGTTCAGTACTGAATACTGAACAAAAGTCCATCAAAAAAGCTTCTATTGCAATTTTGCCCATGTTTAGGGTATTTTTAGCTTAGATTGCCTGGACTACATGAGATCCTTGCTAATAAAAACTTGTTGGGTAAGTTTTGCTTTCCCATCAGAAATACTGCTTATATGACAAAAACTATTTACCCAGCATCAGAGTTGGGTAATTAGAAGTCCAATTACATTACAGGCTAATTACATGGTAATTCAGCTGTAATTCAATTACAGCCCAATTACTGGGTAATTGCAATTGAAAGTCACAATTACAATTACAGGTAATTAGTAATTTAATTGTAATTACACAAAAGTAATTGAAATGTAATTTAATCAGTAATCAAATAGTAATGTTCAATGTAATTAGAAAATGTAATTAATTTTGTAATTAGTGATGAACTGCGCAGCAGAGGAAACCCCCACATTAGGTTGTACACATAAGTGGAGAATGACCTCAACCAACTTTGAGGCAGTGCGTAACTGTAGGCAGTTAGCTAGGGACCAAGCTGGCTGGAGGGGCTTGTTGGTTGAGGCTGTAGTCCACCCAGGACTGTGACCGCCATCTAAAGTTAAAGTAAAGATAGCTGGACCAGAATTGAAAAAGAAATAAAATGCACGACTGGATCGCACGTACATGCTCTTGTGTTCAAGTTGCTTGGAAGCTAAGAACTTAAAATATGCAAGAAGAAAAAATATAAAAAGTATAACTAAGAATTTTAATCGTTCTTTAAATTTTAAAAACAACAAGTAAAATAGCTTAGCGCTTAAACCCAAGTATGCCATTTTATTACTTGAAAAAAAGGGATATTGCAAACAAAAATTTTAAATCGTTGGAGCGGTTTTCTTAAAAACTATTTTTTTATGTATTAAATTTCAGTTACATTTTTTTTCTAATTTTGGGATGAGCATTTTTAGAAAATATTATAATATATTTAAAAACCTAATTTGAACAAAATTCATGAAATATTTTTTTAAAAATCAAAATTTTTTTTTTTTTATTTATTTATTTATTTATTTATTCCATCTATCGAGTAAGATCTCTTATAGACTAACATAAAAAAAAAGTATTTAAAATGCCAGAGTAGTGATTTATAAAATAACAATTAATTAAATAAGAAAATATAAACGACAAAAATAAATTAATAATGTATACAAATTTAAAACAAATAGTGAAGACAGTAAAATCAATACGTTACAGTTCAAGTTCATTTAAGGTCTGTTTAAACAATGTCCTACTTAAGTGTAAGCTCATTACGTCACTCACTGAATTAAATAAGATACAAGACCCAGATATGGGATCACTTTTCCGTAATTAGTAAAGTGACGTGGAACAAAAAAGAAAATATTTCTTTCTCTAAGAGGCCTTGAAGGGGCATAAATAGGATATAGTACCAGCAACATGGAACAATCAATATGACTACATAAAACATCTCTAGCTAGTAAAATAAGACACTGTTTTCGTCTAGTTTCTAGAGTTTTTAAATCAAGAAGTAGGCATCTCTGATGATAAGATGGCATAACGTTTTCAGTCCAGTTTAACTTACGGAGAGCATATTTTGTAAAATTTCGCTGAATAGATTCAAGTCTTTTAATGCTAACTGACGATGTAGGACACCATATACAACAGGCATACTCCAGAGATGATCGCACTAAAGAAATATATAAAGATTTGAGAGTATGTGGCTCATTAAATTCTTTTGAATTTCTTTTTATAAAGCCAACCATTTTATTGGCCTTAGATACAAGATTATCTATATGTTCATTGAAGGCCATTTTAATGTCGAAAATTACACCCAAGTCCTTAATCACCGCTACTTTATCAAGTGAGGTATCATTGGCCTTGTAATCAAAACGAACGGGCTGATTAGATCTAGTGTACGACATTTGCTTGCACTTTGATACATTAAGATACAGGCAATTTACTTGACACCATTTAACAACATTATTTATGTCTGTTTGGAGGAGATGGCAATCGCTCCGGGACTTAATATTCCTAAAAATTTTTAAGTCATCCGCAAACATAAGACTTTCAGAATGTTGGACAGCAAGTGGAAGATCATTAATGAAAAGAACAAATAAAAGAGGTCCAAGATGGCTACCTTGAGGAACCCCTGATAAATTGTAAATCTTCTTTGAAGTTTTATTGCCTATTTTTACACACTGGGTGCGGTTTTTCAAGTATTGCTCAATTCATTTAAGAAGATTTGAGTGAAATCCTAACGCTTTTAGTTTCCTTATCAACACATCGTGCTGAACCCTGTCAAACGCTTTAGCGAAATCTGTGTAAATGACATCGACTTGACCACCACGTTCCATTGCTTTTGTACAGAAGTGTGAGAAAAGTGACAGGTTAGTGGTAGTTGAACGTCTACTTACAAAGCCGTGCTGCTTTTCAGAAATACCTTGTTTTAATTTTGATATCCAATAGATATTATTGACATGACATTTTAAAAAAGCTTTTTATAAACATTTTGATTGAAATCCGTTAAGTCGTTGATGAGAAAACAAAAAAACCGTTATACGACAGGTACCGTTTTTGGTCATTTTTGTCTTCCAAAATGTACACCATGCCTAAAATAACGCATTCGTTTTTTGTTAATCGAAATCGTTAGAGCCATTTTTGAGATAAATAAATGTTCCTTAACGGTTGTATGGCAAGTACCGTTATTTTTGGTGCTAAAAAAAATTTCAATTTGCCCTCTGGAGAACTACAAAAAAACCTTAAATTCAAAATTTGAGGAAAATCGCATCATTCGTCGTGTTCTCCATCACCGTAATGTCACGTTTGATTGTTATCTCAATTTTTTTTTTATACGAATCCAAAACTTGCCTATATTACCAATGTATATCGCAAGTAAAAATATTTTCAAAAGTGTTTTCCAAGAAAAATGTCAACTTCGCTGCTCCTTGAGTGATTTCAATGAAATTGACACAGGATAGCTAAGACAGATTTATAATAGAAAACAAAATATTTTAAGAACAGTGGGTTTCAAAAATATGTCAAGGAACAACGAAGTTGAAATTTTTTTGAAAGACCCTGTTTTGAAAATATTTTTTTTTTTTTTTTAATTCTGTATCAGACATCACCTGTGTCAATTTTATTGAAAGGGAAAATGAAGTTGCAAATTGTTGATATATTTTTTGAAATACATACCCATCTACCCTTCTTTGAAAATATTTTTTCTTTTTTAATTCTGTTTCAGTCGATATTTTTGTTGGACACACTGTTGTAAATATTTTTTTTTTAAACCCTGTTGCAGGGACAACGAGGTTGCAATACGATGACTAATTTTTGAACACCCTGCTTTGAAAATATTTTTTTCTTTTTTAATTGTATATCAGGTGATAGCTCCCTGTGTCAATTTCGTAGAAATCTCTTAAGGAGCAACGAAGTTCCGAGAATTTCGCTATTTTTTTCGAAAGTTTTTCCTTTGACACCTTGTCTTGCGAAACTTTTACTTTTCGAAACTTTCTCCTTGCGGAAATTCATTTTTCGAAACTTTTCTTGGGAAACCTTATCTTTTCGAAACTATGTCCTTTCTAAATTTTGTTTTTTCGAAACTATGCCTTTCGAAACTTTGTCTTTCGAAACTCTGGCGGATTCCCAGAGAAAGTTCGTTGTTTGAAATCAAACTTTCAAACGACCTTTAGTGGGACAATCACGTTCCTCGTGAGGCAGTAAATGAGAATTTTCTCATCAATGGTTTTGTTTGATATTATCTTATGTACCATTTCAATTTAAGAGCAATAGGGCAAGCTATATTAGCTTTATTCTGCCCAATTTCACCTCAGCTATGATACTGATATTCAATTACATTCTTAATTACATGGTGTTAATTACATTTCCAATTACAGTACGTAATTCAATTAAATTACCGATTACATGTAATTGTTATTGGATTTTTCAATTACAATTACTGTGTAATTGCATGTAATTGAATAACACTTCAATTACATGCATTGTAATTAAGATGTAATTAATTATTAATTAAATTACAAATGTAATGATTACAACCCAACTCTGCCCAGCATACAATATGGTATGAAAATTAAAGTATACAGTTATTCAATTTCAACACTGCACAACTGTATTGCAAATTAGCCTAGTAATTAGCGGCTCGACCAATCCACAATTTACACAATAATATTTTCCCCTCTTATGTTTTAATATAAAATGAGAAAAATAGGTAATAAAGACCAGGTTTAATGAACATTCAAAGTATTAAAAGTACAATAATTAATTCACTTGCTCAATGTCAAATAATTTGTTTCTGAATTAATTTTTCAGAAACATTAGATTATTCATCATGCAAAACAAGAATTTCGTGTTCCTCATTTCAATGTTACCCTCACAACATTTACTTTCGTTTAGTTTTTTAAACTCAATCGACGATATTGCGTGTTGAGTTCACACCCTAATTGGCACAATTCGACACTAAAATCACCATCTACCCCTGCTGGGGCATAACTTTCGCTGATTTTAAATATATGCATATTGATATTCTCATCATTCGTTCACATGCAAAAAAAATGGTTTCAGCAATGACATGCAACATTTCGTGAGTATCGGCTTTTAAATGTTCGTTCTCTTTCAATGACTGAAGTAAAAAACCCTTAAGTAAATAATTAAACTGTTAGATATGTATGTAGATGATGACTTTGAAGCAGTCGCCAAACAAGGAAAGTTAAACAATATTTTTCTTTCTACTGGACATTAATACTTCATTTTTTAAAGTTATCAGCTTTGGCGATTTTCTTAGAATGTTATCGTAGTAAATATTAAATTGTTTACTAGTCTAAAGTTAGTTCTAAAATCCATATCGCTCATTTTTTCATATAAACATGGGGGAATAAATTAGAGATAACAATTTAAGTATTAAATTTAGATATACATAGTAGTACCGGTATTAACGTTAGGAATCGTGAAGAAATTAGCTGTTAGTATTTTGAGGTTTATTATTTATGTTCCTCCCTTTTATAAAGTTTAATATGAAGTTCAAAGATGGAAAGTTATTATATACAATACAAATGTATAATGTATGTTATTCTAATTATGTTAAAATAATAATAACTGGAGACCTTTAGAAAATACATTACCATCCACAACTTCTTGTCGATAAACGATGTTATGGTTATGAGAGAGGGATAGATTTATTGCGCGTAAAAAAACTAATAATAGCCAAAAGAGAAACAAGCTTCAACAGTTAACATTTGGTGATCACAAGTCTAACTAAAAAGACCAACTTTTAAAAACAAGTAACGTCTTTAGCCCATTTGGTGCGAAAATATAAGGCTTTTCTTTATCACAGTGATCAAACCTTATTTGTTATTCTCAGAATATCCAGTTGTGGTCGAATATGAATTCAAATAATGAATCGAGAATACAAAATCAAAAAAGTTCTTCAAATTCTGCGAATAGTAATTTGGATGAATAACACGTACTAAGATAGTAGATGGGAATGTATTGTACAACGTGATAAATAGATTGTTGAAACGTGATAGATCTAAATAACTAACAAACACTCTGTGATTTATGGAAACCAAAATGAAACAAATGGTTTTAGTTTCATATCTCCTAGGTTTTGCTAGTTTTACAGTTTTAGATTATATACTGTGATTCAATAGTTTTTTAGAATAATTTCAAGTGATTGTGGAATGTATGATCTACAGATTTGAATGTATCTTACACTGTTATTTACTCATATTCACAATCCAGGCCTTTGTTAAAAATGTTAAATATGTCGTACAATTAGTTCTACGAAAATGTCTTGATTTGATGTTTGGACCCATGTTTACGGAGCTTCTACTAAAGCTATAAAGATATATTAGTACCTACATCGTGGAATAATTTTTCTTGTGATAGTGATGAAACTTAGAAAAAATAATAGCAAATAAAAAAAAGTACGCGAGCCACTAAGAAGACCTTTCAGACCAAAAACCAAATTTAGTCACATATAAAATTGTCGATAAAATAATATTGCAATGGACTATTTTGAGGACAAACGTTTTCATTGAATATTTGTTTGCCTTTTGTTTGCAGTTTACGCTATTAATTGTGTAACCATTTACCATTTCATCATCATTTGCTCTACTTTACAAGAAATAAGAAGATTGTATTCCCAAGAAAGTTGTATATCATTAAATAGTGTGTATCAAATATTAAACAGCCATTTGGTCTGGCTTAATGAATACAAATTTTGAAACCATACCGGATTAGTTTTTATCCAGCCATTCGATATTCATATCAAGTTGTTTTGTATGCTACATGAGTCTGTACAAGTTACGGCCAGCGTTGCCGATGTGGCACGATCGTGCCATTTTGACACGGAAATTTTCTCGTGGCACGGTGGCACGAAAAGTTTCAATATGGCACGATTTTTTTATTTTCATTATCTTACATAAATTTAAACTCATAGTATAAACACAGTGTCAATATTCATCAAAAGAACTGGACGTGTCTACTTTATCACCTCAACAGAACTGGATGCATCAATTCTAACTCATAGTAGGCGTTTTCCTTTGGAGGTGGCGAAATACTTGCAAGTACTTTGCTAGCTTTTTTCAATGGAACACATCAAATTGCTTTCCCATGGCAAATGTATATACTCGAACATGAGAGCATGTGCAGTTGGTAGTACTAGATTAGGGTTTTCATCTACTCATAAGTACTTTGCCACCTCCAAAGGAAAACGGCTAGTATGAACACACTTATTTCATTACAATGTACCTAGTAGAGCGTAGATCTTTCAATATTCAGTTGTCATACAATGCTTTATTAAACTCTTTATATTTTTAAATAATAATAATAATACTCATAATGTGATGTGAAATAGGTAGTTATGAACTTGCCAAAAACTCCTGTTTCTGGGCAATGCCTACACGAATAGAGGAAGTGATTTTTGTTTTTGTAATAGTATTGAATTAAAATTTATTTTTAAAGAACAAATTGAGTTTTTTTTTCATATGGCACGAAAATTTCATAAATGGCACGTTTTTTCAAAAAATGTGGCACGAACATTTTTTTTTGGCGGCAACGCTGGTTACGGCTGAAACATAACCTCTTTATGTTTCAAATCATGTAAAATTCTTTTTATAAATATGTTTTATAAATATTTAATTTTAACACATTTCTTTTTTTTACTTAGGGGTGTTTCCATCGTTACGGGTGTGACAGTGAGACTCCATATTTTATTAATTATTCACATACTATTCACAATTTATAAATAATTACTTTACTATTCTATAGGACACCTGAAGCCCTTTTAAAAAAATAGTATACTAAAGTATGAAAAATTAGTGGTTCAGTTATAGGATGCAATTTGGTTGCGTTACGGGTGTGACCTTAGAAAACTGGTGATTTGCGATTAAGATATCTAATTTCCATGTGGTGTAAAATATTGCATGAAAAGTTTGTATCATTCTTCTGCAAATATTAACCTAGATAGTTGATCTTCAGTTTCAGTTAAGAAATGAGAACCAAAACTACGAAAAACTATACAAAATTTCTAATTGAAAACGTTACGGGTGTGACAGGTCATCGTTACGGGTGTGACCGAGCATGATTTGTATGCCTTAACACAATATAATATACTATATTTTGACGGGAAATTGTTGTCATCGATGTATAATCATTTCTCACATGATATCAGAAACACTTTTTCTAGAAAAATGAAGTTTTTCTCACTGAAAAGTGAATAGTTTTGTCACTACAATGAGAGTTTTTCCATTTTCTTTTAAAATAGGGAAATCTTTCACTTAAAGCCGATTCAAATCATATTTAAAGTAGATTTTCTTAGAATTATATCACTACGTCATGAATTTCATATCTAAAAGCAACAAAACTAAAATTGAGTTGAAAAACAGAAAGATTATGATTTGAAATGCCAACCTGTTACCGGGTGTTACATAGGCTTAAAATTTTAAATACGCGGTCAGTATTAATTTCAACGTCTTGAAATTTTGTCTGACAGTAGATCATAGTATTCTCATTTTTTCCCCAAATTATCACATTGAAACAAATTTTTTTCTTCTAGTAATGAAACATAATTTTTTTTTATTACGGGCGTGACACTAACCACTTTATGAATCAACTGCCTAAAAACTAAAACTGTATTTACTATTGAATAATTAAATGACACGAAAACATGCTTAGAGTTTTCATAAGGGCAAATAACCACCAGTTCTCAAATTTTGAAACAATTAATTATTGAAAATAGGGTTTTGAGCTTCTGATAACAAAAAGTGACTTTTGGAGACCTATTTTGCAAAGTGGTTCGAGCTGCGAAATAAGCAGCGATAAAAAAAATTATTGATAATTTCACTTTTAAAATAAACATGCAATCTTTTAAAACCGTCTAACGGTCGTTTTTTCAATTCTAAGTCATATTTTGTGATTTTTCGTAAAGGGTCGTTTTCTATGGAATCACCCTTAGGTATTTTATTTTTCTACCAACGAAATGTCATGCACGGCAGATGGTAAAATTCCCTTGTCCGTATTCTATATCAAAAAAAATTGTATCACATTTTATAAGAATTAAAAAAAATATTTATCTACCCAACTGTTAACATGATGCAACTAAAATGGAAACTTTATTTCCTGTGAAAACATTTACCTATCTCATGCGGAGGAACAGTAAATGAAAATGTTGTAGAACGGTTACGTGTAGCACGTTTACGTTATGCTGGCTACACACGAGGCAACCGTTTGCAGCAATCGTTGAAGCAACGTGTTGCCTTTGGTTCACTACACACGTGGCAACTGTTTCCGCAACCACAGTAAAGTGTGTAGCTGTGATACAGAAAAGACATAAGCGGGAGAAAAGAAAAATTAAACTTTTGATATGAGTGACGTATTGCAGGAAAATGTGGGTAAACAGTTATGAATAAAGACAAATCTAGTTTGATGTGAAAGCTTATTTTATGCGGAATCAGTGTTGCCCCCTCAACTGGTTGAAAATGTAGCGTGAGCGTGGCTGATTTAGTTTACTTGAAAACGTAAAAAATGCACTAACTGAATTATTTAAGCCTATCGGATTTTAGAAATTTTAATAAAAATTACTTATCAAATAATTCAAAATTTTTACTTTTAAAAACAATGTAACTATAAAATCACTTCAAAATTAGGATAGATATTGCAGATTTTTATCTTTCTTTAGATTAGAGGCGCAAAATTATAAACACCCTATTTTAAGGGCATAACCGTGACACTTATTAACAATTTTTAACTTTGATGCAGCTCTCTTACTTTTCCTTAACTATAAACACGAGCGTAAAAGCCATTTTTTAACAAGTTAAAGTTAAACTCGCCTAAATCAATGATAATAAGAATAAAAACGTAAATAATTGAAAAATAATTATTTTTGTTTTTGTGGACTTCTTGAATATTAATTCAATTTTTAAAGTTTTTGTGACCTTAAGACCATAGGCGTTTCGCCCAGGTACAACAATTGGGCTCATCAGTTAGATGTTGTTGTACCCTTCTAAGACGCATAGTTTTTAGTCGATGTATACCGACGTGTATTAAAGTTGTTTGTGTTGTTTATTTAATACACGTCGGTATACATCGACTAAAAACTATGCGTCTTAGAAGGGTACAACAACATCTAACTGATGAGCCCAATTGTTGTACATGGGCGAAACGCATATGGACTTAAGGTCACAAAAACTTTAAAAATTAAATCAATGATAGTTCCTGAGAAAAAATGTGACAGATGTCATACGAGCTAGTGTTATACTTAAAAAATAAAATCAGGATTTGACGATTTTAACTTTAATGAAAGTGTTTAAATATAAAGTGGGTTTGACATCGTTTATAATCTAAAAAAAAACATTCTTATTTAGTGTTTTAGCGGTGCGAAGGGGAATTCACTGTTTTTTGCAATTTTCAAATCAAATCATAATTTAACTTTTCTCACAATTTTCAATAATCCTTACGTGGATATTTTATTCCAAATAATCAGTCTTTTCGTTTACTTCCGCAAACTACAAATCTCTTCGAATTTTAGTAATTTTTTTTTATATAGGTATGAACTTTGACAGAACTTTGGGCTTAATTCGTAGAAATTCCTAGTTTTGGGAAGTATGCGAACCGAACTATAATCAATTTTTACTTGCGATTATAGGTACTATAAGGCAAGTTTTGGATTCGTGCAAAAAAAAAATTTTGAAATAACAATCAAACATTATATTACGATGATAGAGAACACCAAAAAAGTGGGTGGCAAAATTCTGTCTGTCTGTCTGTCTGTCTGTCTGTCTGTCGCAATTAATAATTACACTGCTCTTCAAAAATTAATTTTTTTTTCACCTTCAAATACATTTTTTAAATTATGACAGATTTGACTTTTCTTAGTCTAAATCTGGTTTTAAAAAAATTCTATCACGTACATTTAGTTTATTTTTAATTGATTTTTGAAAATATGATTGATTTGTAATAGAGCACCGTTAAATTCAGTTGCCCTGTCAACAAATAAAACTATTGTGCCGACAAATACTTTGGAGACATATTCCACACAGCGTTGCCCCCTACTACAGTTGTAGTGTTTTTACTACATTTTATTTTCCAAAAAAGCCACTACGTACAATCTTAAAATATTCACAAAACACTACAATCTTAGAACTTCAGAAAATATAAAATCTTAACAAAATAAAATGCACGACTGAGTCGCACGTACTTGCTCTTATGTTCAAAACACTGCGAGTTTAAGAAAATTGTATATACAAACATGGAAATTATGAGAGAAAAATGTAGAGAAGCATGAAATACGACACTTAAATTAGCTAAAACAACTCTTTTGAAAGTTTGAGGTGAAAAAAAAGTATGCCATCTTAATTCATGATGGAATATGATTATATGGGGAAAAAAAATTTAAAATCGTTGGAGCGGTTTTTTTTTTTAATTAATTTTTTATATATAAAATTCTTAAAACATTTTTAAGAAAAAATTTTGGTATGCAGATTTAAGCTATATATTTATGTGTATATAAAAACAAAATTTGAAAAAAAATTGTCAACCCGTTTTTGATATATCGAATTTTCAAAAAAAAAGTTTGAAACTTTTTTTAAAAATCCAAAAACTTATTTTTTGAAAATTTTGATATGCAATATTATTTGATTTTATCTGAAATTTGTATATAAAAAAAATCATCTAAATCCGTTCAGCCGATAACGAGAAAATTCAAAATAAAAAAATACGTTCTATGACAGGTACTATTAATAGTTGCTAAGTGTAAAATTTTATAATTTTTGGTAGTAAATCTTACTAATTTTAGTATATACAAAAAGTTTAATCAAAATCGTAGGAGTCGTTTTTAAGCAAAAAAATTTTTTCCTTTGCGGTTTTTTAACTTTTGTATGAAAGGTACCGTTATTTTTTCATAAATGTAAAATTTTTTCTAAAAATATTTTAGAAAGTACTAAAAAAGTCTTAAATATTGAGTTTCAAACAAATCGATCATGTCGTTTTCGAAATATTTGATTTTCAAAAAAAAAAATTGAAACATTTTTTAAAAATCCAATAAACATTTTTTCAAAAATTTTGGTAAACAAAACTATTTAAATTTTTTGGAAGCTTCTGTGTAAAAAAAATAATTGAAATCGGTCGTACCGTTTTGAAGAAAATCAAAAATTTTAAAAATGGTTCTTTGGGAGGTACCATTAATAACCATTTTTGAAAAAATGGTTTTCCACCCAAAGAAAGCCTTTACTAAAATAAATTTACAGAATTTTTTTTAAGAAAAGTTGTCGAGCCGTTTTTGAGAAAAATACGATTATGTAAATTTGCCAAAAAAAAATGTATGGCAGGTACCGTTATTTTTGGTTCTAAAAAAAAATGAAAAAAACGTGTCGGCAGAATCACCAAAAACCACTAAGTACCAAGTTTGAAGAAAATCGATCGAGCCGTTTAGGCTGTAGACGAACAGACAGACAGACAGACAGACAGACAGACAGACAGACAGACAGAATTTTGCCACCCACTTTTTTGGTGTTCTCTATAATCGTAATATCATGTTTGATTGTTATCTCAAAATTTTTTTTTGGCACGAATCCAAAACTTGCCTTATAGTACCTATAATCGCAAGTAAAAAGGGAAAGCTCATACAGCGGAAGCAATCATCCCGAGATAGACGGTTAATTCTGCGACTAGCATCAAATTTCACATTCACGGCTGTTCTGATATTCGGTCAAATTGAATCCGTACGGACTGAAACAAAACACAAAAATATACCCCAAGAAGATTCGTTCGTTTTGCTATGAATCATAAATGTCCACCAACCCGCGACGTTTTCAATTCCTGCATCTTTTTGCTAGGTAGCCGTTTTCAATCCGTACGGATTCAATTCGACCGAATGAATATAAGAACAGCTATAATTATGTCAAAAAATGGGGTATTGGCCAGTGTTTCAAGGGTTGTAAGGATAATTTAAACCAGTGATAATATCCCACGTAAGAAAATAAAAAAGAAAGCGCTTCTACGGCAACGACAAAATGAAATTCACATGAATTTCGCCAGTGACCTTATTGCTTGGAGCAACGAATAGTATTGGGTTTAGGATGAGAAAAAGTTCAGTATTGACGGACTTAATAAATTAGAACTTTTATTTTAATAAAAAAAGGAACTTATTTTTATAAGTGTTCTCAGTCGTACGTTAGATTTCATGGGATGGAGAGCTATCACCTATTATGGGACACATAAATTGAAGTTTAAGACCAATTGGTTGGCTTGTTTAATGAGTTTCGTAGGAGTTCTTTCAAAATAGTAACATTGTTTCCTGATACGGCAATAGTAACAGCATCCACATAGCTAATCACCATGTAGCTCTCCGCTTCTAGACATGTCAATAGCTTATTTGCTACCAAGTTCCAGAGAAGTAGAGATAGATCCTCGCCTTACAGCTTACCTGTACTGAAAGATCTTGTAGTAGAAAGCGCCTAGTTTTGAATTGATGACACTGCTAGTGAGCATGTTGAACAAGCAAACCATATACTTTCACGGATGTCAGTATATGTTAAAAGCAACCTTTATATCAAAAAAGTCAACCATGGTTTACTCTTTATGGCAGAGGGAATATTCGATAGTTGGCATTAGTATGTGTAGAGCTGTATCCACCGATTCCCTTTACAATATGCATGTTAAGCTGTAAAAAAAAGTATCGTGTCGAACAAACGTTCGTAAGGTGATATCGTTCGAAGGGTTTAAGAAGGTATGATGATAAATGAATATTTATGTGATCTTTCGCTTTTACTTTGGGATCATTTACCAGCCTAATTTATAAATACAAGCTTGACTTCTAAGTTGCTCTACGAATTATCCTTCTACTTCATGATTTTTTATGCAAGCCGTTAAAAATTTTAAGGTACTATCTGATACCTCGTTATTATTATTCTGAAGTAAACTTAGATTCACAAATTAATAACACAAAAAGCACAAATAACAAATCCAAATAGGGCTTGGTATGCTTTGGTATAAAGAGGACATGTAGGTTTTCTATAAAAGATATAAATTCACAATAAACGCTATCTGTACTGCTAAATGCAAACATTAATACAATTATTTCTGTTCTCTTCGGTTTTTTTTTGTATTTCTTTTCATCTTTAGATAATGGGAAATACCAACTTATCACAGTCATCATTTAGCGTGGTGTTAGTTGTTTGTTAGTAAACAAATATAAATTAAGCCTAACATACTGCTAAAGACTGAACAAATAAGGCAAACAAAGCAAATATTAACCGCTACAAAAATAACTACTAGTCAAACATTACTTATTTAAATAAATAAATAAATAAATAAATAACAAGAATTTAAGTACAAAATAAAACATACAATAATTTGGTAAGTGACGAATATTGAGAACCCTCATACAACTTGTGCTTAAGTGTAAGCTTTGAGTAACTCAAATCAAAAACATTATTCAATATAAATTGATGTATGTATACTCGTACTTCGCAGCATGTACTGCACTTGTGTGGATTTCCATTTTACACACAAAAGCCCCACTTTAATCAAAAAAATTATTGTTTTTATCCACCCCATGTTTCATAGGAGTCAGTGGCTCATTGAGACCATAATTAGTGCGATGGAAATCGAGATGAACATTTTTCGGAACCTGCGGCTTTTAAGAATTAAATCAATTTTGTTTAAAAGAACTTATTCACTAATGGGATCAACCAGGAGTGTATATAATAGAGGTCTGCATTGAAAGTCTTGAAACCAATTCCAAGACATTCATTTTATTTCAAGCACACTGTAATATTGTACATACTGCTTGAAACTCAAATGAATGAATACTTTAATATTTGACTACTGAATAAGTCTTGCACCCATATCAAAACAAACACTTACTGCAGTGAACTCACGAAGAACGGGTATTTAGAATATGGGTATTCATACTACACTATGAACACTGAGTACATTTGTTCCAGCCAAAGTCAAGCTTCTTAAGTGGCAAATTCGAGAGAAATGGCTGTTGCGAGCGAGATTTACCTCAGTAGTTTATATTTTTTATTTAATTTTAACTCAATTTCTTCTTCTCTCAATGAAGCTAGAAACCAAGTAGACATTGAAATCGGTGTACTCAGTGTACTCAATGTATTTCCCTCAGTAAACATTGTACACTGTTGGCTCGAATCAAGCCACACAGCGTGCGAGAAAGAAAACAGTGTACTCATTTTGAAATTAGGTGATCGAATAGAATACACTAACTGCTTCTTATAGAGTGGGTACTTCACTTCACTGCATACTATGTCGAAAAATTGCAATGAATGGTGTACACTGAAGTATTGCACCCGTTGAAAGGGAGCAAATGAATACATTCATGCAGACCTCTAGTATATAAAAACATAAAATCGTTAATTTTCCGGTGTTTTTTTAATCAAGTCATTTTTAAAAGAAGAAGACGAAACTATATAGTGGTAGATGATTTGGGCCATTCTAGTTCAAATGACATAATGTGAAAAGTACATTTTTAAGCTGGAAAGAGTGCGATAAATGTGTATAATAATGTGGTGAACAAACAGCGCTCGCATATTTTAAGTGCAGTACAACGAAGGTATTACAATCTATACGAGCATTTCTTACTCTAACATTAGTCTATCATCATTCCTTCTAAAAACTTTTGAACGACTTTTCGTTCAAACTTTACGCTATGGCTTGCCGAAACCTTACAGGCCCATAACTCCAGCACCAGGCCTCAAAATTCAAAATCCTTCTGCATTTGTGTTAAGTATCAAAAGAAGTACAAGTGACCCAAAATTGAACGAATTTCAAGACCCGACCTTTTTTCGTTGTCCCCTTCACGTGAAATGCCCCAAAAGCTTTATGGAAGAGGAGGAGGAAGAAACAATTGCTCACTTTCTCCATACATGCCCAGCTCTTTCTTACAGACGTAGGCTCCACTTAAGAGATTACGTCTATAATGATCCTAGTGATCTGGCAAACACAGGCATTTACAGTCTCGCACGCTTCCTCAGGAGTTCTTAGTGGTTTAACGAGTAAGGAAGGAGTTTTCAAGATTCATGTGGTATCACAACGAACCAACTTTGGTCTAAGTATGTCAGTATTAATTATTGACAGCCACTTCTACCTTAACTAACCTGCTCTAACGCTTAAGTAAGCCAAGCATTGGGTTGGCCTTACTAATAATTTTCTCAAAGTTGATTGTAAAGTCAATGTTTTGTGAGAAGGATACACTCAGGTCACTCTACTAAGTAAAAACAGATTTATGCTATAATCACATAGTATTGGATTTTTTCTTCTTAAAAAGGATATTGACTTGCCAATCACAAATATAGATTGGTATGTGAAGAGCGATCAGATAAGAAATGTCATTTTGAAAAGATACAGAAACAGACTGATTTCGGATGGTTTAAAATAATTTTATATCATCAGCGCACATTTATGTACATATATAGGTGCACTACACGATTTCATTATCGAAACGGCGTAATTGATATTTTTTAGAAAGAACCAAGATAACTGTACGTTATCTGTACTGTAGTACGCGTTTATAAAATCAGAAATAGTTTCTAAAAAAGAATTGGATATGTTATTCCTTTTAAATATGATCTGATCCAGGAAAACCAGAAGTTTCCTGGGTGAATCTTGCAGAACAATCAAACAAGGTGCAATATGACAATTCATTCTTCAAGCTTGAAGAGGATGATATGTGCCAATCGTTCTGAAAATTTAGTCCGTTCGGCAAAGCCGAAATACAAAGTATACGTATTTTGATAAAAAAAAATGTGTCGGCCCATCTTCCATTTCATTTTCTAGACTAAGCACTCTGACAATCACGATGGCTTGGTCCTTAACTGGCCAAACACAATAGTGTAGCTGAAGCTGAAGCTGTAGCTGTAACTGTAACTGTCTCTCGTAGCACTGTCAAAGTACACAGTTACAAAAATAGTAAACATAGCTATAACACGAAGCTGTAAATGTAGCAAGAAATTTATGTTGTACAACATATATCAACTTTTCCTACAAGCTTCAGATACATTCATTGTGTTCAAGGGGTAAAACCGGGTTTTCGGACTTCTTTGTCGTATCAAGCCTGTAGACTGGGATCTGCTAATTTTGTTTGACTGAAGCTGTTGTCGATGTGTCGAGGTGGCTTTTTATGGTACATCGATGTCTTGGTACAGCTCATAGAAAAAAATTAATTAAAAAACAACGGCAACACTAACAGTATTTTGTAGCTTTTTAGAAAGCCAGAAGTCCACTTTGATGGATTTTCAAACAAAATTTGTTTAATAAATAATTTCAGCAAAAATTTCAGTTGAAATTTTGAAGAAAAAAAATTAGTTTTTTGAACAATCAAAAAAAACTTTATTTGAAAATAAACCATAAGAATGGACCCCTATATCGAATATAGGGGATGAAAATAAAAATCTGAAAAAAAGGTAGTTTTGTTCTCTTCATGTAAAGCCGATTTAGGCCCATTCAAGGTGAGCTCTTTTTAACGACCACCCTAATATACAAAAAAAGAAGGTAGAAAAACTCAAAAATTTAATTTTCTTTGAAACTTGAGTTAACAAATTCATTAAAAAAATATGTGTTCTCAAAATCTCAGAAGTCAGAATTATTCAAAAATAAAAGAGGGTGAACGACAACTCTGTGCACTGAGACTGTACACAATGTATCAACGAGAACAGTAAACATTTTGTATTCTATTTATGTTCTACTTTCCCAACTCTTTCAATTTACCTTTTTGTGCAATATATATCCGCCGCTCGTTAATCACACGAACTCGCTGGTGAATATAAAACAAAAAAACACTTCAAAAACAAACGCACGCTAGACCACCATCATTGCCACAACGGAAAACAGAAAAAAAAATACTCCTAATCAAGGTCGAAATCGAAAGGACAGCACTCAACCAGGTGTATTCAAATTGTTTGTTTACATCTTCCCAGCTGCTAAAACGAGGACGGGGTAATAAAGCATAGAAAAACTAAAAACCTTAAACACGAAAAAGAAATAAAATAAAGATTTTCAGTAAAGTTTCTTATGACGAATCTGCTCACAAGCAGCCATAACAAAACAGTGAAAAAACGAGTGCTAGTGTGCTTTTCGAGGTGTTGTTCAAGTGGTTCTGCTTGTTTTTATCAGCTTATCGTAGAACACCCCTCCTCTTTCTTTGGCACGATTAGGAATAAGAAATAAGATTTCCAACTAACTACAAGAAAATTATAAAGGCGTCGGCGTCGTTATATAAGTGAGTTAAAGCTGTGATCAGCCTGAGCTTGGGTATTGGTAGAGATTATATGCAAATCCAAATCCCAATAGAAAATCAAAGCTTCCAATGTTCATTGCAGAGAAGGGTAGTGAGTGGGAGAAAGAAACGATATAAAATATTGAAGGTGAAAAGTCATGTCTATTTTTCTTAGCACTTCAGTGTGAAAACGACAGGAAAGAAAAAAATAAAAACAAAATCAATCGCTGTGTGCTGACTGCTGAGATACTTACGAGATACGAGCCAAAGACCCCCTAGCCCTGACACCGAGTTGCTGAGAAAGAGCAAAGGCTATAGATACCGATGTCTGCTTATATTTTCTTCCAATTAATGGGGTTTTGATCGGCTTTGAAAAGGTGTGTAGCTTTGAAATCGAGTTATGTAAATTAATCAAACCAGTAAGATGAGAAAAAACCTACACATTGAGGCTAATGGTCTGAGAAATTCGAGGAAATGTTTTTAATTTCTTTCAAGAATTTATCAATCTATTTTTAAACTTTTTAAATGCATGCAAGGCAAGCGGGGAAAAGAAAAACTTATGAAATGTCTTCGAATTTGATTGACGCAGTCTATTGTTGAAGAAATGAGGCATTTTTGTTTAAAGAATAGAAAGTATTATTGTATTTTTAGACTAATTAACTGCAATTTTCTCACCAAACTTGTCCATAGGCCCCGGAGCCGACTGGTTGCAGTTGTTGGTATCTTTCTGGGATTTCCCATTCCGTGCGATTAATGTCGATTTTGTAGAAGGTTCCCATTTTGTTTTCGTTCATGGGTGATATTGATATTTAATGTTTGTTTTGAGTGTTTTTTTTTAAGGAATTCAATTTGAATTGAAGCACACGATTATTTTCCGCGAGGAGATAAACTTTTTTAGATTTCTTTTTTCTTGTTTCAGAAACACGTCCGCGGTCCGCCCGCACAATTTGAAGTTGGAAAACTGCCTGTATTTCTGAAAACTGAAAATGAAGGAAGTCAGATTTTGACAATGACAGTTGGTTGACATTTCGAAAGTGGTTGTTGTATAGGATGGAAAAACATAGAATTTTTCGAAGATTCGTAGTGGTGTGCTTTTTTCTGCTATGTCCTCTTTTAAGGTAAGACCGCACTCGACGGAACTGCACCGCAATTGAACTTCAAAATATTTTTTGTATGAAATTGTATGAGCTATATCGAACTAAGCGACAACTGAACTTCACGGCGCGGCACCATGCGGCAAAGATAATCTGACCAACAGTTCCGTTACCGCAAGTGCGGTAAAGCAAGCATCACGAATCGTTGTGTTTGGCTGTGTGCTGTTTTTATCTGGGCCAGTGCCGAGATTCAGCTATTTCAGGGAGTGAGATGAGATGACTCGCCTTACTCGCCGACTCATTTCACAATGAGAGAGTTCGAATTAGGTTTCTAACATGAGACAAAGAATAAAAATAAAAGAGCCAAATTTTACCTCTTTGTCACACTCGTTACCTTTGATATTCCGTTTCACATCACCACTAATTGATGCGAAATGAAATAACTAACCCCGAGGCCACACGAGCAAGTACTTGCATGCAAGTTGCAATACATACACATTTGTTTACTAACACAAACAAACCCAAGCAACTTGCTTATCAACTGGCATGCAAGTTTTGAAGCCAGTAGTGAAGCAAGTTGAGAAGCAAGTTGGGAGACAAGCAAGTGGAATGCAAGTGGAAAGCAAGTGGGAGGCAAGTGGAATGCAAATTACGAATTTGACAAGCAGTGTATGTAGCCAACTTGCTTGCAAGTACTTATTGCTCGTGTGGCCTCCGGGTAATGCTACATTTCCACCTAGCTATGTTCCTACCAAAATGAAATCCGAGATTTCGATTGAAATCTTTTGTTTTTAGAGCAACTTGAACAAGGTTTCATGGAAATTTCAACTAAATCTCTATCAAAACTCTGGATTGCTACGAAATCTCAATGAAATTCTGCATATTGCTATGTTCCCACCAAAACGAAATCTGAGATTTCAGCTAAAAAATTTCGAGATTTCAAATTGGTGGAGCAGAATTTCATTGAGATTTCGTTGAAATCCCAAGTTTTTATTGCGATTTCTTTGAAATTTCTTTGAAACCTTGTTCCAGCGGCTCAAAATATCAAAAGTTTTCAACCGAAATCTCGCATTTCATTTTGGTGAATCTTTAAAGATTAGAAATTAATCTTGCTAAATCTTCCTAGGACAAATACTTTTACAAATCGAACTAACCTATTCTTGTTTGGCGCTGAAGGATTCGTTCATGGCTGAATTCAGTTCTTCACAAAGGAAACATTCTATCTCACTTCCTCTTCATAAGAAAAAATGAAACACCATTTGCATTTTTAAATCTGCTGTCAAAGTAAATCTTTTTTTATATCTTTTTGTTCGGTGAAAGCACCAAATAGATTTATTATATCTGAACTGGGATAAACCTTTGGTGGAAACATAGCATAAAAAGCAGGATCCCATGTTGTTTTTGTTATCACGTGTTAGAAATTGATCTGGATCATGTGGATAATAAAATGCGGCTAATGTAAACATTGGAATCTTATGCTATGTTCCCACCAAAATGAAATCCGAGATTTCGGTTGAAAACTTTTGATATTTTGAGTTCCTGGGAAAAAATTTCATAGAAATTTCAACGAAATCTCATTAAAAACTCTAGATTTCAATGAAGTCTCCATGAAACTCGGCTGCGCCAATTTGAAATCTCGAAATTTTTTTGCTGAAATCTCGGATTTCGTTTTGGTGGGAACATAGCATTAACAATGGAGTATCTTTTGTTTCAATTATTTTTTTGTCGCATTAAAGTTTATAATAAGGGTATTCATGCAACAGCGTATAAACGTTGTAAGCTTTTAAACTTCGTAATTCTGTCACAATTTGTATAGAAAATTTAACAGATTTACGAAGTTTACAACTTTACGATGATTACGACGAGTCTACGCCTTTGCATGAATACCCATAATGTGAGTTTTCACCCTTAAGCCTAGTACGCTGCTGATGCGAAACGAAATTTTTAGTTGGTCTCCAATCGCAAAGCGAAACATAAACGAAAACTGCAACGAAAAAATGTTTGTGGAGAGTTCAATCAGCTGTAAAAACAAATGTCAATTGACAGCCGATATGTACAATTTATGAATTTATTCAATTTAAACGAATTTTTCATAAAAACAAAATATTGAAGTTTGAATGAATTAATAAATAAATCTTGTGGCTACACAGACTTCCCATGATCGCAAAAAAGGCCATATAAAAGAAATGGAACAGGCCGTGAGATAACTCACAGCATTAAAAAAAAAAAAAAAAACAAATTTGATAGCCTTCAAGCTATCAATAAAACCTTCTGGTCAGGAACCAGAAACTGGGCAAAGAAATGGAATATTTGAAGCACCAAGTAAAGCAACTACAAAACGCATAACAACAAAACCCGCAGCAGCAGCTGGTGTCGCAAGAACATTTTAAATGTGTTGATTTTGATTTCATTCATAGCCGTCAGCGATGATGCGGTCACAATAAACGAAGCCGTCGAGGGAATCTGTTGTGAGGGAAGGAACCACCTGAGAAGAATTAGTCCAGAGTCCGATGATATTTTAGATGATGATGACTATTTCAATATAAAATTCTTGGTACTGCCGTTTGATCCCAAGGAAAATTGCTCTAAGAGTACCGATGAGCAGATTGGAGTTGGCTTGGGTAAGCAGCATGGATGAACTGTTTACTTTGTGTGCCCAGTGCCCAGTGGAGTCTACGTGGTATAATCGCGTGTTGCTCTAGAAAAAAAATCGTCATGATGCTTTAAACTTTAAATATTAATGCTGTATTATAGAGTTGTCTAGTATTGTATTAGTATTCATAGATGTTGTCTTTTAAATGATTATAAATAGTAACAAAAATTTCATAAATTTCAAGAGATAATTTGATGTTTTTTTATATTGTTTTTGCAAATTTAGTCAATCTTTTTTTCCAGCCACTTATTGAAATAATTTCTAATTTATAAGTCTTGACTGCTCTGCACCACCACATACATATGTTTGTATATACGGCTTATTCTCTCGTGGTTAAGAACCACAAAATAAAAATGCAGTTTAGCACAGCAGTCAATGATCCTAGTGATCTAATAAATATAGACAAAGGCTGTCTGTTACGCTTCATAAAAAGCTCCAAATGGTTCACCGAGTAAGGAAAAGGGTTTCCTAAATTAATGTGGTGGCACAATAGACCAATTCATGCTGTAAATGTGTGAGTCTTCACGACTGGCAGCCACTTCAACCTAGCTGTTGGCAGGGTAGGCCAACAGTCTAGACTTTTTGTTAACTTAAACAATCTTTTGCAGTTTAAAGTTACAAAATCCTTTATTAAAGGGAAATTCATTTAAAAATACTTTTTACAAAGGTTTTATATAAATACTTACATCTGTCTAGGTTTAGGTTCTTACAAATTCATTATAGGTTATATAATTGATATAATTCAAAATGGCCTCTACGACCGGAAATTCAAAAGGTAAGTAGATAAGTAATAACTACAGGGTGGATATAGATTATTTTTAGTGGGTTTTCACATGGGGTTTATACGTGTGGTTAGCAAGTGCGGTTTACACGTAATTCAACGTGATGCCTGCCAACACTCCCCCCGGTATGTCCAAACGGAAGTCACTTATCTTCTTCCTTTTATGGTAATGTCCAATACAGCTAGCTTTACGGCAGGTCTTACGTAGACACCGGAACGGGTAAGGACCGTGGCACTTCGTACTTGGCCATCTTCTGCAAGTCTTGTCTGAATAACACGGCCTTTCAACCAACAGTTCCTCGGGCTGTTCTGGTCTACAATCAGGACTATATCACCTTCTTGTATAGGTTCGGCTGGTGAAAACCATTTTGACCGACGTGTTATTGTTGGAAGATATTCACTTACCCATCGCTTCCAGAAGTGATCCGCATACTGCTGTGATGCTTGCCAATGTTTTCTTACTACCTTCACATCGTCGTCGAGAATTGCTAAAGGTTTCAATCCATTTGATGACCCCAAAAGAAAATGGTTGGGTGTAAGAGCTTCTTGATTTTCGCTGTCTATCGGAAGATATGTAAGTGGCCTTGAGTTGACGATGTTCTCAACTTCCAACATCATACTTTTTAATAGTTCATCTGTGGGATTTCGCATAGGCATTATTTTATAGAGAACAGTTTTTATCGACCGAACAAGTCGCTCCCAGCAGCCTCCCATATGTGGAGAGCTCGGTGGAATAAAACTCCATTTCGTATTAATAGAGGTGAACGCTTCCATTAGTTTGTGTGTATCGACTTTGGTAAGTGCTTCTCTCAACTCGCGTTCTGCGCCTTGAAAATTTGTCCCATTATCGCTGTAATTTTCTATAGGAGTTCCTCGACGAGCCACAAAATTTCGAAGGGCGAGAATGCATGAATCTGCTGTAAGGCTATGTGCGATTTCGATGTGGACTGCTCTGGTGGTGAGGCAAGTGAGAAGAACTCCCCACCTTTTTTCAGTTCTTCTTAGGTTAGATATATTTATCGGCCCAAAGTAGTCTACTCCGGTAAATGAGAAGGGTCTTGTATACGGTGATAGTCGCGCCTTAGGTAACTGAGCCATCATTGGTTCACGGGGTTTGACGTTCTGATTCTTACAACTCTGGCATTTCTTTCTCATAACTTGATATGCTGTGCGTACTCGAGGAATATGGTACATTTGACGAAGTTCGTTGATAGCTGTCTCATGGTTTTGGTGATGGAGCCTGCAGTGCATATCCAACATAATAAGGTATGTAATGTGATGGTCTCTCGGCAGTATTATTAGTCTCTTAAAGTTTTCGTTAGCTTCAATGGAAAGGTCGATTCTTCCCTTAGATCGAATGAGGTTATGTGCATCGATATATGGACACAAGTTGAAGATGGGACTACTTTTTTCGAGAGGTCTTTCGGAAATTAAATCGGCTAATTCTTCTTGGTATGCAACCCGTTGAGCTTCTCTCATCAACACACGCCACCCCGTTTGAAGTTCCTCTTGCTTTAAAATTCCAGAGCTTCTTTTATGCTTATCCTTTTTTTTAATTTTAAGGTTGTTCATGTATCGAATAATGTAAGCTGTACTTCGTAGCAGCCGGTTCCAGCATGAAAAGTTGTCTATTCGAAGAATACTGTCTTGAGGCTTGGTGTGAACGTTCATGTAATGTGTCTTTAGCTCTTCGACGGTTGAGTCCTTCGAACACATCTCTTTTGGCCAATGATCTGGAGAAAGCTTCAAGAATTCGGGCCCTTTGAACCACCGGCTGTTGGATGAGAACTCGGGTATGATCTTCCACTTAGTTGCCTCGTCTGCAACGTTGACTTTCGTTGGAACCCAACGCCATTCCGTCACATCGGTTAGATCCAAAATTTCACTGACTCGACATGCAACGAACTGTCTGTAGCGCCTATGGTCTGAGCGAAGCCAACTTAGAACGTTTCTCGAATCTGACCAAAAGACACGCTGGGAAAAGTGGATGTTATGTGAGTCATTAACTGATTTTGCAAATCGAGCGCCTAGAATGGCAGCTTGGAGCTCAAGACGAGGAATAGAAAGATTTTTGAGAGGTGCAACTTTTGTCTTCGCACCTATGAGCGCACACTCACTAAAATCACCGAATGAACTTCTGACATATGCCACAGCAGCGAAACCGTTTTCACTAGCATCGACGAAGACGTGAAGCTGCCGGTCGGTTATGTCTTTGGTCGCTTTGGAGATATAACATCTAGGTATGTTTAGGTTTTCTACTGCTGGTAAGAGATGCACCCATTTCAGCCACTTTTCAAATACAGCTGCAGGTATTTTCGTGTCCCAATCGATTTTTGAGCGCCATATATCCTGCAGTAATATCTTGACGAACATAAGAAAGTGTGCCAATAGACCCAATGGATCGAAGATAGTCATTAATATCCTAAGAACTTCTCGCTTAGTAGGTCGACGACCTTCGAAAAGTAGTTCTCTTTGTTGTTGGTTTGTTGTTAGTTTGTATGTAAAGCAGTCTTTTGAGGTACACCACCACATACCTAAAACCTTCTCGGTAGTAAGCTCAACATCGAAATTCAGGTTCTTATTTTCGGTGAAATCAGACTGTAGGGCTTGAAGTACGGCAGCTGAGTTCGAAATCCAATTTCTGATGTAAAAGCCTCCTTTTTGATGGATATATCGAATTTGTTTAGCTAGATTTATCGCTTCTTCTTCCGTGGCAGCGCTATCCATAAGATCATCGACATAATGATTTTGTTGAATTGATCGCACTGCACGAGGGAACTGCTCTGCGAAGTCATCGGCATTTCTATTCTTTGTATACTGAGCGCAGCACGGAGAACAACTAGCACCGAAAGTCATGACCGTCATGGCGTAGACAACGGGCCGTTCTTCCGAGCTGCGGCTCCACAAAAATAGCTGACAAGCTTGGTCTTCCTTTCTAATGCGGACTTGGTGAAACATTTCCATTATGTCTCCACAGATTGCTATTCGTTCTTCCCGAAACTTGAAGATCACAGATACAAGTGAGGTTAGCTGATCTGGCCCTTTGAGAAGAAACGAGTTTAGAGACATGCCCTTCACGGTTGCTGCTGCGTCCCAAACAATTCTCATCTTGCCTGGCTTATTTGGGTTAGATACCGGAAATATTGGTAAATACCAAAATCGATCACTTTTATCAGGTATTTCTCTATACGACAGCCTTCTTGCATATCCTTTTGTAACGTATTCATTTATTTTTGTGGTAAGTGCATTTGCTAGTTCCGGTTCTCGTTTCATTCGTCTGTGCAAACAGGCCAGTCGTTTCTCAGCCATTGGATAGCTGTCGGGCATCTGAAAGTTGTCATATTTCCAAAGTAGTGCTGTTTCAAATCGGCCATTAACTCGAACGGTGTGAGTCTTCAACAAGTTGATAGCTCGCTGGTCTTCGCTCGACATAAGTTCTTTTCCGAGATAAGAAGTTCCAAAGCTATCGTTGACAACAAAATCCTTCACCAGGCGCTCGAGGTTTTCGTTGTCGCATTCACAGATATGGAAACTACTGTTTGTTTCAAATCGCTTAAAAGTACGGGGTCTACTAGATAGGTTGCCGTGAACAACCCATCCGAGACGAGTTTTTGTTGCGACTGGTTCATGAATGCTTCCCTCTTTGCAACTAAGTGGCAGTCCAAGCTTGGTGTTGTTGAGACCAATCAACAAACGAGGCGCAGCATTTTTATAGGATTCAATTTGTACTCCCTTAAGATGATTATAAAGGCTTTGTAAAGCGGTGGTATCTAGCGACTGTTTTGGGAGACTTAGGCTTTTCACCGTGTGAACGTCCGCTAGTGCGTGTATTTGGGATCCAGTTTGGCATCCCGATATTCGAAGCTGAACGACATGAGAATCATTTTCGATCCTGCAGGTGTTACCTGTCCATTTAAGGCGCAATGGCTGAGGTTTACCTTTTAGATTCAACTGATTGGCAATATCTTCATCTATCAGTGTAACCGACGACCCATCATCTAAAAATGCATATGTTTTGATCTCTATGTTACTACCATGCAGCGTTACTGGAACTATACGGAAAAGAGACTTATGAAATTCATCTTGCTCATTGTTTTGTTGATGTACTGATACATTTGCATTAGTGTTCTGTTGTTTACTTTCATTTTGGGCATAGCTATGCAATAGCCTATGATGATTAAAAGAACAGTTATTAATGCCACACACTGACGTTGATGTGCACTTATTTCTTGGATGATTGCTTAAACAGCGTCGACAGAGATGGTGCTCTCTTACAGCAGACCATCTGAGCGTTCTGTCTAAACCTTGAAATCGCTCACAGTTCTCAACTGAACTGCATCTACCTTTGCATATGCAGCATAAGATCTTAGCTTTTGTAGACCGATCTTGGCTTGACGCTTCGAGGTGAGTATGTGCATTAACAAATCCCTTTCCTTTTGTGAACCGATTGTTCTGTCTAGATTTGGTCAATGAGAGAGATGTAAGTGGAGGAACAACACAACTAGCTGCATCGGCAAGCCTCATCAACCACTCATTAAAATGATAGAGAGTGCACTCCGGCAACATATACTTATGTGAAGCCCAGTTTAGGCGAATGTCGTGAGGTAACTTGTATTCAAGTTCCTGCAGGAGCGACGGATGTTGTAAATATATGGTTAATCCAGAAGCTTCTATAGTGGCGCAGTAGTTCTGGACTGCGAGCGAAAAATCCACAATGCTCTCAAAGTCTCCTTCTTTCGGAGCTGGTGTTGATTGAATTTTTTGAAGCACTGCTTGTATAATTATTTGCGGTCTGCCAAATTTTGTTTTTAGCGCTTTAATTATTTGATCGACACATTGTGGTTGAATGAGAATGCTTCTCACAGCGTTCAATGCATCACCCTTTAAAGACTTTTGTAGACGTAACAAATTTTCTTCTTCCGTAAAACCACATAGATTGGTACTTCTAATGAAGTTCGATATAAATACCGGCCATTCCTCGGCATTACCAGTGAAGCTTTGGAGATCTCTTGACATAAGTTGACGTGCTGCGATTTGGCTCCTAGATAATCTGAACGATGGTGTGGTTTCTCCGACGTGTGACGGTATCTGGTCGTGGACGGCTGAGGAAAATGTTTGCGGTATATCATAATTTTGTTGTTGGGCAAACGGGTGCTGCGTATGTGTCGTATTTAGATGCGGTTGAAGATTGATATTAGCTGAGAGCTTTGGTGGCGGTGGTAGATGCGATGAAGGGTGTGGCAGATTTTGTGTGGCAATCATGGGCTGATGCAGTTGGGCAGTGGAAAAAGGCTTCGTTGTTGATTGAGGTCGGAATTTGTGTTGTTGCTGGCCTTGAGAATGGTGGTTTACCAACCAGGTTCTATTAGCCACCTGATCTTTACCACAAATTGGCAAAACATCATGTACCTTAGCTGGTTTCTGCTTTTGTGTCGCTTGAGATGCTAACCACTCGTTCACCTTAACACTGGCAACGGATGACTTCCAACTCTCATCGTCTGATGAATGATCTGATAATTGGCTAGACAGATGATTTTGTAAAAATGTTGGCAGGGTAGGCCAACAGTCTAGACTTTTTGTTAACTTAAACAATCTTTTGCAGTTTAAAGTTACAAAATCCTTTATTAAAGGGAAATTCATTTAAAAATTCTTTTTACAAAGGTTTTATATAAATACTTACATCTGTCTAGGTTTAGGTTCTTACAAATTCATTATAGGTTATATAATTGATATAATTCAAAATGGCCTCTACGACCGGAAATTCAAAAGGTAAGTAGATAAGTAATAACTACAGGGTGGATATAGATTATTTTTAGTGGGTTTTCACATGGGGTTTATACGTGTGGTTAGCAAGTGCGGTTTACACGTAATTCAACGTGATGCCTGCCAACACTAGCCTTAGCCTAACCTTACAGCAATTATAGATTATGCTCTGTGATTGGTCGATGTAATTTTTTGTAAATATATTATTGACCCAAGCTCAAAGGGTTACGGCTTCCCTTTAAGAACTGTGTTCTTTGAATCAATTTTCCATTTAATTTGGTGATACAAAACACCTTCACAGTAGTTAACACTCCAACGGCCAAATTATTCATCCTGGACTTAGTGAGTTTAAAATCAAACCATTAAATACCTACATTAAATAATTTAAATTTATGTCCATATTATGCACTAGAAAACGTTTGTTAAACCAATGGATTTAAAATGCTTTTTATCCAGATGTAAAATCATTTAATCAAATTTCCAGTTTTGTGAAATGTCAAGTCTCTTGAAAATGAAAATAAAAAAATCCCTACAGTGAAAATTTAATGCTAGTGAATACCCTACCTACGCATGAGCACTCCATCAAAGTATTGTCCAAACATCGAATATAGCTGGGAAAAATACCATCACTTGCATATTTGGATCACTTTGATAATTTGGGTTAAACAAGTGGGATATTATGTCCAATTTGAATGAATCGGAAATGAGCTTCACCCTAACACATAATATGGACATTATTGTTAATTGTTTAAGGTTATTACCTACATCAGTAAAATAAAAACAATGTTTATAAGTTTTTTTTAAATGGTAAATCAATATTTATATTTAGTTAAGTATAAATTAATATTTTCATAAAATATATAATTCTTATGAAGATTCTATGATATTTTACTGCTAACAATAGAATGAAATCTTTTTTAATAATAAATGATTTATTTCTGCATTGCTTAACTACAATATGTATATGTGTGTACTTTTTTATTGTAACGTCAATGATTTTTTTTTACTTTGAACATTCATTGATGTGTTCTATTTTACATACAGCAACTGAAGATTTTTTTCCAAAAAGACATTTCAATTATATAATATATTAAACTTTGTTTGTATGCACATCTGCTTGCACCAAGTGCTTTCATTTGTATTTAGGTATGTACATTTGAAATAATTGCTTGATGTATGTACAGTTTTAGAATGTACAATTGCTAGGCTATTAGATATTCTTGTTCCTTGCTGATTAAAATTATTATTCGAAAAATAAAATCGAGAAATAATTGCTGAATAATCTAGGTTGAGCTGTGGACATTCGCTTACGCTTATGATAAAACTTATGTATATGCCTTCTCGAGTACAGGTTTCGCTTCCTGTAGATATTGAAATTCCATTACTAGGATGTGGGACGTCACGTTCAAGTGAGTGACAAACTTTAAGTTGGGCTCGAACAGGTGCTTGAAGCATCATTTGTTGACTTCTGAATACGTTGCATTGAGGCAAAACTCTGAGATTCCACATTTTTTCCCGGTGCTGTTGACGAGTTTTCACAATCATTAGTAGTATATTCAGTTACTTCTTTTGGCGTGTTTGGTTTTTAAATAGACGATATTTTAAGGTTCACCAGCTGCCCTAGCACAATTGAATAAGCCTGAGTAGTACTAAAAACGGTAGTTTCGGATATTAAAAGATTGTTTAATCTATAAATATATAAATATGTACATATGTATATAATATTCATACAAAATTATAATTATGGATATGGTAGTATCCTACCTGCCTCAAAATTTTCCAATTGCTGCACATTCAAACTCTGGATAGGATGGACCTCAAATCATAAATCGTATCCACGACATTACGCTGCTTCTACTGTCCATTCCAGCTTCGACTGAAGGTAGAGGTAGGTAGAATGGAATATATTTGTGTTTTGATAGCAATTGTGGAGGGATGGATACGAAATTCACACATGCTGTTATAAAATAGTATCCATAATCTCTTAAAGCCCTCCAAAGGTGGCGATTGTGGCTTGTGGTGGGTATGGGTCCGGACATCCGATTCCAATAAAATGTTGTCACAAATCTCATGCTCGGGCTTTGTCTTTAAGGATGCATACAGTGAACAATGAACAGATTGTCGTGGAAGACGATCTAGGAGCTTCGTAAGCACTCGTACACATATGTAGCTCTTCACAACATGGCGTACGATGACGACGGTACCATGTTTTGGTAGCTGCTCGCCAGCTTCAACAAAACGACTGAATCAGACGCAGGGATGTGGCTGGCCGCAGCAATTATTGTAATTAATTTTTGATATCAGAATTTCTTGAAGCATTTAGGTGATGAGAATGATGAAATTATGTGAGAACATAGCACGGTTGCAGAATTCTAAGGAGCTTTATAGCTTAGGAAGGGGTTAAGGGCCCGAAGGAGTAAGCTCAACGCACATAAAAACTAGGTGGTAGCCGAGCCGATACGACGAGAATACATACATACGTACGCGTGCCGGTAGCTTAAGCTCATGAATATGTGAATAAATGGGAAAAATAAATAAGTTTTTTGTTGTAATTTGCAAAATTATCGCGGATTTAAAAATTCACTTCGTTTGATACAAATGTTTGTTTTTTTTTTTTAATGAAACGTCAAAATTTCGTAAGCAAATAAATGTCCGGGACAGTGATGAAAATTGACTTCTGTCGATTGTACTGAAAACTGAACAAAAATTGTACTGAAAAAGACCAAGTAGTACTAAACTTTTATAAATTATAAAACAACGCAAACAATTAAAATAAATATTTTATTAAAAAAAAAAATAAAACATTTTTCACAAGGCCAATTTCAGCCCAGAACTCAGAAATAGAAACATTTCTAGTTTTTTTTTTAAGTATTGGCAGTCAGCTTGAGCTCGATTTTCTTTATTAAGGAGTTCAATTTTTTTTTGTTCGCCAGGAAAAAATTTTAATATAAATTGAACTATTGAATTTACTTGGCCATCTAAAATTGAAGTTTGTGAAAAATGTTGCAACGAGTTCAAAAAATGTCTTCAAAATTAAATCTTTTTTTCACATCTTCGAGGAAAGCTGTATAGAACATCCGTGCATGACTTTTAAGGCTATAAATTTCGCTTTCAGTTAAATTTTTAGAAGTGAAAAAATTTCACTTTCGGTCCCGCAATAGATTTCCTTGACGGGAAGCTGGTTTTCTAGTAAGTTTATTGACAATATGGGTCTTTCATTAAAAGCTTCTTTACGCAAAAAAAATCTACAGAATTGTTTAAAAAAAAATTCCATTCTTGGAACTAAAATATGAACTCGAATCTGTTCTGACTGCATCTCGACTTTTACATTGTTAGTTATTTTAAGGACATAAGATAAAAATATGAAATATAATTTATTTGTATTGTCTTTAAGACTGGAAGATATAAAATTGATGTTTTGTTTTTCGATATTAGTTTCGAAATCTCCAAGTCAAAAGTAGTAAGACAGAGGGTCCCATTGCTGAAGAATACGGTCAATCGCAGCCTATTATCACAAACAATGTAATGGGCGTTCACAAATACTTTTATTGTTGTGAAGATGTAGTGAAGTCTGACTGAACATATTTGTTTGATTTTAGAGATTTATGAAAGTTGACCTTTTCAAAAATTAAAAATAGTACAAATAGTACTGAAAATTGAAAAGTGGTACTTGCGTACTCGGGAAAGTCCAATAGTACCGAATTCAGTACAATAGTAAGCCTTTTTGCAACTGTGGTCCGGGACAATTAAATTGAGAGCGAAAAGAGTGGAGAGTTGTACTAAGAAATCTAGTACAACATTCCTCAAAATGACACATTTCCTTTGTATATGAAAACCATAGTACTATCATGGTGGCACTCGAAGAGGGCGACATCTCAAGTCTCCAAGGGGTACCTTGACGTGGAGAATTGTGGAATAAGTGGAAGTGTGGACGTGAAGAATAGTATAAGCATGGGAAAGACGTATACTGAATTTATGAGAGTTAGAGTGAATCAGGTAGAAGGCATTTTGGAGAAAATATTCAATTTTGTTTTGGTTATCGGTTTTGTTTACATTTTTTTTACTATGCAGATAAAGCTGAAAGACACAAAAAGAACAATTTTGGATATTCTTTTTGGCTTATGGGGTTTTTATGGTGCAAGGGAAAGGGGTAGGTATACATGTGAAGGTGTATTTGTTTTTTCACAGCTGTAGGCGTTTTAACTTCAATATATTTGGGTTTCTATGGTGCAAGAGGAAGATGTTGTTATACATTGGAATATAGGTAGGTAGGTATGTGGGTTAGTTTTTACAACTGAGTGGGTAGTTGAGAACCAAAACTCGTCATATCCAAAATTTTCATTTTGTGCAAATGAAAAAAAAAAAACTAATTAAGGTGAAATGGTAGATGTTATAAAAGATTTTATTGTATACCTTTAATCTTTGTATGTATATGAAAATTTTTTATATACAAAGCTATAATAGAAGATTTTTAAATCTATGTTATGATTGAGAGCAAACAAATATTGGAAGTTCCGTTTAAAAGATATTTAACAATTAAATTTGGTTATGAAGAGTTTTGTTGCAAATGATTGGATATTGCCAGTTTCCCCACCATTCCCCCCTCTCACAATTGCACCCTCTAATATAAAAGCACTCCCCTACTTTCCAATCTTTAATGACCCATTTAAAATTGTTTACAATAAAAACCTGTGAACGTTTTAGTTCTTTCTTATATAACATAATTAATAGCCTATGATGGATAAGAAGAGTTTTGAAAGCAAACCTACTGCTTAGAATGGATATGGAAAGTTTTGATGTAAATTGCACTGTGGATATCGAGAGTTTTGGAAACAATAACGATGTTTGACATCAATATTAAAGGGGCTTAGAGGGGTAAGGGTGTCAAATTTTCTTTAAAAACTATTCAATATGCCCAGCTTAACAAATCTGGATCAAAATCTCAATTTTTGATATAAGTGGATAGGTATGATGAGTTTTCGTTCTCATCTACTCAAATGTAGGTGTTTTGTGTGCAGGATTTTTTACAAATGATGTATCTACATGCAAACTTTTCGCACTTTTCAAACTTTTCTTTCGCTTCTTTCCTCAATATACCTATATACAATATTTTAGTAAAGGCTACATTGGGGTGGAATACCATTTTCAAAAAAATGGTTTTTAAGGTGCAGTGCAATAACACCCGCGGTAATAAAGCCCTTGGGCCGTGGGCGTTATTTCCCAAAATAAAAGGAAAAAATACCCACGGGTTTATTTTCCATTTTAAAATGGCAATAACCCACGAAAGAAAAGAAAAAAGAACCGCGGGTGCTATTGCTTTTTGGATTTGGCATTTAAGCCCACACTTAAAGTATAATCTATACTATGCTTTTAAATACTCTTCTATTTAAAGATCTCAAAATGATAAAGTTTGATATCTTAATATATACAACAAAGTCGGGTTAGTTACACCATTTATAAGTTATAACTGAAGAACGGCGGAACGAATTTTAATTATCTATGGTTTGTTGGATTTGTCTCCGCCTCAAATAGGAGAATAACTATTAAAATATCAGAAAAGTTCCCGATAAAAATTATATGCACTTTGGGTAGGTAGGCACCTGTTTTATTATATAAAAAAGAAATCAGAAAATGAGTTTGAAAACGAATCAATTAATTATGAAATTTTGTTTTGACAAAATGAAATTAAAAAATTATAATATAGTCGAATCTCCATATTTCGTTCTGACAAAATAAAATTACAAAATTATAATCAATTTATGTATTTAAAATAACAATTAAATCTTCCATTGATCCACTTAATCAAAATAGTTTTTTGTTTTCTTTGATGTTTAGTAAAACTTTTAAAGGAATTAAAATAGTTTGATGAGAATTTTGTTTAAAATAGTACATATGTCTGTTCGCGTACCCCCCAAAACTACGAATTTCTACGAATTTAGCCCAAAGTTATGTCAAAGCTCATATGAAAAAATAAAATTCGTAGAAATTCGTAGTTTTGGGAAGTACGCGAAGGCGAACAGACATATAAGTATACAAAAATGTTTATAGATTTTTTTAAATTTATACATTTTATCATTTTTTTTGTCTTAAAAAATATTAATATATCGCGCATTGAAAACAATAGTGGCACTTAACGAAAAACCTAGTTTTCAAATACGGCCGTTTAAAGTTTTGGACGACTTACGTAAATAGTCGATAGCTCTTTGCAAAAAAGATTTAGGGCCTTATTACGGTTCGCGAATCGAACGTTCACTTGAAGTCGAACGATTTGGCGAATGTTATGTACGTTAGGGTTAGCGAATGAATTCATCGCTGTCACAGGAAAAATTCATTATAATCAATTTTTCTTGCGACAAATGTCAAATAGAAAAAATTAAAATCAGAAAATACATTTTACATTTTACATTTTAAAGTGCGGAATTTTTGTAGTTTTCTTCATTTTATTCTTGACTTAATTATTTAATTGGTCATTAATAACTTATTTAATAATGGTCCACAAAAAAAACTGACTTTAAATGCAAACAAAAATATTTTAATATGTCAACGAAAAAACATACAATAACCTGTTGTAGCTATTTTGAAAGTCAATATTCTATTTCTTTTTTTTTTTTGTAATGGAGATGTTTAAAAGAATGGTTTTTAGAAATTAAATTTCAAAGTCAAAATATTTGAAAAAAAAAATTGTATATTTTTAAGTTAATTTATTTCAAATTTTGCGTAGTTAAGTGCCATGTTGTTCTTGATATCCAATGCTTTTATCAATTTTCAGTTAAAAATCGACAACCGAATGCAAAAATCTTTCTTAATTTTTGAGAAATTAATAAATTTAAGGTACTTTCCTAAAAAACCCGAAAAAGGGTTATAATTATGATTAGTATTTTTTTTTTGCTTCATGAGCATAAAACAAACAAGCAATGGAAAAAAATTCCTTTAATTCTTTTTAAATAGCTTAAAATCTATAAGAAATTTTTCACATCCGGGCTTCAGAACTTGACTAAAAAATAATAAAGGCTTTGAATATTACATACAAAAAATATCACCTAATTGCCAAAAATTTTGAAAAAAAATCAACTTGATAGGTACAAAAATTCACAATTTTATTTGGCACAATTTACAAAGAAGAACTTTAAGCACGGTTATAAATTTTGGGGTAGGTACTTTTTAATATTTTCTGAGTTACATATATGACAACACCAAAAATATATTGAAATTTAATACTTGGCAAATATTAAAATTTGGAAGTTAGTTTAAAATAGGTATATTAAAACTTAATAATATCAGATATTACAAAGGAATACGAAATCTATATTTTATAATAATACAAAGGTATTATAATATAATACTTAATTACCTACTTGAAATTTAATTTGTAGATTCTTTTCATGAAAATTAATACAAAATATATTACAAAATAATAGTAATGAAAGACATTTTTTGTAAGAGTATTTATCTTCAATTAATAGTGGCATTATTATATTTATTGTATTTCACATACATATGTATATGAGAACTAAAATCTTACTGCGATTGAAATTTTATCTACTAATTTGTATATTTTACCTCGAAATATTTCAACGCGCCTTCAAAATAATGCATATTTAAATTGTTCATTTTAAATTAAAAAGTTCATTAGATAAAAAGTTTATTAGGTACCTACATACATACCTGCCTACCTATGCTTACCTAATATACATAAAATTAGTTTTAAATTCAAATAGGTACTCAAAGAAATAGGTACCTACGTACCTACCTACCCTTGAATTTTGCAACAAAAACCTTTAAATAAAATACCTACCGATGAGTCGAAATGAACTTCGACGTTGGAGCCAATAAAGCTAGGAATGAATTTTTTGAAAATCACTGGTAAGAAATTTGAAATTAAATTTGTTTTGACAGTATTTGGAACTGGCATAGGGATTCCCACTTACAGAATAGTGAATAATATTAGGTTATCGTTTTACTAAATTCGAATAAATTTGAGGTCAAATAAGTAGGTACCTACCTACATACCTACTCAAAGAAATACATACCTACCCTCGAATTTTGCAAAAAAAAAAAAAAAAACAAATACCTAGGTAAGATAAACCTACCTAGGTATGAAGGTACCTATACCTAAACCTACCCCCGAATTTAGCAATACAAACTATAATAAAAATACATGTAGGTACCTATACCTATCTATCAAAAATATCTATGCCTTAACCCACCCCCGAATTTTGCATACAAAATTTAATTAAAATAGGTACCTACAAATACCTATTAAACATAACTACTCGAAATAATTTATAATATGTAAGTACCTACCTATGTAGATAATAAAAACTATTAACAAAAAAACTATCTAGAAAAAAATTAATAGTAATTGCTCAAAAACTTTAATTCAAATATGTACCTACCTACCTACATACCAAAAGACCAATCCTCTAAAAATTCAAATACCTACACACCAAAATACCTACCACCGAAATCATGCAAGAAAATTTCAATCAAAATATCTACCAAAAGATATATGCCTAGCCTATCCTCGAAACTTTGCAAGAAAGTTTCAAGTCAATTTAAAAAAAAGCAAAAACAAAACCTACCCTCAATAAGAAAATATAGCAACGACCTACACACGTTTGTCTTTTCACACTCACATACAAGAAAATCTCTGCAAATAATAATTTTTCTACTCGTTGCTACGAACAAGACACCAACGACGGGTGACGACGACGCAAGCAGAAGCGACACGATCAACTCGTTCACCACTTCATATAATTTCCTTGCTTCTCTGGCCTGCAAACAAAATACATTCGTAAATAAACCAACACAAATATTATTCTATTCAAAGAGGAGACGACAATTTTTTTCTTATTTTCTTCACGTTTTTCTATTCTTTGACATTTTAAAAACAGCTGATTTGCTTATCTCTCTTGCTCCCTTTATTTCTTATGAGCATGAAAATAATACTTTCCTCTTGCTTTTACTACTTGTCTTCGATTCTTTATGTACCCCGCATCCACAATTCTCCACGCAATCGAATGCGGTCGAATGTGGCGCCCCCACAGGGTCCACGTTCAACTAAAAAAAAATTTTCATGAGAATACTATGGTTTTCATATACAAAGACATTTCGCAGTGCAGCAGCGTACTGCAAAACGAAAAGTAGAACTAAATTTTTAGTTTATGATTTCGTCGTGTCATTTTTGTATGGGATTTTTCGTTTCGCATCAGCAGCGTACTAGGCTTTAATAAAAAGTTAAATAGTGTCAAAAGTATAATTTTATTTAGTATACATATAAAATATGTGCCTATGATAATAAAATAAAATTTAAGAATCAATAAAAGGGTAGTTGTTTTTATCTGAGTTGTTGTTTTTTTATTTCATTTCCTATCCACGAATAGAAATTCTTTAGAAAAGACAAATACCTATCCAAAACTGGAAATTAACCAACACATACACCAAGTCACTACAGAAATATGTGGCGAGTAATCTAACATTTCATTTCACTCGCTCACTCACTCACTTTTACTAGCTGAATCAATTTTCGGCGAAAAGTGACTCATATCTCACTCACTACCTGTGGTTTTGAATTAGCTGAATCTCGGCAATAGTCTCTAGTAATAATACCGAATTTGAAATTTGGTGTTATTTCATTTATGAAATTATAACGAATATACCAAATAAAACCAATTTAGCTTTATTTCGTTTTCAACTTATTTTAAACTTTAAAATAAATCTGCCGAAACAGAAATCTTTTCCTGGCATAAGGAGGGTTACAAAAAGAAGTACATATAAATAGCAACGCAAGGTTTGTTGTTTTACACAATGGGCAGCTATCCGACTCCTTCGTAGTGCAACAGGGTGTGAGACAAGGAGATGTTCTATCGCCAATTCTCTTCCTGCTGGCGATGGACGACGTATTGAAGGCCAGTGTTGGTACAACTGAGTGACAGGGCATTCAATCGAGACCGTTCGAAAGGCTCAGTCATTTAGACTATGCCAATGGCATAATATGTCTACTAGCAAATAACATCAGTGGGCTGAATGGGATGTGCCAAACGCTGCAAGTGAAGGGAGAGTCAAGTGGTCTAAGAATAAATAGCAAAAAGACAACAATAATGCTCACAGGCCACTCCACACAGCAGCGTATAATTCTACAGGAGACGCCAGTTGAATAAGTGGAACAGTTCAACTACCTTGGCAGTATTGTTTCTGCAAACGGTGGTACGGATCTGGACGTTAAAAGTAGAATAAATAAAGCTTGTGCTGCCTTCACTACTCTGTCCCCAATTTGTAAATCCAGTAAAATCTCCTTACGCACTAAGTTGAGATTCTTCGAATCCAATGTCAAATCCTTGCTGTTATATGCTTGTGAAACCTGGGAAAGTCACGTCTACCATTTTGAAGAAATTGCAGGCTTTTGTGAATCGCTGTCTTCGCCACATCCTAAAAATTCGCTGGCCACAAATAATATCAAATGAGGAATTGTGGCGCAGGACAAGTCAAGAGTGGCTGGACGTCGACATAAGAAAGCGTGAATGGCGTTGGATTGGTCACACACTGAGGAAACCAAACGATGAAATTGCAAAGCAGTCCTTTGAATGGAATCCTCAGGGTGCACGGTGGGTTGGAAGACCAAGAACAACATGGAAATCAACTGTTTTAACGGAAGCAGAATCCCAGAGAAAGACGTGGCCACAGCTAAAGTACCTTGCAGCAGACCATGAAGGATGGAAACGTTTTGTTGACGCCCTATGCCCCAGCCAGGATTACAGGACACGATGATGATGATAATGGTTTTTGTGTGAATAATTTTTTATTACATTCAATTGTTAAAAAAGAATGTGTCAAAAATTAGAGAAAAACACATAATAAATCCGTGTTTATCTACTTTAAAATTTTTACCTTTTTAAAAATTTTTCTTAAAGTTGTCCGGAAAGTGGCCAATGTAAACCCATTTTACGGTAGCCTATAATTTGACATCATACGCATAAATAAAAAATAAATTGGGTGGTGCAACAGCTCGAGGAAAACCCAGGGCCTCATCATCATCATCGTGTCCTGTAACCCCGGCTGAGGAATAGGGCGTCAACAAAACGTCTCCATCCTTCACGGTCTGCTGCAAGGTACTTTAGCTGTGGCCACGTCTTTCTCTGGGATTCTGCTTCCGCTAAGACAGTTGATTTCTCAACTTAGTGTGTAAGGAGATTTGACTGGATTTCCAAATTGGGGACAGAGTACCGAATAAGGCAGCTCGAGCTTTATTTATTCTACTTTTAACGTCCAGATCTGTACCACCGTTTGCAGAAACAACACTGCCAAGGAAGTTGAACTGTTCCACTTTTTCATGTAGAATAATACGCTGCTGTGTGGAGCGGCCTGTGAGCATTATTGTTGTCTTTTTGCTATTTATTCTTAGACCTCTCGACTCTCCTTCACTTGCAGTGTTTGCACATCCCGTTCAGCCCACTGATGTTATTTGCCAATAGACATATTATGTCATCATCAGCATAGTTTAAATGACTGAGCCTTTCGAACGGTCTCCATTGAATGCCCTGTCGCTCAGTTGTACCAACACTGGCCGTCAATACGTCGTCCATCGCTAGCAGGAAGAGAATGTTGGTGATAGAACATCCCCTTGTCTCACACCCTGTTGCACTACGAAGGAGTTAGATAGCTGCCCATTGTGTGAAACAAAACACCTTGCGTTGTTGTAGGACTCTTTAATGGCAACAACTTTTGGCGGAATTCCTCTACCAAGCAACGATCTCCATATACATTCTCGGTTAACTCGATCAAAGGCCTTCTCAAAATCCACGAACATGAGGTAAAGCGGTGATTGAAATTCCATCGACTGCTCGAGGACGATACGTAGGGTTTTGATATGGTCGACACAGCTTGATGCCTCTTGAGTGTAGACTCGATTCTATCCTTTATTCGCTCGAGAATGATGGTTGCCATTAGTTTTGGGAAAACGGACAAAACGGTGATACCACGCCAATTGTTGCAATTCTTAAGGTCACCTTTCTTTGGCAACTTAACAATCACACCATCCTTCCAGTCCTTGGGATAGCTTTCGTTTTCCCAAATGCTTTGTATCAACGGATGTAAAATACTAGCCACTGTTACGGGATTGGCTTTCAGGAATTCAGCTGGTATTCCGTCCAGTCCAGCTGCATTGTTGTTTTTGAGAAGATTTATTGATGTCTGGATTTCGGATTCCGACGGGGGTTCGATGTCAATACCCCTATAGGACCTGCGCATCTCGTTTAGTTGGGGCACTTCAGCACTCTTCTCAGCTAAATCCTCATTTAGCAGGGCACAAAAATGGTCCTTCCATCTGCGTAGCTGATCCTCAATTGATATCAAAAGTGTGCCAGCCACATCCATTACAGGATGGTTGGTATTGTTTTTCTCCCAGTAACAGCTTTGGCTATTTGGTACAATTCCCGGATATCTCCTCTTCTGGCAGCGATTACCGCATTATCTGCGAGTCTATCTAACCTCGCCCTCTTGTCACGTCTCACATAGCGATAGACTATCTTATGTGCAATGCGGTAATCTCTTCGCAATTCAGCCTTTCGTTGTACATCTGCTTCGGCATTTATTTGGATTTTCAACGATTTGCGAAGTTCGATCTTATCCCAGGTGTCTTGGGATATCCAAGAGTCTCTACGTCTTGTTCGCTTGCCAGCCTCCATAAAAACACTTTTAATTTCACCCCACATCTCATCAATTATTAATGTTGAATTCCGTTTAATGACGAGGCTCTGTCGTTAAGGGTGGTGACATAGTTTCGACATAATGTTGGGACCGTTTAAAGCATTCGTAATTTGAGCTCCTTGCTGCATCCTGCGCTGGTTTTATGTATGGCAGCGGTTCATAGTTTGAGACTCATCAGAACCAAATGGTGGTCGCTTCCCACATCGGCATTTCTTATACTCCGGACATCACACATTGACTTCCTCTATCGCTGCTGAATCATGATATGATCAATTTGGTTTTCGGTTTGACCATCCGGATGCACCCAGGTAATTTTGTTACACGTCCTATGCTTAAATACAGTCCCACCTATCACAAGACAATTCGCGTTACAAAAGTCAACAAGCTTCACCATTTTCATTCCGCGACCCCAAGCCATATTTCTTCCCATCACGCATTCCAGCCCGTAATTGTCTGAACCGACTTGGCCATTAAGATCTCCCATAATGACTATGATGTCGGCTCTCGAAACACTCCCGTAAACTGAGTTAAGATGAGTGTAGAACGCGATTTTGTCTTCCTCGGTAGCTTCATTTGTGGGGGCGTAGCACTGAGTAATTGTGACGTTATGGATTTTTGAACGAAACCTCGCTTCTTCGTTCAACATAATCCCGAAACCATGCAGTCTTTGGCCACCCTTTTTTTCGTCTTCCCCGGAATACAGCATTCTCGTCTGTCCAGTGTCTGATCTGTATTCAGCTCTTCCTCTCCACGTAGTTTCACTTATGCCCAGGATACTGATCTTTAAACGAAGCGTTTCACGCTCAACCTGCTCGTATCTACCATCGCTGTACAAGGATCGGACGTTCCATGCTCCGATTTTCGTACGTATGCGGTAGCCAAAAGTAACATTTGCGCTTCTTGAATGACTTCTTCTATTTGTCAACGATTTATTTATTATTATGGCGTCTTGATTGACGCTCGTACATGAAAGATGCCGCACCTCCAAATCCGATGTGCGGTTTACTGCAACCGAAGCTGCAGAAGGATTTTCAATAAAAAGATTACCTCTTGGGGACTCATTTCCGTTTTTTGTCATAGTTCATGTATTTGCTTTTGCATATGTCCTTCCACAATGGTGTTTTCCGAAACACGATTAACAGCATACATAAGCTCAGATTTGACAGGCTCATCCGCCTTTTGTATGGTAAAACACATAACTGCTCGAGGCCGCCCACTATGGGAAAACAGACGCCTTTTGTAGCCGCCCAATATGGGTTACAGACGCTACCTAATGCTGCCGTTGGCCTTTTAACAAAAAAATGCTCCTCCGCCATCAGACTATCATGCCGTTGACCACCACCTGCACTTCATCCACCTTAAGGGGACTTTTAACCATCCCAAGAACAAGTTTGTGTCCTGACCAGCAGTGCTGGGTTGTCTGCTTATCCCGGCATCCATTCGGTCCCCCTGCACGTAAGCGTTACCCGCCCTCTACCACGCGGAGGTGTGCATAGGGATTTTCCTTTCATTGAGCCTAGGGCCATGTGACGTCCTAGCATTCTCCAGTACTTTTAGAGGGATATTGACTTACAATACAACTCTCAACCATTCCTGTGTGCGTGTTGTTGGCAGGAATGGAGGGGACCCACAATTTTTTGCAGAGTCCGAACGGCTAGATGAGAAACACCTTTTTCATGACAAGTATATACTCTGGGGGGATTTGTCAGTTCCTCGCAAGAGGCAGTACGTCGGAAAAAAAAACATTTGTTTTTTGATGGCACCATTGAATAATTAGAAATAGAAGGGGACACCGATCATTGCTCAAACGACAGTCACAACACCGCACCAATCCAGTGGCCGCTCCATGAATCTCTAATTTCCTCTTTTCTTTTTTTGGTTTACTTCTCTGCTAATTCGTACTCAAATTCCCTCAACTCATTTCTCAAATGGGCTTTTTAGACCGAAAGGAGAATATTTTTATGAATGAAGACAAACGTTCATTGCAAACTTATGATTTTATGCTGTAGCACTGCAGCTGGCGGGTGGTGGTGGCGTGCGTGGCTTAAAAAAAAGGGGTGATTTGTGCTTGGTGGTTGTTTTATTTTTGTTTTCTTAGCGCTTATAGGGTGCAAGATGCTGGTATGGGTGTCAGTCAGACAGGTACAGTATTTATATGTACTGTAAATATTTTGTATATGATAAGGTAGATATTAATATTTTGTCTTGAAATATTTGGTTAAGTTTTTTCTTTTAGATTTTTGGTTTTAAATGTACACAAAGGCCAGGAAATAAAAAAAAAATTAGGTAGATATGAAGATTCGAAAATGTATTTTTGCGATACTTTTTGTTCAACCATTTTTTCTTGATTATACTGCGTTTTCATTAGGCCAAATGAGGTAATTTATTTGAAAATTTCCAAATGCGATACGAAATAATCTCATTTCCCATACAAATTCACATTTCGAAATGATATAATTTCAAGGTGACAAAAAAGAATGTCATCTTAGTTCTTGATTGAATATGATTGTATGAAAAAAAATTAAATCTTTGGAACGGTTTTAAAAAAAATAATTTCTCACATATAAAATTCTTAAAAAAAATTTAAGGAAAAATTTTGGTTTGCATAATCTTATTTATATATGCATATAGTAATAAAATTTCAATAAAATTGGTCAAACTGGTTTTGAGATATCGAATTTTCAAAGAAAGAATTGAAACTTTTTGTAAAAATTTCATTTTTGATAATTTTGATATGCAATTATATTTAATTTATTTGAAATTTGTATACAGTGTGTCCCGCACCTGAGTGGAATAAGTATCTTAGGGTGTAGTTTCTGGGTATATTCTAAGAAAAAAATTGTATGGGGGGAAAGTTATATCTCCCCTCCCTGAGGCAGGGGGGTAGTTTATGAAAAATTGACTTAAAATGCCAAAAAAAACATTTAAAATCATCGAAAACACATCTAATAAAGTGCTATAATTTTTTTGAAAGCTTATACTCCATTCTTGCATTTGGTTTTTAAATCAAGTTGTTTAAGCCAATAGTTTTTGAGAAATTAAATTTAAAAGTCAATTTTTTCAAAAATTGTGATTTTTTTTTCTTAAGTCGATATTTTTCAAAATTTTACGCAGGTTAGGTTAGGTTAAGGTGGCTGCCAGGAAAACTGCTGACACACCTAGGCCAAAATAGGCCCATTGTGATACCACATAAAGACTGCGAGGTGATCCTCGCTAATTAAACCAATTGGAGCTTTTAATGAAGCGATGGAGACTGTGAATGCCGATTTTATTTAAATCACTTGGATCGTCAAAGAAAAAACTTCCTAAGTGTATTTTACGTCTTTGAGAAAGAGCAGGACAAGAAGGTGAGGGATAGTTTCTTCCTCCTCTTCGTCCATGCAGCTTCTGCTGAAATAATTTGAGAAAACGCCGAGTCTATTGGCGTGTTTGCCTATGAGGCAGTGTCCAGTAATGACACCAATTGTGGAGCTAATATGCAATCTACTAAGAGATAGCAAACATTTCGAACGCTTCGGATCCAGTGTTGGCCAGATCTGTTTCGTCGCCAGACAAGGAGTGATACCTGTCCATCTGCTGTTTGTCATCATCATGGAATCACACAGTACACATATTAAAGGTAATATCATTAGAGTTTTGATTTTTGTTTCTTCTGCGCATATATCAAAATTTGTGTCAAATGTCAGTATTTGTTGTTGTTTTTACGACATTTTTATTTCTGACAATTTCAATTTTAATTTGTTGTTGTTTTTACGTGTGTTTTCTTCCTCAAACTCACAGCCATTTTTTTATTTTCGACTGACAACCTGCGCAGTATAATACCTTAGATTTGTGTACTGTGATGGAATCATGCTTAGTAGCAATTCGTATTCCAATATTCACCTTGTTAGGTAATATTGGTGTAATAGTTCCCAGCCTGGCGAGTTCATCGGCTTTGCAGTTTCCTGGAATATCTCTGTGTCCCGGCACCCAGAAAAGGTGAATGTTGAACTGTTCGCCATCTCCATTAGAGACGATCGACAATTTCGGGCAGTTACGGAGTTTGTAGAAAAAAAAAAAAAAATTTACGTAATTAAGTGCTATTTTTGTGTTCAATATTCATTGCGCTCATTTATTTTTAGTCCATTACCGAAAACCAAATGTAAAAATCTATCTTAGTATTTGATAAATTAAGAAAAAACGGAAGGTACTTTTACCAAGAAAGCCCGAAAAAAGGGTTAAATTATGGATACCTAATTCATGAATAAATTAATATTTTCGGGCTTCTTTGGGAAAATTACCTTTTGTTTTTCTTAATTTCTCAAAAACTAAGAAAGATTTTTACATTTAGTTTTCGGTAATGTATTACAAAATAATGAGGGCAATGAATATTGAACACAAAAATAGCACTTAAATACGTAGAATTTAGAAAAATATCGACTTAAGAAAAAAAAAATCACAATTTTTTTAAACAAATTTGACTTTGAAATTTACTTTCTCAAAAACTATTCGCTAAAACAACTTGATTTAAAAACCAAATGCAAGAATGGAATATCAACTTTCAAAAAAAATATAGTACATTATTAGATGTTTTTTCGTTGATTTTTAATGTGGCATTTTAAGTCAATTTTTCAGAAACTAACAATACAACTTTCCCCCCATACAATTTTTTCTTGGAATATACCCAGGAACCACACCCTAGATACTTCCACTCAGGAGCGGGACACCCTGTATAAAAAAACTTATCTAAATCCGTTGAGCTGATAGTGAGAAAATTTAGAATAAAAAAATATACTAATATGTAGTTGCTAATGGTAAAATTTTATAATTTTTGGTAGTAGTTCATACTAATTTTCACATTCGGAAAAAGTTAAATCAAAATTGTAGGAGTCGTTTTTAGGGAACAAAAATATTTTCCTTAACGGTTTTTAACTTTTGTACAGGGATACCGTTATTTTTTCTTAGAAAATTTTAGACATTACATACTAAAAAACTCTTAAGTATCGAGTTTCAAAAAAATAATCTATCGTTTTGATTAAAAAAAAAAAAATTGAAACATTTTTAAAAGTGCCCGGGTGGCACTTAATGAGGGGCGGAAAATTGTCGGCACTGTAGACGGAGCGGAGAAATTTAATAACTAATAGGTTAATTGTAAAATTTTGCAGACCTTAGCAAATGTATTCATGCGAATTACTGAATTTGCAATCCGGGCGGGAGTCTACGCGATCCGAAAGGCTACACCTTGCTGATTACGGAAATTGTCCTGCAATTCGCATAATTATTAAATTTTGGCGTCCTTAGAAAATTCCGGGGTGGTACTAAGAACAGATGGTTCCATCTGTTGATTTGTAAAAATTACCATTAAACTGGAACTCTGTTGATAGCATGCATACGTCGGCTACTTGGTAATAAATTTCTCGTTCTTCTTCGCTCAAGTTGCATTCTCTTAGCCACTTTCTTAGTTCTTTCATAGCTTCGTGCATGAGTAATCCACTTTCCGCCTTTATAGCCAATTTGTTCATGGGATCTTTCGACATTAGACTAAAAGAAGAAGGAAAGCTCCCGATAATATGGCACAGGTACGTAGATGATGTTTTCGCAGTGATTGAAAACTAAAGCCGAAACGCCGTCTAAAAATAGTGTTTATAAACATAAATTGATTTAATTCACTTACAAGAAAAAACAAAAATTAAAAAGCCAAAATTCCGTACCCAGCCGCCAACAGACAACAAAAATAAACTGCATCGACTGTAAAGTACAATTTCTATGTGCAGATCTTTTTTTTTTTTGTCTTGTTTTTTAGCTGTCATCTGAATTTTCAGATGAAAATTTTTATCTGAAAAACGTAAGCAAACGTAACTAAAAGTCATCTGAATTTTCAGATTTTTTATGACAGCCGGCCAATCACAAGCCGAAAAAATTCAGATATCTGAATCCTTGAACGCACGGAATGATCGCAAGACACATGAGAAAAATAAGAAGAGAACAGAGATCAACTTTTTTCTCTATAAAAGACGAAAACAAAGAAGAAGTGAGAAGGATAAAAATGACATACGCTCCCAGTATCACTGATAAATTCAAATCTGTTTTCAAGAAACATGGCATGGACTTAGTTTACACAAATGAGGGAAAAATGAAAATGATTTTGCCAAGTAACGAAGACAAAACACCTGCGAACGAAAAGCCTGGAATCTACCAACAGTTGCTCGCAATGCAACAACAAATACATTGAACAAACGAAGAGGCGAATACATCAAAGGTATAAAGAGCACATCGGTCATATAAAATTTAATCGGCCCAACAAGTCAGCTGTAGCAGCACACGCGATAGAAAAGGACCACAAGTAATAAACAACAGCAACAGACTAGACGCATACGAGAGCTTATACAAATCCCGAACCGAGAACCTGATGAACAACGAAGACGGCCCCATAACCTCGAGCCTCTTTTACCTATAAACTTCTCTTTAGAACCCATAGAAAAATAGAAAAAAGCTTGTAATTTTGCCATAGATTTTAGTCAGGAGAAAAAGTGACTGAAGATGGTCACCAACCGAAATGCGCATCTTGCAAACGAAGCTTTTTTATAATTTTAAAATTTTTAAATTAAATAAAAGTTTCTTAAACGTTAAGTAACGTCAATAAGGGTGTTTTATTTCTTTGATTATTTTTTAAAAAAAGTTTTAACTTTATAACTGTGACGTTACGGTGGTTCCACTTAAACATTTTGAATAGATAGGTAAATAGCCAGTAGAAAGTAAGAAAATATTGATTAAATATTCAAAATATTATTGACTGAATACTGCGAATACTGGCGAGAGTATACAAAACAGCCTTTCAATAAAAAGAAAATACCTATTCCAATTAAAATGTATTAAAAGAAAATGTAGGTAATGTTGAAGAAAGTAATTTTTTCTGTTGATTTTTCTGAAATTTTGAAAAACAGAAAATTATTACTTATAAATTGGGTTAAAGTAATTAGTAAGAATTCTTGTTTGGTTAATTTGATGTGTTTTTTCATAGTCATGCCATTCCAAATATTTATAAAAAAAATCCACAACTGGGTCACACCTACTTGCTCTTATGTTCAAGAGGCATAAGGTATTAAAAGTTGTAAATTTAGATAATGGAATTCATGATAGCAAAATGTTCATTGTTGTTTGATTGAAGTGAAAAAATAAGAATGCCATATGAATTTATGGTGAATTTATAGAAAAAAAAAACAAAAAATTTGGAGCAGTTTTAAAACAAAAAATTATATATAAAATTTTCTAAACATTTTTAAGGAAAATTTGAAATATCGAATTTCCAAACAAAATATTTTATATATGGGAAAATATTTTTTGCAAGTTTTAATGCGTAGTATTATTTACATTTTGAAAATTTGAAATTTACTTTACAAATCCAAAAATTACGTTTTTGAAAATTTCGGTTAAGAATACTTTTTGAATTTTTTGGGATTTTCTGGATACAAAAAAAGATTGAAAACAGTCACACAGTTTTCAAGAAAACCAAAAATCAATGTTGCTGTGTTTGAGAAAAATAAGATTTGGTAAAATTGCAAAAAATATATGGCAGGTGGCAGGTACCGTTATGCTATGTGCCCTATTACACGACGACTTTAGAGTCATGACTTTTTTCGAAATTTAATAAGTGCGAAGGTGAGATCAGATGTTTTTTCTCGTTTGCGCTCATTGAATTTCGAAAAAAGTCATGACTCTAAAGTCGTCGTGTAATAGGGCACTATGTTCCCACCAAAATGAAATCCGAGATTTCGGTTGAAAACTTTTGATATTACAAGTTGATGGAACAAGATTTTATGGAAATTTCAACGAAATCTCAATGAAAACTCTAGATGTCAACGAAATCTTAATGAAATCCCGCTCCACCAAGTTGAGAACTCCAAATTTTTCAGCTGAAATTCGATACGAAATCTCATTTCTCATACAAATTCACATTTAGAAATGAGATAATTTCAACCAAATTTGCACGAAATGAGGTTGGAAATTAAGTCAAAATCTAATGAACACACCCAATTAGCAACAGTTTGGAAAGCTCTGAAAAGATTTTGTATGAAAATGTCAAAGCGCAATAGAAGGAGACAAAAGAAAACAACAGCAAAGAGTGTTTAACAGCCAGTTGAAGTTCAAAAATGAAATGAGCTATCAAACGAAATTACCAAATTACAAATGAAAACACTTTTTCTGTGATTTGCGAAGTTACCTCATTTCGGCTCTAATGAAAACGTAATATTATCTATCAAACAAAATCTCGAGTTCGACGATGAGATATTTTTATTTTTATACATTAAATATCTACACTGTTTTTACTGCATTCTCATAGTAAAATAAAAACGAACGTTGGGAAGCACGCGTATACACTTGCTTCTAGAAATCAAGTGGCTTGGGGCCTTAGATGTACATACAAACTTAGTTCAAATTTTGTTTCGCGGTTCAGCAATTTTAATTTTTCTTGTAACCATTTCTAAGCAGGGGTGGGTACATATTTCGATAGAATCCATACGCAAATCAGTCCACAAATTAATTCATAAACAACTCTCCATAAAAATACCTTGTTTCAAAACTTCACTTTTTAATAACGAAATTTAAAAAAGATATTCAATGTTCTGATATTTGCAAACTAATATATTTTTTGTGCACTCTTTTATTCTGTTATTTTTTTTTTGTATTTCGTATGTACAAAGTTCTGTAAATAAATGTAGGTGTGCCAGCTATATTTCCTTGAAACTCATAATTGACTATTTTGATTTTGAAGCATTTAGAAAATAAAATCATTTATCAATTTTATGGGCAAATAAATCTCAAGACTTAATAAATAATTAAAGCAAAAAACGAAAAACCATAAAATATGCCCAACCTTCCAAATAAATTTTTTTTTTTTATTTCAATAATTGAACTACATAGGTACCTTACGAATGATCAATACCAATGCAAAATTTTAAAGCATCTTATTTAATAAACCCAAAAATTCGCAAAACAATTGAGCACCAAATAAAAAAAAAGCCAAACAACAAAATGCCAAATTTAAATAAGGGAAACAGCGAAATGGCAAACAAAAATAAACAAAATAAAATACAAAGTCAAAAATATGCGAGTTTTCATAAAGCCAAAGCCAATCAAACAAAATTGAAAATGTATGTTAATTACGAAATGAAAAATGTGATACCTATGATAATTTTTAAGATCACTTTAAGGGCAAAACCGTAATTTAAAAAAAAGAACATTCTCTTACACTAATATGGGTGCTCATTATATGATTTTTCTTTTTCTTATTGTGTACCTATACGTACCTACCTACCTACTTGCCAATAGCAAAATCGTTGTTAAAAAATGAGATAAAAACATAAACCTATCTATATACCTATAATAATTTTGAATTAATAGATACCTCTACGTAGTAGGTCGATTTATAGTAAACCTACCTATTTGTTCCTTGATTTGCTTGAATACGTACATATGTATGCAATATCGTCGGCTTAGAGTGTAAAGCGGCTAACTCCACTTTTTTTTTTGTCATTATAGACCACTTCAAAAATTGCTTATAAATACAAAAATCTATCAAATCTTTTAAATTCCAGCGAATTTAACAAAAACGAGTGCTGAAAAATAATTTATGTAATTTTGGTTTTATTCTAATAATGCGAACATTTTTATTTAAATAATTTTTTGTAAAAAATGCAAAATAGGAGTTAGCTGCTTTTCACTCTAAGCCAACGATATGCCTTTAGCTTGGTACCCACATACTATACTAACATAACTACGGACTAAATACATATATCTTGTTTATTTCATACTTAGGCCGTGCGCCAATTGCGTTAAAATCCTGGTTAAATTTGATCCCATGGCTAAATTTTGACATTACCGAGGTGAATATAGACTTCAAAATTTAACCTGCTCAGGAGCTCGTTAAAATTTTAGTCGGTGGTTAATTTTTGACATGTCTATGGACGCGTTCGGCTGCGTATCTTAAGCGATCCGGATTTGCTTGTGTTGTTGTAAACCCTTATAAAAACAACTGCTGAGGGAGATGAATGTAGATAAATATTTTATTTTGCTATCAAGAAGTCATGAATCCTATCGGGAAAGATGAAAAATGGAAAAAAAAACTAAAATTAAATGAAAGGATTAAGAAATATAGACAAAGACCTTATAATAAATTTAAGTATGCACTCAAGAAGAAGTTTGAATAACTTGAGATAAATCCTTTAAGCGAAATTTTAGCTCGATCTTCGTACTACGCTTAATGTAAAAGAATCAATAAAATTTATTGAAAATACTTTTTCAGATGATTCATTCATTTTGCAAACTGATATGTTTGCGAACTATCATTACTGAGAAAAATGCAACAACAAAACTAATGGGAAGTGAATATAAAAAAAAATACCATTTAATCCAATTGACACAGCAAAAACCTTAAATTTTACTCACCTTTATAAAAAGGGATAACATTTAACTGGGATCAAATTTAACCAGAATTTTAACGCAATTGGCACACGGCCTTAATAAAATAATTCTTGAGAGACAACGTTCATAACGCTGTGGCTCCATTGGCAATTTTTGAGGCAATTGCAATTGGAATAGGAATGGCAATTTATTGCTTGGGTGGGCATTTTCATTGCCAGGCAACTCCAACAATAAATTGTGTGAATAGAAATATTTGACTGCAAATGCAGTCAAATGCTGTTCAAATCCCAAATGTAATATTAATTCACTATATTTTGTGATGTGCGTTCTCATATTCTTCGATTTAATTGAAAAAATCAATAAAGAAGCCATTCACAATTACGGGGAACCCCACTTTTCCTCAATTTATTGCCTTGACGATGGAAATCAATAATTGCCTCTCATCTTAGGATTGCCATTGTCATTGACAAAGCGTCTCCAATTGCATTATTAAAGGCAATAGCAATGAGTGAGGCAATTTATTGCCTCAAATATTGCCAATGGTGCCACTGGGTAAGAAGATGAAACATGTTATGTATTTTATATATTAAGGGTATTCATACAACAGCGTAAGGTCTTCGTAAACATTGTAAGCTTTTAAACTTCGTAATTCTGTCACAATTTGTATGCAGAAGTTGACAGATTTACGAAGTTTACAACTTTACGATGTTTACGACGAGTTTAGGCCGTTGCATGAATACCCTTATTATCTAGATACGTATGTGTTGTGTAGGTTCCTGCCTATTTGTTAAAGATTTATATTTACAATTGTGAGAAAAAAGCCTTCTTATTTCTTTCCTATAAATCTGAAGAAATTTAAAAACAAAAAAAAAATAAAACCGATCCATCATCAATCGTCAACCTCCAAAATTGCACGCAATAAGCAAGCACCAACAGCAATTTTATTAAATAAATACAAATGCTCATTCAGAAAGAGGAAAACTATTTGTTTTCTCTACCATCTCTTCTCGTTTTTGGAAGGAGTTCTTTCAGTGGAACAGAAAAAAATTGGAACGCAAATCAGTGGAATGATTTCTTCCTTTTTCTGTAAAAAAGCAATCAGCTGATACGAAAAATGAAATTTCATCCGAAAACAAATAGATCCATATTAATCTTAAAAAGCTATTGTTTTGGCAATTTTTTGTTCGTAAAAAAATTCTACGCTGAATTACGCGTCGATTGATATATCATTTGGCTATCAAATCGAATTGAAAAGTAATACAAACTTCAATAGTTTTTTTTTCGGATGGTTTTTTCTGAACGCTATAACTGGCGCCTTATTCGGCAAAAGAATAAATCTCACAAAAGGAACAAATTTTCCCTGAAGGAACAAACTTCCAAAAGGAACAAATTTATTAAATGGGTGTTGTATTTGATAGAGTTCACCATAAATATCGTCCATCTAGTGGCCGTTTTGCTTGGTGTCCCTTCTATTTGTAATTTTTCAATGATGGGAATCGAACCCAGACCTTCGGTAAGACAGTCCAACGCACTAACAATTATGCCACGTGACGTAACCCAACTAACAAAATTGCTTCACATTTCAGACATTATAGTGTTATTTGTTTCTATAGCGCTCCTATTACCCCTCTGACGGAAAGTAACTACCTTATTGGAGCATTACTGATTCCTTAAATATTTTCTGGTACAAATTATTTCAGCTTGATAGAAGCGATTTGCCAATGTTTCCTTAATCTCTTTATATTGCTTTTATGAAATGATGACGGAGCTTTTGTTGAAACCTTGAAGAATCTATTGTACTTATTTAGTTCATCTAGCACTTTGTTTGTTTGTTTATAGTAGGTTTATATTTATGTTACCTATAAAATATAAAATATATTAAGGGTATTCATGCAACAGCGTAAACTCGTCGTAAACGTGGTAAAGTTTTAAACTTCGTAAATCTGTCAAATTTTCCATACAAATTGTGACAGAATTACGAAGTTTTAAACTTTACAACATTTACGACGACTTTACGCTTTTGCATGAATACCCATATAATTATTCTGTTTATAACCTTATTGAAATAAGTTGTTTCTCTAAAAGCTTCAAAAGCTTATTATATTCATTAATTTCCAATTGCTTTCACTTCTATAGTCTTCCTGTAAAATTATTATACCATCTCTATGTTAGTTTCTTTTACTTGCTAGGTACAGCCGCAAACCATTTCTGCAGTACTAGTAAAAACACAAACCACTTCTGGGGGTCAATTCTCGATCTGTGAAACTGTGAAGTGATAAATATGATAACGCCTTCACGCCAAATGCGATTCTCGAAATGTGAAAAAATGAAAACAAATGCCAAAATGTTTTCATATGATAATTCGTTTATCACAATCATTTCATTCTGTAAAAACTTGTGAAAAGAAAAATGATAAAGAGACACAAATTGTGCTCATTTGATACACCCAAGTCGCCATCTTGGTCTTTCTATGACGTCACAATCATCTTTTTCTATGAACAATTGGTAGCATTTTTCATGTTAGTACTTTTTAGTACTCACTTTGACAGCTCTTTTTCATAATTAGTTCGGGAATTGCCTTGCGCGAGTTACATATTTGTATGGTGACCTCCGTCACCATTAGTACAACAACCTTTTATTTGTAATACGAATATGAATAATAAATCAATTCGTAAAATGCAAAATAAGCATATAAGTATATTTTCATATTGTAAAATAATATTGCAAAATAAGCATATAAGTATATTTTCATATTGTAAAATAATACATTAAATTTTGCTCAATCAGCATAATAATAATCAAAGGGAAATAAATCTGATTGAACAAAATTTAATGATATATCTAGACTAACAGTCGTTAAGATACCTCGAAGAAATAAAGTCGTCGTTCGAACTACACTAAAAATAAAACTCTTTTTTTTAACTGGCGCAGTCGGAACGGAATCGAGTAAACGCGGAAAAAAAAAAAATTGTAACTACAAATCAGTTACAAACATTTTTTTTAAATTGTTTTGTTTACCGTCCACAACCCCTCCTCCACCCGAATAGAGTACCAACAACTATTTGTCGGGAATTATAAAAAAAAAATATATTAAGTTACTGTTGTAGACTACAAATCAGTCACAACAAAGAAACACAAAATAAAAAAAAAAAAAAAAAGAAGAAGAACAAACAAGTGCAGTGCGAACTAAAAATCAATAGTGTTTTTTTGTGCGAGTTTTATTAAAATACATTTTTAAAAATTTCGCGACAAATTCTTCACGACTCCAGAAGGAACTTGCAAATAGAGGATACAAACGAAATGGCAACCGACCAAACAAATCTTTTAAACACAATGGCACGAGTTTTGTTGAGATTAGAGGCGAATTCTCAACAGCAAGCTGATAGTCGAGCCATAGTGATTATGAAAGAAATTTCATATATTAAAGAATTTTCCGGCAACAGGCAAGAGCTGACTCAATTTATAAACGTTGTCGATAATCACATGAGCTTGACTCCAGAAGACAGAAGAGCTGCAATGTGGACTGCTATTTCACAGTGTAAGGTGATAGGTAAGGCAAAGGAACTGCTACTTACCAACAACATGAGCACATGGGAAGAGGCGAAGAATATACTGAAGCTGTCATTCCGGCCAAGCATCGACCAAGGGGAAGTTACCCGCCGGATCAACAATCTTAGAGTGAGTTCGGTATTAGATTTAATTAACAAAATTGAATATTTACTAACAGATATTCATACTATTATTATGTATGAGAATAATAAAGATAGTCTGCAAACAATGTTATATTCACTAGTAATTAACAAAATAAGAGAACTAGCTGCAGGCAACTTAGCAAGAGAAATTAGGGATGAATATGATCTACTTAAAGTCAAGAGTATATTGTATTCTTATGTAGGGTTCGATGTAGGTAACGTCCTTACTAACGGAAATAATACTAGAAGAAACCATGATTTTAGGCCCGCAGAAAGGACATACCGACAGAACAACCAACAGTTACGAAACAATGCTAATAACAACTCTAGACAGACAAATCAGCAACAACAAAGTACTGATTATAATTTTACAAGAACAAACGACACAGAGAGACGACATACATACAATAATTCTGGCCAGACAAGCCAAAACCAACTCAATAATACCATACAAAATAGCAACCGAACACGGAATAACTATAACTATAACAATAACAATTCCAGACAGACCCATAATAGACAGAATGTGGAACCAATGGATATTAATAATATAGATCAAGGATCTTCCGAAGTGGTTCAAGAAGAAATACATTCAATAGAAGCTCCGGTTTTTCTGAATGTAGCCTCTCTGGTAGGAAAACACAGGTTAGGTTAGGTTAGGTTAAGAGGGGCGTGCACAGCACAGAGGCTGTTGCGTACACGGGGGCCTATTGGTCCATTGTGATCCCCTTAAAAAAGAAGGCAGAGATGCACCCAAACTAATGGATCGTTTGCGAACCAGCCTGTGCTTTCTATGAATTTTCTCATGTTTGCCATTGAGACCTGTGCCAGATCTTCCAGTTCTTCAAAAAACCTGTTTCCAAAATAACGGAGTCGATTTGTTTGGAGGTTTGGACAATCACAGAGCAGGTGTTGAATGGTTTCTATTTCCTCTACGTCTTGACAGCTCCTGCAGAAATCGGGTGCAAATACACCCAGTCTGATGGCCATTGTGCCAATGGCGCAATGGCCCGTGGGTTGGCTACGAAATCTCGCAAATCAAAATCTCGCATTCGAAATCTTGCATAACGAAATCTCGCAATTACAAAATCTCGCTTTTCATAATCCCGCAATTAAAAAATCCCGCTTTTCATAATCTCGCAATAACGAAATCCCGCAAACTAAAATCTCGCATATCAAAATCTCGCAAAATTGAATTGACTTGCAACAAATAAATTTTTTTAATCAAAATCTCGCAAATTAAAATCTCGCGCGAGATTTAAATTTGCGAGATTTTGATTAAAAAAATGTATTTGTTGCAATGCAATTCAATTTTGCGAGATATCCTACCTACTGCAAAATATATAATCCAGTGTCTGGGTACTTTAAGACCACACTGTTATTTATTAATTTGAATTTTTGATTTTCAATATTATTGCTTTCAAAAGAACAAGAAGGAGAGAGAACATAGAGATGGTACATCCAGTTGTAAAGTGTCATGTGCAAATCGCATTACTCGTATTTGGCCTTGAACAAGAAAATACTTTTAGTTCCATTATGAACGCGTAAATGACTATAGAGGTTATTAACAGTAATAAAGGATGTACACCAGTGATGAAAATTGACTTTTGTCGATTGTACTGAAAACTGAAAAAAAATTGTACTGAAAAAGACCAAATAGTACTGAATTTTTTTAATTTATAAAACAACGCAAACAAATAAAATAAATATTTTATTAAAACAAAAATACATAAATTAAATATTTGTACCTTTACATTTAATTGGTATAATTTTATTCTAAAATGTAAAATAAGTCTTATGGACGGATAGCAACTTTGGCACAAGTCTTTTCTTTGTATTTACATTCATATGTTTTTCTTACCCTAAAATTTCTTCATCGGCAAGTGGTTTACTCGGTAAATGTCTATTCAATAGACTTTTTTGAATAATATAGCTGTGACAACATTAATTTTTATTTAGGTTTTTACTTTCTATTAGTGCAGAACACGCGTCCACCTGCATTCGGTTTCTTAGTTTTGTTTTAATAATATTTTGATAAGAAAAAATTCTTTCGACGTTTGCGGAAGAATGAGGAATAGAAAAAGCACCCTGGACAGTTCACTTTATATTTGAAAACATGAACTCGTTGCATTCATTTTCCACAAGGTCAATTTCAGCCCAGAACTCAGAAATAGAAGCATTTTTACATTTTTTTAAGTATTGGCAGTCAGCTAGAGCTCGATATTCTTTATTAATGAGTTCAATGTTTTTTTGTTCGCCAGGAAAAAATCTATTGAATTTACTTGGCCATATAAAATTGAATTTTGTGAAAAATTTTGCAACGAGTTCAAAAAAATGTCTTCAAAATCAAATGTTTTTTTCACATCTTCGAGGAAAGCTATATAGAACATATCCGTGCATGAATTTTAAAGCTATAAATTTCGCTTTCAGTAAAATTTTTAGAAGTGTACAAAATTTCACTTTGGGTCCCGCAATAGATTTCCTCGACGGGAAGGTGGTTTTCTAGTAAGTATATTGACAATATGGGTCTTTCATTAAAAGCTTCTTTACGTGAAGATGTGGTGAAGTCTGACTGAACATATTTGTTTGATTTTAGAGATTTATGAAAGTTAACCTTTTCAAAATTTCAAAAATTAAAAATAGTACAAACAGTACTGAAAATTGAAAAGTGGTACTTGGGTACTCGGGAAAGTCCAATAGTACCGAATTCAGTACAATAGTAAGCCTTTTTGCAACTGTGATGTACACATTTTTTTATTGACAGGTACAGTTATTAGTTGGAAGGAAAATTATCCAAAGTGCTCTTGGGTAGGTATATTCTCAACAAAAAAAAAAAAAATTCTAAAAGTCGTGTGTGATTCGTTGCTGTGAAATTTGAAGTTGCGAGATTTTAATTTGCGAGATTTTAAATTGCGAGATTTTGGTTGAAATTTGCGAGATTTTTAGGTTCAAACTGTAAATGTGAGATTGTGAAAAGCGAGATTTTGTAATTGCGAGATTATGAATAACAAGATTTTTAATTTGCGAGATTTCGTTATTCGAGATTTTTAAAAAAATGCGAGATTTCGTTATTCGAGATTTTGGTTTGCGGGATATCGTAGCGCTCCCATGGCCCGTTAGTACACCTATCAAGATTCTAATATTCTTTTTACTCAGTGATAAAATATACCGAGATTCCTTTTCATTAATTCTAGGCCATAAACTTCTAGAGATAACACAGTCGTTCCTAGTCCTCCAGGATTTATTGATTTGCTCTTTTGTTATTAGGTCTATTTTCGTTCTAATCACGCCGATCGGGATGTTAAGTCCCATATCTAAATGGCTACTACTGTTTCTATTTGATACTGACCCTTTCCTTGCCAGTTCATCTGCTATATCGTTCCCTTCTATATCGCTATGTCCAGGAACCCAGCAGAGTTTGACTCGGTTAGTGTCACAAATATCATTCAGTTTGCCTCGGCATTTTGCTACAGTTTTGGATCTTATAGTCTCACTGGCTAAAGCTTTGATAGCAATTGGCTGTCAACGAAAAATGTGATCTCCAACGAGTTCAGTTTCTTCGTTTGTACCATTTCTGCCGCTTTTTCAATAGCGTAAATCTCAGCCTGAAAGACACTACACTCATCTGGGAGTTTATACGAATATCTAATATTCAGAGCTTCACAAAACACCCCAGCTCCCGTTCCTTCTTCCATTTTCGATCCATCGGTGTAGAATGAGATACCCTGTTCCCTGGTAAGTGAGTTGGGTTCCCAGCCATGCCTTTGGGGTATTAAAATAGAGAAGTGTTTATTAAAATCTATAAAAGGTGGTATGTAGTCAGTCGTCACATCAAGTGCGGCCACTGTGTCATACCTCTGGAGGATAGACCCATGACCATAGGTGCTTTGCTTCCAAGAGCCCAGTTCTTTGAGTCGAAGTGCGCTCTTGGCTGCTGTGCATCTTATGTACTCGTCAAGTGCCGGAAGATTTAAAATAATTTCCAGCCCTGCTTGTGGCGTAGACCTCTGAGCCCCCGTTGTTCCTATACAGGCTAGTCTCTGTACCTTGTTCAGGTTTTTGAGATAGCTTACTTTTTCAACAGCCTTCCACCAAACAATAGAACCATAGGTTAGTATAGGACGAACAATCGCCGTGTACATCCACTGGATGACGTGCGGTCGCATTCCCCACCGTGTACCGAAGGTTTTCTTGCATGTATAGAAAGCGCATAGTGCTCTTTTCATTCTTTCCTCTGTGTTCTGTTTCCATGTTAGCTTGGAATCAAGGATTACGCCAAGATATTTAGCTTCTTTGGAAAGTTTCAAAGGAATGTCATTAAGCCTTGGAGGAGTAAAGTCCTCTAATTTCTTTTTATTCGTGAACAAAACTAGCTCAGTTTTTGAGGGGTTAACCCCAAGACCGTTTTGTACTGCCCACGAAGATAGTTCTTTGAGTGCGGATTCCATAATATCTTTGATGGTGGTAAGGTACTTACCCGATATCAAAATTACTATGTCGTCTGCATAGGCCACGATTTTAATGCCCTGATTCCTAAATCTTGTAAGAATTTTGTTAACAACCAGGACCCAAAGAAGAGGCGAAATCACCCCTCCCTGTGGAGTGCCTCTTGTTACTGTTTTCTCAACAATCGTATCTCCAAGTTGGGAGCTTATGATTCTACCATTGAGCATGGTATAAATCCAGTCCACAATGGCAGACTCAACCCCAACCTCTTCCAGAGCAGATTTAATGGACTCCGTTTTTACGTTGTTAAACGCTCCTTCAATGTCCAAAAATGCTGCAAGGGTGTGTTCTTTGTGTTCGAGACTTTTCTCAATTTGTGTAACGACTTCGTGCAATGCAGTCTCCACTGACTTACCTTTGAGGTAAGCGTGTTGGTAGCTGCACAAAATGTTTGGATTAAGAAGGTCCCTGACATGCAGATCAATAATTCTCTCCAGTGTCTTGAGGAGAAACGAAGAGAGACTTATAGGTCTATAATCCTTTGCAGTCGAGTGTGTCGGTTTTCCAGCTTTTGGAATAAAGACAACTTTAACCTTTCTCCAGCTAGTAGGGACGTGTCTAAGTTTGACACAACTTTTGAAGATTACCCTAAGCCATGGGGTGATTATCTGTAGAGCGTGTTGAAGAAATGCCGGAATAATCTCGTCTGGTCCAGCTGATTTATAGGGTTTGAACGAGTTTATAGCCCACATAATCTTCTGCTCTGTGATAACCTGTTCCAATTCTGGTGTTGATTGTAAAATTTCTAAGTAGTCTGGTTGTGAATAACCTGAGATCTCAGGATTCTTACACCCAGGGAAATGTGTTTCCATGAAGAGTTCAAGTGTTTCTTGGCTCGAATTCGACCATGATCCATCGGGATGCTTAATGTATCCTGGATTCGTGGGGTTAAAGGTAAGAACCTTTCGAAGTCTCGCCGCTTCACTTGTGTTCTCAATGGATTCACAGTGCCTAGTCCATGAATCTTTCTTGGCCCTTCTTAACTCTTTGGTGTATAAGTTAAGTTCGGCTCTGTATGAAATCCAGTCTTTCTCTAATTTGCTCAGCTTAGCTACATTGAAAAGTTTTCTGACCCCTGTTCTTCGTTTCTTAAGTTCACTGTTCCACCATGGTGGGTTAGTGGGTTTAATGTTACGAGATATAGGGCAGTTTTTTTCAAAGGCCGTTCTCATTTTACTAGTTAGGTTTTGAACAACAGTGTCAATGGTTGAGGTTATCGAAAACGTTTCTTCCTCAGGTGGGTTGATACGTTCATTCAACCATTTTGTGTACTCTGTCCAATTTGTTCTAGTAGGGTTTCTAAAAGGTTTAATATCATTTTGATTTCTGTCTAAAGTAAAGAGTATCCTAAAGTGATCCGAAAAGGATTCCTCAGGTGAGACTCTCCAGTTTTCTACAGAGATCTTATCATTATAACTCATAAGAGTGAGATCAAGAATTTCTTCCCTGTTTTTGTTTCGAAATGTTGGGTGATTACCCTTATTACATAACATGAGGTTAGAACAGAGAATGTATTCAAAAATTGACTCACCCCTTTTGTTGATATCCTTACCGCCCCATTGAGTGTGGTGTGCGTTGGCATCACAGCCCATCACCAAAGGTGTCCCACGTGTTATGGTGTAACCCACAAGGTCGCGGACCGTTTTTGATGGTGGGTCTTCTTCTTCGTACGGCATGTACGTTGATGCCAAGACGAAGTTGCCTTCCTTGGTCTCAACGCTGATTGCCACGTTGTCTCTGTTGCTGTACCTAGATAAAAAGAAAGCGTTAATTGACTTTTTCACTAGAATACAACTTCTTATTTCACCTTCGGACGTGGAGTGGAACAGGTTATAGTTTTTTGACCTCAATCCTTGTACCTGATTCTTACGAATCCAAGGTTCTTGGATTAAGGCCACATCCACGGCCTCTTGAGACATGAAGAGCATCAGGTCGTGCGTTGCTGCTATGGCGTGGTGCAAATTAATTTGCACCACTAGCAGCTTTTGACTCCCCTTTGCCATCATGCCTCCTTACCCTTACGGTTCCGAGACCATATCTCAGCACGTCCCCTTTCTCTTTGAGGAGAAGGTCAGATATCTTGTCAATTACGAACAAGAGGTCCTTCCCTTCCCCGCTAAAGCTCTTCCTGGAATGCAGGAGCTTCCATTCGGGTATGGAGAACTCCTTATTCTGTTTCGCCAGCAGTTTAATTATGGATGAGTCCTCGTGCGTGGCAGGAGGAGGAATCCATATATTAACCTGCTGGCGAAGCGGAATAGATGTGACGGGAAGAACCCCGAGAGAAGCTCCCTCCCACAGTTCGCCAATATTGGCGATTGTGTGAGTGAGGAACTCCCGAGATTTCTGGTCCCCACAGCATACCACTTTAACGCCTTTCCGCCATCCAGCTCCATCAAAGGTGTAGTCGTCAGAACTATCACTCTCCGATGCCGCCATCATGGCTTTGAGGATTTCATTTTCCACAAGTAACCAATTTTTTGCCGTGATTTTCCCATCTGGGTCGTCTCGACTTATTATGGCCACCTGCAGATCGATCGGGGTGGTGTCAAAACTATTGGTTTTAAGCTTTTTAGAGCCTACAGTTTTGGTTGCCTCCTCCGATCTTGCTCTCTTGATTGCACCTGGCTTCGTCCCAGAAGAGCTGCCTACCTGTGCTTTCTCATTCCCTTTCAGGTTTGATATAGCGTTGGTCTGCTGTTTCTTACTGGAGGACGCCAGATTCGGATTTGAGCCGGTACGAGCAGTAGAGTTGTTGCCAGCCTGTTCACGGTTTATCTTTTTAGGGATAGACCTATAGATGTAGCAGCATTTACTCTTTCGCTGTCCGGCTTTTTAGCGTTCAACTGCTGGGTGGAAACAGTGGGTGCAGTGGCAGACTCTGCCAACTGCCGTTCATAGTTTCTCACCAACTTCCTATGCTTTTTTAGTAGGGCCCTGTCTCTCGGACTGAGAGAAGATGGGTCTTTTTTCTCCGTAGCACTCACGAATCGCTTAGAGGATCTGTAGTTACTGCGTTGCCTCGAAGCATTGAGGGGTGCAGTAGGCTTCAGCGTAGTCTCTTCGTGACTCGAGTCTTCCAGTAACTCGTCCTCGGTTTGACTTCCTATAGAGGGAAGTCTGTCCAAGGTCTCCCAAAAAAAAAAAAAAAAAAAAAAAAACACAGGTAGTATTTGCGTTGAGAAACCAGAAACACATATGCTTACTAGATACAGGGTCTACAATGAGTTTAGTAAATACAAGTAAGATAGACTGTAGTTCCTATAACGTACTCGAAGAGCTGACTTTAAACTTGTCTACCGTAAACAGCCAAAGTATAGAAACATTAAAAATTTATCAGGTCCCAGTACCTACAGAATTTGGCTACCCAGAAAATGTCTTCGTTAGAGCATATGGAAAGCCATTAGGAGAACAAAAATATAGTCTCTTGTTAGGAATGGATGTACTAGGAAACATGGTCGAAAGCATTAACTTTATAAAAAAGGAAGTACTTCTACAAAACAAAACTATACTCCCAATGGTCATTGAAGTAGAACCATTCATAGAATGTTATGAGTTAGAGGGTAGTACTGAAGTTAATTTACAAGATTTGAAAGTATTCGAGAAACAAGAAATACAAGATTTGCTTCAAAAATATAAAAATCTCTTATATAGAGATGGAGATCAGCTTACTAATTGCGAAAGTATATTTCATGAAATAAAACTATCCACAGACCAACAAATAAATGCTAGACTGTACCGTCTGCCTCAAAAACACGAAGAAGAGGTAAGAAACCAAGTTAATGATATGGAAAGGCAGGGCATAATACGAAAATCAAACAGTCGATACGCTTCACCAATCGTAGTGGTCGCCAAAAAGCCCGATAGCGAAGGAAAAGTTAAGTATAGAGTATGTGTCGATTATCGAGCTCTCAATGATATAACTGTAGACGATAAATATCCATTACCAAATATCGAAAGTATTCTTGATAAGCTAGGAAGGTCTCAGTACTTCTCAACCCTTGATTTAGCCAAGGGATATCATCAAATAAAGGTGCATCCTGATGATATACATAAGACTGCATTTGTTACACCAAACGGTCTATATGAATATACCAGAATGCCCTTTGGGCTGAAAAACGCCCCAGCGACATTTCAGCGTCTAATGAATGAAGTTCTCAGAGAGTACATAGGCAAAATTTGCATAGTTTATCTTGATGATATACTTATTTTTTCGACCTCATTAGAAGAGCACATAACATCGTTAGACAAAATTTTTCAAAAATTAGCTGACTACAATCTTAAGATACAACTAAGTAAATGCTCTTTTCTTAAGAAAAATACAGAATACTTAGGTCATATCCTTACTGCAGAGGGAATGAAACCTAACCCAAATAAAATAGAAGTAATCCAGAAATATTCACTGCCCCAAACAATTAAGCAGTTACAAGGATTTTTAGGTAGCACTGGATATTATAGGAAATTTATTGCTGATTACTCCAAAATAGCGTACCCGATGGTTAAATATCTAAAAAAAGATATGAAAATAAATAGTAAGGACCCGGAATACATTCAAGCATTTGAACGATTAAAAGAAAATCTTATCAGACATCCAATACTCAAATTTCCAGATTTTAACAAACAATTTTCCCTATACACTGATGCAAGTAATTTTGCGTTAGGAGCTGTTCTAACTCAAGAAGGGCAGCCAGTATGTTATGCCTCCCGAACATTAAACGACCATGAAAAAGATTATTCTACAACAGATAAGGAATTTTTAGCAATAGTATGGGCTACCACATATTTTAGACCATATCTTTGGGGTCAGAAATTTAAAATAATCACTGACCATATGCCTGTAAAATATTTAAATAAAAAATATAATGGAAAGGAGTTTAGTCAAAGAGTCCAAAGAGGACTTCTTAAGTTGCAAGAATTTGAGTTTGACATTGAGTATATAAAAGGGAAGGAAAATAAAATAGCAGATTTCTTAAGTAGAATCCCAGAGGAAATAAACGAAACATCAGAAACTGTACATTCATCGAATGAACAACTTTTAGACCATATACAAATCAAAGAGGGAATTGTTAACATTTACCAAACTCAGCTAATATTGACTTATTCTGTGCAAAATGAAATAATAAAAAAACAGCACACTAAAACAATAATTCAGGTTGATATGACGAAAAATGACAAATACTGGAAAGATTTATTTAAAAGAACTATTAAATCAGGAACAGTAGGAGTTTATTCAGAAGTAGATGATGCTGAATACAATAAAGTACAAAAAGTTTTAATTGAAATGTATGGACACGACAAAGAAGTAAAATTCTACAAGCTCACTCAGAGAGCAAGAGATTTAGAAAAGGTTGAAGAGGCCCATAAACAAATATCCTTATATCACATAGAAGAGAGTAATCACTCAGGTATAGTTGAGACATATCATAAATTAAAAAACAAAATATATTTTCCAAAACTTATAAAAGAAATTTCTAGAGTAATAGGGAATTGTCAGACTTGTCAAGAAGGTAAATATGACAGAAAGCCAATAAGACCAAAGTTCAGACTAACAGAAACTCCAATAAAAGGAAACGAAATTTTGCATATGGATGTTTATCATTTCAATAAACTAACATACCTGACATTTATTGACAAATTTACGAGAAAAGCTTATGGATACAATTTAAGTAGTAAAAATTGGACAAGTAAATTAGAATGCATAGACGAACAATTAAGTAAATTCGGAAAACCAAGAAAAATTATCTGTGACAATGAATTTAATTCAGAAAATATTAAAGAATACTTTAGGAAGGAAGGAATTGAAATGCATATGACAAAACCAAATTCGCATACTGGAAACTCAGATATAGAGAGATTCCACTCTACATTACTTGAAATTTTACTAACAATTAAAAATACAGACATTTCCACCAATAGAAAAATTCATAAAGCTATTCAGATATACAATAGTAGGTATCATTCAACATTAGGTATGAGTCCAAACTCAGCAGAAAAGACAAATCAGTTAAATTTAAGAACAAAAATAGAAGCTAAAAAGGAAAAAATTAGAAAAAAGAGAAATATTTCTAGGGAAAATTATGATGAAAAACGCAATGAAGGCTACATAAGGAACTATAAACATTTAAGACATAAAAATGAAACATATTATAGAAAACATAATTTAAAAAATGTTGACCCAACAAATATTAAAAGACCAAATCAATTCGCAGGTAATCTTTTGGCTGTATCAGGTGATCTCCTGGCTGATAATAATGCAAATAGCGGAAGCAACACTCATAATAACACCGATACAAACCAATAAGGGATATACTACATTAAATTTAGGATCAGTAGAAATAATTAATAATAGCCAGACCATATTACACATAATAGATACTAGGGATTTATTTTCAACAATCGGAATGATAGAAGTTAATCTACAAGCTTTACAATTAGAAAACAATACCGAAATAAGTAATGAAATTTTTAATATAAAATCTAAACTTCAAGCAATAGTTCCACTAAGAAGACAAAAAAGAGGACTTATAAATATTATAGGAACAGGACAGAAATGGTTGTTTGGGACAATGGATGACAACGACCGACAAGATATTATCGGACATATGAACACAATTGATACTAATAATCATGCAGCCATAAAAAACCTGAACCATCAAATACAAATTAACGAAAAATTTATGGACTCTATTAATAAATTTAAAAAAACAATAGAAACAGATAGAGAAGTTTTATCCTATACTTACCAAAGTATTGCTTCGAACCAAAAAGACATTATTAGAAAACAAATTATTACAGACCAACTACTAAAACTTCAAATATTAGAAAGCAAAATTGATAGCATTCTAGATGACATAGCATCTGCTAAACAAGGTTATCTCCATCCAAGCATATTGACAGGAGAAGAAATAAGGACATTAGGGATAGACTTTTATAAACTTGAAAACGCTAGAATAGGACTTATGAAACTCGACCAAGACAGACTTATAATAGCTTTGAAACTACCAAAAGACTATATTTTGACTCAGTTAAAAATGATTATACCAATGCCAAATGATAAAAAAAAAGAAATAGATATGGAAAATTTACAATTTATAGAAATAAATAATGTACAATATGAGTATAATCCAAGAAACATTTACTTGAAAGATTTAAATATAAGTAATTCATGTATAATAAAAGATTCATGTACTTTTCGTTACAATAAAGAAATTAAAGTAATAAAAATTGACGACGATACTTTGATCTGCAAAAATTTAGAAAAAGAAAATGTTTATAATCACTGCGATGATAGAAAATTAATTTTAACTGGAAATTTCATGTTAAATATTAATAATTGTTCAATAAATATATTAAATGTAACTATTTTTAATTATCAACTAGAATTTATTCAAAAATTTCATTATGAAGAAGAAACAAATTTAAATGTAACTGACAAATTAAAGTTTGAAGAAATTTCAAAAATGCAACAAATTGAAAATTTACAAAAAATTAATGAATTAACATATCACAGAACTATAAGTCAAATCAGTAATATTACAATGTTCTTAATAATTATAATTATTCTTATTGTAATATTTTTCATTAACAAATCAAATCGTAAATTGAAAATTAAAATAAATAATGTTACTAAGCCCCAACCAAATGTTAAAATTATGGAAATTCCAACGATTCAGGAGAATCTTAAGAATAAGGGGGGAGAAGTTACATATTTGTATGGTGACCTCCGTCACCATTAGTACAACAACCTTTTATTTGTAATACGAATATGAATAATAAATCAATTCGTAAAATGCAAAATAAGCATATAAGTATATTTTCATATTGTAAAATAATATTGCAAAATAAGCATATAAGTATATTTTCATATTGTAAAATAATACATTAAATTTTGCTCAATCAGCATAATAATAATCAAAGGGAAATAAATCTGATTGAACAAAATTTAATGATATATCTAGACTAACAGTCGTTAAGATACCTCGAAGAAATAAAGTCGTCGTTCGAACTACACTAAAAATAAAACTCTTTTTTTTAACTCGCGTGTTTGTGAAGTAATAAAATGATAAAACTCTGTGAAAACTGAAATGATAACTTTGTTTTCATTTCACAGATCGAGAATTGACCCCCTGGTATACTAAAGAGTATAGTCACAAACCAGCAGTGTGAAGAAAGTGCATACGTTTTTCTTCATCGTAAATATATTCTTCCATGGCCAAGCGGTAAGGGTGGACTTTCAGTGCGAGAGGACCATGGTTCGAATCTCACAGAGATCTTGTAATTTTTACTACTTAAATAATATCTAATAAATTCTAAGATTGCATTTCAGATAAAAACTTTCAAATAAAATATCAGAACATAAATAAAATAAAATAAAAATATAAATAAATACAAATCAACTGTAAAATATTTTTTTATTTTTCCACCTTCTTCTATAAGACCTCTAAATTGAGTCCAGTAAGTGTTTTTTGGAGCAGCTGAATTTAGTTCATAAAGGTCCAATAGGAGCTTAAAAAGGCTGCCCTTTTAATTCTATGGACTATTATATAATAGGCGTGTTTTATTATCATCGGGATCTGGATCTGGGTCAACTTTTAACACGTGTTACAAAAACAATTTTGAAAATTTCCCATTATTTTGTTTTTGTATTACGTGTAAAAGTTAATCGAGATCCAGATCCCGATGATAATAAAACACGCCTAATGATTTATATGATTGCAAGAAATGATTATGGGAAGCTTCTTTGGATGATTATAGGGGCAAAATTGTTGTTGGGTACTCGAAAAGAAAGACGCATACAATAGAAAATCTAATTCTGGAACCAAATTGGCAAGGAAAACATTAGGCGTGTTTTATTGGAAAAAATTATAGCTAGCACAGTAAAATTTCCCCCAGCAACCAACAACAAATCCTGGAAAGTGTCGATAAATAAGTCAGTAAAAATGTCACTTTGTTGTTGTTTACCAAGGGATATTTTACTGTGCTAGCTATGCATTTTCCAAAAAAACACGACTAATAAAAGTTGCCTACATTGGGTGTGTGCAATGTGTGTGACCTTATTGCAACTTCCTGGCCGAGCTTGCTCGTGTGGCCTCGGGGTAGTAAATGAAATTGTAATACGTGTAACGTAGCCCTTGATAAAAATCGCGCCACCTTTTGTCGAACACTCTGAACTTCTGCTTGAAAAGTGACGCCTCTTGTGGAGTGTACAAGTTTTTTCATTTTTAATTCAGCGACGCCATTTTAAAAGTGTAGAAAATTTATTTCCAATCGCCAAAGTCTGTCGCAACTTTATCAAAATATTTATCCCAAAAAATCATTACAAATTAAACAAAAAATTAGTTCAAAATTTTCTGCGGACATTAATGCATGTTTAAATTATTAAATTCGAAACGCAAACCCGAAGAAAGTGTGTGTTTTCGCGCAAAAGTTTAATCGAAAATTCTTCGCTTCTCTGTTTGGGCGCCAATTATACTGAGAAAAAAAATCCAATTTTCCGTGTCCCAATTCCAGAGCATTAACCCTTCGAGCACTGAAAAATTATTAAAAAACCACAAAACTACATGAACATTTACAAATCAGGGTCTGCAATAAGACCCAAGCAATGCAGATAATCAGTGTGCTTAAAAATAAATTTAATTTTTTCTCATATAATTTATTTTTGCAAAAGAACAACCACGACGATTATACTAGAAAGAGCCAAGTCGCCTTCATATACCACCAGCCATCAAAAAAGAAGAGAAAATTCCCAAATATAGATAAAAATATGTAATTTGTATAGTTAACTTGTTAAACAAATCAGCAATAGGGAGTAAATATTTTATTTTGTTTGTTAAGTTATTATTTTATAAAAATTTTGATTGTTGTAAAAAAGAAAGTCGTAAGAAGAAGGAAGCACAATGTTTTACGCCCATATTGTGCTGGCGAAGAAGGGGCCGTTAGCCAGAATTTGGTTGGCGGCCCATTGGGACAAGAAACTCACCAAGGCTCATGTGTTCGAGACGAATATTGAACAATCCGTCGACGGAATCATGCAGCCTAAGGTCAAGCTGGCGCTTCGGACATCTGGTCATTTGTTATTGGGAGTTGTGCGCATATATTCGCGCAAAGCTAAGTACCTGCTGGCGGACTGCAATGAGGCGTTCGTCAAAATTAAGGTAATTTTTTCTATATCTACATTTTTAATACATAATTAATTTATTATTTTTCACGAAATGAGTTTTTGCATCTTGTAAGTTAGTAGTTTTTGTTAATTAAAAAAAAAAAAAAAAATGATAATGAAACTGGTTTTCATTCCCAAAACTATGCAAATTAAACAACAAATTAGCCAGCTCAGATTTCTGATATCTCAAAAATTTACTTCCGTTCATGACTCAGATGGATTCAATCTTCTTGACACTAAATTTAGCCATTCGGAAATTTACGATATCTCAATGTAATTTATCAGCGCCAATTAAACGAAGAAGACAATTTTCCAAAATGCCTCTGAGGGCCTACAAATTTGTATAAAGGCTAGTTTTTGATTATAGATTTTATTTTGTTTCTCTCGAACTTGCGGTAATAACATTTCTTCAAAATTATGTTTTTCATTTGATCTGATAGAATTAAAAGGAATAAAATTCTCTCCAAAACACCGCGAAATTAAAGCGAATCTCGCAACGATACAATATACGACATACACAATACTAAATTGCAATATTTTGTTGTGTCATGTGTAGGTACAACCAATTCAATTCATTTATTAAAAATGAGAAATAATGCTGGGTCATTTTTTCTTAATCCACAAACTTTAATTTTAGCGATCAATATTACCGTAGATATGCACTGTGGAAACGAGCCTTAGGCTTGTTTCACACATATACGGTTTCATTCGGTTCGGTCTGTATTCAGTTCGTTTTCGGTTTTAGATTTTTATTTTCACACATATACGGTTCCTAGGTATAAGGTTTGTATTCAAATATCAATTTTTAATTCCAAAAATATCAACATACTTCAGCACTAGTTGTCAATTCCAAATAAAAACGAACAAAAAAAACCGTATAGAACCGAATATGTGTGAACGCTACGATAAGTTTGTGTGCCCTTGAAACCGAATGAAACCGATTCGTGTCGAGGGGACGTTCGGTGCTATTCGGTTTCTACTAGGTTTTTATTCCTGCCGTTTTCATCGGTTCACACTTATCAGGTCCGACCGAAAACGAACCGAATACAGACCGAACCGAATGAAACCGTATATGTGTGAAACAAGCCTTATCGACCTTATTTTGGAGAATTTTTTTTGTTGATTTTTTTTGTTTCAAATCTTAAATATCTCTCGATATGTTGCACCTAAAATGGTTATATCTTGAGTATTATTAATCGGATCCTTAAAAATAACGTCTCTGGACTTTGGAAAAATGACGAGTATCATTTCCCATTTTAAAAAATGAATTGAAATGGTAGTACCCATGACACAAAAAATGGAAACGCCACTATTTTCAATCTTTCACTCCAACAACGGGCGACGCAAAAATCCTGCCAAACTTTTGTATTCGATGTCAATATTCATGCACCTATAGACGGTGTCCACATTGGGTATGAAAAAGTGAATTTTTAATGACTTCAGTATTCATATCTCGCTCCCACTCATTCATTGAAGTGAGATGTGAGTACTGAAAAGTCATTAAAAATCCACTTTTTCATACCCAATGTGGACACCGTCATTAACCCTCATACTCATATTTTGGTTATGCGTTCCCCCACATTTGCTGCCAGCTCTTAGTGTAATTCTGTTTGTTTTGCCTGAAAATTAGTAGGGTGATGTCTTGCTAGGTCAGCCTTCTCTAGTAGTCAGCCACCTCTTTATAAAAAACAGCATAAATAGTAAAGGCTTTGTGTTACTTTCGGAAAAAAAATATTTTTAAAAAACCCTACTATTTTTCTATAATATGTGTGCAAAATTTTGGTAAAATGCGACTGATGGTTTTCTGTTTAAAAAATGAAGTTTGCTTCAAGTTTGCAAAATATTTTAATGTGACGGTTTTTACAAAAAAAAAGTTAGTAGAAGTGCCTTTTGTGAAGGTCTCAAACAACTAAAATACTGAAGAGAGGTCCATTATGTTATTGTTTTTGTGTTCTTTAAAGTCTATTTTACTTGTTTTTTGCATGAAAATATGAAATTTTTCAGCAGATAAATATTTAGAAGGGGGGCTGGCCTTAGGAGAAAAATTTTGTTCAAGTCTTTTAAGCTCGGCCTCCCCCGGCTGACTACTGAAGATTACACTTTTTTATTTTTTTATTTAACTGAGTATGAAAATTGAATGGACCTTTTACTCTCTCTGGATTTCTGTTAAAATTATTTTTAAAAAATCCCTATTTTCAGTAGTCAGCCGCCTATTTACAAAATGAAAAAATGGCGGCTGACTACAGGAGACACATATAAAAAAGTGTGACCCTATAGTCGGCCCCCATTTTTCATTTTGTTAACAGGGAGCTGACTACTGGCGAACTAAGGTGGCCGACTTCTGGATCTAAGGTGGACGACCTCACAAGAATCGTACTTACAGTTCAATTTTTGTTAATAACTTATTTATGTTAACAAATTAACTAAATACGCCTATAATTTAATAACCTACACATTCCAAACAATCAGATAACGTAAACACTGTATTTAACAATTTGAATATAGAATTTCTGAGGCCCAGCTTAACATAAAAATAAAGTTACCCTAGTAAGTGAAACTATTTGTAATCTTTATTTGCACCTTATGGCTTTACAGTACAGACAACATTTTTTAGGGTCAATATGCATTCAACTGCAAAATCTGTTTGTTTACCTATTAACATTTTACTGAATTATTGCTTCACCTTCATATTAAACAAAGTAAATAACCTAATTCAGACAATAATACCCGTATAAAAATAAAAATAAAAGACATTTTCACTGCCTACGACCAGAGATTATAAATTAAAAAGATGAAAAAATCATATTTTTCACAATCTTAACCCTATTTTTTTTAATTGTATGTTGTATGTAAGTATTTATTTCTATGTAAGTATTTATTTTTTGTCCATGAACAGGGTTCCAACTATGTAATTCGATTCTACAATAAAAACGTTCGAATTCGCAAAATCTCAACTGAATATGAAAATAATATTGGTAGTTCAATTTAATAAAAAGTCGGAAGCACTTAACATTTGAAACTACTTTTATAAATAGGTATAACCACTTATTATAAGCATTGAACACAACGTTCGGTTAGATTCGAAAGTAGAATTAAATTACAGGGGCCCAGATTTGAAGTTCAACAACGTGTTATCCACCAATATTTTGCTAAACATATGATTCCGGCACTAGCAGCTTAATTTCTAAAAATATGATTCATCTGATTTTTGAGGTGTAGGCAATCTAGAATGACAGCTGCGGTTTCCTATCTCCAAATGTAGTATCTTTGTTTACAACTTTGGTAAACTTTGACAATTTTCCGGCCAATGTAGGTAGGTAGCAAAAATAAAAAAAAATTTGATGTTTTTTTGATAAATGTTGGGTTTTTGGTTGCTGATAGGCAAATAAAATATTTATGTAACTATGTAATAAAAATTCGTTGTTTTTAAAGAGCCTTTCAAAGTGCGCCAATTTTCTAGAGTAAGCAAAAACTTTTATTTAGACAAAAATTATGGTATTGTACAAAATTTTATGTTTCTATGATGTAAATTACATACCTAGGTAGGTAGGTAGTTGTTTTCTTTGTAAACAAATTAAAATGGCGACTAAAATCCGTAGCGTAATTTAAGAACCTACAAATTAATTTTTTCCCACAGTTTAGTACATGGCAAAACGTTATCATCTATTTAATAATCTATGTAGGTACATTAGGGGTGTCGGATTTTTTTTTTTATTTTTTATATTCAAAATAGGTACTGTGGATCTTGTAAAGGGTTTTGAAAGAAGTAATTTTTGTTCTGGGACATTTGGCAAAATTGAATTTTGAGACCCCGCGGCCGTTTTTGGATTAAAAAACCTCAATTCAAAAAGCGGTCTGAAAAACCAATATTATATGAGGTCACAGTAACTTAAAAAGATTTTTTTTGCTTTTGTAACCAGTTGCTAAGAAAAAAACATTACAATCTGCTTGTCAAAATATCATGACATAACTTTTTACCTTAAAAACCCCCGACAAATAGATCGATTTTCTAGATGTTTTAGATTATTTTTTCTAAATATAATGCTCGAAGTGGTTGAAACTTGCTTTCTTAACACTATACATACATCATTTTTAAATTAATGTTCGGTCAATACAAATGAGAAAAGAAAGCCAAAATAAAACATTATCACCCCTGTTCTGAATTCCGATTATTTAAAAAATCCTTCGTTTTTAAACTCTCTGTGTTTTGAAATTCTTTTCGTTTTCAATACTTGCGGAATGAGTGTGTTTTGATTTTCGGGTGGATTGAAAACTAGCTTGACATTTTGAATTAATTTGAAGTTTGAATTTAAATAATTTGAAAAAAACTTATTTTTTGTTGTAAATACGGGCAGGCACACCACTGGACTTTCACTAAAAAGCCACGGACCACGATTCCACTTACATTTTTGATGTCGTTTATAAAATTAATTTATTTTTACAGATTTGTTTTAATATATTTGGGATTTCGAAACAAAAATAAGGTTTGAGTATCGACTATTGCGGAAGTGAATTTGTACTAAATTCAGAACATGATTTTTGAATCCTTTCGGAAATCAATTTCGTAAACGGATTTGATTCCGAGAGGAAATCAGAACAGGGGTGTATAAGTAATTTTGAGTACATATCGACGCAAATTTATTTGGTTTTCCTGACCACTTTTCGAATTTTGCAGTTTTTTTAACCTAAAAACGGCCGCGGGGTCTCAAAATTCCGTTTTGGAAAATGTCCCAAAACAAAAATTTCGTCTTTCTAAACCCTTTACAAAATCCACCAGACACCCCTAATGTACATACATATAAATTTTGTTTTGCAGTTCGACGAACGAAATTTAAATTTGTACCAGGTGACATTTACCCTATTTTTTCGTACAGAACCATTTTTCGTTCTTGATTTCGTTCAATTTAAGATTTTCTTTGAATCCAAAACTTTTATTGCAAGGGAAGTAGGTACCTTTGCTATTGAGGTCACCAACTGCTAATCTGCTGCAGCTTAGAAGAGTCAAAAATGAAATAGTATGTGTTTCGTCATTGCGTGTAGTTTTTTTTTTGTATAAGAGTTGTTGTTCGCAGCAAATTATTTCTTCTTTAAAATTGCACCCAAAAATTCTTAAACCGGACATTAAAAGATTAACCAGAAACAATTTTCACTTATTTTCTCAGAAGACACAAAAAATCTTTCTCAATCTAAATTTTCATATACCCCTTACATTATTTGATGAAATTGAGTGTATTTCGTTATTCAATCTGAAAATTTAGAATACATATCCGGAATGAGCATTTTCTATTCCTATTCCGGAATGAATAAAGAAACCATAAAACAAAAAAACAACCCCTGAAGATATAGCAATAACGTTAAAAAATATTTACCGGCAGATGTCAAATAGAATATACATTCAAAAATAAACAAAGGCAAATGGAATGGTTCACCCCTATAAAAGATCCGATATCGCAACAGATTAAGTGATCCTTTCCCATTGGAATTATACCTACTACCTACACACATATTGTTTTGTTCCCATGCATGCGAACCTAGTACTACATACTTGGAAATCTTCTGTGAAACTCCCTTCAGATAAATAATAGAAAAAATAATTTGGAAATTTTTTTAATGGACAGAGGAATTGAAACAAATTTCTGTACATATGTACATATAAGTGCAACTGGATGTATGAGCATATATTAGCAACAGATCGAAAAATCAAGCTTTCAAGAAATCATGCTTTCGGCCATTATTTTTGGAGAACTCTCAACACCTTATAAGACACAACATCAGGGACATATTTTCTGTACACTTTCTCCCCGCAAAACGCGAAAAATCCCTAAAATAAAATCGAATTTGGCTGTTTTAGCTGTTAAGTCAAGTATTAAGCTTATGTTACGGAAAGATTATCCACTGTTCTACGTAATTCGAAGTGATTGAAGCTTAGAAACAAAAATCACCCCTAAATGGTGCCAGGAAGCCGCAACGTTTTCCTTTTGCCAAAAACTATTTCTATAGGATCAGATGATTGGCGAAATGTAATTTTTTCCGACGAAGAAATAAAATCAACTGGATGTGCCAGATGGTTATTAACTAATTTTTTCATAATCTGAGTAAAGCAGAGAAGTAGGCGTTATATTTTGTGGATCAATGTCCTATTATGGCACGATAGACTTGGTTGTTTATAATACCAAAAAGACTGCTTCTAACCTAGTGACTTGCAATAGATGGATGATGGCGAGAAACTGATAAATTTTTTGCTTATTTTAGATAATGCTTACAAGTTTTACAAAAAAAATATAATCAGCCAACGCAAACGAGTCTTCTGAAAATATCGAAGAACACTTTGACATTTCAAAAACTTTTTGTATTTAAGTTACTTATTATTTTAAAAGGGCTTTTCATTTTTATTTTATTTATTTTTCTTATATTTATTTTAACGCTAATATATTTTTTTTTTATTTTTGTTTTGCTTAGTTTATAGATTTTATATTAGGGGTATTCATGCAACGACGTAAGTTTACAAATTGTGTAAAATGATAAGTTTACGCAAAAGTTTGTATGAACGACCTTTTTATTAATTTGGTTAATAATGCTGTGTAATTGAATCAGTTGTTAGTTAAACGTCAAATAATTTGGCGCGTTCGGCTGCATATCCTTAGCTCGCTTCAACTTTTTGTATACCTGGACCTAGTTGAAATGAGCTTGATTCGACTCGACTCCGCTCGAGGAGCGAAGTTTGCATGCATCTTGATATCGAATACAAAAGTCTGGCAGGATTTTTTAGGCGCCCGTGGTGGGAGCGAGAGATTGAAAATCGCGGTTTTCCCATTTCTTGTTTCATGGGTACAACCACTTCAATTAATTTTTTTTATGAGAAACGATGCTCTGTCATTTTCCCAAAGTGCAGAGACCTTATTTTAAACGATCTGATTGATAATACTCAAGATATAACTATTTTAAGCGCACCATATCGAGAGATATTTGGAGATTTTAAAAGATTCAAAAATCAACAAAAAAAAGTCTCCAAAATAAAGCCGATAAGCTTCGCTTCAAAAGTGCATATCTTGAGTAATATTATACGAATCGCTTAAGTTAAATTTTGTGGAGTAAGAAAAAATGTCAAAGCATCATTTTTCATTTTTTATAAGTGAATTGAACAGGTTGTATCCATGGCACAACAAATAGAAAAACCACCATTTTCAATTTCTCGTTCCCACTACGGGCGCCAAAATAATCCTGCCAGACTTTTTCGATATCAAGATGCATGCACCTACAAACCCTCATACTTATATTTTGGTTATGCGTTCACCCACAAAATTTGCTACCGGCTCTTAGACTAAACGTGAAGTCGGAAACTCGGAAGGATAAAACAAAATGTAAAGCTAGAACAGCTACTTAACCAAATCGTAAATTTATCTAGTGTTTTACGAAGTTGCGTGAATACCCCTATTAATTTTTGTATTTATTTATTTTATATGAAAATTAAACGTTTTTCTAAAACTCAACAAAAGCATGATTTTTTTGTTTTGTTTTGTATAATTTATTAGTTTAAAAAAACTCTTAACATATCAGTCGATACTTATAAATACAAGTGTTTTCATATTACATTATTTCTTAGCAAAGGCTTTAATAAAGATTTAAATATATTTATATTTGTTTCAGTTTTGTGGTTTCTTGGTAAATTATTAAATAATTGCACTCCTTTATAAAGCAGGTTGTTCTGTGTGCCAGCTCTTTGATACAGTGGTAATCTAAAATCTCCTGCATTCCTTAAATTATAAAAAGAATTTGTTATGAAACTTACATTACGTTGTAGGTATATAGGATATAGGTAGGTTGTATTTAATCTTAAATATCATGAGTGCATTAAATTTTAATCGCTGTTCAACATTTAACCATCCGAGATTTGTTAACATTTCTTGTATTGGAGCTCTGTATCCACATTTGAGAACAGTTCTCATCGCTCTATTTTGCAAAATTTGTAGTTTACGAATATTTTCGGTATTGGACATGTAAACAATCGATGAGCAATAATCAAAATGCGGAAGAATCAAAGTGTTATAAACTGTAAGCGCACAATTTTGTGTTATATGTCTTGGGATTCTTTTGAAAAACCCCTTTCTTTTTTGAAATCTTAGCAGCCAACTTATTCACATGTTCATTAAATTTAAGATGGTTATCAATACATACTCCCAAATACTTTATTTCGCGCACACATTCTAAAAGTTCACCATTTATCGAAATGTTGGCAGTTATGTCTCTGTTGTTTAAACACATACATTTAGTTACATTTAGTTTTGTTAACGTTCAGTTTAAGCTTATTTTTGCACAGACAGATGTTTAAATTATTAAGTTTCTTTGTATTAAGTATTCACATGCACTCATGTTTTCATCAACAGCATATATCAGCGTATCATCAGCAAATATTGATATCTGTACTTCTGATATCGCTTCAACTATATCGTTAATATATAAAAGAAAAAGGAATACACCCAATTTCGATCCCTGCGGCACACCAAGATTTACGTTTTTTGCGTTTGAATAAGTTTCGTTCACTTTGACTCTTTGTGACCTTCCCGATAGATAACTTTCAAACCAATTTAGCTCAACTTCTTGAATACCATATTTCTTAAGTTTTTCAATTAATATTTTTCTATCTATAGTTTCAAATGCCCGTTTAAGGTCCAGAAAAACAGCAAGGATAGATTTCCCCTTATCAATTTCTTTCTTCCACTCATTTATAAGCCAACATAAAGAGGTTTCGCACGAGTGTCCTTTCCTAAACCCAGATTGTTGTACACACAATATTTTTACTCTTTCCATATAGTTGGTAAGTTGATTGCATACTATTTTCTCCAGAATCTTCTCATATGTGGGGAGCATGTTGATAGGAAAATTTGGTCAAGGAATTTCGGTAGCGGTCAGGGATTTTTTTTTCAATATAACTTTTTTTATGTTGAACTCTGCTCACACTGATAATTTTAAATATTTATTATTATTAATTACAATGACAAACCTTAAAATTTTGCGCTGTGAACGCATAAACATTTTTATTTTGCGAAATATCTCCAAGTTGTTTTATTATTTTGCTGATATTCCCTTTTGTTGAATCTTGGACAAATGGCAAACGATGTAACAACAAATTGCCAAAAGAATTTTACGAAATGATTGAAAATAATTTCTATTAAACGTTTAATGTGGATTGCGAAATGATGATTGACAAAGAAAATAAATACAAAAGTAAACGTAAATTGCCAATAATTAAAGATAGCCAATCAAAAAAAAACAATAATATTTAACTTCTGAGGCGAAACATGCCAAAAGAATTTTGCTAAGCAATGACTCAGTGGCAACTATTTAGATCTTTTTATTTTATTTTTGTTTAAACAAATAAACTGGAGTTTCAGAATGAGGTATTGACCATAAACCTTCATGTGACCAAAACTTCATCCATGGTAAAATCAAAAACTCCGTTTGCTAACTATTAGGCGATAGATATAAGGTAATATAACAGCATCAAATCATCGTGTGAATTGATAAAAGTTTGGATGAAAACAATCTGAAAAAGCTAAAATGACATGTAACAATTTGCGTAAATGTTTCATTTCGCATATAAACTCATTTTGTGAAAAATACTTAAATCGATCATTCAAAGATTAATTTTTAATTTTAAAAAATCACTGATAATTTAGATGGCATTCCGCCCAGGAATGGTGGATTTGCCAGAAGGACATCGCGAGGCGGCTGTAAATGCAATTACTTTACCCGAAGTGTTCCACGATTTTGATACAGCCCTTCCAGAACTTAATGACATTGACATTGAGGCTCAATTTTCTATCAACCAATCACGAGCCGATGAGATCACTATGCGAGAAGATTATGGTAGCATGTCGATGTCTCTGCATGATGATGGCTTCGGTGACATGGGCTTTGATGCCGATACTCCTGATCTTGTCCGTGATGGAATGGATCCAAATATCGATGTAAGTTTTAGATAAAAAGAGTTAAAAAAAACAGAAATATGTTTCTTTTTACTCAACAGGAACAATTATTTGCCGAAGAACTAGGAAAAGACATTGATCAGACTAAGGAAACAATGCCTGGATCTTCACGTGATATCGTTGACGACATTAACGACCCGAATTTGGATGGCGATGGTTTCGGTGATGAGTTTGGACGTGAGTTATTTGTTTGTAGTGTAATTTTTAATAAATTTTTGTAGAGTAATACATTAAAGTGTATGAATATTTAAATTTAAACACAAAAATTAAACAAAATTCTATGTATATAAAACTATGAACTATTCTAGAACCAGCTGTTGGACTTTTCGAAGGAGATCTTTTCGGGGAGCCAGCACTACCCGCACCAGCTGAAGCAAGTGTCAATTTACCCGCCGATGAAGATAACTCAGATGATGACATGGATCATTTCGACACGGGGGCACCATCGCCGATGCCAAGTTCAGTTGGATCGCGACCGCCATCAGTGTTGGGACAAGACAATGTGAGGGCGCCATCGACGACGCAACATCCACAACCATCAACGCCTCATCATGAGCAACAAGATGAGAATGAGCATTTACCCGAACCGGATCATGAATCTGAGCACCCAGAAGCGAATGAAGTTGAACAATCAACCCTTCTGCACAACGAAGAAGAAAGTTTCGCTTTGGCACCTGTGGATGCATCAGCATACCGTGGTGTAACCAAAGCAAAAAGGAAACGAAAGCTCATTGTTGATGAAGTAAAGAATATTTCTGGGGAAGAGATGAAAGCTCAATTGGCGAATACATCGGACATTGTCACAACATTAGATCTGGCGCCCCCGACGAAGAGGTGGTGAATCATCTGTGAATTATTTATGGAATGAAGTTAACCTTGCTAATGTGCATCCTGTTTCTTTTCCCCCTCTAGGTTAATGTACTGGAAAGAGACGGGCGGCGTTGAAAAGTTGTTTTCCCTACCCTCACGTGATATTCCTGCCAGAGGTCTATTTGCCAACTACCAGCGGCATATTGTTTCTCGATTAGGAGTATTGGAAGACTTCTCAGTTCTTGGACCGGCTGATCTGTTGGCATTGGACCAAATTCAACAGGAGCACGAGTCACCGACGACGGCGGCGAGTAAACGTGGACGAAAACGCAAGGGAGCCATACAGACAGAAGTTGTTTCAGCGCCCACACTTATGCCACCTCCTCCTCCTGCGATTGTGCCTGCTGACGAGACAATAGCCCAAAGTTTCGCTGAGCCAGATTTGGTGAGAGATGCTGAACTTAACCCACGTGTGTCCGCAGTATCCCTGGAATTCAACCAAAACGACTCGTTAATGCCTCCGCCTCCAACGCCAGGTTTCGATTCACTCCGAAGCCCCGGCCATATGTTCCCAATGCCAGAGTTGAGTGGCTTAGATCCTATGACGCCATTGGGTGGTGTTCCAATGACGCCTGGCAATTTGCCACATGGCATTGTTGATATCCATGATGATTTCCATCATAGTGGTCTGACACCAGCCGGCTTACAGCATGGAAGTATGACACCGCACCATTCGAGTATGGAGCATATTGACGCTTTACCAAACCTGCCAGTCGACCAAGTCTCATCAATATTGAACGAGGCAGAAAACATGCCCGATAACATGCCTGAGAATATTGCTGAGAACATCCCAGAGAACATACCTGATAACATGGCTGAGAACTTGGACTTGGGTGATTTGGCTTTGGTTGCACCAGCGAATAAGTCAGCAGACATAGCGTCTGAGTGGAACACAGATTTTGAATTCCCACAATCCGTAGGTGTCCATGTAAGTATTCCTTACTTATTTGTTTCTATAGAAAAAAAAAGTCGAACAAATTTATCTTTCCCACTTAATTTATCTTTCAATTTTTGTTGCTAAAATATTGGTTTTTCACCAGTATAAAGATATCAAATAGCTCCAAGTTTTCATTCCATTTATCTCTTAGGTGGTTCAAACGGGTCTAAGAGTTTCAGTAGATCTAAACCTTAAAAACTAATAAAACTGATCTTATATTTATATTGATTGTAAATATCGTAATCATTTAATTTCAGCAACCTGGCGATGAACAAATGGAAAATGAAACCGATGAACAGTTCGAGGAACGTGTGTTGAACAAAAGAGCAGCACAAATGTTTGTCCAAGTTCGCAGTCGTTTGCAAAAGAATGATACTCTGATGCTGTCTGATATGACACACAGAAATACGAGAAAACAAGTAAATATTTTAGTTTCATTTTTTAATATTTTTAACACAAAAAATAAAAAAAAAAATATTATTTCTTCCTTCACCAAGGCTGCACAAAAGTTCTACTCCCTCCTGGTACTTAAGAAATTCCGTGCTTTAAGCATCACTCAATCGGAACCATATGCCGATATCTTAGTTGAAAAGGGACCCATGTTTGATAATCCAAAACTGTAAAAAGCAAAACAAACAGACACAACCATTTATTAGTTTTATTATTGTTCTTTTTTTAGCATATTAAGATTAAAGATTTAGCATAAGGTTTTAGAGAAGTAGGAAAACAATAACTGTAAGTTGTTACCTATGATTAAAAAAAAAAACTAACGTCAATCAAATGACACAGTGAAATTACCTGCATGATGAGATTGTACCAGTATAACAAAAAAAATCAAATCTAGTTTGCATGTAAGGGAAATTTTTGTAAATCAAATTTACACATTTTTTATGTAAATATCTTTAAAACAAATTATTGTAATATGAAAAATATGTATGTAAAACAAAAGGAAATATAATTACTAAAAAAATAAATAGAAAATAAAACTAAAACATACAAAGAATTTGAGGAATACTGATAGTTCTGTCGCGCTTCGTCTAAATGTCAACAAAAAATCCGTACAAATTATTTGTGATTTTATAATTTATCATTTTAGTAAATAACGACGCCATGCCCAAAAGTCTTCACAAAAATTCATACAAATATTCACTTTGAAATTCAAAGAAAAATGCAAGAATTAGATTTTTATAAAAATTTAATTTTTCCAAATTTTTCGTGGACAACAAAGCGAAAAATGTCGTTCACAATATTTAAGATTTTCAACACCAAAAATTAATTTTTACGATGATCGACTTAAGATAAAAGCGTTGGAAATTTTAGTTACGTCAAGTTCAAGAGAACTAATATTTGAATTCTTTGGATAAAGATATGAAGTACTGGATAGTTTTGATTCGGTCTGTTTTTCAGTTTTCCGCGTCGTATTTTACGACTAAAAATTGTGATAGATTTTGTTCGATTTTATTTTGAGAAAAACAACAATTTTTTGATTGCAAGGAGTTCGATATAAGATTTTATTTTGTCTAGAAAACTCTATTTTTATAGGAACTCAGTTAATTTATTTATTTATTCTGTAGTTTGTGTGCTTATTTGCTTCACAATTGACACAAAAATAGCGCTTAATTAAAGCCTAGAACACTGCTGAAGTAAACAAAAATTTGTCTATGATCTCCAACGAAAGCATTGTATATAAACTCTATAGTATTCTCATGAAGCCAAAAAGCTCGTGGCCATCTAGTGTCCAAATGTAATCCTAATTTCTGTTAAGAGATCTCGGTAAGGCGATCACAGCGAACCTATCGACCAAATGTCGACCTACAAAATCGTGTTGCATGAGAATACTATAGATTGTATATACAATGACGAAAGAGAGATCTATAAATTGAACGAGAAAAAACAAAACAGAAACATTACAAAAATCGATTGATGTTTTTTTCTACTTTTTTAAAAGCTTTGATGTTTGCATTCAGCAATGATTGCAAGTGTGTTTTTAAATCTATCGATAGTACTGTTATCTTAGAATCATAAACTCATGAGTTTCACTCGGAAAATATTTCACGCGAAAAATGTTTGTTTCCCCGGAATTTAGGAGTTTCACCAGAACTTATCTTATCCCAAAATAAACAAAAAGATTGCGCAAAGGGCAGCAGTACCCTCTGTTTTTATTCGTTCGCCGTCAAAAAAGTGAGCAAGTGGAATGTTGTTCACGTGAAACTCACAATAAGGCTGATTGGGTGCAAAGCGGAAGGTTTTATGTTGATCATGTTGAAGTTATTTAATTGCAAACGGACATTTCTCTAGATTTTGATATATGTACATACATTAGTGACAACTATCAGTGTTCGCATGGTGAAAATTTTTTAGTCAACTTTGATGTTCCATAAAAAAAAAAGTATCTCCAATGTTTGGCCTTACCTCAAAAAATTCTGAAATAATTGAAAAAAAAAAACAAACATAACTATCATTTTAAAGTTCAACTGTGAAGTCAAAGAGTTATATATTTAAATTTTTAAAGTCCCACATCTTTAATGCATGAACCAAAATGATGAGTGCATTTCAGTTGCAATAAAATTGCTATTTTTAATGACATTTTAATTATGTATTTTTATTTCGACTATTCCTCTATATCAACCCAAATAATAATTTTTAAAAACTCTTACCTTGCAGTTGAATATTTGTGATAATTATCTATTCCTTGTAAAGTATTTTAATTTGAATTTTTATAAATTTTATTTAACAATTAAATAATGCAAAATATTAAAATCATTAAGAGAAATTCACTTTTACTAAAAAAAAAACATATCAATCCGAATTATGCAATGAAACTTGAAAAAAATTATCAAAAATCCATTCATTATTATTTAAATAAAGGATCACGCTGATTATGTTAGAGAAAACACTGAAAATTCATATGCAAGATTCTGTCATGGGGCCGTATATGTGTTGATAATTTCTTGAAATTTGTTATTCATTTTATTGGAATCATAAAATAGTTTCTCCAGATGTGATATCAAAGTTAAATTATAAGAAGAAAATACATATACGAGTAAGTACATACATATATGATTGTAATAATGAGAATGTTTCCCATTTTTGTTTTTATCATTTTACGTAGCAGTTCTTAAAGAAAATTTCTAGTTGCAATGGTTTTATAATTTTACAGATGGTCCTATTCTAGTATCAGTGAAAATCGAACATTATTTTCGCCCAATCGATTGCCTTTTACCCTACATTTCCATTCTGCTCTCTTTAGGAGCGCAATCTCATCAAAAGTCGTCTTCGTTGAGTAGTTAGTGAATAGTGGTGTCGACTTTCGGCACTGGGGCGGGACTAATTAAATAAAATGTGTATAAACTATGATACAAATAAAATGTATGTATGCTTTTGAAAATTTAAAAATAAATGTTAGTAACGGTTTGATCTCGAAATGTAGAAGATTTAGGTAAGATTGACTTGGATTAATTTTAATCGAATTGCAAAATTTGGTTGGTATTCAATAGATTAGTTTTTGTTATAACTTTTTTTTTAAATAAAAGGTAAATGGAGAATTTCGGATACATCTAAATTTTATTTATATCCAAATTTACAAAAAAGTAATTAATTAATTTACGTTTAATAAAAAAAAATTATACTATAGGACGCTGTATTTTCCTATTCTCTGATTGAAAGATATCACTTCAAATAAGGTCCGTTGCACATTCTGAAATTATCTGATTCACTACGAATGAGAGCAGAAAAATGATAAGTGAAGATCCAAATTGCCCTTGTGGGTATTGATTGCAAAATAGCGGTGATAACTAAAGGTGAATTTATGTAAGAGCTGCGATAAATGATTCGAGCAGCGATGGATGTGAGAAAGGCTGAGAGGCCTTTACATTGATTGTTGTTGTTCGAAGAGCAACGATAAACACTTATCGAAAAAATAATTGTAAAGATTTCTAAGCTTAATCAAATCGATCGCTCGAAAAGTTTATCACAGCTGCAACACAAACACATCCTTAAAAGAATGCTTGTTGGCAGTAAAATGCTTTTGTTTGTCATCTTTGTGTATACATATTTGCTTATATTTTATATACAAAAGTGCCATATCAATGTTTCCCAAAATGATAATTTTTAGGGCTTTGATTAACGAACAATAAAACTAATGATCGAAGAAAATCATAATTTATCTGTTCAGTTTATATATCAGAGCGCTCACCTGAGCAGACGAATCCAATTTTTTTTTTACTTAGTATTTGACAAGAAAACTGGGCAAATTCTCTGAGTCCTCAGAAATATAAACTGGACAATTAATTAATTAATGCATCCTTTTTAAATTCAGGTTTTTTTTTATTCTATCATGTATTCTAGATAGTTTTACCTTGATTTGTGTATATCTCATGAATTGTATTCCTTTTAAGTTTTCCAAACTAATTAATTTAGAACTTTTTTCCGTTACCAAACCTTACTTACAAAACCCAGTTTCCTCAAAAAGTATCAATAATTTATTTAAAAAAAGTCCTATTCATAACCAAAAATAATACATACCTTTATAATAAAAAAAATATGAATTATTCTATTTTAATTTCTGAATTATTTATTCACAAATTTTACGAACTTGATTTATTAGTTAAATACATTTGTTACAATAAGTTAAATGAGTATTTAGTTTTTGTTTAAAAAATATATATATTTTTAAATTAATAACTACATTTTTAAGCACGTAAAAAAAGATTTATATTTATATTATTTTCTCTTACAAACTTTACAAGGTAAAATATAAATGTTTGTTACACCAAAAAAGAAAACTAAAAAACCTTTGTAAAAATGTAAATATATTTTTTGAAAACAAAAGAATGAAAATTTAAATAAATGTACTACATACTTACAACAGCTTGTTTTTAGTTTTATTTGTGAAATTAATTTAGAAGAAGCACCATGATACTGCAACTGTGAATTACCGCTTAGATGTCCCACAATATTTGAATCTGTCGCCGTTCAGTTAAGTCCCTTATAGACCAGGAAAAATAGCACAAATCGTATAGGGAACCTTGAAAAAATTAATTCATGAAATATTAAAATTGGAAAAGAAAAGTATTTAAGTTTGATAGACCTCCAAATTCTCCCCGTCTGCACCTCTTCAAATGCATTTACACAAAAAGCCAATGCGGGGATTTTGGGGGACTTTGGATATGTTATAGAGGTTGCAATTATGCGTCGATTCCAATTTAAATATTTCATGAATTAATTTTTTCAATCTCGGAACCCATTTTTCCTGGCCTATTAGTCGGTTTTTCGTAAAACATTTCCATTTACATATTTCGGATCTCTTAAGAATTTGAAAATATTGAAATATGGGTATTTTTTTGATTTAGAAAAAGAATGGGGGATTTCGTGAATAAAACTTCCTTGGGAATGTGATTGTAATCGAAAGTTTCTCTCGGAATTGATTGGTATTGGGAACAAATTTTTGAAGTGTTTTTTCATAAAGGACAAATAGATTACCGAAAGGGCCCAATTTTCTTCTAGATGCAGAAACGACTCCAAAGCCACTGTTCTTCCATCCGTATCTTCTGTGATTCTGCAGTTAACCCCTCCATTTCTTTTTGTCCTGGCTAAGTGTTGTACCCACTAAACGATGAAACGAATTCCGTTATTTTTCATTAACCCATAGAATCGGGTCATAAATTATGTTTGTTTTCAAAATTCAAGCGGCTTAAAAAGCTGTAGGTAAGAGTTTTTAGATCTACACATTCAAAATATTGAAAATGGGCTGTTTCAGGAGTTTTGCATAGTGAGAAAAATTAACCCTGCAACGTAAAAGCTCGGCGCCTTATTGTCAAGAGTCATGCAGATGGAAAATCGTACGGCGAAATATTGATATATAAAAATGCTCTTAAACGGTGGTATTTAATGCTGTTCAATATTTTAAGAACAATTTAACTTTAGAAACGGTGCCACGCGAGCCAAAAGCAAGGTCAACTTCTCAACGAGAATATTGGCCTTTTGCTCGGCAACGCCAACAAAATTTGCGATAGAAATATGAGCAGCAGACCATCTCCTGATATGTTAAAAAAAGATTGCGTGAGGCTAACATCTTTGGACGCATACTAAAGAAGAAGCCCTTGACTGACTGAGCCAACATAGCAAAAAACGCTTGGAATTAGAACAAAAAAACATTACTTTTTCCTTTGTTGCTAAGGGACCCTACTATGTAACTTTATTATACTTTCGAATCTATTCGAAAGTTGTTTTCAATGCCTTAAATAAGTGGTAATACGTATGAAAAAGGATCAAATTTTAGTGCTCTCGTTTTTTTGCCACATAATCTCCAATTAGCGCTGTTTGTATTTCAGTTTATAAGCGATTGCTATGGAATTAGCTAGTTGAGATTTTACGAATTCGAACGTTTTTACTGTAGAATCGAGTTACATAGTTGGGTTCCAGTCAGTAATTTTGCTTTTTTGTACTCAAATATCGGTTTTATCGTAGTGTGCCTAAGATAAACAGAAGAATTAAAATAAAACTATGTCTGCCGTTAATTAGAGTGAGATAAATCTACATTTCACACGGTTCGCTACGATCTACGTTCGGTACGTTACGTTCCTGCGTTTACTTGCAACTTCTTGCAATCGTGAGCTTTTGTGTTAGCATAATCGTTTGCTTTTGTGTTTTACCAAGTAGGTCCACTTCACAAACGATTCTAAGGGAACTTGGGAATTTATTTAATTTTAAGTCTCGGTAAGTACCTTTGTAATTGACAAAGGATAACTTGTAATATTTACACTACAGAAACAGGTATATACTATATATGTACATACATATATGTATCTACAGTAAAAATCGGTTATAACGTAATATTACAATGAAATATTTTTTTGCCAAAACTGTTCATCAATATCTTAATTTGAAAATTAACTGTAAGACAGTGTTTACATTGTCTTTTTACTGAATGGTATATTTACGATATTACATGCATAAAAAGAGATAGGGAGTCTACCCTTCTCTTTTAAACGCATTTAAAATCGTAAATATGCCTTTCAGTAAAAAGACAATGTAGACACCGTCTAAGAATTGACTTTTAACTTCCAAAAAAGCTACAAAATAATACTGTAAGTGTTGCCGTTGTTTTTAAATATTTTTTTTTTTTCAATTTTATATTTTTTTTTGCAAGCGGGGGGAGATATTACCCCCTCCTATAGGATATTTGCCTACATGCCCCAAGTTTTTTGGCAGATTTAACGCGAATGTCTAAGCAAATTTAATTCACCCCTACAGCGACTATTATAAGGGACGAAAATAAAAATCTGAAAAAAATAAGAATTCGATTTTTTTGGAGCTGATATAGGCCCATCCACGATGACCTGCTTTTTTCAACGACAATGCACTCTAAACAAAATTGAACTCGAGATTTTGATCAGCCTTGACATTACGATGATAGGAAAAATGAATAAAATGGATTTTTAAGATTATTTAAAAAAAAATATAATTCAAGTTAAAAGGTCGAATGAGCTTAACTTTCATAATATGTACTTTTCGCTCTAAGAAGAAGAATTTTCATTATTTTTTTTTTATATTCTATTATTTGAAAAAATAGCGGTACCTTCCAAGAAAATGTTAAAAAACCGCAGAGGAAAATCTCATCTTTCTCAAAAACGAGTCCTAGGATTTTGTTTAATTTTTTTGTGAGCAAAACTTTATGGGTCCGCGGAAGAGGGCCCCAGAAAATAAGACCCCAAAGAAAAAATGAAATAAGGCTCCAAAAAAAGGCACAGAAGACAACAACGAAATTTCTCAAATTTTGGGGTATTATTTCATTTTTTGGGGGGCTTTATTTCACTACTTTTGTAGAGCCTAATTTTATGATGAAATAAAGCCCCAATGAAATAAGACCCCAACATTAATTTAAGGGCTTTACTTCATTTTAATTTGAAAAACAATTCAGGGTCTTGTTTTATTTTGCTGTAATTAAATATGTAACTTGAAAATGCTAAAACAACAACTAAACAACACGCGAATAACTCAGAAACCACAAGAGTTAAATGAAGACGTTCATACACGAATGAAGCATAATTAGTAAATCACACGTGTTGAACTGGAAGGAGGATTTTTTCTGCCAAAGGAGAACATCGCGCTAATTTGTATTTTTTGGGTACAAAAGAAACAAAGAGAATTTTGTTTCTTTTTGTGTTATCGTAATGAAAACGTGTGTATTTTTCAACAAAGTACATTAATTTTGAGAGCTCTTTATTTAATTTTTGGATTCCATTTTTTGAAATTGAAAAGTTCTAAGTGTTTTTCACAAAGTGACGGAATATATTCATCTAGCTATGTAGGTGTGGGGTTAGTTCGACCAGGCGGACCAACTTGCCTCGCGCGCCGAATAGAAAAAAAAAAATATTTTATACTTGTATGACAAATTTTGGACACGAAGAAAAAGAATATTATTGCTGTATGTTGTTATCGATGTGTATGGAAGCATAGTCTGAGACTTTTCCCGGCGGCGAGGAGTGCGTGCAATGCCGTTTTTGATGAAACCAGGCCCATTACAAGATTCTCTACTACTGGCCATGGTGTCATTTACTTTATCTTAAGTTGTGATTTGAATTAAGTTTTAGTTTGGGATCAAATTCAGTTCAAATTAACAGCGTTTATGTCCTTAATAGAGCTTCCTTTTCCACTTTTTAGGCTTTGGTCCAACTTACCCCATCTACTGGTCCCGCTGGTGATGGGGGAAGTCTTACCATTTGGACTTGGTGCATTTAAAATACCTAATCTTTTTCTTCTGCTATAACATATTTTAAATGTTTTCTAATTTATTTAATAGGCCAAAGTTCTATTCTTTCTATGGATTCTAGTTTCATTTTTATGTTATGAATAGGTTAGATAAAAAGTTATGAGACTTCAAGTAAAAAGTAGTCAAACTAGCCCCGTTCAACCCAAATATTTATTTTTTGAAAAATAAGGAAACAAGTAGGGGTGGGGCCCTATTTCATTTATTTGTTGGGCTTTTTTTCATTTCGATGGGGCCTCATTTCATTGGGGCATAGTTTAATTATAAAAAAATACCTAAAATACTTGGAGCCTTATTTCATTTTTTCTCTTGGGATGTAATTTTGCGGCGGAGCCATAATTAAAACTATCTGCTATAAAAAAAAATACACTAGCCGCTTTCAACAGTCCCCCAAATTGTATGTATGTACAAATTTCTCAATTGCGATTTTGAAAAAAAATTAAAAATAATATGGGTATTCATGCAACAGCGTAAAGTCGTCGTAAACGTTTTAAAGCTTAAAACTTCGTAATTCTATCACAATTTGTATGGAAAATTTGACAGATTTACGAAGTTTAAAACTTTACCACGTTTACGACGACTTTACGCTTTTGCATGAATACCCTTAATATTCTTTTGTTTTAGTTGGAGCGAATGAGTTAAGTTCAAATAAGGAAGTTTAAGTGAGCTCTACTCCATATATTGCGTTTCGCCCAGGTACAACAGTTGGGCTCATCAGTTAGATGCTGTACCCTTCTGTTCTAAGACGCAAATTTTGGTCGATGCTACCGGCTCATATAGAAATTCACAACATGGATACACTGTGAATTCTATTTATCCAGAATAATTTGTTTAAATTTAGACACCTAGAAAACAATTGCCAGTGCTCAGGCTTTCTTTAACTATGATTTTGATGAATATTAAAAATAATATTCTTCTATTAAGTGGAGCGAATGAATTAAGTTCAAATAAAGAAGTTGAAGTTGGGCGACACACAATATATCGTCGTCGTTCTATCAAAACTTCCTAAGTCCATTTCTATCGAAAACAAGAAACTTCTCTTGAATCCGATTTATTTATTAAAATATAAACGTGAAAGGTCTGTAAATCTTATGTTGGTCTATTTATAAATTAAAAAATTCCCAAAATCAAACATTTTCAAATTCTGGTTAGTACAAATCCATAAAAAGTACCGATGCCTCAAAATAAATAAAAATGGACATAGGGAGTTTTTACTGAACGACGACGATATGGAGTAGATCTCACTTAAACTTCTTTATTTTTAAATAATTTCTTTTATACAAATGATTCCAAAAACTATGAATTATATTGCATATACAAAATAAAAAAAATATTTTGTGAATTAAAAAAAAAAATAGAAAATAAAAACATTTGAAAATTTTGTTTGAAAATTAAGTTTTTATCTGCATTTTAATAAAAATTTAAAATTTGCAATGTTTTGAAAATTTTATATGTAGGTACCTACATATGTATATAATGTACATACATATGTAAATTATTATAATTTTTTTTTTTTTTAAATTGCTCGAACAATTTCAATTTCTTTTACGCATAAATTAATATTTATTTAGGAGTTCAAATTACCTCTTCCTTCAGATCAAACTATTAAAAGGGTTGCTTTTGCATTTCAAAAACGAATATCTATATGCTTTTAAACATTTTTATCTCATAATATCCATGTTTTAACCTATTTACGTTTATGTGTATAAAATATCGATTCAGTCATGCCTTTTATTGTAGTACATCACGCATCGATCGTCTGTTACACTAGAGTTGTTTTTCCATATATTTTTTACAAAAACGAATTTTTCAATTGCATTTAGGTATCTCTAAACTATACATTTTGAGTTATGAGATGACGCGACGGTCTTGTTACAAATGGGCAATAAATGTTTCTTATCGATTAAAAGCTCTTCTAATTACAGCGATTTGACTGTTTTATAGCTTTGAGTAATAGTACGCATACGCCACAGTGTACAAACAAAAAGAATGGCTTTTTTTATATTACAAAAACGATGATACATAGTTCAAATATCACTTTGGATGGCATTTCTTATTAATATTAAGAATAAGTAGCGGCTTAATGCATAACTAATGCATTGTGCATTTGCCTTAAATCTCATTCAGATGGTTATAGTCTTTGAGGTTCCACAACATATAAACAAATAATGAATTTCTTTAGGTATGTTATTGGATATATGTTTGTTTGGCACATAAGCATGCTTTAAACTGAAAATGCTACTAAATTAACCCTTCTGTTTCTGAGAGACACTGGCCTTGCTAACTTTTCAATGTGTTTGGTATAACTCGGAAATATAGCCGAATCTGGTAACTTTACATTGAAAACCCTTTTGTTTTAAACTAAATTACATATCGAAATAGATGGTTAAAAACATTTTATAATAAAACCGTTCATCAAAAAAACTTAATTTGAAAACAAGCCATAAGCATAGATTTATGGTTTTCCAAAAAGGTATAAAATACAACACTGTAACACCCCTATAACGGTTGTCAAATATCAATTTGATAGTTGATAAATTTAAAATTCAATGTTTAAAAATCCATCTTATAAAATTTTTGATCATTGAGAATGATGCAGACAGTTGTTGCTAATAACAAGAAAATTAAAAAATATAAAAGAATTGTTGACCAGTTTATTGATAAATTGAGTCTAAAAAACCAATTTTCAAGGTTTATCAAATATCAAATTGATAATTGACAACTGTAATAGGGGTGTAAGTGTTTCTATTTGAAGTATTTTTTTTTATAAAATAACTCCTCCTGCCCAAGCGAGGGGAAATATAACATCTCTCCAATATGATTTTTTTTTGTCTGGTCTCAACCTACATGCCTTGAATTTGTAGGTATACGTACATATGTAATGTAGGTACATTTATAGAGTAGTTTGGATTACAAAAAATGTTTCTTATCGATTAAAAGCTCTTCTAATTACAGCGATTTGACTGTTTTATAGCTTTGAGTAATAGTACGCATACGCCACAGTGTACAAACAAAAAGAATGGCTTTTTTTATATTACAAAAACGATGATACATAGTTCAAATATCACTTTGGATGGCATTTCTTATTAATATTAAGAATAAGTAGCGGCTTAATGCATAACTAATGCATTGTGCATTTGCCTTAAATCTCATTCAGATGGTTATAGTCTTTGAGGTTCCACAACATATAAACAAATAATGAATTTCTTTAGGTATGTTATTGGATATATGTTTGTTTGGCACATAAGCATGCTTTAAACTGAAAATGCTACTAAATTAACCCTTCTGTTTCTGAGAGACACTGGCCTTGCTAACTTTTCAATGTGTTTGGTATAACTCGGAAATATAGCCGAATCTGGTAACTTTACATTGAAAACCCTTTTGTTTTAAACTAAATTACATATCGAAATAGATGGTTAAAAACATTTTATAATAAAACCGTTCATCAAAAAAACTTAATTTGAAAACAAGCCATAAGCATAGATTTATGGTTTTCCAAAAAGGTATAAAATACAACACTGTAACACCCCTATAACGGTTGTCAAATATCAATTTGATAGTTGATAAATTTAAAATTCAATGTTTAAAAATCCATCTTATAAAATTTTTGATCATTGAGAATGATGCAGACAGTTGTTGCTAATAACAAGAAAATTAAAAAATATAAAAGAATTGTTGACCAGTTTATTGATAAATTGAGTCTAAAAAACCAATTTTCAAGGTTTATCAAATATCAAATTGATAATTGACAACTGTAATAGGGGTGTAAGTGTTTCTATTTGAAGTATTTTTTTTTATAAAATAACTCCTCCTGCCCAAGCGAGGGGAAATATAACATCTCTCCAATATGATTTTTTTTGTCTGGTCTCAACCTACATGCCTTGAATTTGTAGGTATACGTACATATGTAATGTAGGTACATTTATAGAGTAGTTTGGATTACAAAAAAGTGTTTGTATGCCTGTATGTGGTACATTATGTTCTTCAGAGTGGTAGTTTTATGTTTTTTTTTTTTAGTTGGCATTTGTATGGACCGAAATCAGCTCTAAATGAGGAAAACAAAATATTCTCTAATTTTTCCAGATTTTTATTGTCATCCCCTAAAGTCACTTTAAAGGTTATTAATTTTCCTTTTTGTTTTGCTTACTAGGTGATTCGCGTAAGATCTGAAAAAAAATTCAGAGCATGTAGGGAGCAGACAAGAAAACAAGCCAATGGGAGGGGGGTAATATTTCCCCCCACTTGGACAGGAGGGGTGGTTTTATAAAAAAAATATATAAAATAGAAAAAAAAATAATTAAATAACAACGGCAGCACTTATAGTATTCTTAACTTCCCATTGGAAGTTATTGTAATTGGTCCGATTTGTCAAATCGAAAATTTTTACATTATCTTCACGTTTCGAGCTACCTAGAGTCGGAATCTATAATTTTTTGAGAGCTGTCTGAGCCTGTGCATACGTTCGTACGTTCCTTTGCTTTTTTTCGTTCACCAAACCTCAAGAACGAATAAAGATATCGACTTCGTATAGATTTTATTTTATAGATAGTAGTTTCATTACGTGCACAAAGTACTTTAAAAAATTCAATAAGCGGTTTTTGTACTATAGCAATTTTAAGAAAACGTTGTTAAATTTCTTTAGTCTCCAGGGGGTCAGTTCTCGATCTGTGAAACTGTGAAGTGATAAATATGATAACGCCTTTACGCCAAATGCTATTCTCGAAGTTTGAAAACAAATGCCGAAATGTTTTCATATGATAATTGGTTTATCACAATCTTTTCACTCTGTGAAAACCTGTGAAAAGAAATATGATAAACAGAAACAAATTGTGCTCATTTGATACGCCTAAGTCGCCATCTTGGTCTTAATATGACGTCACAATCATCTTTTTCTATGAGCAAGAGGTGGATTTTTTCATTTTAGTACTTTTTAGTACTCAGTTTGACAGCTGTTTTTCATAACGAGTTCGGGAATCGCCTTGCGCGTGTTTGTGAAGTGATAAAATGATAAACTCTGTGAAAACTGAAATGATAACTTTGTTTTTATTTCACTCTTTCACAGATCGAGAATTGACCCCCAGTATCTCGAGAACAAATCATGCTATCAATTTCGGGTTAATTTTACTCTACGCATATTTTTTTTTTTTACACTTCAGATTCTTAGTTGTAGTGAGCTTAGAGCAAGCTGCAACCTACAATCAGAGGCTCATCATAAGTGCATGTGTTAGTGGTTAGTAAAAAAGGCAATCTAACACATGCATAATAATATACTAATAAATAAACAAAATTAAACAAAAAATCTATATACATACATAATTAAACAATATACAAAATATTTAAGTCATAGCTTCAAGAAGTAAAAACAATCACGACCGTGGAGCACTGGTTCGAAATACTTTCTTTAATGCCATCTTACTTATGTTAAAATCAACAGAGGAGCCGTTTAAATTAAAAATCATGCACATACGGTTAAGAGGCTCATGTATACCGTAGTTAGTTCTATGGAAATTAACGTGTAAAAGTTCAAATCTTCGCAGGTGGTGAGATCCTCCTCGGTAATTTATGCCAATACAGGCTAACAATTCAGGAGCATCAATTTGGCCATTTATAAGTTGGTGAAGAAATAGTAAATCATTATTAACACGCCTTTGATATAAGGTTTGGACCTGCAGTAGCTGGATCCGATGTTCATATGGTGGAAGGTTGTACGGATCATCCCAAGGAAGACCCTTTAGAGCAAAGCGAATGAATTTATGCTGTATTGATTCAATACGATTTTTATGAATTTCATAAAAGGGAGACCATATTTGCGAGGCATACTCTAGATGAGGTCGTACATAACAATTGTATAAAGAAAGGGTAACATATGAATCACTAAATTCCTTAGCCCAACGTTTTATAAATCCAAGCATAGAGCTTGCTTTATTAACAATGTAATTAATGTGTTCAGTGAATTCTAAATTTGAGCTAAAGTTAACACCCAAGTCCTTGAAACTAAAGACTCGACAGAGTTTTTGCTGCGAAATGGAGTAATCAAAAGCACTTGCAAGTCGCTTCCTGGAAAAAGTAATTGTTTTGCATTTAACAGGGTTAAGAGAAAGACCATTCTTACCACACCAAATATTGAAACTGTCAATATCGGCTTGCAGGAGAACGTGGTCAGTGTCAGCTTTTATTGACTTAAATATCTTCATATCATCGGCAAATATAAGAATGTCACTAGAGCGTATACATGAAACAACATCATTTATAGCCAGGATAAATAGAAATGGAACAAGATGACTTCCCTGGGGCACACCGGAGTGAGCAATGAATGAATTTGAAAGGCAGTTTCTAAATTTTACTAGATACGATCTATTTTCAAGATATGATTTTATCCATGTGATAAAAAAAGTTGGAAAACCAAAAGCTTTTAGTTTGAAGATAATAATGTTGTGGCTTAGTTGGTCGAACGCTTTAGAGAAATCAGTGTATATGCAATCCACTTCACTGCCATTTTCTAACGCATTAGAACATTTATGCAAGAATGTAAGTAGGTTTGTTACTGTTGATTTTCTTCTCACAAACCCATGCTGTTGATTGCATATTAAATTCTTGGTATGGAATGCTAAAGTCTCACATATAACTTGTTCAAAGAGCTTTGGTATACATGACAGTTTGGATATAGGCCTATAATTCGAAATATCAGTCTTATCACCCTTTTTTTAAAAATTGGAGTTAGGAATGAGGTTTTCCATAAACAAGGAAATTTCCCTGATTTAAATTCAAACAAGAATTGAAGAGGCTCAACCAGAATATGTCTACACTTTTTCAATAATATTGGAGGAATTCCATCTGGTCCAGATGAGTAATCATCATTCAACGATGACAGAAGTTCTAAAACAGTACTCTGTTGCACAGCGAAATTGGTGCAATTCGTTTGTGCAAGGGAATGTAAATTTCGGAAATAATCTTCATCAATATCGAGAGGCGTGTTTACAAAAGAGTTACGAAAATTTTTCGCAAGGGCGTTGCAAATATCAATAGTTTCTTTTAACACACAATTTTCATAAATGAAATTTGCGGGGTAACCATCTGAGTTTTTCTTCGAATTTACAAACTTCCAAAATGCCTTTGGGTCTTCTTTAAGAGATCTTCCCATTTCGTATACATGATTAGTGTATAGAGACTTGGAAAGAGACTTAAATTCTTCGAAAAGGGCAATGTAAAAGTTGTGGTCAACGGAAGAAAGAGTTTTTAAATATATTTTCCATGCTCTATTTCTTCTATTCCGGAGTGACCTTAGCTCCCTCGTATACCATGAGGGGCAAGAGCTCGCATTTTTTAATATTTTTAAAGGGATAGTTTTATTTATGCAATTATTAAGTAATAAGGAACTGGTATAAATATAAAAACATATCAACGTATAGTAGTTTTATTTTAATAAAAAAAAGTTGCTGAAAATTGTTGAAAAAAGTTGTTCGCCTCAAATATCTTGAGAACAAACAATGATATTGGCTTTGGGGTTATTTTATTCTATAAACTATACGTTTTAGTAAATAATTCATAAAGAACTACAAGAAACCTTATCAAAAATTGTTGAATTTTTTAAGTCTCAAATATCTTAGGAGCAAATAATGATAATGGCTTCGGGCTTCTAGAAACTAGATTATATAATTTATAATTGATAGGTTTTGTAAAAGAATTCAACAAACAGCTTTCCCTAAATAAAAAAAAATACAAGAAACCTTACCAAAAATTGTTGAAAATTTTTTTCGTATCAAATATTTTGATAACAAACAAATGTAATAACCAGTTTTTTAAGAAAAAGGCAAACCAATCTTTGGTCTTCACTTCATTGCATATTGGAGAGCTGAAAAAGTTTTCGAAGATCGAGGAATTGGTGATTTTTTAATAAAAATAAAATAACACTCGGGCTTTAGCTTGCGGGGCACCAATGGGAAGTTACTAGTGTGAATCACACCCAGCCTCTTGTTTGTATCTTTTTGGAAATTCAGAAGTCCATACCTATGGTTTATTTTCAAAAAAAAAGTTTTTTCAATAATAGGTTCATCAAAAAATGTTTTCAAACTATAAATTTTAAAATAAATGTTGAGTTTGAAACAATTTTCTGCCAAAACTGTGGCAGACTTCTGGCTTTCCAAAAAGCTACAAAACATAATTGTAAGTGTTGCCGTAATTTTTTATTCTGTTCTATGATTTTTTTTTTATAAAACTGTTCCTTCTGTCCAAGCGGGGGGAAATATTACCCCTCCCCCGGTGGGATTTTTTCTTGTTTACTTCTTATACCTATTTACATGCTCTGAATTTTTTGGCAGATTGTACGTGAATCACCTAGCATGCAATAAAAAAATTGGGAATTTAATTAACCCCTACAGCGACTATAGGGGATGAAAATAAAAATCTGAACAAATAAAGGAATTTTTTTTCTTCATTTAGAGCGGATTTATGCCCATCCAAGATGATCTTTTTTTAACGACCACCCTAATGTATATAATGTACCTACTTATTGAAGTTGAATATAGCTAGAATTTACATCTTTGCTAATATAAAAATAGCCTATGTACATAATGTACATAGGTAATACAATATTCTTACATTTCGTCAAATTACCACGCTTTGCAATACCAGTGTGATAATCGTATCAACACTTTGTTATTGATGAAAGACCCCAGTTCCAGACCCGGATAATCACCACCAATTACAATAATCATATGTTCCCTGCACCTTCCGCATGCAAATTTGTCAATTTTCGCACTTCCATTCCCCACGATACCGCAAACTCAATACGAACAATAATAAGATGAAAATGAAAAAAATCAAAACAAAAATCCAAAACATACATAATGTAAACAAAACAAAAGATCAACTTAACAAGAGAGGTGGAACTAAATATCTTCAAAAATACAAAACAGAAGAACAAAGTAAAAACAAAAAAAAAATAAATCGTAGAACATCCAATGTCCCACACGGCCAAACGCAAACGAGCTGGATGGCGGGCTTATGGAAGAAAAGCTCCGGCGAAAATAAACCTAGGATCGTGCAGAGATTCAAGCGCCGCTTTCCACTTGTGCACGGCGGCGGCGGCGCATCACAGTATCTAACAAAAACAAAAAATACACACACGGATTATACGGACTTAGTGGGTGGGAGGCGTAGGGGAGTTAGAAGGGGTCTAGATTGATGGCCCACACGACAAAACATACAGCGCAGCGCTGCCCCACCGGTACCGACTTTTAAAATTGGTTTTCGGCAAAACTTTCAGTCCGCGATTAGGTGCGACACAAAACGGTTGCTTTTAAAATTGCCTCCCAGTGGCAAATAAACCCTACTACTGCTGAATTTATTGTTCCTCATATTGCATTTGTACCTAAGTACCTATGTACATCAATTTTATATCATCTCCACCGAGATAGGTAATTCTATCTGCTGTTCAAAATAAAGTATCTAAATTGAAAACGACACTGAGAGAGAGGCCAATAATTTCACTCTATTCACGGCAAATCTCTATAATATAAAATTTGTTTCCATTTCGGTTTTAATGTGAAACGGATGTGAGAATTTGAATTGAATATCGGAAATTTAGATTTCGATCGATTTGATTTGTGTGTCTACCGTTCTACCGCATGAACCTGTTAATGGAAAAGTGATCCGGAACTCTCTGTGAAAACTATCTACTGAAGGAAGAAGAAAATTTATGTGTAATCTCTGATCGGAATTTCCATTCGAGCGCGATACGGACGGATTTTCGGATGCTCCTTAATTCAAATTGAATAAATTTTCTTGCATTCGAATTCGAAAAGATTGAGTTACGATAATTACACGGGTGTACGTCTAATTTTCCAGGAGATCGAATGAACTTCTGTGGTTGAATTAATTGTTTGGGTGTTTATAGTTTATTGCATAGAGATCAACCGATCGAAAGTGAACTTAAGATTTTTGATTCGCTTTGAATTCTCTTCGATTAGAATAACTCACAGGAACTCACACTTGCTGTTTAACGGTAAGTAAAACTTGTTTATGTTCAATTTCCTTTTCCTTTCGATCTAGCATGAATGTTTTTTGTTCTTTATTTTTTTTTGCGGCTAAGTGGTTCTACCGCTGCTACTGCTGCGAATAGTGCGAACAATAGGCTGGAAATGGAAATAGAGATTAATTTAAAAATCAAACAAATTTATTGTGAATGTGTATTTTTATTTTTTACTTTGGAGCAGGGGACTTATTGTTGAACAAATCGTGAAATGAGAGATGAGCGGTAGTTATATTTGAAGAGTTGTCATTCATGACATGTTGACAAATAAGCAAATTTAGGAAAGTTTTCAATGTTACTGTTATATTCAGAGGAGTTTTAACTTGCATTACATACAAAGGAAGGAGGGTAGGAACATGTACCCTATGTATTGTATATATTTTTAGCATTCTATGAATCATAGATGTTCGGCAAACCGAACGGATCCACAATGCGGCATTTTTTGTTTGACGTTTTCAATTCCGCAATTCCGGTATCTTTCCTTTTTCGACTGAATATCAGAATATCTTTGATTATTTTTTTTAGAGGTAGGTACCTACTTTTGTGTAAAATAAGAAACAAATGTATTGATCGATTAATAAAGTACATATAAGTAAATAACCTAAGACTAAGAAGACAGTTTCCGTTATGTGAATTTTATGCCAAAAATACTAAAAATGCAGTTTTTTTTGCAATTACATAGGAAATCACAAGCATTATGTAGCTACGAAGTTTAATTAAAATCGTTGTAGCCGTTTCTGAGAAGGTTTGCTCATACACCTTCGAAAGAAAAAATAAGTATGCATGTATATTAGGGTGGTCGTTAAAATAGGTCATCTCGGATGGACCTTAATCGGCTCTAAATGAAGCAAAAAAAATCCTTAATTTTTTCAGATTTTTATCTTCATTCCCTATAGGCGCTGAAGGATTAAATTAAATTTCCTTTTTCTTTGCATAGTAGGAAATTCCTGTAAAATCTGCCAAAAAATTCAGAGCAAGTTGGAGGGAAGTAGACAGGGGGCATTATCTCTCCCGCTTGGACGGGAGGGGATATTTAATAAAATAGTAATTGTATAAAATAGAAACAAAATAAAAAAATAACGGCAACACGTGTACTAATCTTTTGAAGCTTTTTGAAAAGCCAGAAGTCAATTCTAACGGCTTGTTTCGAAATTAAGTTTATTTGATGAACAGTTTTGGCAAAAAATTGTTTTAAACTCAATATTTTGAAGAAAAAATATTTTTTTTTCTTCAAAATTTTATGTTTGAAAACAGTTTCTGCTAAATTGTTTATTCAAAGAACTTTATTTGAAAATTAGCTATAAAAATGGGCTTCTGGCTTTTCAAAAAGCTACAAAACATTACTATTATGCATTGTTGCCGTTGTTTTTTAATTAATTTATTCTATTTTATGTAATTATTTTTTTTTAAATTGCCCCTCCCGTCCAAGCGGGGGGAGATACAGATATTTCCCCCTCCCGTAGGATTTTTTTTCTATATGGCAATTTATACTGAGCTCGAGATTTTGATCAGACTTCTCATTACGATGATAAGGAAGACGGAAAAAGTGGGTCTCACAATTCTGTCTGTCTGTCTGTTCGGCTACAGTTTAAACGGTTGGATCGATTTTCTTAAAAGTTGGTACACAATGATTATTGGTGATTCTGCCCACTTACTGTTTTTATTTTGTTTTAAGAACAAAAAATAACGGCTCCTGCCATACAATCTTTTTAGCAGTTTTACAAATTCTTATTTTTCTCAAAAACGACTCCAAAGTTTATTTTTTTTTTAAACAAAATAAATAGTCAAGTAAATAAAATAGTAACTTTATAATAAAGGCTACCTTTGATTGGGAAACCATTTGTCAAAAAATGGTTATTAATGGTACCTGCTGAAGAACTTTTTTTTTATTTTCGATTTTCTACAAAACTATATTTTTGATTTAAATAATTTTTTTTCATGCAGAAGCTTCTAAAAAACTAAAAGAGTTCTTAGCCTCTCGTGGCATAATGGTCAGGGCTGTCGTTTCACTTTTTCAGAAAGCTGTACTTCGAAGAAAAATAAAAGCAATACACAGCAGTACGTCAGTAAAATGTATATACAAACATAATTGTAAGTGCATTTAATTTTGTTTGAATGCATGTATTGTTCATTAAAAATTATCACACTAGCGCACTGCAATGAGCTATTGAAAAGTTTTTTTTTTTACATAAGAAAACTCTTGTTATTTTTGTCAACGTTTTTCTCAAAATCGGTTGCTTTTACGAAAAAAGTTAGTATTTTTGGGTAGAATTTTATGAGCTACATACAATATTAATTATTATTATTTTTTTCTAATTCTCTTCATTAGTGCATAGGTACCAATAGGTTTAGATAATTTTACTGTCTAAAAGTTAATTTTCTTTATTTTGTAGTAAAATGAAATTCCATAAAGTTATTAAATAAAGTGAAATCACTCCTTTTTCCAGATAGATACTTACCCGGGACACCAAAATAACTTAGTTTATAATGAGAAAACGTAGCCTAACGCATATAGAACAAAAAATAATGCTGATCAATTAATGAAATTTTAGTACATTTTTTGACTAAACTTGAAACTCCATAACGTTTCTGCTTGATTTACAATTAATCTATTGGTTGTATAAAAAAACATGGTAATTTTTTATTTTGCATAGCATTGAATAAGCTACAATTTTTACTTGTCCATTTGATCAAAAAAAAAAAAAAAAACTGAATTTACACCCTTTTACTCCTCCAAAAATTCTTTCTTCAGCCAAAACTTAGAGTGGTTTTGGACATTGCTCAGGACGTCAAAAAAAGCCCCACCAAAATTCAGCTATGTAGGAGTTTTGTCGAAGTACGTAAAAGTTTGAATTTCCTGGGCTAGAGATCCATTAATATAATTTTACATTGCATGACAGATGAGTGAAAATCTACATTATGACGTGTGTGGGATATTTCGTTCCAAATGGCATTAAAATTAGCATAAACTTCCTTTTTTCGGCTCATAAAAGAAAATCTGAAAAATTCCAGAATTTCGAATTTTTTACTTGCTATAAACAGGCAATGCCTATACCTATACGGCAAACTATGCACTCGTAAAAAATGATTTTTATTTCAGTAAATCTACATCTACAACATACAGTGTCAGCTAGAATACGCAACAATTTTATTTGTTTTATTTATAAGAGTTAACATCAGATAAAAAGGACTAAAATTTTTTGGATAGGATTTGCAAATGTTGTTTGAACAAATTTTCAAAAAAAGCTGTACTTTGGTCGTATTAGCAGTATGGCAGTATGGAGTTTCAAAAAGCAGTGGGTACAAATACTGCAATTGCAGTACTTCGACAGCCCTGATATTGGTTAGTGCGTTGGACTGTCATGCCGAAGGTCTGGGTTCGATTCCCAGTCACTGCCACCTAAAAACAGAAATATTTACTGGAAAACAGAATTGTAGGTCCCCTCCATTCCTGCCAACAACACGCACACAGGAATGGTTGAGAATTGTTAGTCACTTAGGTCCTGTTTCTCCACGAGCTGTGGCGTGACCAAATTTATTTATTTATTTTTATTACCAAAATTTTGATTTTTTTTAATGTAAAAAAAAAATGTTTCAATCTGTTTTTGAAAATCAAATATTTTGAAAACTAGACGGTCAATTTTTATGAAAGTTGGTATTTAAGGGCTCTTAAACAATTTCCAAAATATAAAAAATAGCTTAAATGAAAAAATAACGGTACCTTCCATACAACTGTTTTAAAAAACCGTTTTAAACGATTTTAGTAAAACTGTTTATATGTATATGCCAAAATTAGTGCAATTCACCAAACATTTAAAAATTTTACACTTAGCAACTATTAAAAGTAGGTTCCTCTTATAGAACATTTTTTTAATTTTGAAAAGTTCAAATAATATTAGCATACAAAAATTTTCAAATAAAATTTGTTTCAATATTTAGAAAAATTTCAAACTATTTTTTTGAAAATTCGATATCTCAAACACGGGTTAACAATTTCTTTTCATAAGATTTGCATACCAAAATGTATCCTTAAAAATGTTTTAAGAATTTGATACATACAAAAATTATTTTTTTAAAAAAATCGTTTCAAAGATTTAATTTTTTTTCTATACAATCATATTCAATCAAGAATTAAAATTACGTTCTTTTTCCACCTCAAGCTAGTTTATATATTGCATGTCATGCTTGTAAATATTTGTCTCTCATAATTTATGTCTTCATAAATTTTACATAAGAGCAAGTAGGTACGTCGAACGTGCGACCCAGTCGTGCATTTTATTTTAAATAGTTTCCATTGAAATCATTTTTTTTTTTTAAGAAAATTCTTAAGACAATTCTAGTATAGCTTCGGTCGAATTAATCTATGCGCAGAGACGCGTGTGTGAGATCAATTTACCTTTAAAAACTAGTTTCACACGTCAAATCAAGCGCTTCTCAATCTGTTGTTATTTTTCCCTGAACGATGAGAAAAGACTTGTGATGTGAGGACATCTGGAAGGAAATAGCATTCAAATCACTTCCGTTCCGATGCGGGGCTTAGTCTATTGAATAGACCTTTCAAAAAGAAACAATTACGTGCAAGGGTTTTTATCGTTGAATAATTTTTTGGCCCATAAGCATGCTTAATACCAAAAATGCTTCTAAATTGACCCATGCATTTCTGAGAGAATGGTCACACTGGTCACTTTTCAATACATTTGGTATAACTCGGAAACAAAGTCGATTTTGACAATTTTACACTTAAAACTTTTTGTTAAAAATTGAATTTTCTATCGAAATGGATAGTTAACACAATTTCATAAAAAAAAAACTTATACCTACAAGAAAAGTTAACAAAAACCAACATACAAAAATCAAAAATTAATAATTTTTAAATTTTTTTCTAATAAGTGCGTGACTTTTTCGGAGCAAATATACGGTTTAAACCTTTAAACATACTTAAACAAAGTAAAGTAGAGTTTTAAGGCTTTAATATGACATGTTAATAAAGCCATATTATTTGAAAACTTTACCATTTCTTATCATTTTTCACAAATTTAACATTCCTAGCACCTGGTACCAAATCTTATATTAATCGGACCAGCCGTTCGGTCTGTATAGGTCGGAAAAAATTTAAAAACAGCCGAAAAACAAAATTGCGATCTAATATTACTTTTCTATAGTCGTAATGTAATATTATATAAACATTTTGATTTCGAATGTCAAATTTGCCATATTGTACCAACAAAAGAGCTTTCGGGCCAAAACTGCGAAAAATTATAAAAAATGGTAAAGTTTGAATGGACATACATCCCTCAACTTTGAACAAATTTTTCTGCATGTTTTGACCTTATCTTTGCTTAAAAAAAAGTTATGCACAATTTATTAAAAAAATTTCGAAATCCTTGATTTTCTTAGATTGGTTTTTGTTAACTTTTCCTGCTTAAATTTTTTTTATAAAATTTTTTGAACTATCTTTTTCAATAGAAAATTAAATTTTGAACAAAAAGTTTTCAATTTAAAATAGTCAAATTCAGCTTAGTTTTCGAGTTATAAGAAATATTGAGAAATGGCCTTGCCAGTGTGATCATTCTTTCAGAAACGCAGTGGTAAAATTAGTAGCATTTTCGGTTTTAAGCATGCTTATGGGCCAAACAAACATATTCAAAAATAAAATATCTAGCACGTAATAGATATGTTCCTTTATACCCCTCATTTTCCGGTATATTCAAAAGGCTATTAAAGTAACAGCGTTACTCAAAATACTGGAATTGATTCAAAAATTTCGAATTACTATAGTTAAAAACATGTTTGCTGAGGTGTGTCCGTTAAGAAATTTTGGTTTGTTTTTTGAATGGCTTTAAAAAAGATTGACATTGAAAAATAGAGGAATTTCTATGGATATTTTTTTCTGACCTGTGTCATTTTTTCATTAAAATAAAATTGTCTGCCAATTGCTGCCTTTTTGGATTAACACCTGTGAGAGTGTCCTAAACATAATGGAGTTTAATCAAATGTTACGCAAATGACTTGACTATAGGGTCCGTTCCGTAAATTCCCACTCTTTGATCGTGTCTGCCACCAATTTTGTATAATAACGAAAGAAAGCCGCATTTTTGGTTATAAATCGACTCTTACCTATTTGGGTTTAAATTACCAACATTACGCAAATGACACAACTTGCCACATTTCCACACCATTACATCAAATCTTACACCTGATGTTCTTCAAGTATTTAGGCTGACAAGTGGTTCCTATGGCTCAACACCTCAAAGGCTTTCCATTGATATGGCTTATTGCCTTTAAGATTGGGGGCAGAGTGACAGTTCTTGTTCTGAAAAGAAGAGATTTCAGAATCGAAACCAGAAGCGTTCACACGTATCGTATAGTGTTCCGGATTGCCAATCCAAAAAGCCTCTACAACACAACGCTAATGACTTGACCTTTTATATCGTTGGCTATCGGTCTAAGCATTATTAGGTTTAATTTCGCTTAGGTCGTTATATGTTATGCTTTTGGAGCAATAGATTAACGTCCTAATTACGAAATTTTAACCTTCCTTTTCTAGTAAGATCCACCTATCGAGTACATACATATGTACATATGTATGTACCTAACTACAAAAATTCAAATGACCATTGCATAATTTTCAAATTTTTGCAGTTTTTACTTCTAACAGAAAGGAATTTGTTACGGAAATTGGTTTTCACGAAATTAATTGGAACAAAAATCCTCAAAACACCGATAAGTAACATAAAAAAAAACAGTAAAAAGTCCAAGAAGGACAGGAAGGTCAGTTGAACAGTTGAACTTGAACAATAATCGTATACCTTAAAAAATGCTTTCTCATTTATTACGTTTACACATATTTCTTCTTATTAAAAAGTTAAAAATGTATAAATAAATTTATGGATTCAATTGTAACATAATAATAACCACGTGCCACTACCTACCCAGGCAACTTTATATTTAAAAAAAGTAGGTCACTGGTATTTAGCAGTAATAAAACAAAAATTTGCACAGCTGATTTTTTTTTTTCAATGGCTTAATAACTATAAAAAGAATTAAGTTTTTATAGGAAGATAAATTTTAACACTATTTAAGATATCTCTTGAGCAGCAATTTAAGAGACATTTTTAAGTTGTCATAAAGCTACATTCACATAAGGTAGTTATTCTTAAAAAAATAAACCCTAACCTTGACCATAAATAGATGGTTAGGAGACATTATTTGAATAATTTTATTTTAAGTGTGAAGAAACCAAACTCCAAGAAATAATGGAAAGTGAAATAAAAAAAAGAAATTTCAAGAGCAAGTTGTCACACTTGATTCTAAATGGTTGTACTTTTTTGTTTATTTTGTGGTAGTTATACCTACATTTGTAGGTACATATATAGGTACAATGATAGAGAAACTTGGCATAATTTTATTTTCATTAATTTCGGCGTAGATGCAATTGTAAAGGTTGATAATTCAAATTCATTTGTGGTTAATTCTTATAGTAGATTCTTCTCAATATGCAATTGATTGAGTGATTGTTGGTTAGTTTGGCGACTCATAATTCGTGATTCATTACTATATTCCCTTACTTGTGGAACTAAATTTATAAAAAGCAAGACTTCTTCACACCAAAAATAATTTATTTATGTGTATTAAACAAACTTGGACTTTAAAATAAATGAAAAGAAGCTCAGTTTTGACCCACACTAGAAGTAACTTTCCTTCTAGATCCCTTGGAGAATACATCCCCTATGTCATTTTGTTATGTTACAATTGGCAATTCACGATCATTGAAAATCTTATCAGGAGTTCAATATGTAATCAAGTGAAGACCAAAGTCTTAGGCCATTTGCTCTCAAGATATGCGAGACGAAGAACTTTTTTTTTAAATAATTTTTACTTGTTATTTGTTTTACATTTTTTGAATTTTTTACAAACCTTATCAATTCATAACTACAGTATTGTGTGCAGAATTATTTTGCAATTGACATTGTTTCACGAGTAAAATTATTATAAATTATAATAATATTGTACTATAATTATTATAATTAATCAATAACAAGATATTCGAGCCGAAAAACATTTCGAATTTTTTAAAGGGTTTTTCGTTATAAGAAGAATGAAATAGAGCCGAAGTCAGTAGCATTTTTTGTTCTCCAGATTTCCGAGATGAATGACATTTCCAACCTTTTTTATAAAACCGCAAATAGAATTTGGTTAGTGACATTATCTGTACAATAAAAAGCATTCGAAGTCGCTATCTTTATTCGTTCTCGAGATATGGTGATCAAACATTCAAACGTAAGTTCACACAAAATATCTTTCTAATAATTATGGTTTTGGATTCTAAGGACCTCGAAACGTGGCAGGTGCGGATCCAGGACTTTGTTCAGGGAGGGGGAGGGGGGGTGGTCATTCGTAAGTTTCCACAAGCTTGATGAGGTCTACAGAAAATTGGAGTACATCTTTTACCGCTTCACCCTGGTCACACAAGGAAATGTGAGTTGATGAGTTTGAAATTTGAAGAAAGCAATAACCGCTTTCATAACTGCCATACTGTCTTGAATAGCGCATACTTTGGAACTTTGTAAAATGAAGATAAGCAGATTGTGGCAGTAGCATTGTGTCTTTATAGCGTTTTTGAATTTCTGGGTACATACCAGGCTACCTCGAATTTCGGAAAGCATAATGACACGTCGGTATGATAGTTTGGCCAATTACCTTGCCAGTTGAAGGCCGTTTTCGAAAACTTCATATGCGTCAAAAATGCAGAATGTTCACAAACTCAAACTGCAAAAGCCTTCTGTTCGAAAAGTCAAATACAAGTTTTACTGCATAAGCATTGTGTTCGATAATACAGTTTGATAAAGTCACATGTTAGAAAACATCATCTGCGGTGCAATTCTGCAGTAAGAAAATTGAGTTGACGACAAAAATACGGAAATGACAAATTCCTCACGAATACTACTATCAGAAACGTATCTTATGGCTAAAACAAATGTGTAGCATGTCCTGTGCCTGTATACGATTCAGGGCAGTTTTTTTCGAAAACAGAATGGCCTCCACAGTATGAAATCGATAAACTTTTTTGTTTGTATCAATTGAAGGTTCCTTTCTGCAGCTGCAGAGCTTTGCGGAAAAGTCATCAATTAGTACAGTGTTTTTCAAACTTTTTGAGAACGTGACCCTTTTGTTGTAAAATATTTCTAGTGACCCCCACGTTCATTATAATTCTTGGTCATATTTAAAAAGAGAAAAGAGAGGTTAGGTTAAGTTAGGTTAGGTTAGAAGGGGTGATGATACGGTAAGCCGCTTCATCTCACTCGGATCTCCGTGGATCCATTGCGCTCCCCAGGATAAAGGTAGGTTGATGTGAGGAGGGGATGGGTGTGGGACTGAGGACAAGTTTAGGAATGGGATGCCTCCTTGAACCACCCTGACTTCTGAGTGAATTTCAGGATATTCTTTAGGGGCAGGGTAGAGATGTCGCCCATTTCGTCGAAAAAGTATTCTCCAAGGGCCTCTTTTCTAGTTATGGCCAGACTGGGGCATTCACAAAGGAAATGGGATGAGCCCTCCTCCGCCTCTTCATCTTGACACCCTCTACATAAGTCAGATGGGTTGATACCCATTCTGCTCATGTGGGTTCCCAATGAGTTGTGGCCCGTTAGGACTCCCGCTAGGAGCGATAATTGAGGCCTACTTAACTTGAGTAAATACTCAGTTTTTTTCTTCGATATGTTCGGCCATCTTGAAACCCGACAAGTGTCAAGTGATGACCATCTGACGTTTGCAGCTTCAAGGAAATTCTGGTGGATTCTATTTTTTTCCTGCTCCAGTGGCATAAGTACCGAAAATTCGATTTGGCTAGGATCAAGAGATGATCCGTTTCTGGCCAGTTCGTCTGCCATTTCATTCCCGAGAATATCACGATGTCCAGGGACCCATATAAGGGTTACTGTGCTTGTTGCGCCTAGAGATCTAAGTTCATTTCGACAACAATCTACCAGTTTGGACTTGATACTGATTGAAGAAATAGCTTTAATTGCCACCTGGCTATTTATGAAGATGTCTCAGATATGGTTAAGGATAGCATAAAGAATCATGAGAGTGAATTTCCGCCCACTGACACGCCCACTTAAAAAAAATCTTCCAACTGTAATAGTTGATATAAATGAGAGGTGGGTTCTTCAAGAAAGTTGTAGATAACATAATTTCATATAATTCTTTCTTAAACATTTTTTGCTACGCCCACTTTTGAGGGTATTTTAGACAAAAATTAGAAATTAAAAAAAAAAAAATAGTGAAAAATATTTACCACGTCCACCTTTGAGGGCGTTTTTGACAAAAATCTTATTTATTAAATAATTTTTAAAAGTTTCTTGCCACATTCACTTTTTGATAGTGTTTTGGAAAATATCGTTGAAATATAGGTATTTTTGAAGTGTCCTTTTTGTGTACCTAAACAATACATTAAATTTATAACTTTAGTTCATTTGTTTGCTTAATTGAATAAAATATAAATAAAAATAAATAAATTATATAAATAAATACTAAATTTAATAAAATTAAATAAAATATCTCGTTTGCCTTCGATTGGAAAATCAAATGTTTGTTTTGATTGGCTCTGGTCTACCTGCTACCTCTGATTTAAACTTGATGAGAAATGTTTCCGTTAATGCTTTCATGCTTGCAACTATTGATTCACTTTATGTTTGGATACGATTATTTTAATTGTTGTATAAAAAGATCTTCCTTGCGATTGGAAGACAACGAAAAAAATCTTTATCCTTATTCTTCAACTATTACTTAATCAAACTGCAATGTCAAAAATCATCGATAAAATGATTTTTGTCCGCCCCTAAACCACAGTGACCCGACCGTGCGAGAACAGTTTGAAAAACACTTATTTCTTATTTCTTATTTCTTCCTCGTTATTTGTGTTTAAATTAATTTAAAGTTTCTTGAGGTTAAATGACCATGACAAAATGTGTTCTTTTTAAAAAAACGTATCCCTAAGTCCTCTCCAGTTAAAAGTGTCCCCAGAGATACTTTTTATTGTCCTTAGTGGTGACTCTGGAAGACACATATCCGAAAGTCGAAAGTTGTGGTGTATCAAACAGAAAAATTAACCTTGTTACAACTTATAGCCCAGAAAAATTACTCTTCCACTTCGAAAAAATTTCGATAAAGTTGAATTTTGGTGGATAGCTTAGTTTTGACGTCTTAATATTTCCTATAAAGTTCCGTGAATTTGGGGCTTAATTTTTTAGAGGGTGTGGGGGTAAAAGGGGTGAAGGAACAAATTGTAGCTTATGTAATTCTACACAAAAAAGATTAAAATACTTTTTTTCATACAATCAATAGATTCAGGGAAAATCGTGCAGGAACTTCATGGTGGAGAAAATTTTGTCAAAAAATTTATTAAAATTTCATTAATCGATAGGCAAAACTTTGTATAGGTTTTTTGTGTAGAATTACATAAGCTATAATTTGTTCCATCACCTTTCTCCAAAAAAACAGATAGTTTTCGAGAAATTAAGAAAAACCTGATTTTTAACCTTTTTTACCTCCCCTACAAAATTTAGCCCCGACCCAAATTTACGGAACTTTTTAGGAAATGTTTAAGACTTCAAAAAAGAATTATCCACCAACATTCAGCTTTGTCGGAATTTTTTCGAAGTTTTGCCATTTTTTTGTATAATTTTCCTGGGCTATTATGCATTTATGACACATGAAGGGTCCAAGGGAAAAACGGCTTAAGTCTACTTGAATTGATTCCCAGAAAAATGAAGTTGTAAATGTATTACTAAAATAATGGCTAATTCAAAGAAAAATAAATAAAACTAACAATTTTCTTTGTTGAGCACGAAGTACTGAAGTAAGCAACCAGATTTTAGCATCTTGAATTTTTTGCATTATGATACGCTGACATGAGTCAAAAGGACCTTCGACATTTTAACCAAAATTTCGAATTTTTTTATTTGAAATTTTCTTCTGAAAGAACCGGACATGATTATTGGAAACGGTTTTTTGCTTTTTATTCAGACACCTCTAGATTTTCAAACTTACTTACTTAAGGTGGCGCTACAGTCCGGGGTGGACCAGGGCCTCAACCAACAAGCTTCTTCCAGCCGGCTCGGTTTCTAGCTAGCTGTCTCCAGTTTCGCACGCCAAGTTGGTTGAGGTCCTCTTCCACTTGCGTGCGCCACCTTTTACGCTGTCCACCTCTACTGCGTTGTCCCACGGGGTTGGATTCAAAGATTTTCCGAGCATTGGTGTCTATTCGCTCTAGGTGACCCAGCCATCTTAGTCGTTGGCTTTTCACTTTTGTGGCTAGGTCGGTGTCGCTGTACAGCCCATACAGCTCGTGGTTGTATCTTCTCCTCTATTCCCCATCTATGCAGACGGGACCAAAAATCACCCGGAGAATTTTCCTCTCGAAACAGCCTAACGCGTTCTCATCCACCGTTAGCAGTGTCCATGCCTCTGCACCATACATCAGGACTGGGATGATAAGCGTCTTATACAGGGACAGTTTAGTTGCTCGAGAGAGGGCTTTGCTTCTCAATTGCCTTCTTAGCCCGAAGAAATAGCGATTGGCAAGAGTAATTCTTCGTTTGATCTCAGCACTGGTATCGTTCGCTGAGTTTATAGTGGATCCTAGGTAGACAAAGTCTCTGACCACCTCAAAATTATAGCTGTCTATAGCGACGTTCTGTCCTAGACGTCGGTGTTGGGTGTCCTTTCTTGTTGACAGCATATACTTCGTTTTGCTTTCATTCACCGTTAAACCGATCTTTTTGGCTTCCTTCTCAATGCTCACAAAAGCACCACTGACATCACGCTTTGTTCGTCCTATTATGTCAATGTCATCAGCGTAAGCGAGTAATTGGACGGACTTTTGAAAGATTGTGCCTCTAGTGTTGACGTGAGAGTTTTGCACTATTCTTTCAAGAACGATGTTGAAGAAGTCGCATGACAGCGCGTCGCCTTGCCTAAAACCTTTTTTGACATCAAAGGTGTCGGTGAAGTCTTTGCTGACCTTGATGGAGCAGCGTGTATTCTCCATCGTCATCCTGCACAAACGGACGAGTTTGGCAGGGATGCCAAAACTAGACATTGCTCTATATAGCTCGTCTCTATAGATGCTGTCATACGCGGCCTTGAAATCGATAAAAAGGTGGTGGGTATCGATTTGAAACTCCTGGGTTTTCTCCAAGATCTGCCGTAGTGCGAATATTTGGTCAATGGTGGACTTCCCTGGCCTAAAGCCACACTGATATGGACCTATCAGGTTGTTGACGAATGGCTTCAGGCGTTCACAAAGTACGGCAGAGAAGATCTTGTAGGCGATATTAAGAAGGCTGATGCCTCTGTAGTTGGTGCAGTCCAGAGGATCGCCTTTCTTGAGGATCGGGCAAACAATGCTGAGGTTCCATTCACCGGGCATGCTTTCCTCCGACCATATTTTACAGATGAGCTGGTGCATACTCCTAACCAATTCATCGCCAGCCGCTTTGAATAGTTCAGCCGCAAGGCCATCAGCTCCAGCAGCTTTATTGGACTTAAGTTTAGATATGGCTATCCTCACTTCGTCAAGATCGGGTGCACGGAATTGTTGGCCTACGTCGTCCAAGTTGAATGGTGCAATTTGCATGTTAGCGGAATTCGGTTCGTCATCGCCGTTATACAATTTGCAGAAATGATTTTTCCATATCCTCAGCACCGACTGCGATTCCACCACGATGTTCCCCTGATCGTCTTTGCAGGCTTCGGTTCGGGCCTTGTAACCTTGGGAGGTTCTTTTTACTTTTTGGTAAAACTTCCGAACTTCATTCCTGCAGTGGCATTTCTCTAACTCCTCGATCGCGCGCTTCTCATGCTCTTTCTTCTTCCTTCTGAGAAGCTTGTGTTCCTCTCTTCTCTTCTGCTCGTAGACCTCGCGAGCAGCTCTGGTCCTTCTATGCAGCGCCGCTTTGTATGCCTGTTGTTTGGCTGCATGTACTTGCCGGCATTCTTCGTCGAACCAGGGGTTTCGCTGTGGTGGTCGTGCAAAGCCCAGCACGTCAGAGGCGGCATCTCTGATGGCTTCCTGGCAGTTTTTCCACTGGTTCTCGATGTTTGCAGTTGGCGGCAAAGGACTAGTTAAGAGGGTGCGAGAAACTCGATCGGAAAAGGACCTGGCGATTTCTTGCGACTGTAGCCGTCCGACGTCGAACTTCCTCACAGAATTTCCCTGTTTTGGCTTTGGTCTGGATATCCGTAGCATTACCTTTGCTACAACGAGGTAGTGGTCCGAGTCAACGTTGGCTCCTCGGAACGTTCGGACATCCTTGATACTGGAGGAGTGCCTTGCGTCGATCGCAATGTGGTCAATTTGGTTGGCGGTTGATTGACCAGGAATTCGCCATGTCCCCTTATGTATATCGAGATGCGGGAACTGCGTACTAGCTACCACAACATTTCGCCCCGCAGCAAAGTCGATTAGCCTGAGTCCGTTATCGGAGGTGGTGTCGTGCAGGCTGTATCTTCCGATTGTGCCACCAAAGACGTCTTCTCTTCCTAGTTTGGCATTAAAATCACCCAAGACAATTTTAATGTCTTAGCTAGGGCATTGCTCATATGTCTTGTCCAGGAGCTCGTAGAACTCGTCCTTGGTGTCGTCATCTTTCTCCTCTGTGGGGGCATGCGCGCATATCAGGCTGATGTTGGCGAATTTAGCCTTGATGCGAATTGTCGTGAGGCGCTCGTTCACATAGTTGAAACTCAAGACTTCTTGCCTAAGTCTGCCTCTAACGACGAATCCACATCCAAAGAGAGGCTGCCCTTGTGGTCGGTAACAGTCACCGTAGTAGATATCGCAGTCTTTCAGTTTTCTCTTGCCCGGCCCATCCCATCGCACTTCTTGGATGGCGGTGATGTCTGCTTTGTAGCAGTCTAGGGCCTCCGCTAAATGTTCGGCTGCACGTGGTCTATAGAGAGACAGAACATTCCACGTGCAGATCCGAAGTTCGTTGTCCTTATTTCGTTTGCTAGGTTCGTCAACAGTAAATCCCTCCGTATCCGAGGCTTGTTGGTGCTTCGCAACTAAGATAGCTTTACGTGGCCGGGAAGTCACCCCGACGGCACGACCCCCAACCTGGAGGACCAAACCTTACAATATAACTCCAAGGGCGGGGAGCCGGATTAACCGCTCCTTATAGGCCTGAGCTCCGAATATGTCGTAGTAGCCCGTATAAGGTGTTCACTAAGTAGTTCAGCCTAACTGGAACTGTAGACGCCACCGTTGATTCCATCTTGAGAATTCTTCCGCTGCCGCCTGGGTGAAGGAGAAGTGCCTTAGTGGGAACACTCCTCCCCCCTCTCTCGTTTGCTGCCCCCTAAAACCGTCTACAGGGATTGGAACCCCATCTTCAGTTAAAGGTACTAGGCACCCGATGTTCACCACTGGGAGGTGAGAGTAGGAGTTGATAGACAGAGGTTCGCTTTGAAAAAAAAAAGCTTGTGGACGCTTGTGTCCTCTTGAATGCACCGTTTCTACCCTTTGAACGTTCTAGATTTTCAAAAAAGAGTTTGAAAATAAAATAATTTTCACATGCGTGACATTGGACCGTTTTAGCAATTCAATTTGTTAGACAGGACCTCGACCGGATGTAGTTAGAATAACAAATTTATTTTTGTTTTATTATTTACCTGACATGTCGCTGGGTCTATTCAAGGTGTTTTCTCATTAGTTCTAAGGAATAAGAAACTTTCTAAAAGATTATTCAAATAAAATAAGTTGAAAGTCACTATGCTTCTCATCAAACAAAAACCTAGACAAAACTGGAACTACCCAGAAAAAAAAAAACATTAAATCCAAACTGTTGCCACCTTTGTAGTTAATTGAAATAATAAGTCAATTTTTTTGAGTAATTTTCTAGTGAAAAGGACAAGGGTATCATTTATTTTATTCTAAGGAAAATGAAAAATTATTGATATCTTTATAACAGTATGGTATGGGAAAAGTACTCGTATACCGACATTTTTATTACGAGGTTTAAAGAAAAACCAAAAATGAATGCGCATTTCCTCATCAACCACGAGATTTAAAAAAGATTTAGGGAAAATCAAATAAAATTTCGGTTAAGTGGTTTTCGGAAACTTCTATTTAGGTTTACCAAAGTTATCGAATTGTTCTTTTCTTAAGAAGATTTTGAACAAATCTTGTAGAAGAGGTATTCCTTTAAGTGGCAACCGTATTTAATGATAATGACCAACTGACTCTTTGGGATGCCACAAAAAATGCATTCATCCATGTCCATGACGACTTCTAATTACATTGCATATGTATAGCATATGATGATAGGTCTGACTCTGACTCTGACTTCAACTTCTATTTCAACTTCAACTAGCTACTAGCACCATCGTAGTAACTTTCGTTAAAGTAGGTACATAACATGTTTATTATGCAAATGTATGAAATACGATCTGTTCAATTGGAATCGTGCACCAATGATTATCATGGATGTGCAGGTAGGTCTAGGAATGTACCTTCTCCTTTACTTATGTGTAGTTATAAGGTTTTAAATTTCAAAATCAAACACACGTTACCACACCTTTGATCTTCAGGAAAAAACTTTAAATTTAATTGTTTATGACAAAAGATTTTGAAGCATTGCTCGTTACTCGTGTGACAATAATATTGTTCTGTGACGATGATGGCTAGAGATTAAAAGTGATTTCAAAGATCCCAGCCAAGGCATCAGACATTACCTATATTTTTTGAAATATTATCAGCTTTCCGGGGTAATTATTTCTTGAAAATAAAATCGTAAATATTGGTTTTATTTTGAATTAACAATAAAAAAAAAAAAAAAAACAATAAAGAAATTCTGCAATTATAAAATTGCGCCCATCGAGAAACACAACAAAGTTCAATATATTTTTACTCAAAATCTCGTGTCGTGCGTAGTAATAATTAAGGTAAATAAAGATACCGAGCTGTCTGAGTCTATCTACATTCTACATATGAATGTACAAACCTATGTATATGCATCTTTCAGTCTAAATGCATCGCACTTGTCGGTTAATGACTCTGTTAAAATAATCTGCGTATGACAAATTCAGAGATTATTATTTAATTGTTGATTATTATTATTTTTAAACACATTTATTACCATTATAAACAAATAAAAAGGAAATTGAGACTGAATGCAATACGGGGTTTATTAAAAATGTTGTACCTATGGTTTTTTTTTTTTTTTTTTGTTTAATTATTATTGTCAATCCGAACTTTGTTCGTTCTTTGATAATTCATGCCATATGGATGCTGATCGCATAGATAACTATTTTAAATGTCCATTGTTCCTTTGCACGAATGTCAACTATAATTGCAACTCATCACATCATATAGCAGTTAAGTTTCTACAGCTAGATATGGTATTGTATAGTTATTTTATTTTTATTCACGAAGCAAAATGTTGTACAGTACACTGAGCAAAAATCAGGTGTCCACAATGCACGTACATAATTATGTTAATGTATACATTTATATATAAAATAAATTATGTAGATAACTCCAATAAAATTTATAATTTAAAAATGGGTTTGGGTCCAAATTCTGGCAGGGTGAAAATTCCGATGGAAATCTTTAAAAGACACTCGGTAAGAATCGGTAACAAGTAGTTCGGGACTCTTACCGCACTAAAACCACCGGTGAGTCAGGACCAATCTATGAAAGATCGACAAATGATTTTTATTTCTTAATTTTTAAATCGCATTTGAGGAAAAGTTTAAAGTTATAACACTTTCCCATAGTTTCTAGACCATGAGCTCATGAGGCTTGGTTCTTCTTAATCTCCGAACATTGTTTCGTAAATTTAGGACGGTCTCCATTTCGGAGTTGGTATGACTTTGCAGTCGCTGATTGTGTGATACAGCTTGTTTTTTAACCACTTCTGTAACCATTTCAATTTGAAGGTCACTATGTAGATCGCTATTTCTTATATACCAAGGGGCATTAATTATTCCACGAAGGACCTTGCTTTGGAATTTTTGGATGGGTTCAGCATTTTTTTTCTTTGTACAGCCCCATATTTGGATGCCATATGTACAAACGGGTTTCATTACTTGCTTATATAACATTAGTTTGTTCTGGATAGATAGGTCAGAGTTCTTTCCTAGTAACCAGTACATTTGTCTGTACTTCAAGTTTAGTTATTCTCTTTTCTTTTTGATGTGCTCTTTCCATTTAAGCTTTGCATCCAATCCAAAGTCATTCAAAGGTTTTTGGCGGTATTGGAGTAAGGTACTGCTGTACTGTTTATATTAATTGGAACATTGTTTATGTTTTTGTTTGTAAAGCTTATATGCGTCGATTTTGTTTCGTTTAGTTTGATGCGCCATATCTGCGTCCAATCACTGACTTTCTCGACTGCATTTGGCAATTTTTGTGTAGTTTTCGTAACGTATTTATCTGGCACCAATATTGCAGTATTATCAGCAAAAGTGGCCATGATAGCGTTGATGTCCACTGGAGTATCCCTTGTATATAACAGATACAGGGTTGGTCCTAGGACACTTCCTTGTGGTACACCGGCTTCAATTTTCTTTAGTTCCGAGTAATTTTGGTCGTACAGTACTCTAAAGAGTCTATTCATAACGGAGGATTTCAGTATTTCGTAGTGCTGCCTGGGAAGGTCCCTATGCAGTTTGTACTCAAGTCCCTTGTCAAAGGCTTGAGCAACATCTAAGAATATAGCCGAGCATACATGTTTTCCTTCAAGTGCCTTTTCCACAACAACCGTAATTCGATGCTCCTGGTCTATCGTGGAATGTTTATTTCTAAACCCAAACTGATGGCTCGGAATTAGGCTTCTTTCTTCTATTATTTTGCTAAGCCTTTTCAGTAGCAGTTTTTCCAAAACTTTTGCCATGATTGGTTGTTGGTCTGTAAGATGTTACTTCTGTTGGTGGCTAACCTTGTTTAGGTATAACAATGACTTCTGCAATTTTCCAATGATGTGGCACATATCATAGTTTAAGGCATGCGTTTATTATAAATTGGAGTTTCTTGAAGGCTATTATAGGCATTTCTTTCAAAACCTGAGCAGTTTAGGGATCATACCCTGGTGATTTTTTGTTAGACAACTTATGTTGACACATGCTTCTAACTTCTTTGAGCGTGACAAAAGGTATTTCACATTCGTCGTTTCTATCAACAAACTGTAAGGGATCTGTAGCTGTGTTTGCTGGGAATGGCTTAAAAACATTCGCAAGATGTTCAGCGAAGAGATCAGCCTTTTGTTTCGGATTACCGAAATTTACCATCTTGAGATTTTACTGGCGGTTTTGTGTCTGTGGTCTTTTTAAACGCTTAGCTGCTTTCCATAAAGAGCATTCTGTAGAAGCATCCGCCGTCAGACTATTCAGGAATCTACTCAGTGAATCGCTTTTAAACTCACAGATTCTTGTCTTTAGTTCGTTGTTAAGACGGTTAAAAACTGCCTTATCACCTGGAAATCTCGTAACTTTCCATTTTCTTCGAGCTCTTCTTTTTTCCAATATCAGCTCCTTTATTTCGACAGGATATTTTATTTCTTTTTCTCTAGAGTTCGAAATAGTTGGAGTACTTTCTTCTGCAGCCTGTTGCACATCAGCAATAAATTGTTCTACTTCATGGTCAATTTGTTCAATTGATTGCATAGGGGATCTGAGGTTTATAAAACTTTCAAGTTTATCTCTGAATTCATTCCAGTTTGTTCTCTTATTCACGAGCTTAGGATATCTTTTTTCTATTATTTCCGCTTCACTCAGTGATAAAATTACTGGAGTTTGATCTGTCGTAGTTACCTTCGACACTTAAATGATTTCGTTTAATATCTTTAACTACGAAAAAGTCTATAAGGTCTGGTATTTTGTTAGTATCAGATGGCCAATATGTTGGCGAACCAGAAGAATAAAATTCGCAGTTGTATTTGCGGCTTGCTTGGTATAGCCGTTTACCTTTTGTGGTTATGAGCCTAGATCCCCAGTGGGTGTGTTTGGCATTGAAGCCGCCACCAACAAGGAAGTTATGACCTAACAAATTAAGGAGTTCTGCAAAGTCTTCTTCAGTTGGATAGCGCCTCGGAGGGCAGTATATAGCTGCTATCTTAAACTATCTTTCTGTTATATACCAATACTAATTGTTGTTACTTGCATATTTTCATTAGTAAACTTTGGTTCTTCATAGTGTGTTAAGCACTTTCTAATAAGTATTGCTGATCCACCCCTAGCTTTGTCAGCTGGGTGCGGAGCGTTATAACACGTATAGTTTGGTAATTTATTATCAAGACTTTGTTCTATAGCGAGGTGAGTTTCGGACACCAAACAAATGACTATATGCTCTATGTCTAGAAAGATGTTTAGATCTGATACATTTTGTAAAAGACCGTTTGCATTCCATGTTCCGACTTTAAGTGTTCTGTCCACCATTGTTTTTTAAGAGCGATTTCTTCGCTTAGCTGTTTTATGTTTAAATCTTGTTTGTCAATCCTTTTAAGGATAAGTTCAAGCATTTCTTTGATAGATGTTTCGTCGTTTTTCCGCATATTTTTAACAATCTGGGAATAGGATTTATTTTCATCATTTTTACTTTCAACTATTGCTTTTGTGTTTGTTGAGTTTCTAAGCTAGTTCCCAGTTTTGTTTTTTCTTTTTGTGTCTTGGAATTTTTTGGCGACTGGACATCCTCTGTGATTTGCAGGATGATTGCCTTGACAGTTAACACATTTCGCTTTCTGTTCTCTGCCCATGGGACAGTTTTTAGTTGCATACCTGCCTTCGCATTTAACACAAGCAAACTCGCGATTGTGGGACAATTTTTGACTTTCGCAGTTGTTCAATTTTGACAACTATGCCCATAATTAATTTAATACTGTAAATCTTATCGAGACTTTCTTTATTCTCGAAAGTGAGCATAAATAAAGGTAGAGATCTCTTTTTGTCATTGATACCCCAGTGGAGTCTTTGATTATCTCATTTTTAATAAGATTATTAGCATCGAAAGCTTGAAAGCCGTTTTGTATAAGGTCTTTGACAATTTTTTTGGCATCACATGCGAGTGAAGGCCTCTTGCTACTACTTTTATCGATCTTGTAGCTTTATTTTCGTACGAAAGCCACTGAATTTGCTTTTTGTTCAATTCTTCAGTGACAGATCTATACGCATCGGCGTCTTCAACAGTGACTTTTCAATTGTCTTTATTGTATGATGTGTATTTACATGCCTTATTCGTGCATTTTTCTACTATGCTCTTAAGCTCACCAAACATTGCCAACCCGGAAATCATGATTGGAGGTGGTGCAGTTTGTCTAGTGCTTTTAACGGTTAACGTACGAATGACTGACATAGAAAAACTGCAAGTTAAAATACCGATTTTGTTCTTATCGACTAATTCAAATGCCGAATGCCCTGACAGAAAATCAAGAAAAATGTCGACTTTTATCGACTTGTCGGTATTTTTCTCATACAAAAAAGTCGGTATAAATCGACTTTTCACCTGTTGACATTTTGACTTGTCGATGTTGTTTTTGTTGGTCATTTGAAAATTACCCAAAGAACAACGCTCTGCGTTGTCTACCTTTGTAATAGGAAAAATCACACAAGTTCTTGTTCAACTTTAAGTAGTCCCTTTAACTAGTATTTGAATAGTGGTTGATGACAAATTTGTTAATAATATGATCAGATCATAGGGAATGAAGTTTACAAGCACGCTCTTGTAAACACAATAATTACAAGTACATGTAAAAGTACGTACAAGAATACACTGAAAAATTGGCAGAAGTCACCAATCAGGTGCTTCTGGGACCCCTTTGTCTTCCACCTAGCCTTCTGCCATGTTGTTGAAATCTTCTCTTTCACAAACTCTTCATCAAATTCTGCAAATTTTCAGCTATACCGGGGATGTTTTTTTTTCTCGAAAAAATTGCATGTTGGACCTTCCAACCCCGCTTATGTCTCCCAGTCTGCCTTCTGCTGATCTTTTGGTTTTCTAACCTCATGCTCCATCCAACATTTTTCACGCGTGGGGTTGTAAAACTCTTTATAGCCATCTCTCCATCTATTAGACATCTGGGACATTGGTGGGATTTATATAAGCTCCAAGGTAGATAAACCCATTAACTACTTTGAAGTTGTGGGTATCAATAGTGACGTTTTGTTCTAGCCGGTGTGGATAGATCTTTTGATTGTTGGTTGACAGTTGTTTCGTTCGCTAAACTTTACCCACGGTTGACCAAGGTTTCATTGATAGCCCCGAAAGTAATCAGAAAAACCTGAGTTTTTCTCTTATCAGAAAACATCTTATGGCTGTTAATTGTGTTGTTGACATTTAAAAATTTTTCGTAGTCCGATAGACAAAACTTAAAAGGAGAATGAGCAAAAATGTATGGGAGCTGGTCCATTTCTCAACACGAATGTGTCATACATCATTTGTTTCATTGTGCGTTTTTGCCAATATCTCTCGAACCCCATGGTCTACATCTTAACGGTTATATACAAAAATGAAGAACATGCTATAACCGTTCCAACGATGCAAAACACATTGATGTTGAGCAGGAAGACAATGTCCAAATGCGGAGTTGCATTATTGTTCTTTTCGGTGTTTTGAAGCCAAATATTAATTAATTAACGGCCATATAAAGAAGTGATGTCTTAACAATAACATTTTCAAAAATGTATGACACAATTGTGTTGAGCATATGGGGCAATTTGCCCATTTTCCTTTGATTTCAAAATTCGTACAAATGCAAACCAGAGCTTCCAATTTCTATTTTTGGCGCATTCTTTGAGTTTCTATATTTCAAAAAGTTATTTTTGAGTGAGTTTCTATGTATGTCTATTTCAAAAACAAACAATTACCTGCATCACCCAGATTCACACCATAATTGTTTCACAATTCATGTCACTTTGACAGTTTACTGCCTGGAACACAATGGGAAACAGATCTGGTATAAATGTCAAAGGTGCTGCAGCTGGAGCTGCAAGATTTGAAAATTTTGTTACTTTCGCTTCAGCATTTTTTACATCTTCTCTAGATCAATCTAGATCTACGTATTTTAGGTCGAGTTCAGGGCGACCCCAATTCTCAAATAACACAGAATTTGCTGGCTAGGGTGAGTCCATCAGGTATCTCAAAAAATGCTTTGGGGAAAACCCAGGCCAGGCTGACTTCAGGGCTCAACGAACACACCTAGTCTAGTATGTATGTAACTGTTAGACTTATCCTCGTTTACTTTCAGACCAAAAAACTCTACCTGCTCTTCAATTGCCGTGAAAGTCTTTCTAACAGCTTGTTGGGAGCTAACGATGATATCGATATCTTCGGCACACCCTAATCTTTGGACAGACTTGTTGAAATAAGTGATTTCCGTGCTAACACCTGGCAAGCTTGTACAAAAAAAAAGCCCATTTTCTACACCAGGGGCGGATCCAGAGTAAAATTAAGGGATGATGGGGGGGTTTCTTTCAGAATAATATATGTATGTATGTATCTCATTCAATTATACACTTTTTATTCATTAACTTTAATTTATATATTAAAGTTAGAATGGTGTTTACCCAAACTGCAAAATCTTTCAATAACTTCATCGGGCTCTACCTCGGTGCAGGGAACTAAGTCCCCGGGAACCAAGTCCACCGAGGGCCTTAGTTCTCATTTAATGGGAACTATATCCACTTTAACGAAGTGGACTTAGTTCCCAGGCAAGGTGAGCAAGTAGTCCACTTCTTTATGAGAACTAAGTACACATTTTGAAATATGGAGAGGGAACTAACTTCCAACGATAAAAATTACAAAAATTCAAAATTCCGCGAAAACTTTGCATACACCCAACCTCGCACCTACCCCAAATCCTATAGTGAGCTTTAGCAGGGGGGTTGCAGGGGGGCAGCATGCCCCCCTTACATACCTCACTGTTTGTTCACCGTTATGCTGGGTGCGAGCACTGTATTTATGTAAGACAAAGCATTACGGCGAATAAACAGTGAGGTATGTATGGGGGGGCATGCTGCCTCCCTGCAACCCCCCTGCTTGGGCTCATTATAGGATTTGGGGTAGGTGCGAGGCTGGGTGTATACAAAGTTTTTTTGGCATTTAAGGAATCTTTGAATTCATCCTATATAGCCAACAATTGTGAAAAGTATTTCTATTTTATTTATAAGATTGAGTTTTTATTTGGAAGTGGGAATAAAATACACATTTAAAGGGAAGTAAAACCACTCAGTTTTTGAGGAATTTTGTTCCCACCTTCTATGAGAACCAAGTCCACTTCGCTGAAGTGGACTTAGTTCCCATTAAATGAGAACTAATTCCCTCGGTGGACTTGGTTCCCGGGGACTTAGTTCCCTGCACCCTCTACCTCAATGTGGTAATTTATATTGAGGCTCAACTCGTTTAATCGGTCTTTAAACATTGTTGTTCTAAGAAAAGTTTTGATCACAACAAAAACATAAATACTAAAAAAAGAGCCAAGTTCTTATATGTACAAGAAGTCTGCCAAAAAACAGTAATGAGATCTAAAATATATGCCAAGTTCAAATATCTTAAGTAGTAACACATTTTGTTGTAGGGTATCCAAGTCAAGGATTATGATACAAATTTGTGTTCCTTTTTATAAATCCGCCGTTTGACTTCGTTTGTTAAGTATTTAGATTTTAACGCATTTCGACAATTCGATTGTCATCATCAGAAAATAAATATGTAAATAAAATTAAAAATAAAGTATTCACAGACTTTACATTATCGCGTCGCGGAGACGTTGTATAAGCGCGGTTGTAAAAGCAACTGGTTGAAGTTTTGTGTTTTTCTCGCTTAAAATTCATGTGTGTTTTGGTCTTTTATATACATATATATTTTTAATAGCGGTGTCGTACAATATGTTCGTCTTGAACTTGAGTTTGTCGTTTAATAGATCGTTTGTTGTCATTTTTGATGCTTAAATATATGGACATCATAGAAGAATATGAGATCTATATAAAGCATCAAAAATGACAACAAACGATCTATTAAACGACAAACTCAAGTTCAAGACGAACATCTTGTACGACACCGCTATCAAAAATAAATTATATAAAAGACCAAAACACACATGAATCTAAAGTGAGAACGAAACAAAACTTCACGTGAAAATCAAGCCCTACTGCTCTACAAAGTTTCATAATTCCACGACAACCGAAGGTGCTCCATGTAAATAATAGAAATTCCGATAAAGTGGGTAGATGGCACACCCCCTGAATTATTTTTCTTTCTAAATACTTCAAGAAGTGCTTCATATAGTTTATAAGAATTTTTGAGAATGTGGGTGGATGCCATGCCCCCTGAACTGAATCTTCCAATTTTTCGATTTTTGTCTTTCTAGGTACTTCAAGCCCTACTGACCTACTTATTTTCAATGTTCTAAAACAATCGAAAGTGCTTCATATAATTTATAAGAATTTTTAATAATCTGGGTGGATGCCACGCCCCCTGAATAGAAAATTCCAATTTTTCAATTTTTTTCTTTCTAAGTACCTCAAGCCCTACCGACTTACCAATTTTCATCGTTCTACAACAACCGGAAGTGCTACATATGTATAATTTATAAGAATATTTAAGAAAGTAGTGGGTGGATGCCACGCCCCCTGAATAGAAAATTGCAGATTTTCAATTTTTTCCTTTGTATGCACCACAAGGCCTACCGTTGTGCGAAATTTCAAGTTTTTACGATGACGGGAAGTGCTCCATAATTTTGATGAGCTGTCAGTGAGTCGGTCAATTACGGTTTTTGCGATTTTTGAAGTCCTATATCTCGGGAATTACTAATGCTAAGGAGTTGAAATTTGGTGAACCACCTGTGTTTGATCAGCTCAGCAAATACTGCAAATTTGAAGTTTCTGATTTTATTGGTACTGAAGTTAGAGGGGGGTTAAAAATCGCCTAAGTTTGTTCGTGTAAAAAGGGTGTAGTGCCGCGAACTTGGCTGGGCGCTACTGTGCCCTTTGATTCAACGCGCAGAAGAAAGCCATCTTTCAGGGCTAAAGTAAGATAATTATAGTCGGATATAAGTAAATATATCCTTGTCGCATTGTTTGAGTGATTCCATGGCAGATATCATTCGAGATTCGGTTTCAATTTGCAGCTTCCACTGTTGTTGCCTCAGTGCTCAATCCACTCTCAGCTTCAATATTATTATCAATTATTGTTTTTCATCCTCCTGCAAAATGTTAACAACATAAAATAGTCGATGAGACAGTTGATTAGTTTTTCAATGTTTTTCGTTTCTAATTCGATGTTAATGTTAGGCTTAGGAAACAGAGCAAACGTTTCTTGAGAAGGCTGATGAATGCCAGGTTTCTTTTATAGAATTGAGATCTGCGGTAACTGAGATGGTGACATCGAACCAAACGATGAAAAAACGACTCGAAGAAATATCCGATCGAATAATAATAGCCTCAAAATTTGGGTGCAAGGATGGAACAGTTTGTTTTGCTGGCGCAGGATTTCAAATTTTGAATTCTTGGTATGAGGCAAAAAATTGAATGAAACCGAGGAACGAAGCAGAATCGTGAAAGCTTCAGCAGCCATAATTAAACAAGATGTACAATCTCAAATTTTCGTTAACCAAACAAACATTTTTTTTTCAAAAACATTGAAGGCTCGGAGGCACACACTCCGAATCTTAAAACTTTTTTAGAAAACTTATAACACCGCTCCCACGTTATACCGAAAAGAAAACAAATTATATCTATTAACGCCCATCACTTTTCTGGAAGAAACATATGAATCCTCATCAAGCAATATATTAAGATTTAATTGAAGTGTTATAAATTGTGCAAACAAAATATATGAGATGATGGAGAACACGAAAAATGTGGGTGGCACAATTCTGTCTGTCTGTCTGCCTGAACCTCGACCTACTACCTAAGCCACTGAAGCTATTTTTACTTGCGATATAGGTACTATAGCATAGGGCAAGTTTTGGATTCGTGCAAAAAAAAATTTCGAGATAACAATCAAACATGACATTACGATGATAGAAAACACGAAAAAAGTGGGTGGCACAATTCTGTCTGTCTGTCTGTGTATCTGTCTGTCTGTCCGTACCTGAACCTACGGCCTAAGCCCCTGAAGCGATTTTCTTCAAATTTTGAACCTTAGGTTTTTTTGTAACTCTCCAGAGGGGAAATTGAAATTTTTTTTTAGCTCAAAAAATAACGGTACTTGCCATACAACCGTTAAGGAAAAGTTTATTTATCTCAAAAACAGCTCCAACGATTTTAATAAAAAAAATCAGTGTATTATTGTAGAAACGATGTACCTTTTAGTAAGAAAAAAAATCACCAAAAACATTTATCAACGGTACCTGCCATATAACGGTTTTTTTGATTTTTGGTTTTCTCATTAACCGCTCATTCGATTTCAATAAAATTTTTTGCACAAAAGCCTTGTTATAATATAAATAATACTGCATGCCAAAATTTTTGAAAAAATAAATTTTGGATTTTTAAAAAAAGATTCAAAATTTTTTTTTGAAAATTCAATATTTCAAAAACGAGTTGATAAATTATTTTGAAATTTCAGTTTTAAATGTATATTAATATATACTCAAAATTGACATACCAAATTTTTTTTTGAAAAATGTTACAAAAATTTTATATATAAAAAATTAATTTTTAAGAAAACGGCTCCAACGATTTAAATTTTTGTTTTTTGCATATATTCATATTTCTTCAAGTAATCAAATGGCATACTTTTTTTGAGCTCTTTTTTTTTTGGATTTTCGATTTTCTCACTAATGGCTCAACCGATTTCAATAAGATATTTTATGCGAAAGCTCCTTTAAAATGTCAATAATACTGCATATCAAATTTTTCGATTTTAAAACAGATTTTTTTTTTTTTTTTTTGAAAATTCAATATTTGCATATTTTAAAAGTTCTTAAGTTCCAAGTAACTTGAACATAAGAGCAAGTACGTGCGATCCAGTCATGCATTTTATTTTTTAATGGATCCAAAGATTTTTTATTCCAGACATTTCAGGGGGAGGGGGTTCAACCCCGAAACACACCCCTGCGTAAGTGCCTGTTATGTATATGTAGTTGTTATATATTTCAATATATTTTTGCCGATTTCAGAGTTTAAAATTCAGATTAGATGACATTCTTTTTTTTAAGCTCAAGCTGCATTGCATTCATTTAAACACTTTTTTTTCATAATACATTTTACATAAGGCCTAGGTTACAGTTCCCGTGCGCAAAAAAAAATCTATGCAAATATTCTCGCATGTCAAAAATAATTGACGTGAAATGAAAATTAATTGTTTGCACGATTGGTTTACAGTTTCATGCAAAATAAAATGCACGACTGGATCGCACGTACTTGCTCTTATGTTCAAGTTGTGTGGGGCCTAAGAACTTTAAAAAATATTCAAGTAATTATAGAAAAAGTATAAAAAAGCATTTAAATCGTTCTTTTAATTGTTTAAACAGCCTGATAAATAACTTAGAGCTCAAAAACAAGTATGCCATTTGATTACTTAAAAAAATATCAATATATGCAAAAAAAGCCGTTTTCTTAAAAATTAATTTTTTATATATAACATTTTTGTAACATTTTTCAAAAAAAAAAATTGGTATGTCAATTTTGAGTATATATTAATATACATTTAAAACTGAAATTTCAAAACAATTCATCAACCCATTTTTGAAATATTGAATTTTCAAAACAAAAATTTGAATCTTTTTTTAAAAATCCAAAATTTATTTTTTCAAAAATTTTGGTATGCAGTATTATTTATGTTCTAACAAAGCTTTTGTGCAAAAAATTTCATTGAAATCAGATGAGCGGTTAATGAGAAAATCAAAAATCAAAAAAACCGTTATATGGCAGGTACCGTTAATAAATGTTTTTGGTGATTTTTTGGAAATTATGAGAGAAAAATGTAGAGAAGCATGAAATACGACATTTAAATTGACTAAAACCACTCTTTTGACAGTTTGAGGTGAAAAAGAAGAATGCCATCTTAATTCCTGATTGAATATGATTGTATAGAAAAAAAATTTAAAATCGTTGGAGCGGTTTTTAAAAAAAATAATTTTTTGTATATAAAATTCTTAAAATATTTTTAAGAACAAATTTTGGTATGCAAATCTAAAGTATATATTTATGTGCATATAATAACAAAATTTGAAAAAAACATTGTCAACCCGTTTTTGAGATATCGAATTTTCAAAAAAAAATTTGAAACTTTTTTTAAAAATCCAAAAACTTTTTTTTTGAAAACTTTGATATGCAATATTATTTAATCTATGAAATTTGTATATAAAAAAATTCATTTAAATCCGTTAAGCTGATAACGAGAAAACTCAAAATATAAAAATTCGTTCTATGACAGGTACTACTAATAGTTGCTATGTGTAAAATTTTATAATTTTTGATGGTAGATCGTACTAATTTTAGTATGTGAAACAAGTTTAATCAAAATCGTAGGAGTGGTTTTTGAGAAAAAAAAATATTTTCCTTTGCGGTTTTTTAACTTTTGTATGGAAGGTACCGTTACTTTTTCATAAATGTAAAATTTTTTCTAAAAATATTGTAGAGAGTACTAAAAAAGTCTTAAATATTGAGTTTCAAAAAAATCGATCATGTCATTTTCGAAATATTAGATTTTCAAAAAAAAATTTTGAAACATTTTTTAAAAATCCAAAAAATATTTTTTCAAAAATTTTTCCACACAAAACTATTAATATTTTTTGGAATTTTCCGTATAAAAAAAATAATTGAAATCGGTTGTACCGTTTTGAAGAAAATCAAAAATTAAAAAAATGGTTCCTTAGGAGGTACCATTAATAACCATTTTTGAAAAATGGTTTTCCACCCAAAGGAAGCCTTTACTTAAATAAATTTACTGATTTTTTTTAAAGAAAATTTGTCGAGCCGTTTTTGAGAAAAATACGATTATGTAAAATTGACAAAAAAAATTGTATGGCAGGTACCGTTATTTTTGGTTCTAAAAAAAAATGAAAAAAACGTGTCGGCAGAATCACCAAAAACCATTATGTACCAAGTTTGAAGAAAATCGATCGAGCCGTTTAGGCTGTAGACGAACAGACAGACAGACAGACAGAATTGTGCCACCCACTTTTTTGGTGTTCTGTATCATCGTAATATCATGTTTGACTGTTATCTCAATTTTTTTTTTTGCACGAATCCAAAACTTGCCTTATAGTACCTATAATCGCAAGTAAAAACCATTGCTGTCATGGAATGTCATGCAAAACAATGGACCGGTAATTGTTTTGCATGCGAAAAAAAAGTGTGGTGAATAAAATAATTTTTTTTGGATGGTCGGTTTACAGTTCAAAAAAAGAAAATATATTCACCTCAAGGCATTATTTGCATGCAAATGGTTTTCGCATCCAAGAATAATTATTTTCCATTTTTAGGCCTAAAGTTTATTAATTAAGGGTAAATTATTGAGTCAATGGGTGGCCTAGGCCAAGGCAAACGTTTTTCGCCTTGAATATTATTAAACTCGGTGCACCGAATAGGTGGAAAATTGTTTTGAAAATTTTGATTTTTTTTTCGCACCGGAACTGTAAACTATGCTTAATACAACAATAAAACTCCAAGTATTTTGATAATAAAAGTAAGTAGGTAGGCATGTTTTTTTTATGTGCTTAATTTTTCATACGAACCAAATACTTGCCCATTTTTAAAGAGAAGTTGGCGAGTTTAATAAAAAGAAAGCTTGAAACTTACATCAAAGCAATCTTATAACTTTCCCCTTGGAAACATCTTTATAAATTGGTTGGTTGTCTAGATACTTAAAGAATATTTAAACCTAATCTTCTATCACTTAGTTTAGTCTTTAGTGGCAGTTGCTACTAGTCTTAAAGAGATTCTAGGCCACTAGCTAACCGACAAGCCCCAAGAGTATTTATAAGCTCTATTCTGGGCGAACCAGTTTATTTTACGAGATAAAAGAAATTTAAAGAAAACAAAATAGAATAACAACTAATGAATAATCAAAGTATATAAATATGTAAGTACTCGTATGTACATATTTATATTAAAAGTTACTCCATTTATGCTTTCTTAATGTGGAGTTTATAAATAAAAAATCAATGAATTCGGCCTTTTCATGTGCTACGTTTTAGCCTGATATGATGGAGGGCTCATCGGTATAAGATTCCAATCCAAAGTTCCTTAGAAAAATGTATTTTTATATCTTGGTATCGATCGACTAAATATTGCGTATTCGATTGGGTATTTAACGAGTATAAACGGCTTCTTTTTGCTTTTCAATGTGCCAACAAGTCAAAATGACGGAAATGGATGAATGAAAGTCTACAAATTTAGCATAGTTCATATAAAATAAAGAAACTCCTAAAAGGGTCAAGATACCATGCTAAATAAACAGGCTTACCACTTATATGCAAAAAAAATGTCTTGTATTCGTTTTTGTTGGTCTCAATATTCATTTGTTTATTCATTGCCAAAAATGGTGATCAATCATTTTTTTTCATGAATTTTAGTTTGTATCTTTCAATAGATTTCTCTTGACTATCCTTATAATTTATTTAAATAAATATTATACCAAAAAATAAACATAAATGCAGATACAAAATAATTTTGAATACGATTATTGAATCGCCTAAGATGATAGTTATGTTAATATTATTCCATGATAACATTACGCATGAGAATTCATAAATTCAGCTTAAATTTTGTGTGGCATAATATTAAATAAACAAAACATATATATTCGATTTTAGCATTTGGGGGTTTTGCTAAAAGAATAGCCTTCACTTCTTCTCTGATGCAAAAAATGTCTGTTGATTAAAGAGTAAAAGTGAAAAGAGGTATACGAAGAGATTTTCTACAAAACAAAAAAAAAAAAAAGATTTTAAAGCTGAGGTGTATCTATATGATGATTTGATGACAAACTTGTCTAGTTAGTAGTTGGAGAAATCTCCATTCTTCTATTAAGCCTAGTACGCTGCTGATGCTATAAACGAAATTTTTAGTTAGTCTCCCACAAGACAACGAAATGCTCACGAAAACAAATGCATATATGCAAAAAATCACAGGCAGCATGGCCCGGGCGCAGGAATTATGCAAGGAGAGGGGGGTTCTCCATATTCATTTTACCTTAACAAAATAGTTTGATTCATATGAAAAGCATAAGGTCTGTTCCTTTACTTTGAATTTCTGTGATTTTCTGCGCATTTTAGTCCAAAGTTCCGAAATTCAAAGTAAAGGATCAGACCTATATTCAGGGTGTCCCAAAAGTCATGGATAACTCTTGTTTTCAAAATTTTGGGTCAGGGTGGGATCCTGAGAAAAAACATATTTTTACTTGCGATATATGTAGGTAGGTACTATAAGGCAACTTTTGGATTCGTGCAAACAAAATTTTTGAGATAACAATCAAACATGATATTATTATGATAGAGAACACCAAAAAAGTGGGTGGCACAATTCCGTCTGTCTGTCTGTCTGTTCGTCTACGGCCTAAACGGCTCGATCGATTTTCTTCAAACTTGGTACATAGTGGTTTTTGGTGATTCTGCCGACACGTTTTTTTCATTTTTCTTAGAACCAAAAATAATGGTACCATACAATTTTTTTTAGCAATTTAACATAATCATATTTTTCTCAAAAACGGCTCGAAAACTTTTATTAAAAAAAATTCAGTAAATTTATTTTAGTGAAGGCTTCCTTTGGGTGGAAACCATTTTTCAAAAATGGTTATTAATGGTACCTCCCAAAGAACCATTTTTAGAATTTTTGATTTTCTTCAAAACGGTACGACCGATTTCAATTATTTCTTATACAGAAGCTTCCAAAATATATAAATATTTAGTTTTGCGTACCAACATTTTTGAAAAAATATTTTTTGGATTTTTAAAAAATATTTCAAATTTTTTTTTGGAAAATCAAATATTTCGAAAACGACATAATCGATTTTTTTTAAACTCGATATTTAAGAGTTTTTTAGCACTCTCAAAAATATTTTTAGAAAAAGTTTTACATTTATGAAAAAATAGCGGTACCTTCCATACAAAAGTTAAAAAGCCGCAAAGGAAAATATTTTTTTTGCTTAAAAACGACTCCAACGATTTTGATAAAAATTTTTACACTTAGCAACTATTAATAGTACATACCTGTCATAGAACGTATTTTGAACTTTCTCGCTATCGGCTAAACGGATTTAGATTCATTTTTGTATATACAACCTTCAGTTAAGATCAAATAATATTGCATATCAAAATTTTCAAAAAAAAAGTTTTTGGATTTTTAAAAAAAGTTTCAATTTTATTTTTTGGAAAATTCGATATCTCAAAAACGAGTTGACAATTTTTTTTCAAATTTTGTTTTTATATACACATAAATATCTGTGGTGTTTGGTATACTCTAGATTTGCATACCAAAATTTGTTCTTAAAAATGTTTTAAGAATTTTATATATCCAACGATTCTAATTTTTTTTTCCATACAATCATATTCAATCAAGAATTAAGACGACATTCTTTTTTTTCACTTCAAACTGTCAAAAGAGTTGTTTTAGCCAATTTAAATGTCATATTTCATGCTTCTCTACATTTTTCTCTCATAATTTCCATGTTTTTATATACAATTTTCTTAAACCCACAGTGTTTAGAACATAAGAGCAAGTACGTGCGACCCAGTCGTGCATTTTATTTAGACATTTTGTTCGCTGCACACGAAACCTTCTTTTATGTTTGGAATTTGTTTTTGAGGTGATAAGGATACAATTTAGGCCGGAAGTAATTTCTGTTATCCTGTCATTGTTATCCTGGCCACAATTTTGAAAAATGACGCCCAATCTGTTACTTACTTAAGGTGGCGCTACAGTCTGGGGTGGACCAGGGTCTCAACCAACAAGCTTCTTCCAGCCGGCTCGGTTTCTAGCTAGCTGTCTCCAGTTTCACACGCCAAGTTGGTTGAGGTCCTCTTCCACTTGCGTGCGCCACGTTTTACGCTGTCCACCTCTACTGCGTTGTCCCACGGGTTTGGATTCAAAGACTTTCCGGGCCGGAGCATTGGTGTCCATAGTAAGTGACCCAGCCATCTCAGTCGTTGGCTTTTCACTTCACTTCACTCGGTGTCGCTGTACACTTTGTTGTTGTATCTTCTTCTCCATCTATGCAGACGCGTTCTCATCCACCATTAACAGTGTCCAAGTCCATGCCTCTGCACCATACATCAAGACCGGGATGATAAGCGTCTTATACAGGGACAGTTTAGTTGCTTGAGAGGGAGCTTTACTTCTCAACTGCTTTCTTAGCCAAAAGAAACAGCGATTGGCAAGAGTAATTCTTCGTTTGATTTCAGCACTGGTATCGTTCGCTGTGTATATAGCCTAGTTAGACAAAGTCTCTGACCACCTCAAAATTATAGCTGTCTATAGTGACGTTCTGCGCCCAACCTGGTACTCCGGTCATGAAACCCAAATCCTGGCACTTTTTGTGGGGGGACCTTATTTTTAAATTTATTTTTGACATTCTTTGGATGAAATTAAGCTTGGAAATAATTTCTTTAACCCTGTCGTTTGTACGCAATTTTGAAAATTGGCACCCAATCTGGGCCAAATCGTAAAATAAAGAGAAACTCGAAAATTACTTGCAAAACTTTCATGGCTAACTAACGGTTGATGTCTTAAAAGATGATGTTGAGAAGACGCACCTGAAAAAAGGTGGGGAAGTGTCTCCAAGTACCGAACGCGTTTAGGGAAAATAATGAGATATATCTTAAAAGATAGGTGTTGAGTACACCAACCTTCGGGTAAGATGTCAGTGTTACCACTTTTTGGGAACAAACGTTTTTTATTTCAAAGTTTGAAATTCTACTTTTTTGGTAGTTTTTATTATTTGGAACATGGTGGCCAAGCGACAGGATTACAAAAATAACTTCTGGGCTATATTTCATCCTTATGATCTCAAAAAAACAGATTCCAAACATAAAAAAGGTCACCGCCAAAAAACGCACGAGATTTGGTTTCCTGACCGGAATAATTAAGAGGCAACTAAAAATTTCAATTGTCTTTCTTAACTTATTATTTCATAGCAATTTCAATTGACTTGACTTATTATTTCATAGCTTCTACATTTATCAAATAATTTTACCAGCCTCTGGCCGATATATTTGGTAAAAAAAACTTTCTTTTACTTGAGTCCTTAAAAATATTTTTTTATTTCAATTAGGACTTGGGATATCTTAAAAATATTGAATAGAACGTGTGACTTTATATATTCAATGCACCTAGTTTTTTTTAAATTTAAAGTTGATCCTCACTTATTATCCCAATATATGGGGGGGGGGGGGGGTGGTGTAATAATTACCTAAAAAACAAATGTCATTTTTCCGCACACAATTACTACTCTGGATATTTAATTGTGTGCGAAAAAAGAGTGTAGATGTCTCTTTACAATAATTATCAATTTTGACTGTCAAACAGCGTACTGCTGAACGATTTCATTAGGCGTTTTCGTTTTCTTTGGAGGTGGCGAAGTACTTGCAAGTACTTTGCTAGCTTTTTTCAACGGAACACATCAAACTGCTTTCCCATGTAAACTGTATCTACTCGCACATGAGAACATGTGCACTGCCGAGTTAAGAAGAAGAAACGTAAGTGTATTTTTGATATTTCGAGATAAACACGTTTTTCTGTTTTTATCTCTATATTTTTTGTTTTGCTGTTGAGTGTTTTTTGTCGTTTTTACAAGTAAATCATTTTTGTTGCCTTGATTATTTATCAGTTGTATAAATGCTTGTATTGTAGTCACTTTTTTTTCTTAAATTGAGTGGTAAAACGTCAATTTTTCCTAAAAAAGCATGGTTCTTTGAACGAACGTCATTTTTCTTAAGCATTTTGGGCCATTATAAAAGCAAGTAAGGGCTTTTATTTTTAAAGAATAAAATTAAAAAATATCAAAGATGTCAAAGCTGGGCCCTAACTCAAAACAGCCAAAAAGTCAGTTACGTTTTTTTCTCTTAACACGGGAGTAGCAGTTGGTAGTACTAGAATAGGGTTTTCATCTACTCATAAGTACTTTGCCACCTCCAAAGGAAAACGGCTATTATGTGATTTTCGCACCGTACTAGGTCTTAGGCTAGTGAATAAAACCTTTTAATAAGGAACACTTACGTTCAAGTTGTTTTTTATTGGATTTGTTTGCTTAGGGCATTAGCATGCTTGAAACCGAAAACACTAAAATTCTTCCTTGTATTTCTGAAAGAAGGGTCGCATTGGCAACTTTTTTTGTTTGTTTAATTTTTGGTATTGTTCCCACAGCAAGCTGCAACCTACAATAACAAATAAGTGCATATGTTAGCAGTGACGTGCGGCACATGAACTTGAAAGCTTCCTTATTAATATAAGCCATGTTGAATTGGTTTGAAACTAGTTTGAAACTGGATTGAAACTGGTTTTAAACTGGTTTGAAACCAGATTAAAATTAGTTTGAAACCGGATGGAAATCGGTTTGAAATCCTTTTCGTTTTATGTAGATTATGTGCTTATATCTTTTTTAAGTATGAAATGGTTTTAATGGAGTACCTACTGTTTTATTCCCAATCTCAAGAAGAAGTAGACATGAAAGGATGGAAGGCTGTTTTAAGAAATGTCATCTGCCTCAAAAATGCATATGCAGAATGTTCTTAAATGGAAACTGCATAAGTCTTCTGTTCGAAAGCTCAAATAAACGGAAACTGCAAAAGTCTTCTGTACGAAAGCTCAAATACAAATTTTACTGTATTTGCATTGTGTTCGATAATGCAGCTTGTTAAAGTCACATGTTCAAAAACATCATTTGCGGCGCAGCTGTGCAGTAAAAAAAATCGAGTTGACGAACAAAATATTTATAAGCCAGAGAGCAGGGCCGGACAAGCTATACGTGCAAGTGGTGCAAATGCACAGGGCGCTAAACCCAATGGGCGCCTTGAGCAAGCATCAAGAAAGCCACTACCCTATACCTACCTATACTTTTTTATTAATTCAATTCTTTTTAATAGCTCACATCAATATTGATATCCATGCATATTCTGAATTTAAAGACATATCTACTATTCCAAAAATAAGTCGATGCTAAGCTTCCTATTCACATCCACAGTAAAAAAAATAAATCACAACATCTTTGCAAAGTGCACGATTTTGTTTGCCTCTTGGGGATACCTCGTTCGTCTCTTGGGGATACTTCGTTAAAAAACGCATATCACAGTCTACACCTTGGGTAATGAGAACGACTTCTTCCACCAATAACCGCAATTGAGGGGCGCTTGTGATGAAGCTTGCGCAGAGCAGTAATTTAGCTCGGGCCGGCCCTGCCAGAGAGCGTGTTCGTTAACGTCAAAAATGTTTGCAAGTTAATTGACTGACGTTGATCAAACCGATTTCGTGCAAGCAAGACGATTGCATTGACTTTGATTTGACGTTTTCGAAAACAGCGAAATTCATACAAATGAATGCACATACAAAATTTTTCATTGGATTTCTTTCGAAAACTCAACAAAAACTTCCCTCATAGAACTGAATGGTAAATACACATATCTTTGATTTCGAATTCATTCCTCTGAATTGCCTTAAGTCCAATCTGCTTCGAAAAATGGGTGCATATACACTAAGTGAAAAATTTATAATGACACATTTTGTTGGATGACCCTATTTATATGTGTACAGTACCTACATCAATCCGTTCTGAATAGTTAAGGGTCAATCAAAGTTGTAATTGAATATTTATATAAAATATTTTTTTAAAGCTGTCTAAATATGTTCGAGTGCAGTTATAATACTATAATTATCTATAATTGTCCATCAATCTAAATGTTGATGTCTTTCGTGTTATTTTTATTTAATATATGTTATGTACCTTACCTAATTAAAAGAATTAAGACCTACATATGAGAAACAACTTCATCTTGAACTTAATACGAGACAAATTAAATGAATTAAAGTACTATAAGCACTTGGTAAAAGGTTTAACAATTATGTATGTATGTATAGGTAGATATACAAAGGTATAATATTTCCATAAAATACCACATTGTGGTCTCAAAGTCACGCCCTGATAAATGATTCTCTCGATGGATGATTAAACATGTCAATGAAAAATCACTAACCAACAAACTTTACAAAGTTTGTTTAAAAAATATTGATGGATTCATTTCTTTGGGAGGGTTATTGAAAACAATTTGTGAATGTAAATGAGTTTTTGAGGTAATTTTTTTTACAAAACATCTGGGCCTTTTACCGTGTTTTTTTTTTTTGTAGGCAATTGTCGGCGTTTAAGCGATCGCACAGTGGTGGGAAATCAACATTTAGCGCGAATAATACATCTGCGCACACACTGATGACCTTGGTTTTTATTTAAGTCGAAAATGAAACTAAAAGACCCGCTCTAATATCGTTCTGGAATCATTTCATTTCCAGATAGTACAAGAACCGCGTGCATTTACGTGCTAACTTATCTTATACAATAACTTTAGAATCGTCACAAAAGGTCACAATTTTTTATATTTTTTAGTTTGGTTGCAAAACAAAACTTTGAAGAGAGATAACTTGCTTAAATGGTTTGCGACCAGACTTCAAAGATGTCAAAAATTGTGACCTTTTGTGACGATTCTAAAATTAATTGTATTAGATGAATTAGTACGTAAATGCACTTTGTATTTGTACTATTTTGAAAAGAAGAAATTCGCTTACGAATTCGCTTTCTCAAATGAAGATATATATTTCTCATAAATTTTTGTTGATGAATACCTAAACCTTAATTTTAAAAACTATTCGAGATCTTGAAGTGTCGTTCTCACAACGATACATTAGAAACAAATTTCAACAGAAAATTTAATTTTGAACAAAAAGTTTCAAGTGTAAAATTGTTAAATTCTGCTTAGTTTCCGAGTTATACAAAAAATATTGAAAAGTGGCCAGTGTGACCATTCTCTCAGAAGCACATGGGTGAATTTAGTAGCTCTTTCGGTTATAAGCATGCTTACGGGCCAAATAAATATATTCAATAATAAAAACCCTTGCACGTAATTGTTCCTTTATACCCTTCAATTTCCGGTCTATTCTATAATTATATCAACATTGATATTCTAAAGATGTTTCATTCAATTCAATTTACTTTTTGTTTGTATTATGTGTATGTAGATGTAGATATGTATGTCATACAAATATTTTCTATTATTTGTGTTATTCATTATCATGATAAATGAATTTACAATAGAAATTAACAATAATTTGAGTAATTAAGTTGAAAATAGTGTGAATTTTCGTACCTTCTACGTCAAAAGAACTGATTACAAAGTGGTACTGATACTTAATTTAAGTCATCACTATGTAGGTATAACACTTCCTCTAAAAATAAACAGATGTGAATTAAAATAAAAAAAAAAATACCTTTATAATAGTCATCAGATAATATTTAATTTGATTTAATTACTCACAGCAAACATTTGGGTAGGTAGATATATATAGGAAGTTACAATTATTAATACAGAATTTCAATCGCATACAAATAATTGTAAAAAACAAATCTTGAGTGTTCCCATATTCCAAATAAAGGTACCTGCCATTTAATTTTTTGTAGCAATTTTACAAAATCTTATTTTTCTCAAAACCAGCTCCACAACTTTTCTTAAAAAAAAAATCAATAAATTTCTTTAAGGAAATGGTTTACTTAGGAAAGTAAACCATTTTCAAAAAATGTTTGTTTTTATTTTCGACTAGCTGGCCCACCCTGGCTCCGCCCGGGTAGACAAAAATTTCGAGAACAAATGAACAAAACAAAATTTTAATTATGTGTCCTCGACTGTATTTTTTTTTATTTTGTCAGAACCAAATTTGTTTTTAAACTCTATATTGATTTTTTTTTACATAAAACAGGTACCCAGAGTGTGTTTCTGCACCTTTTTTGCAAAACGCAAGACCGAATTTACCAAAACTTGACAAAAACACTCCCCATACCAAAGATTTCCTGAAAAGAATCATCCAAATAGGTCAAGCAATTCTTGAAAATACATTGTGGTGGTCAAAGAGCCGTGGCATCGATGCTTGTTGGTGGCATGTAGTTTGCACAGATCCCAACAGTACGTCAACAAAGTTTTGAGCAAAGCTTTCACCACCTCTAAGACTATAAATAATTATTGTTCTAATTTAATTGTCTGACACTTTTAAAATCGATTATTTCTACTTGTTTATAATCATTTCCTATAAATTAATTTTTTTGCTTCGACACAATTACACAATTTTCCCTTAATTTCATTGTTTTTCTAAATTTTCAAAGAAACCGTTAACATTTTTGCAATTAAAAGTAGCCTAGATTACTCCCTGAGTTGTCCACTACATGTATGAAAAGTCCCGTCATAACCTGTTCTGCCGTTTTGAAGGTTACCGCGGACAAACAGACAGACAGACAAAAATTTTTTAAATGATGCAGTTATGTTTCTTAGCAATTAAACAACCACCTAAGCTCAAAACCTTTAAATTATTTCAATATTAACGACAGACACTCCAATTTTATTTATGTATAGATTTAATTAAAATTGAAAAAAATTATTCTGAATCAAATTTGAAGTGAATTGGTCGATCCGTCTAGACTCTAACGCTTTGTGAAATCACAAGCAAACAGATGCAGCAGATACACAGACACAAAAACACAAAGACGGGCGGCCATTATGTCTGAACTAACTCTATTGGACTTCTCCATCATCGTAATGTTGGATTTGATTTAGGTACACTTCAACATTTTTTTGACACGAAATTAATAAAGAGTGTTTTTCTAGACGTGTGGTTTTCAAGAAGACATAAAACACATATAATTTAATGTTCTGGCCAAGAACTTAGCTTTGTTATAAAGATAAGGGTTTCCCATTATGTTTTAAAAATGATTTTGGACAAGTGGCCGCCACGGCTGGCTCGAATAAATTCCAGCCGAGAGGCCCAATTTCCGATCACTTTTTGCAGCGATTGCGGCCGTATGTCAGAAATAACGCGTTGTTGATTGTTTCGTTGGTTGTATGGCATGTAGCGCCATCTTGTTGGAACCAAAGGTCGTCAACATCGACATCCTCCTATTTAGGCACGAAAAAGCCATTAATCATATGGCCGGCTTCATTTTTCATCATTTTTCATCATAATAAATTTGCAAGATTTACAAACGTTGTTCAGGAGGAAGTCTATTCATTAAAAAATCGCAAACCAAACTGAGCATAAATCAAGTGACAGCTGTCAAAAAGACCAATTCCGAAAAAAGTATTGCCAGATTGAAAGCCACACATCTAAAAAAAAAAACACCCTTTGCTCGCCAGGGTTGTAAAGGGTCCGCCAAATAACTTTTTTTTTTTTTTGAAAATGCTACTACTACATGGAGTGTAGCTTCGGCTGTGTGGCACACTACGTAGCGCCGTCCTGTTGAAACCAAATGTTGCCAATATCCTCCTCTTCAATTTTTGTGAACAAAATTCGTTCAACATGGCCCGATAACAACCGCCATTGACTGTAACGGCCACTCGAAGAAAAATGTCCCAATTATGCCTCTGGACCAATATCCGCACCAAACAGTGACTCGTTTTGAGTGTATCGGCTTTCAAAGGCGTGCGGGTTTTCTGTGCCCCAAATGCGACAATTTTGCTTGTTTACATACCCGCCAAGATCAAAATGAGCTTCATCTGAAAAGATGATTTTTTTGGAAAAATTGACATCTTCTCTAAGTCGATCGCAGGCCCCCTTAGCGAAGCAGCCATTTGAATGAAATTATTTTCCATTATTAACCGGAAGGATTGTACATTCAAATAAAAAAAGAAATTTGAGAAAATATTTTTTATAGCATTTTCAAAAGTTATTTGGTGGACCCTTTAAAAGAATGCAATCGTTTGTGAGTGCAATCATTAAAAATCATTTTTGGAATTCAATCAAAAGATTCCATTCACTGACTGCCCTTTGTGACTGCGACTTCAAATTCTGCATCACCCTTCATTTGACATTGAAGTGATTGCAATCATTTGTTTCACCATTAATTTTACAGTAGTTGTAGTACCTCGTGGCTTGATGGTTAGTGCGTAGGACTGTCATGCCGAAGGTGTGGGTTCGATTCCCAGCCGTGCCACCTAAAAACAGAAATGTTTTATTCGAGGTACTGCCTCTTGCGAGGAACTGACAAATCCTCCAAAAGTATACTTTTCATGAAAAAGTGCTTCTCATTTAGCCGTTCGGACTCGGCAAAAAACTGTAGGTCCCCTCCATTCCTGCCAACAAACACCCACTCAGGAATGGTGGTGAGTTGTAAGTCACTAGGCCCTGGTTCTCCACGAGCTGTTGCGCCCCCAATTTATTTATTTTTACAGTAGTCAATTGAATGCAATCTTTTGGGAAGCCATGCATTCTTTGCATTCCTTTTGCATTAATTTGTATTTCTTGCATTCATTTGCATTCTTTGTATTCGTTTATACAAATGATCACCTTAAAAATAGAAACCATCTGCTTGCAAGTTTGTTTGATGTTTTATATGTTAACAAAACCATAAAAATAAAAAAAACTTCAAGTTGAGATTTTGTTTCTTCTAATATAATAAGTCTATCTTTGTAACCCATTAAACTAGACATGATTTTCTGTTTGTGTTATTATGTAAGTTACGAGCGCAATGTTAAACACATTTATATTTTTTCCTCAATGATAAAGTAATATCAACAATGTCACTGAACTCCAAGTAATGCATAAATGGAGAACAGGTACGCACGCAATATGCGGTGCAGTTTACATTTTGCGTCTTTATAGTTACAACATCTTCAAGCTGCGACATTGAAAAGATTATATTTGTATAATGTTTGCTATCCTAAGTTTAAACAGAGTTGCCAAACATTTCTTTTAAACTTGGATTTAAATTTGAAAAATTTAGGTGGAAAAATTTAGTATAAATCAAGTAGTACAACTACAGTCGACTTTCTCTAAGTTGAATTGGCCTTTAACTCGATTTTTGTTGCCATACTTATTTTTGTACTCCTCTCAAATTTCCATACTGTATTTATTTTTTTCTAACTCAAATATTCACAAAACTCTTTCGAACTCAAACTTATTTTGATATCGGCTTTGAGGGATTCGACTGTATATGGTTTCTTGTTGTTTTTCTATCTGAAAATTAAAGAAGTCGAGATGAAAAAGAAACGACAATTTAATTAGTTCATTCATAGTTGAATAATGATTTGGTGGCAACTCTGCCTATATTAGCAAATGATTTGCTCAGACGCACACCTTTAATCATTTTTTGTTCAGAGTTGAAAAAGTTCAAAGACGGCAATCTTGTTCTACATGAAAATTGTCGGATGCAAATAAAATCGCGGCAATGGAAAATTTTTAGTTAACGAGCAGCATTTTTTCTAATTGAATACGACACATGGTTAATGCTATGTTTCCACCAAAGGTTTATCTCAGATTAGATTTAATAAATCTTTTTGGTGTTTTCCACCGCACAAAAAGATTTAAAAAAGATTAAATTTGACAGCACCTTCAAAAATACAAATGGCGTTCCAATTTTTCTTATGAAGTGCGAATGAGACAGAATGTTTGATTCGTGTGAAACAATGAAGAACTGAACGCGAGTCTCGAATGAATCGTTCAGCACCATGTAAGAATAGGTTAGTTCGATTTGTAAAACTATTTGTCCTAGGAAGATTTAACAAGATTAATTTCTAATCTTCAAGATTAACGAAATAAATTTGTATGGTAAATCTTCAAGATTTAAATGAGATTTGCGGTAAATCTTATTAAATCTCAGATTAGCGTTAGGTGGAAATGTAGCATAAGCTATCAATTAATGTTATGCCAAAATTTACATCAATTTCAAGATTGAATCTTAAGATGCCAAAAAGAAAAAAAACAGTTTTGGTTAGACTATCCAAACTGGTAACATACTTTTCCTTACCAAGTTGTAGTAGTTGGTCATGGCTGAAAAAATTGAAAATTGATATGCTGCAGGTAAAACACAGGGACAAGTATCTTTAAAGGCATGCGGCGTGGCTGCCGGCGTAGCCATTAACAGTGACGACAACGATACATGAGGCTTCTTAAAAATTTTGTTTTAAAATACCTTTTAGTGTTGTTTACTTTAAAAGGAGATTGATATTTAAACAAATTGTAATGAATAGATAAATTAGTCACTCAGCGTGAAATATTATTTCAATCGCAGGTTTTTCGTAACCTTTATAAAGTAAATAAAATTATTGGTATGTATTTAGATAACAAATTTTCATACAACTTGAAAATGAGTTGGGGCCAAATTTTGTACCCAAAAATTGAATTTTGACAAGTTTGAAAAGCAAATTCGTTCAATTTTGTATCTCTAAACCAATTTTGATTAAAATTCGTAACAGAATTCGTTTTAAGTTAGGTACTGCTTTTACTGTTAAATGGTTTTAAGCACATTACGAAAAAATGCTATGTTTGACAGACTATATAACCCGAACACACACTTTTTTCGTCTTCATCGTTATATCAAGCTTTAAAAAAATCCTGATTTCTATTTTATTACAAACAATGACTAACTTACCTTCATAGTACTTGTACACATTATATTGTAATTAAAAATATGGTAGTATAATTTACAATGTGCATTAAAATACATTCTGAATTGTAAACTTCTGTGGGGGTAATGACTTATTCGGATAAACAATGAAAATTAATCTATATAATGTACATATGAGTTGAATTGCATACAGTTTTATCACTGTACCCATTATATTGAGTTACAAAAATTAAATACCCACTAAACTTATAAATTTTTCAAATAAACATAAAATAATAAATGTCACATGTGTGCATATATATATAGAAATAAAATGCACGACTGGGTCGCACGTACTTGCTCTTTTGCTCAAGACATTGTGGATTTAAGAAAATTGTATATAAAAACGGAAATTATGAGAGAAAAATGTAGAGAAGCATGAAATGCGACATTTAAATTGGATAAAACAACTCTTTTGACAGTTTGAGGTGGAAAAAAAGGATGCCATATTAATTCTTGATTAAATATGATTGTATGGAAACAAAATTTAAAATCATTGGAGCGGTTTTTAAAAAAAATAATTTTTTATATTAAAATTCTTAAAACATTTTTAAGAACAAATTTTGGAATGCAAATCTAAAGTATATATTTATGCGTATATAAAAAAAAATTTAAAAAAAAATTGTCAACCCGTTTTTGAGATATCGAATTTTCCAAAAAAATTGAAACTTTTCTTAAAAATCCAAAAACTTTTTTTTTAAGTTTTTGATATGCAATATTATTTAATATTATCCGAAATTTGTATATAAAAAATTCATCTATGTCCGTCTAGCCGATAACGAGAAAATTCAAAATAAAAAAATACGTTCTATGACAGGTATTAATAGTTGCTAAGTGTGAAATTTTATAATTTTTAATAGTAAATCGTACTAATTTTAGTATTTGAAAAAAGTTTAATCAAAATCGTAGGAGTCGTGTTTAAGCAAAATAATATTTTCCTTTGCGGTTTTTTAACTTTTGTAAGGAAGGTACCGTTATTTTTTCATAAATGTAAAATCTTTTCTAAAAATATTTAAGAGATAACTAAAAAACTCTTAAATATCTAGTTTCAAAAAAATCGATCATGTCGTTTTCGAAATATTTGATCTTCCAAAAAAAATTTTGAAACATTTTTTAAAAATACAAAATATAGTTTTTCAAAAATTTTGGTACACAAAACTATTTATATTTGTTGCAAGCTTCTGTATACAAAAATAATTGAAATCGGTCGTATCGTTTTGAAGAAAACCAAAAATTAAAAAAATGGTTCTTTGAGAGGTACCATTAATAACCATTTTTGAAAAATGGTTTCCACCTAAAGGAAGCCTTTACTAAAATACATTTTCTGAATTTTTTCTGAGAAAAGTTGTCGAGCCGTTTTTGAGAAAAATACGATTATGTAAAATTGCAAAAAAAAAATTAAATGGCAGGTACCGTTATTTTCGGTTTAAAAAAAATGAAAAAAACGTGTGGGCAAAAAAACACCAAAAAACACTATTTACCAAGTTTGAAAAAAATCGATCTAACCGTTTAGGCTGTAGACGAACAGACAGACAGAATTGTGCCACCCACTTTTTTGGTGTTCTCTATCATCGTAATATCATGTTTGATTGTTATCTAAAAATTTTTTTGCACGAATCCAAAACTTGCCTTATAGTACCTTTATCGCAAGTAAAAAATCACTTAAAAATTACATGTAATTCAAACAAGTAATGATGGGTTTTTGCAAGTACTTGAAAGAAAGCACTATGTTAATTACAATAAGGTAATTGATTTCTTGGATTGTAATTCATTAAATATTTTTATTAATTTTAAACTATGTATGTTAAATGTTATTGACAAAAGCAATTAATTAATTACATTTCTATGAATGATTCTGAGGAAAGGAAGCATTGTTGCTTTTTTGATGATAACTTAAGTTTATTTCTGTTTTATAGCATGCCTAATAGAATTACAAGTGATTGGGCCTTACTAATAATCAAATTAAGTTATAGCTTAAATAAAAATCTCCGTATTTCAGAAAAACCACATACCATTAATCAATTTAGCTGCCGTACTAGAGACTAGCAAAACGTCAGAATTTAATACACAGAAATCCATATTTAAAGTCGTAACTTTATTATGTGAAATGACATTTCAGTGCGAATGTTGCCTGTAGCACTATTTCATATTATGTATTATGTATAAATAAGTACTTAAATTTACTCGAATATTAAAATAAAAATAAATTGGGTGGCGCAACAGCTCGTGGAGAACCAGGGCCTAGTGACTTACAACTCTCAACCATTCCTGTGTGCGTGTTGTTGGCAGGAATGGAGGGGACCTACAGTTTTTTGCCGAGTCCGAACGGCTAAGTGAGAAGCACTTTTTCATGACAAGTAAATACTCTTGGAGGATTTGTCAGTTCCTCGCAAGAGGCAGTACCTCGGATAAAACAATTCCGTTTTTAGGTGGCACGGCTGGGAATCGAACCCACACCTTCGGCATGACAGTCCTACGCACTAACCATCATGCCACGAGGTACTCGAATATTACTGGGTCATTTTATTAGTATTTTCATAAAGCCTAGTTTTGGGTTGATAGAAAAAAAAAAACAATGATATTTTTGTGCATAAATATGTCCCGATTCATTTAATACAATTTGTATTAAATTTCAATATTTTTTGTATTAAAAATGTACGAGTATACTTAAGTTATTAAATTTGAATACCAAAAGATAACATTTTATTTCATTGGATTACTTTCTAATCTTTTTGGTATTACAAATAACAATTTTTATACTATTCTATTAGAATGTAACACAAAGCTATTAGAACATTTCTTTAATATTTACGGAATATTAAAAAGTAATATTTTTTGTATTGAATACGGCTGTAATCGAAAGGCTTTATTAAAAAATACCCCGGAATTTTTAAATGTGTACCAACAAAATGTAATCTCTTTAGTTAACCTTATCTAAACATTTTTTTTGAAAACGATTTCTTTAAAATATATATGCAGGTAAAGTCATTAAATGAACTTTAATCGAAAATAATTTAAGAAAGGAAAAGATTCCTGACTTCAAATCTAGTTTTAAGACATTCATGCAGACCTCTAATGATTACGTATTGATTTTGTTTCCATCCTCTATACATTTTTCTATAGTGAATTGTCTCTTCCGCCTCAGCCGTTGAATATTTAACAATACAAACAAAAAGAGATGAAAAATTTAACGCTTACAGCACCAGCCAGCGGTATAAAATTAATCATAAAAACACCTTAAAAATGTCCTTAAAAGCTACCCACCTAACGTAGATATTTAAATAGTTCTTTTTTATGTTTTGATTATAGGTACATATATAAGTACCTACCTACATATGTACATATACATATAACATGTATCTATTCTATTTATCTACCTATTTGTTTCCTTTTTATAATCAACAAATTCAGCTTCAAAATGTTTAAGGTTATTATAATAGCAAGAAACTAACTTTTAGCACAAGTAATCATATGATTATTTGTGCTTTTAGAATTAAGATGTTGCGAAAAAATTACATGCATATACACTCCTCGTCAACTGAATACGCACAAACATTTTTTAATATACTTTATCCATTTTTTCCAAACAATGATGGTTATTATGCCATCTGTTGATGCTAACTATTCCCTTAAGATGTTAAGCAGATAATTCCGAAAGAATTATTCAAAAACAACCGTGAGTTTTTCTTCAACCACTTGCAAAGTGTTTTATATGCAAAGTAGGAGTTTTTTTTTTAGTCAACTGAATAGGTACAACGCCATTTTCTTCGTTGTTTATAAGTTTTTTGGAGTGCTTGACAGTTTAAATTAACGATTTTAGTGTTTTCAGTAAAATTTAATTCTTGATTTCAAATTTTAAGAAAAATGGGTAGATCTACGTGTCTTAACAGTGTTGAAAAAGCTAAAATCGATTTACTTAGAGACCAAGGCCTAACTGGACGTGCAATAGCTGATAAAGTTGGCCGAAGTTTTAATGTAGTTTATTCTTACTTGAAAAATAAAGATGCATACGGCAAAAACATGAAGGGAGGTAAGAAAACAGCAACAACAGCAGCTGAGAGACGAAGAATTTTAAGATATGCATCAAATTCTTCTGATTCTGTGGCAAAAATAAAACAAAAAGTCGGCGTAAACGCAAGTTGCTCAACAGTATTAAGAGTAATCAACAACTCAAGCCATCTTAAACGAATGAAACTTAAGAAAAAAACACCACTTGACGAGAGACGGAAAATGTTGCGATTAGATTTTTCAAGACTTCACATGAGTTGGAAAAAAGAATGGTATCACGTGGTTTTTTCATATGAAAAAAAGTTTAATTTCGATGGCCCTGATGGGTTCAACTTCTATTTTCACGACTTAAGAAAAGAAAAAAGATTTTTAAAGCGCCATCATAGTCGTGAAGGAGGTGTCATGATATGGGGAGCAGTCAGTTATTATGGAACAGTTGAGCTCGAGATTGTAACATCAAGAATGACAGCAGCTGGGTATAAAGTAATTTTGGAAAGAAATTTTCCTAAATTTTCTAACATCTTTGGACCCATAAACTGGACCTACCCACATGATAATGCGCCTATTCACTCAGCGCGCATAATAAAAACATGGATAGAGGAGCAACAAGTGCAGTTGCTTCAATGGCCGCCGTACTCACCTGATCTAAACATCATAGAAAATGTCTGGGGATGGTTAGTACGCAAAGTTTATGAGGGTGGTCGACAGTTCGAAGACAAAGAAACCTTAATTTCTGCAATCAAATTAGCGTGGAGCGAAATTTCGTTAAATTACATTAAAAAGCTATACGATTCCATGCCGGATCGAATTTACGAAGTAATTAAAAATAAAGGTGGAAGTACCCACTACTAAACTTAAACAAAAACTTGTTTCATTCCATTCCAATACCAATTTTAATTTTTGAACCTATTCAGTTGACTCAAAAAAAAACTTCTACTTTGCATAAGTTACACTTTGGAAGTGGTTGAAGGAAAAACTCACGGTTGTTTTTGGATAAAACTTTGAAATTCTGTTATTTATATGTTACGAAAATTTTTACCATCAACAGATGGCATAATAACCATCACTGTTTGGAAAAAATGGATAAAATATATTCAAAAATGTTTGTGCGTATTCAGTTGACGAGGAGTGTATACATACCTACAGACATTATCAAAAAATTTTCAGCTCGATAAAAATACGAAAACAACAAAAATTACATGCTCAGACAACCAAAAAAACATCACATATTTTTTCCACCATCAGAAATATCTCCGCCACTAAAAAAAATCTCTCTCTACCTACCCACAAGGCCATAAATTATATCCTATCCATGGATACAATTACAATGGAGAAATGTGTTCATACTTTTTGTTCATCAGAGAAGAAGAGATAGATATAGATATTTCCCAACAGAGTCGACTCTTTTTAGTAACATGTATTTAGTAATTGAATTTCCTTAATAAAAATTTAAAGTAATTGGAAGAGTATTTCGTAATTGCAACTACAAGTAATTTGTATACAATATTTGTATGGCTCTGGAAAAAAAAGTCCTCGAAAATTGAACTTCCTGACTAGGTGCCACCATTTGCCATAAAATATTCTTCTTTTATTTAAAAAAATGTGTGGATACTTCATTAATATAATTTGTGTTATATAAAACATCGAACGACCTTACTCTTAATAAAAACAGATTTCTCTTTGTGATATGTAAGCCAACACCAATACCTTTGGAAATTGTAAAAGTCGTTTTTTCAGAACATTTGAATAATATCTTGGACTCGAACTGTTTCCTCTATGGAATAACAAACAAATGCTTTGTGCCAAATTCGGTGAAAAAATAAATCTACACTGACAAAGCAAATGTTTGTCCTCTATAGATCAAGTATGAATCAGAAAATGTTTGCCTGTCATAACTTTATCATTCATTAAACACCATTAACCAAAATAATATACTAGCAACTAGCAAGTATTTACTGGTTAACAATTTTCCATAAGTAATTTAATCTCCATCACAAAGGTGATGGACAGAATTGTTTTTTTTTTCTTTTGAATTTTATTTTTGTGTAATTACATTTGTAGATAATTTAAAAATTATTGCTTTTTATATTTTTTTTTTGCTAGACAATTAAATAAAATGGATGTTTGAATATCCATATGAGTTTTTTTTTTAATTCCAAAAACCACACATCGCATCGTCCAATTAAAGAAATTGTTAGTTTCAAAGTTGTTATTTTTGTACTTTTTTTTTTGTGTACTTTAGTTGCAAATTAGAAAATGTAAAGATAACCAGTAACCACACAAATTTGTGTTTAATTATCCACAAACAATGAAGAATTCACAATTATTATTAAAGTTAATACACAAGTAAAAAAAAACAAAACGATAAAAATTGCACTTTAAATAATATAATTTTTAGATGTGAGAAAATGTTATATTGAGAGAGGCACGTATAGGAATTTTCTCTTAATTAGTTTGGAACAAATAAATCGTACAAACTCTAAGCACTTAGGTTTGATAAATTTATTTGATTCTATCTGTACTTTATGTTAAAATATTTCAGATATTCTTACAATGTTTCAGAAAAAAAAAACTAATCAAATGATTTCAGAAACAAATTATTGAAAATATTTTTTAAGTTGTACTCGTATTTTTCAATTTTTATGGTATATTTTCGGAATTCTTAAAAAAAGTTTTTTCTCAAATTATATTCAGATTACACTCAGTTTGTTTTTTAAATCCACTAAAATAATTGAAGTAATTACCATTAAACCCAGCAACTGAACCGTGTTGGGTTGTCATAACATAAAATTAAAGTCTGAATATAAAATTCGTTAAACAGTCACAGTTCACAGAGGAAATTAAATTTAAAGATGAACAAAAAAGTAAAAAAAAAAAAAAATGGGAGATTCAAAAAGCTAAAAGGTAATTGTACTAAGAAACAAACAAATGAAATTCTAACCTCCAATTATATCGTATAACATATGCACATATATGTAGGCATACGCGATAAAACTATGCATGTTCCCAGGTGCAACCATTATCTAAAACTGTATTTAGACATAGACCACACGTCATACACTTAGACAGAAAATACCTTTACAAACAGAAGTCGTATTGAATGTTCGATTTATCAACTCCTATAGACAGTTATACATATACATAAGTGTATATGCAGGTTATCTTTTATTGCATAATAGTATTATAGAATTTGTGTATAATTTGCCGGTAAAATTGATTATTTGAGTGAATGAAGTTATAGGGTAAACTAACAAGTGGCTCTGTTATAAGAGATCATTTTAGAGGTGAAATAAACAGTTGTAAACCTGATTCTAAGTGGTACAATATGTAACTAAACTAGGAGGACAGTACACAGGAAAATTTTATAATATTGATACTGACATGAACTAGGGATACCCCTTATCATCTTTAATTATTATTACCAAAGTTTTATATGTCTTGATTTGAAATTGATTTAGGGCAGTATTCACCGAACGCTCATAACTTAAGAGCTTCATAAACCTATTCACCAAGCTAATCATAAAGTTATGAGCGCTCTCTCCGAAAACTAATTCGAAAACCTCCGAAGTAACCCTTCAAGCTAATTCACTGACTCATTTTGTCGGTTCTTCTTGGGTACTTCAGAAATGAGTCTCACACGCACACATATTGTAATTCCTTTTGTCTTCAATGATTTTATTTATTGTTTAAATATTTTTTAAATTCTTTTTGTAAGTCACGTGGTGAAGATAATGCTTGTGTTTGTCCGTATTGCTGTGAAAACTAAAAAAAATTACAGAAAAGTACAGGATTGTGATTTCCATGAGTAAAAACCTTGCCCCAAACTGTTCTTGATTTTGTCACTATAGGTCTGATTCTTTACTTTGAGCTTCTGTGATTTTTGGTCCAAGCTTCTGTTAAATTTTTTTTTATATGAGCTTTGAAAGAACTTTGGACTTAAATGCATATAAATGCACAGAAAATCACAGACATTCAAAGTAAAGGATCAGCCCTTATGTGTTCCATGATGTTTTTCAGAACAGTTAAAACAATATTTCCTGCACCCATTTGTGTAGTGAGAAATGTCGAAGTACCAGTTGATTTGTTTGTTTTGGATAAAAATAACCAAAAATTTATCTCAGAAGTACTTTTTGCTTAAATCTGACAGTTTTCACACATATATACTGTTCTGGGGCCCAATTCCGCAAATGTGAATGACCTTCTGTGTACACATTCTATTTACACCCCGAGACTGGACTAAGAAAATTAGTGGAATAAATTAAAATCACTGTAGTCACAAAGAATTTATTTATGTGCATGCAACACTCATTTTTTTAAGGATCCAAGAAGTACTGACAAAGTACGGTCAGCGCATTTGCTTGAAGGGTCATTTTTGAAAACAGTCGATTTCACAGTTTTGGGGTACCTGGGGACGAGAGAGTTGTTCTCATTTTCGAACTTCGAAAAAGAGCTATGAGTGGTTGGTGAACAGCACAAATATTATTTTTGTTAGGACCCTCATAAACTTAAGAGCCGTTTATGAGTGCTCGGTGAATACCGCCCTTAAAGTCAAGATGATTTGCTTTCAAGAATCTGGTTTTGTTATGTAGAGACGACTGACTTTTTATTTTTATCAAAAATGCAGAAATGGAATTTTTTAAGAAAAAAAAAAAAATCCAAATTCGAAAACATAAACTTTTGTTATGAAAAAGAGTCAACAAACAACATGTCGCCATTCTTAGATTTAATGATAACAAGAAAAAAAAATCAAATTGAATATTCTATTTATAGAAATGAAGCTGTTAGCTATTTTACTACCAAAAATCTTATTGCAATTCACAAACAAAGATAGCTGGTTTACCCTAATTTGCTTTTGTTTTTAAATGGTGTTCCATTTGGTAAAAGTTCAACGCTAACTCCATCCTACATACAAAAGCATATGTTTCACCACTTCCAAAATCCGGTCCCATTTTTTTTTTTTTTTTTTTTTTAAATAATTTCTTGCCAATTTTCAACTTAAGGTTTCTTGTAGTTCCCTAGATGGGAAATTGAAATTTTTTCTTTAGCACCAAAAATAAAGGTACTTGCCATATAACGACTTTAACGATTTTGATAAAAAAAAATAATATTACAGACTTTTTGGTAAATAATAATTAACAAAAAGTTAATAGTACCTGGTATATAACGGGTTTTTTGCTTTTCGATTTTCTCAGCCGATTTCATTAAATTTTTCTTTACAAAAACTCAATATTTTAAAAGCCTGTTGATGATGATTTTTGAAACTAGGTTTATGAATGTATATTAAAACAAAAGTCATGCATTCGTACAAAAATTGAACTCGACATTTTAATTAAACTTTTAATTACGATGATAGGGAAGATGAAAAAAGTGGGTCTTTCAATTCTGTCTGTCTGTGTGTTCGGCAACAGCCTAAACGGCTGGATCGATTTTCTCAAAACTTGATGCATGGTGGTATATATATTTGGTGATTCTGTCCACACATTTTTTTCATTTTTTTTGAGAACCAAAAATAACGGTACCTGCCATACAATATTTTTTAGCAATTTTACAAAATCTCATTTTTCTCAAAAATTGCTCCACAGTTTTTCTTTAAAAAAATTCAATACAATTCTTTTAGTAAAGATACATCCCAAAAAAACATTTTTTTACTTTCGATTTTCTTCAAAATGGTTCAAACGATTTCAATATTTTTTTTTAATACAGATGCTCCTAAAAAATATAAACAGTTTTTGGGAGCGTATCAAAATCCCGCTTTTTAAAATCCCGTTTTTCAAAAATCCCCAAAAAAAAGTTTTAAAATCCCGTCTACTATAAGAATCGGGATTATAAAAGCGGGATTATAATAAACGTGATTATAAAAAGCGGGATTAAAAAAACGGGATTTGAAAAACAGGATAATAAAAAGCGGGATATCGTACCCAACCAAATTAATAGTTTTTTTGATTTTTTAAAAAATGTTTCAACATTTTTTTTTGAAAATATAATATTTTGAAAACGATGTGATCGATTTTTTTGAAACTCGATACTAAACAGTTTTTTAATACTATATTTTAAGAAAAAAATAATTACTTTAACGCAAAAATAAGGTTACCTTCCATACAAAAGTTAAAAAACCATGAAGGGCAAATTTTTCTCTCAAAACGACTCCTACGATTTTTATTACCTAAACTTTTTTCGTTGGACAAAATAAGTGCGATCTACTACAAGAAAATATAAATATAATAAAACACTTAGCAATTTGAATTTTCTCATTATCGGCTTAACGGATTTAGATAACATTTTTTATATACAAATACATTTAATTTACCCCTACAGCGACTAAAGGGGATGAAAATAAGAATCTGACAAAATTAGGGAATTTTTTTCGTCATTTAGAGCCGATGTAGGCCCATCCGCGATGACTTTTTTTTAACGGCCACCCTTATGCACACGTCTCGATTGAAATAAATGTACAAAAGCTATACAAGGCGGAATATTTCCTTAACTTTTCCGAAAGTGATGTGTGTGCACTTAGAGCTTCCATGTCCATAGGTCGCAATTTTAAATTTTATTAAAATTTTAATATGAGGTAAATCATCGGTTTTTAAACACTTTACCTAAAAATTGATCATTAATAATGTCCTGATGGGCATTTGTAAAATGGCGATTTGAAAAAATCGACCGGCATAATGTCGACTTTAGAAAAGTAAAAAGTAATAAATACCGACTGATTAAAATGTCGACTCTTAAAAAGTCGATTTTGAAAATATCGATTCGTAAAATATAGACAGTGGCAAAGTGAATGATGTTCACATGCTTGCTTCATTATCCACTTTGCCACTGTCGATCCGCAAGCCAATCTCGGATTATTGTTAACAGGTTTACTGCCATGTGGGTCACGAAAAAGATTCACAGGAGGCCATGTGACCCACCGGTGGCTCACACTTAATGTATTTTGATAAGAATGTTTTTTACGTGGCTTGCTGGTGGTACAATTTTGTTTCTTCTCTGGCACCAAGTAAAAATTCCATTCTGTCCCCACCTTGATATTATTTTGTTTGTATATAACGGCAGTCAACGTGTAAATGTTTACTTCAACAGTTAGCCTGCTATCCGTCGGAGGGAAAGAATCGTTGCAAAATATACATATATAAATTGAGATAAAAATCAAATTAAACGAATAAGGTTCTCTTGATAATTCCCAAATGAAATATTGGTTAAAATGGCTCCCTGAAACTACGCCATAAGAAACGGCGTTAGGAAATAACGCCCAAGGAAAAAGCGCCCAAATCGATTTGGAAATAACGCCCAAAAGAACACTGAACAAATTGTTGTTGTAATTTTTTTTCTCATTTTGGGTGATATTTCCTAATTTTGCTTTCTTTCATAAAATGAAACAATGCCCAAATTGATAAATTAAAATAGCAAAATGGGAAATAAAGCCCAAAATAGGAAACAATGCCAAAAACAACTGCAATATAAGGAAATATCGCCCAAATGCAATCGGGGCGATTCTTTAAATGCAAAAGAAACTTTGCATACATTCAACCTCGCACCCACCCCAAATCCTATAACGAGCGCAAGCAGGGGGGTTGCAGGGGGGCAGCATGCCCCCCCATACATACCTCACTGTTTATTTGTGAATTTGTATCTACATTTCACAAGCCTAATAAATCCTCTCCTTTATTTGGTTTGTGAAAATTAAAATTTTTCGAATAAACAGTGGGTGAAATGTAGATACAAATTCACGAATAAACAGTGAGGTATGTATGGGGGGGCATGCTGCCCCCCTGCAACCCCCCTGCTTGGGCTCGTTATAGGATTTGGGGTGGGTGCGAGGTTGGGTGTATGCCAAGTTTTTTTTGCATTTATATCCTACAATAATTGTAGCTGTATCATTTTGAGATCTTAAACAAATTTTATTACCATCACAAAAATTTCTAAAAACTGCCAATTCATTGAAATTAAGTTTGGAAATACCACCCAAAATTGAGGAAATATCGCCAAAATTCTACAAAAACAATTTACATGCAAAATATTTGGGCGATATTTCATTTTTATTTTTTGGGTTCAAAGTTGTTTTGGGCATTATTTCCAATTTCTTCTTTGCTTTTGGGTGGTAAAAATTTTTTTGGGCGATGTTTCCAAATCGATTTGGGCACTATTTCCTTGGGCGTTATTTCCTAACGCCATAAGAAACTACGCCAAAAACTGTTTTGGAAAAAAAGCCAAAAAAATGTTGGCGTAAAAATTTAAGAAAAAGTGCCTAAAATCAAAAAGGAAAATACGCCAAACTTTGGGAAAAAGAACCAAAAAACTAAAATGCCAAAAAAACGCCAAGTTTTTATTCGCAAATGGGTGTCCTGCTAACTTCATATGAACTTGGCAGGACACAAATTTTTTCGCAAACCTAAAACGCAATACAAATTTTTGTTTGCGTAACTAATTCGCAATTAATTAGTACTCAACAACCAAATTTTTTCAGCTCGATTATCTTCATTTTTGAGAGAGTTGTCCTGCTAGGTTCATATGAAGTTAGCAGGACACCCATTTTTTCGCAAATCAAAAATGCAATTAAATTTTTTTTACGTAACTAATTCGCAATTAATTAGTTCTCAATAACCAAGTTTTTTCAGCTCGATTATCTCCTTTTTTGAGAAAGTTGTCCTGCTAAGTTCACGTGAAGTTCGCAATACGCCTATTTTTCGCAAACGAACAAAAAATTAATTTTTTTCTGCGTAACTAATTCGCAATTAATTAGTTCTCAACAACCAACTTTTTTCGGATCGTTTATCTACATTTTTGAGAAAGTTGTCCTGCTAGGTTCATATGAAGTTATCAGGACACCCATTTTTTCTTAAACCAAAAAAGCAATACATTTTTTTTTTGCGTAACTAATTCGCAATTAAGTAGCAACAAATGATAGGATAGTTTCTAACATGAATTTCCAAAAGTGTCCTGCTAACTTTATATACATCAAACTTCTGTTGGTTCCTTTTCTTAGGCCAAAACATTGTATGGAGAATTTAGGGTGTTTTTTCCATTTTATTTTTGTTGGCATAATTTCCAATGGCGTAATTTCAGGGAGCCGTTAAAATTTCAACTCAAAAGACATAACATTAAAAAAATTATTTGAAGAAAATTTAATTAAACATTCGCATCAATGGAAAGTTTCAATTAAATCGTATAGCAGAATAGGATTGATTATATTATTTTAATCATAGGTATCAACCATATTGGTCATTCAAAGAAAAAAGACAAAATGGAGTGCAGAGTTACTTTGCTAGTCAAAAAAAATTTAAACAAATTAGTAATTGACGGATTTATTTATAATTTAGAAACAAATAGGGGAAGCGTGCGAATGGTAGACAAAAAAATGTCGACTGGTCAAATATAAATGTTCATCGACTGTATGTATCTTATGGTATTTTGGATAAAAAACGACATTTTTTTACCGAAAGTTTGTCAGTCGACATTTAAATAGTCTGGATTTTAAACTGTCAACTTTTGTTTATCGATCAAACTTCAGTCGACATTTTAACAGTTGATGACATTTATATTTGTCCAGTCAACATTTTTTTAGTCGACCAATCGCACGCTTCCCGTATAAAACCCTTTTCTTTTACATATGATAATTCTAACCGCCATGCCACCACTTAGTTGAAAATAAAAGCAATTTCCTATAAAACAGTTTTGTTTATGATTCAATGTCTTTCTGACATTTGCTAAACCTACCCTATCTAGTTTTTGTTTAAATTGCATCAATTATAGATAGAAAACGTGATAGTTACAATTCAAACGTTTTCTCTCATCAGCTGAGCTGGTGGAAGACTCGAATGAAAGATTGAATTACTATTTGTTGAACTTGGTAAAATTTATCGAGTTGTACAAAGCACATCCTCCAGTTATACTCGTATACGTAAGACTACCTTTATACATATTTACATTATGTAGGTACGTACCTACATCAAAATTCCTTATTTTACCTTGAAATTATTTAAACTACAGACGATTGCACAATATCGGTGATTATGGGTGTTGGAAGAAACGAAGGAATAACAGTTCGACTTACATATCAACATACATATATGTATATAGTGTATCTACCAGCTGTAAGCTCATATCGCCCAGCTGGTATAGACCAAGGTCAGTTGTACAAAGAAAATTGATTCCAATCTATGATTAATATATTTTTAGCTCAGCATCAAATTAAGTGAGAAAAGCTGCAAAGCTACCACCTATACTGGCTTTACTGGGATCGTCACACGTTGGTTGATTTTGATGATTGATTGGTTTTCTTGACATACAATTTATCAAAAGAAAAGAAGAAAAGATTAATACGACTTATACCAACTTACCAACTCTCAAAAAAGATGTTCAGATCTGAATGATATTATAGAGGAGAGGTGACATATGTATAAGAAGTTGATGTTTTATTTGTGGGTGTTAGAAATTTGCATAATCTTCAAAAAAAATTTTAACACCATTATAATGCAAATGGTAATGGCTGGAGGCCATAGTTTTTTTTTCAGCTCAAATAACTCAGATAATTCAAACAACCTATCGTCGGCTTAGAGTGTAAACCTACTAACTCCATAAATGGAAATTTTACAGGAGAAAGAAAAAACTTCGCAAAAACTTTTATCGTTGCTAGAAAATAAAATCCAAAACATGGATTGTGTGTTAGTTGGTACTCTTCCTTTCTAAACATAGAACAACTCAAGCAGGATCTTAGTTTTCAACTTATTTGCATCTTTGTAAGTTAGCCGGTTTTCTTTTTTTGGTAATGAAAAAAAATAATGGACTTAGCCGTTTTTCCAGAACAATCAAAAATAGAGTAGGATTTTTGCTAATCGATAGCTTTATTGAGTATAAATAATGTTAAAATAAGCAGCTGCCCCGGGCACCAGGAGTTAGGGACGGCAAAATTAACTTCGTTGTGCGTTGGAAGTTGTAAGCCAATTAGGTAAACAAATTTTTTAATTGGAAATTTAACTAAATCTATATTAGAAAATAAAATTTTTACTGTAAGTAATCTTTTGTAGCTTTTATTTTGTAAATGTAAATTTCAGTTCAGAGCTCAGAGGGGTTGACACTTCTCAGAAATCAGAAATTTTTTCGCGGTAGACATGTAAAAAAAAGTTAAAAAAAAATGCTGTAACCTGAATATTTTTGCAGAAGATTTGTTGTTTCGTTTTTTTTTCAAGAAAAAATATAATTATTTTTAACAAAATTGATAAATGAATAAAAAAAAATAAACCTACCGTTGCTTTTTTTCAAAACATAAAAAAATAAAACGAAAAAACTATTAGTTCATAGGAACGGCTTAATGTTAGTCAAAATTTTGTCTGCTACTTTAAGTATGAAGGTACCCATAACTTAACTAAAAAGCTTAAGAAATAGTTTGACAAAATTTTGTTTGATTATGGTTAGACCGAAGGGGCTGCAAATTATTGTTTTGCCCCAGGCGGCAAATATCCTAGCTACGCCACTGGTTTAACCTACACACAAATAAGTTTCACCCAAGTGCAAATAGATTTAACCCAAACGCAAATAAAGGGTCCGCCAAATAACCTTTTTTTTTTTAAATGCTACTACTACATGGAGTGTAGCTTCGGCTGTGTGGCACGTAGCGCCGGTCCTGTTGAAACCAAATGTTGTCAATATCCTCCTCTTCAATTTTTGTGAACAAAAATTCGTTCAACATTGTCCGATAACGATCGCCATTGACTGTAACGGCCACTCGAATAAAAATGGCCCAATTATGCCTCTGGACCAAAATCCGCACCAAACAGTGACTCGTTTTGGGTGTATCGGCTTTTCAATGTATGCGTGCGGGTTTTTTGTGCCCCAAATGCGAAAATTTTGCTTGTTTACATACCCGCCAAGATCAAAATGAGCTTCATCTGAAAAGATGATTTTTTTGGCAAAATCGGCATCTTCTCTAAGTCGATCGCAGGCTGACTTAGCGAAGCAGCCATTTGAATTAAATTATTTTTCATTATTAACCGGAAAGATTGTACTTTCAAATAAAAAAAGAAATTTGAGAAAATATTCAGTAGTTTTTTTTATAGCATTTTCAAACAAAAAAAAAGTTATTTGGCGGACCCTTTAGAACTAACCCCATTCGATTTAAGCAAAACGCAAATATAGTTAAACTATACGCAAATAATTTAAACAATTTAAAAATAATTTTAACCAAAAAGTAAATTGAATTAATCTAACCTTGAATTATTGATCCAGTTGTACTTTTTGGGTCTAATGGATTTTGGAATTATCCATAATTGTTAAAAAGCTATTATTAGGGGATTGGCCTTTTATTTGTTCGGAAAGTTCTTGGAAAAACGCGCAGAACTAGTGGAATTTACAATACTGTTAAGCCTTCCATTTCTTCACCACACAGCTGGAACAATAAGTTGAGTCTGGGTTAAACCAATTTGCGTCTTGCTTAAAATGATTTGTTAATAGTTTAAATTATTTGCGTATAGTTTTGTTTAAATCGAATTGCGATTGGGTTAGTTCTATTTGCGTTTGGGTTTTGGGTTAAATCTATTTGCGCTTGGGTGAAACTTATTTGAGTTTTGGTTAAACCTATTTGCGATTTTGTTAGCATAGTTTACGAATGCTATATATAGGGGTTCATTTCAAAAGGTAGTGTTTTCGCTAACACAAAGGTTCATTGGTAGTGTCTACCTTGAGATTTAATAAACACAATGTAAATGTACATTTCGAAACAAAGTATGTGGGTACTAACGGAGGTACTATTTTTGTACTTTTTTTAAATTATTTTATAGAATACCTATCATGATAATAAACTGTATTATTTCTTAAAAATCAGGTTCCCCCCTCTCTGTCCTGTTATTCGAATTTTATATGGTATTTTTAATTGTTATGGAGTTAGCAGGTGAATTTGGATGTTATGGACTTAGCTGTTTTACTCATCAAGCGTTTTGGCCAGCTAAGAAGCCGAATTTAACAAAAATAATTATGTCAGACGATGCGTCTTCGTTCGATCTTTCAAACTGCATACTTATCTCAAATTTGACAAAAATTGGATTTAGCAGGTTTACACTCTAAGCCGACGCTATATCTTCTGAATTAAGGTTAGAGACGAAATCATTTCCTTTTCAATTCTGGTTTTATTTTTAAGAGTTAAATTGTCAAATTCGGCTTAGTTTCTGAGTTATACCATATTGAAAAGTGACCAGTGTGACCAATCTCTCAGAAACGCATGGGTGAAATTATTAGCATTTTCGGTTCTAAGCATGCTTATTGGCAAAACAAACATTTTCAATAAAAAAAACCATTGCACGCAATTGTTCCTTCTTTAAAAGGTCTATTCAATTGCTATTCAAAGTTTTTTATTTATTTTTATTTTTATTCCTATTCAAACTTGCATATTAATTCGTAGACAGATTATATAACAAAATCGAATAATAGTCGCTGATGTTATTATACTTAAACTGCTTGATGCTAGATACTAACCTAAATAATGTATTTACTCGTCGTGAATTGTGATTTATTAGACTAACTATTCTATATTTATACATCAAAATTAATGAACAAATATTTTGTTGATAAACATTAATTCGAGTATGTATGTTGCTTGAGTGACTTCAGTAAATAATTGCTTGTATGAGCAATTATCAATTTTAACGAACATTCTCGTATAGGTACTATTATATGGAGAGAACGCAATTGTTATTACAAACTTGTGTTTAACAATTGAATAATTGCTTTCAATTCCAAAACAAAAAATGACAATTTTTCTTGTTGAATAAAATATATTTATGCACATTGCTGAAACATGATAAGTGTGACTCATTTTTCAAGGGCACGTTCTGAGATTCATCTTTTGTTTTTTTTTCCTTCTTTTTGGGGTAGTATTAATAACAATACAAAAACATACCCACGTTAGGGCTATTGTGAGTGCAAAAAGAAGCGCACCTTACCCTTCATTTGAAGAAATGCCTTAACTTAAGTCAAATTTTTGGAAATTCCTATTCACTTTCAACTCTCTCTCTGTGGGTTTTTCAGTTTTTCACGTTCATTTTTTAAAAACAACTGTGGTGGTGTGGTTAAGTGTGGTGTTGTAAAACTGTACGTTAAGGTTTAGGTTTGCAATTTACTTTGTAAGGTGTAAACAGCAGACTTCCGTTTTACACATACTTGGACACAGTCTTCGCTGTCAAATTCCTCTCTGTGTGCGTTATGACCCTATCCTTGGAAGCTATTGCCAGATCATCCGCGTACCCAAATTTTCTCGATACGGTCGCAGGAATATCACTTATACTAATTAAATAGCATAGGGGGAAGGACAGAACCCTGGGGAATCCCATTGTTTAGCTTCCTTATTTGGATTTTCTCATCATTAATACAAATTTGAAGAAGGTGGTTTGGGAGAATATGTTGTTTAAGAGGCGTGATTTTTTTCGACAAGGAAATTCTTGCAAGAGCTTAAATATATGTCCATCTTTCTAGACGGTGCCATACGCTGCAGTTAAGTTGAAAAAAGTAATGGATACTTTGAGCTTCCTTTCAAAACATCCCTCGTCAAGGCTACCACTTGGTACGTGCAATTTCTACCCCAACGAAAACCAACCTGTTCGATAGGTATGATTTCATTTACCGATTGTACACGAGGCAGACCGATAGCTGGAAAAAGAACTCTGTAGGTCATGCAAAAATTTTGAACAAATTTACGGAGGGGTTTGTATGCACAGACTACACAACACCCTGTACAAATTTTGAAAAACCGTTTTCTGTCTCCATCCCCACAAGAGAAAAATGGGAAGCTGGTTTACAACAATCAGATACACCGATGGTAAAAATTTACACCGACGGATCAAAGATGGATACGGAAGTAGGTGCGAGCGAACTCTTATAGACTCCCTGATTATAGCAGTGTCTTCCAAGCGGAGGTTCTGGCAGTGATTAAGGCTGCCAAACAGATCTCAATGTTGGCGATACCACGGGCTGATATCACCTTTTACATTGACAGCCAGGCAGCGATTAAAGCTATCTCTGCAACAGAAATAAAATCCAAGCTGGTTTCATGCTAAAGGTTCTTGCCACACAGCATAACATCAGATTCTGCTGGGTTCCTGGGCACTGTGGAATTCTAGGAAATGAAAAAGCAGATGAACTGGCAAGGACTGGTTCATCGTTAGATCAAAGCCTAACGGACTCCGGCGTTAAAATTCCATCCTGTGCCATTAAACAGACAATTGGTAAGAAGATAGTGGAACTTACCAATGACAGATGGAACTCACTCGCAACTTGTACCACTACAAAGAATGTTTAGCCTAGCTACAATAAGAAAAAAACGTACCATATCATAAACCTGAAAAAGAGATCCTTGAATCTTTTAATAGGAATGAACACGGGACATAATCTCTTAGAGTACCACAAGAAGAAGATGAGACTAAGTACTGAAGACCTATGCATAGAGGTTGCAGTGACGTAGAAGTAGAGGAGGACACCCTTCACTTCCTAGGTCAATGTCCGGCACTCTGCAAGATAAGGACAAAATATTTGGGTAGCTATTTCTTCAATGATCTAGCAGAAATCTCGAAGTCAACAGGCAATAACATCTCAAGTTTAATGAACTTCATCAACGCCTCTAAATGGTTCGATGCTCCATAAGATTTCATTTGTTATATTTTTAAAGGGATGGTCCAATCCATCAGGGTACCATAATGGATCAACATTGATCTAAGTGTGACGGGAACAAGATTCACCGTCAGCCCATCAACCTAACCTAACCTAACCTACACGAGGCATTCGAAGAGTTTGCAGCAAGGGCTTAGAAGCTTTGCGGTAGGTCGTTAGAATTGTCTGGTTAAAGAAAAGCAATGACTTTCGTGCGCTTGGGCGCAGTCGGAACTGTACCTGTTCCTAATATATTGTTGTAGAATTTTGCTAACCAATGTCTTGTTTTTTCCCGCCTTGCCCAAGAAACTCCTGATGCATACCATCAAAACCCGCTGCTCATCCTGTTTTAACTGCGGTCAGAGCTATTCTGATCTCTCTATTGCGAAATTGTTTGAATATTGTGATTATCTGTTGAGTATTGTTCTTGAGATTCCACAGTGCACTTTTGGTGATGACTGTATGTGCCTTGTACGCAGGGGCATGGGAAACATCTACAATGCGGTAAGACACTTTATTTGAGTTGATGAAGGGAACTTGTGGTGTCTTAGATGCTTCTTCCTCCAAGTTTGCTCAAGATGCTCAGTGCTTTTCTGCTAAATTGCGTGAAGTTGAGGTGGTTCAAAGTTGATGTCCACTTCTTTTGGCGAATCTCATCACGCATTTTTAGCAATTCGTTGGCAACTTCCGGGTCTCCAGATGCCTCAAAAGTCCTCCTAGAGTGTTTCAATTTCTTCAGTCCATACAGAAAAACCACGAAGAATATGTTTTGCGTTTGCCTCTACAACTCCCACAAATCTATCATAGTTTTGAGAAACTGGTGGAAGTTATTCCAAGTTGGCGTTTGAAAAGTTCCATAGTGGATTTTGAACTGAATCAGTAAGTGGCATCATTATACCGATGTCGATTATGACCACGAAATCCTACAGCACTGTTCTGGAAGCTGGTAGAGGGTAATATTCACACACAGGTAATAAAGCATGGGGTTAGGTTGTAGCCTTTACGCCATCTGTGGGAGTGAAAGTTGACTTATCTTAAGCGTCGAAGATGTGTTAGACGAAATTGGTTTTCACCCCTCCCTAGATAAGCTCCTTGGATCACATATTAAGGAATCCGAGACCATTTGAGTGTATAGTTTGCCCTGCCAGACCTTTTAAAAAAATCCAAAATTCTAAGTGAAAAGCGGTTTTTTTAAACACTCAAGTGATCTTTGACTCCGTGAGATCCCATATTTCGCAATAAAATGCGAGTTAAAAGAGAAAAAGTTCCTCTGTTTTTCTTATAAATCATCAAAAAAAGTTCTTAAAGTCAAAAACAATATAGTTTGGTTTGAGGCATGAGAGCAGCTACTCCGTTTGAATTAGGTAGTTTTAGACGAAAACTTAAGATTCTTGAAGCCGAATGGAGGTATTTCAAAGATTCAAAAAGAATTTTAAAGTAAAATGTTCATACCTCAGAATGACCATATTCATTTAAAAAAAAAAATTACCTCGAAAACATATTACCCCAAAATTTGTATAAAAAATGCATTTTTTCAATCTTTAGATTCGAATATCTCAAAAACGTGACGTGATAGAGCAATTTCAAGGCCAGACTTAAACTCAGCGTATATAAAAGACCATCAGAAAAGTATATCTGGGCTTATGACAAAAATTCAAATTTTGTCACACAAATTTTTTTCTTGGTTATTTCGAGTGGATTTTCTAAAACAGTAAAAATACGTCAATTTTCGACTAGCGCTTGAGTCCAAATGGGATGTCCCAGAAAAAAAAACTCAAGATAAAGATTTATTGGAAATTGTGTATACTTTCAATGGTATTTTAATGCTATTTTCGAATAATTGGTAGTTTTCGAGCCATTAGTGAAAAACTCGCAAACAATGCATTTTTGCATAATTTTTTGCATTTTTTTCCATGTTGCGTCACGAAATTTTGTTGGCAAACCTCAGATTCGGATTCAGCACGAACAAATCAAAACTACCCCACAATTTGCATGGTATAAATACAATATGACTGGACTATATTTATATTGAGTTCAAGAAAGCTTATGCTAAGCTTGAAAATTTCAAGTACCTAAGGATTTCTAAAATTCGAAATAAATTTTGAAGGAAAAGCTGTAGGTACTTTCGGAGGCCAGGAAAAATGGTTTTTGTTTCGAGCTTTTGGATTTAAATATTTCTAAAAGCTGAACCATTTGAGCAATTTTGAGTTCATATTTAAGTTCAGGACTTCAGAAGTCTTCAGTTTATTTTTTTTTATAATTTAGTTCGGCAACAGGGAAATGGATACAAATTTGCTGAGTTGATGTAACACTTCATAGTCCCTTGGTTTGGTTTGGTTCGATATTCTGGTGAATAAAAACATAAAAGTGGGAGTAATGAAAACACATTGCATACAATTACAGTCTCCATTCTGATTAGTAGGATTTTCAAAAGTTTCGATTAGGTCTGGCCACGATACCAAGGTTAGGTTAGGTTAGGTTAAGTTGGCTGCCAGGAAAACTGCTGACACACCTAGGCCAGAAAATGCCCACTGTGATACCACATAAAGACTGCGAGGTGATCCTCGTTAATTAAACCAATTGGAGCTTTTAATGAAGCGATGGAGACTGTGAATGTCGATTTTATTTAAATCACTTGGATCGTCAAAGAAAAAACTTCCTAAGTGTATTTTACGTCTTTGAGAAAGAGCAGGAAATGAGCAAAGAAGTTGAGGGATAGTTTCTTCCTCCTCTTCGTCCATGCAGCTTCTGCAGAAATCATGTGAGAAAACGCCGAGTCTATTGGCGTGTTTGCCTATGAGGCAGTGTCCAGTAATGACACCAATTGTGGAGCTAATGTGCAATCTACTTAGAGATAACAAACATTTCGAACGCTTCGGATCCAGTGTTGGCCAGAACTGTTTCGTCGCCAGACAAGTAGTGATACTTGTCCATCTGCTGTTTGTTATTATCATGGAGTCATGCTTAAGCATAAGTTTACAAGTAGCAATTGGTATTCCAATATTCACCTTGTTAGGTAATATTGGTGTAATAGTTCCCAGCCTGGCGAGTTCATCGGCTTTGCAGTTTCCTGGAATATCTCTGTGTTCCGGCACCCAGAAAAGTTGAATGTTGAACTGTTCCGCCATCTCCATTAGAGACGATCGACAATTTCGGGCAGTTACGGAGTTTGTAGAGACAGCGCCTAGTGATTTAAGGGCAGCTTGGCTATCTGAGAAGATACGGATATTTAATGTAGATATTACGTTTTCTTTGAGCCAAGATAAAACTTCTTTTATCGCCAGAATTTCAGCTATAATTTTTCAAAAAAATATTTCACCATTCGAGCTAAGTGAACAAATATCAATGACATTTTTTGCGTGGAAATAAATTCATCGTTATAAGGCCCAGTTTACATTTCCTGTGCGAAAATCTATGCAAATATTTTCGCATGTCAAAAATTATTGAGGTGAAACTAAAAATTACTTTTTGCATGATTGGTTTACTGTTTCATGCAAAAACGAGCCATTGCTCACTACAATTGCCATTGCGAACTACAAAACAATTGAGGAATTGTTTCACGTGAGATAAAGTGTGGTGATTAAAAAATATTTGCACTTAAAAAAAAAAAAATTAATTTCACTGCATTACTTGCATGCAAAATATTTGTGCATATTTTTAACTTCACTCCTATAAGTTTATCTTCATCTGTAGAATCTCTTAGGTAAGTTTATAGACGTTTCACTGTCGAAAAAGTTCTTTTCGGGGCACGTTACAGTTAAGAAACTTGTCTATGTGAATCATGTTGTGTATGGCATTTTGTCTACCATATCATGCATTCAGCATTTAAACATTAAATTGTAACGATCCAAAATTTTTTTTGAATTAAAGTTTTCTTCTTTAAATTTTTGTTAATTTTTTCCAAGAATTGAGAGCATCAGAATACACTGACTTAAGAAATCATCAAAGTATGTAGGTAGTAGATTAATTAATAACTATCGCAGATATTTGATTACAAATTTCACGTTAAGGTGGAAAATTATGATTTACAAATGCCTTTCTCAAAAATTTCGGGGGGGGGGGGGATCAAACCCCTGTGATCCCTCCCCTGGCTACGGCCTTGATGTCACACATCACGTTGACCCAATAGCATATAGAAATTATTTTATTTTAGTTTACTTAATTAAAATTCCTGTATGCCTACACATTAAGAATATTCTTCTTGCAAATTAGGGGTAGCAGCTGGTAAATCACCACATAGTATTTTAAATTTAGGTGATCCGATAAGAGTTCAATTAATTTTTGGTAGAATTTGTAAATATTCAAAGTGTAGTGAAATAACTGAAGGAGTGAATGATAGATGGCAACGCAAGGCCGTACACAAATTACAAAATGTATAGGAGAACCTAATAAGACAATGAGCACTTTGGCTTGTTATTTGTAAGGCGCCTAAGGCGCCAGTTCGTAAAATAGCTTTAATTTAATATAAACACCGTTACAGGGTCAGTAAGTGAAAAAAGTAATGAGTGTAAACCTTAATATATTATGTATACGAGTAATATTATTGTCAAAAACACTTTCACAAATTATGTACTTTAAATTAAAAGCAAAACACAAAGACCCAGAATGGAATGGGGGAGGGATTTTTGTTTTTATTTTTGTTCCTATGCGTGCATATAATTAAGTCAATTATGGCTGTAAGAGATACTTTTTCAATTATATATTAACCAGTTTTTGTATGCTTTTTGACATTAGTTAATGTGTATTATAGTTGGGTTTTTAGATAATAAAATTAAATTCAACTCCAACTTCTTAATCAATCATTTGATCTTTGCATATTAAAAATGAATTACCCATTTGTTTGCATTGTTGTGTGCGTACTTTCATTAAAGTTCCAAGGAAAATGTACAAAGCAAATTAACACAATAGAGATTGTGCGAAAATCATACCTATTTTAGGCATGTTTCATACCCGTTCCGCACTAACTATCACTTTGTCATCGATAGTTTTTGTGAAAACATTAAAATATTTGTTAACCTTTCGAAACAAATTTTGTTAATTGTTTAATGACCATTACTCTAGAATGGTTTAAAACAGGTTGATAAATCTAAAAGGAATCATTAGAAAGTTACGGGCGGTTGACATTTGAATTAAGTGATGTTTTTTTTAATCTAAGATACAATGTATATCTATGTACATTTAAAGAACATTCTTTAAGTTCTTCTTCTTCTAAAATATTTCTTGGACCTTCTAGGTTTTGATATAATTACATCCGTTCAAAGTATGGAATTCACCACTTTTTTTTTTTTTTTTTTTTTTTTTTTTTTTTTTTTTGTCCGTGGGTAGGTGCAAAACCTGCATCAGGCTCTATGAGGACCGGAAAACGCGTGCTCATAGAAGTGTGAGATTCTTACTACACTAAAACCACCTCCACTTCCCGATTGCAACTAAGTTGAAACTTATCTAGCAATTTATTTTTAACGAAGTTAAGTAACGTGTTGCAGGTAACTTTCCGGTGAAAGTTTCTGCTTATTCCGCGATTTTAAAGCGGTTTTGTGTTCACCGCACCAAGTCGGATGGTTTTGTTCTTTGCAGACGGCGTACTAAATTCGACTCGTCAAGAATGTCAATAATCGTTGGATTAGCGTGATCTAATAGCCGATTTCTATGTTTTCGCGCGAAACTCTCAATTTCGTCTCGAACCGTAGGAATCCCGAGATCCCTGTGAAGATCTTCGTTTCTTATATACCATGGCGCATTTACAAATGACCTAAGCAATTTATTTTCAAACGTTTGTAAGATATTTAAATTTGTATCGCAGGTACAACCCCAGAGTTGTATACCATAAGTCCAGACAGGTTTAAGTACCTGCCTGTATAAAATCAACTTATTATCAATACTAAGCTTGGAATATTTACCGAGTAGCCAGTTCATATCTCTTAATTTACTTTTTAATTCTTCGCATTTCTTTTTTACGTGCGGCTTCCATTTTAATTTCGCGTCTAGAGTCATTCCCAGATATTTTGCCTCATTCGCAAATGGTACACGACCGGTATTAAGAAAGACGGGCAATCTATTTATTTTTTTATACGTAAAGTCCACGTGGACTGACTTTTGTTCATTGAGCGCTATTCGCCATGTTTTTGTCCACTCATTAACATTATTAAGAGCATTTTGTAATTTAATCGTAGCTTCGTTAATCGTTTTGCCTACTGCTAGTATTGCAGTATCATCAGCAAACGTTGCTACGATAGTGTCTTCTGTTTGAGGTATATCACGTGTAAATAGAAGGTACAGAACTGGACCTAAAACACTACCTTGTGGTACCCCAGCCACTATTTCTTTGAAATTAGAATATTCATTTCCGTGTCTTACACGAAAAAGTCTGTTTTCTAGATATTCGTTAAGAATTTTATAAAGTCCTTCAGGCAGAACTTGTCGTAATTTGAATTTGAGGCCTTCGTGCCACACCTTGTCAAACGCTTGCGACACATCCAAAAAGACCGTCGAACAGATTTTCTTTTCTTCAAGAGCTCTCTCAATTACGTCGGTTATCCTATGCACTTAATCAATGGTCGAATGCTTTCTTCTAAATCCGAACTGATGTTCAGGTATTAATTGTTTTTCTTCTATTATCGGCTGCAGGCGAATTCACCACTGATGATTTTTGTAGAATCGAAGCCACTTGGCACATTATACAATAAGTTATCATTATAGTCAGTGATCTAAGTGCAAAATCTTACCAACAAAACAATAATGGTAAACAAACTAATACACCAAAGATGGTAGATGAACGAGTTAATTAACGAATTGTTATTTTTGTCAAAAAATATAAATAAACAAAAATAGATGCTAGTGACAAATATGTACATTAGGGTGGTCGTTATAATGGGTTTTTTTGAGTTTTTATATTTGGATGGGCCTAAATCAGCTCTAAATGAAGAAAAAAAAATTCCCAAATTTGTTCAGATTTTTATTTTCATCCCCTATAGTCGCTGTAGGGGTAAATTAAATTTCCTCTTTTTTTGGAAATTCATGTAAAATCTGCCGAAAAATTCATAGCATGTAGGTGAGAAGCAGACAAGAAAAAAATTCTATGAGAGGGGGGTAATATCTCCTACTGCTTGGACGGGAGGGGCAATTTAATAAAATAATTGCATAAAATAGAAAAAAATTAATTAAAAAAAAACAAGCCAGAAGTCCATTTTAATAGTTGATTATAAAATAAAATTCTTTGAATAAACAATTTCAGCAAAATTTGTTTTCAAACCTATAATTTAAAAACAAACAAAATTATTTTTCTTCAAAATTTTGAGTTTGAAACAATTTTTTGCCAAAACTGTTCATCAAAATAACTTAATTTGAAAACAAACCGTAAGAATGGACTTCTGGCTTTTCAAAAAGCTACAAAACATTACTGTAAGTATTGCCGTTATTTTTTAATTAGTATGTGTCTATTTTGTGCAAATATTTTATTAAATTGCCCCTCCCGTCCAAGCGGGGGGAGATATTACCCCCCTCCTATAGGATTTTTTTCTTGTCTAGTTCCCACCTACATACTCTGAATTTTTTTGGCAGACTTACGCGAATTTTCTAGAATGCAAAAAAAAGGGGACATTTAATTCACCCCTACAGCGACTATAAGGGATGAAAATAAAAATCTGAAAAAATTAGGGAATTTTTTTTCTTCATTTATAGCCGATTTGGGCCCATCCGGGATGACCTTTTGTTTAACGACCACCCTAATGTACATACATATGAATGTACACAAGCTATTAAAAATCTTAAATCAGAGCGTGTAGGTATGTGCAATATACAAATGAAATTAAATAAGTATTGTCAGATTTGTTTTATTTACATAATAGTATACATAACATATGTTGGTAAAGGTGATGGGCTTACTTAATTTGAAACATGAAGTCGTTGCGCGACGTGTGCCATTTCTGAGGAATGTTATGCTCTACTTTAATTTTTGACCTATTATTTTAGTGTTATCCTAAGTGACAACGTATATCTAGATCTACCATCAAATCTGGAATTCGGGCATGTCATGCAAAAGGCTCGACTGTATTATGATTGCTTATCTTAACCTGAATAATTTAAGAATACATATATCTGATAGATAATAATAATAATATGTAGGTAGTGGTAGGTACTAAAGGAGAAATATACAATTGTTCCGGACACTTGTATTTAATCACAATAATTTTATATAGAAATTTCCTTAAATACATATTTTTGGACATAACATTTTCGGAAGCAAATGGACGTAAAAACTGTATCTAGTTGATTATTAGAGCTTCATTTCACATAATTGAAAGTGGCCAGTCAGAAAAATACAGAACAGCAATAATTTTAACGAGATTTTTTGAAAACAGGTATTTAGAGGACTAAGATTTTTTAATTTTTTTTTTTACTTTCAAGTCATTTTTTTTTTAGAAAATCGTACCCCTTGCATAATGGGAGAGATATAGTCACCTCTATACACATATTTTTTTTCTTTTTCTTATCCAGACGTTATGCTCAAGCGTTTATGTATTTAAATCAATTTTTTTTTTTTAAATCCAAAAGCCACCTTGAAAAAAGGAGCAAGTTCGTGCGACCGAGTTGTAATTTTTATTAACAGGCATTTAAAAGCAGTGGCGGATCCAGAGGGGGGGCTTTAGGGGCTGAAGCCCCCCCCACGGCTGATTCAGGAGAGAGTTAGACAAACAAAACTAAGATTGTGGCTTCAAAATTTACATGTGAGCTGTGTTTTTCCAAGCCCTAGGGAAATTGAACGAATTGTTGGGCTGAACCATATTATATGCAACTGTGTTTTTTCGAGGCCCCAAGAGAATGGGATGAAAAAAGGCGATTATAAAAAAAAATCAAATGGCTCTATTTATTTCAAGCCCTAAAGGTATAAGACGAAAAATTTAGCCTTGGGGCTAAACCTTTACGAAGCGTTTTCCTAAGCCTGCAAAGGAATCTGATGAAAACTATAACACTGATAGGGCTAACAAAGGCATTAAAGAAATCCGACGAAAATAAGAGGCAAGAGCTAAAAAATTAGCATAAAAGTTGTTGTTGGGATAAATGGAGGTTGGGGCTAAACAAATTGTATGTGAGCTTTGTTTTTTCCAAGCCCCTAGGGAATCGCACTAAAGAAACAACAAGTTTAGGGCTAGTAAGTATGCATACCTAAATGCTGTGTTTTTGTCCAAGTCCTTATATTAAAACTAGTGAGGTTGACCTTCATGCTATTATTGTTACCTAGATTATCTTGGGTATCGGTATTTCTTAAAGATCAAATGAAGTTTGACAAAATAAATCAATGTTTCCTTTTTCTTCAACTCCTCTTGGTATTTTTCGGACTTAGCTGAGCCCAGATAACTTTTGGGGCTTTAGTTTAAAAACTCAGCTTCCGGTGTAAAAATCACCCTGATAACAGAATCCGACGAATGAGTCAGGCTCAATTTTGATATTTGGCTCATAGTAAAGATGTCAAAATTCAGTCTGATTCGCTCCACAGCTCATTCGACGGACGCTATAGGTAATGATATGGATAGTTTGCATGATAACATCAAAATATTATGCAACAATGTAAAGTCGTCGTAAACGTTGTAAAGTTTAAAACTTCGTAATTCTGTCACAATTTGTATGGAAAATTTGACAGATTTACGAAGTTTAAAACTTTACCACACTTACGACGATTTTACACTGTTGCATGAATACCTTTATTGTTTTATAAATTGAAACTTATGTTTTTATATCAGATTGTGTTCGTGTGCCGAAGGATATTTTAACGATTTCAAAGACTGCTTTAAGATGAAGCGATTTTTGATCTTAGTTTCTTTTGTGATTTCCTTTGTGCTCTAACGAAAGATTAGAGAGCTCTTCCCGCGAGCAATATTCATTAAATGAAATGAAAAAGAATTTCAATTCACTTCGAACTCGTTTTCGAAATGTAAAAATCAGCTGTAACGGTTAATGTTTTTTTCTTTCCTACAAGAAATATTCAAATTAAAGAAAGGTACCTAACTTATTTAAAGTTCCTATAAACATATCCTAACAACTTTCTTATAGGATGTGTCTTTGTTTAGAAGCTGGTTAAAGCGTCTTTTTAAAATAGCAGCTGAAGCTCACTAATTCTAGATGCTCCATTTCCAATCATAAAATTTTGCAGAATTTTCCTATAAAGTACATTATATTTTTGCATTATACAAAATCTTTTTAATTCAGCTACCGACTAGCTTACTTTCTGAGAAAAGAAAATTTGGATCGGTAGGGCATTCGTATATTATGATTAAGAATTTTTTAAAAAAGATGTGTCTAAGGGAACTCCAAGCCCCCACCACAGCCAAATCCTGGATCCGCTACTGTTTAAAAGGAAAAGTAGCATTAAATGAACACTTGGATGGGCCTAAATTTTATTTTCATTCCATATAGTCACTGTAGGAGTAAATTAAATTTACCCTTGTTTTTGCATACTAGGAAATTTGGGTCAAATCTGCCAAAAAATTCAGAGTTTGTAGGTGAGAAGTAGACAAGAAAAATAAAATGCACGACTGCATCGCACGTACTTGCTCATATGTTAAAGTTGTGTGGGACTTAAGAACTTTAAAAAATATTCAAGTAATTATAGAAAAAGTATAAAAATTATTATTAAATCGCTCTTTTAACTGTATAAACAGCTTGATAAATAACCTCATCATCATCATCATCATCATCATCAAGTCCTGTAACTCCGGTTGGGGCATAGGGCGCCTACAAATCGTTTCCATCCTTCACGGTCTGCAGATAGATATTTTAACTGTGGCCACGTCTTTCTCTGGGAGTCTGCTTCTGCTAGAAATGTTGATTTCCATGTTGTTCTTGGTCTTCCAACCCGCCGTGCACCCTGAGGATTCCATTCAAATGACTGCTTTGCAATTTCATAGTTTGGTTTCCTCAGTGTGTGACCAATGAGTGTCCCCAGACTTTCATAACCATTTTCCCCTGTATTTATCAGCAAACCCAATTTTGTTCCCCTAATCTCCCAAAAAAATCCCCTTTTTTTCCCCTAAATAAAATGTTCATGAATATGCGTAGAAACAAAAATAAAAATTATATATTTCTTAACAGTTTTAATTTTAGTAATAACCTTAAAGTAACATAGAAACATTAGTAATATTTGTACAATGTATTATGTAGATACCTACTAGAAATAATTTCCTTTATTATAAAAAATAGTTAAAAACCAACTTAATGTCTTCATTTACAAAATGCTCGAACAGCTGAAGTTGATGCTGCAATTTCTTTTTCCTCCTGACATAGCATCTTCTGATGTCCAATGCTTCAAAATTCAAATACATATCTACATATTTCTGGATTTTACTTTCGAAACGAAGGAAAACCTTCAGAAACTCAAAACTTGTAAATGGGACATTACATGGGTTATTAACTTGCGAGATTAAAATTTAGAAGAGAATGTTTAGATTGAACTTTTTCTTTTTGAATGAAGTTTGAAAATATTTTATAATGAGAATACGTTTGAATATTTAATTTTTATAAAAATGTATTTAAAATGCTTCATTTAATAAGTTTATCCTTTATGAATTTTTTCCCCTTTTTTAAGCTTGTCCTTCGATTTCCCCTTTTTCATTATAAAATCAGCAAAAGTGGTGCTTTTCCCCTCAATCTGGGAACTCTGGACCAATCCATTGCCATTTACGCTTTCTTATGTCAACGTCCAGCCGCTCTTGACTTGTCCTGCGCCACAATTCCTCGTTTGATATAATTTGTGGACAGCGAATTTTTAGGATATGGCGTAAACAACGGTTCACAAAAGCCTGCAATTTCTTTGAGATGGTAGTCGTGACTTTCCAGGTTTCGCAAGCATATAACAGCACGGATTTGACATTGGATTCGAAGAATCTCAACTTTGATAAATAACCTAGAGCTAAAAAAAACTATGCCATTTGATAACTTGAAAAAATATGAATATATGCAAAAAAAAAAATTTTAAATCGTTGCAGCCGTTTTCTTAAAACAAATTTTTTTATTTATACAATTTTTGTAACATTTTTCAAAAATAATTTTGGTATGTCAATTTTGAGTATATATGAATATACATTAAAAACTGAAATTTCAAAATAATTCTTAAACATATTTTTCTAATATTGAATTTTCAAAAAAAAAATTTGAATCTTTTTTTAAAAATCCAAAATTTTGGTATGCAGTATTATTTATATTCTAAGAAAGCTTTTGTGCAAAATTTTTTATTGAAATCCGATAAGCGGTTAATGAGAAAACCGAAAATAAAAAAAACCGCTTAATGACAGGTACCGTTAATAAATGTTTATGGTAATTTTTTTTCTTACCAGAAAGTAAACCATATCTACAATAATACACTGATTTGTTTTTATCAAAATCGTTGGAGCCGTTTTTGAGATAAATTAGCTTTTCCTTAACGAGTGTATGGCAAGTACCGTTATTTTTACAGCTAAAAAAATTCAATTTCGCTTCTAGAGAGAGTTACAAAAAAACCTTAAGTTCAAAATTTGAAAAAAAACAGACAGACAGACAGTATTCAGTATAAAATCCTACGGGAGGGGGGTAATATCTTCCCCCGCTTGGACGGAAGGGGACATTTAGTAAAATAATTGCATAAAATAGAAAAAAAAATTTATATTTTATTTTCAAATAAAGTTCTTTGAATAAAAAATTTCAGCAAAAACTGTTTTCAAACCTAAAATTAAAAAAAAAACATGATTTTATCTTCAAAATGTTGAGTTTGAAACAATTTTTTGCCAAAACTGTTCATCAAAAAAAAATAATTTTTTTTTAAGAAACCGTAAAAATGGGCTTCTGGAGTTTCAAAAACTACAAAACATTACTGCAAGTATTGCCGTTGTTTCTTAATTATTTTTTTTTTTCTATTTTATGCTCCCGTCCAAGCGGTGGGAGATATTACCTCCCTCCCATAAGATTTTTTTCTTGTCCACTTCCCACCTAAATACTCTGATTTTTTTGGTAGATTTTACGCGAATTTCGTAGTATGCACAAAAAGGGGAAATACTAATTAACCCCTACAGCGACTATATGGAATGAAAATAAAAATCTGAGAAATGTGTACATATATGTGTACATGTACATATATGCTTGAATGTCGAGTAGGTACTTTTCGAATCCACAAACAAGTGTACCAAAATTTTTAAACAAATATTTTCTTGGATTTCTAAAAAACGTTTCAAATTTTTTTTTTGAAAATCAAATATTTTGAAAATGAAATGATCGATTTTTTTTTTAAACTCGATACTTAAGAGGTTTTAGTACTCCCTAAAATATTTTAAGAACAAAATTTACTTTTATGAAAAAATAACGGTACCTTCCATACAAAATTTAAAAAACCGTTAAGGAAAATATTTTTTTTTTCCATAACAACTCCTACGATTTTTATTAAACTTTCTCCGTATGCTAAAACTAGTACGATCTATTACCAAAAATTATAACATTTTACACTTAACAACTATTAATATCTACTATCTCTCATAAAATGTTTTTTTTTTATTTTGAATTTTCTCATATTCAGCTGATTGGATTTTTATAAATTTTTTTTATATACTAATTTCAAATGATTTCAGTAAATATTGATACCAAATTTTTCAAAAAGAAATTTAAAAAATAGTTTCAAATTATTTTTTTGAAAATTCGATATCTCAGAAACGGGTTGACAAGTTTTTTTTAATTTTATTTTTCTATGCACAAAAATAAATACTTAAGATTTGCGTACCAAAATTTTTCCTTGAAAATGACCGCTCCAACGATTTAAATTTTGTTGCCATTTTTTTTCATCAAACTATCAAAAGAGTTTTTTTAGCTAATTTAAATACCGTACTTAGTGTTTTTAAACATCAAAGGGCACGGTAGTGCCCAGCCAAGTTCGCGGCACTACACCCTTTTTACAGGAACAAACTCAGGCGATTTTCAACCCCCCTCTAACTTCAGTACCAAAATACCAATAAAGTCAGAAACTTCAAATTCGGAGTATTTGCTGAGTAGATCAAACACAGGTGGCTCACCAAATTTCAACTCTTTAGCGTTAGTAGTTCCCAAGATATAGGACTTCAAAAATCGCAAAAACCGTTACTGACTGACTCACTGACTCACTGACTCACTGACTCACTGGATGACTGACTCACTGACAGATCATCAAAATTATGGAGCACTTCCCGACATCGTAGAAACTTGAAATTTCGCACAACGGTAGGCCTTGTGGTACATACAAAGGAAAAAATCGAAAATCTGCAATTTTCTATTCAGGGGGCGTGGCATCCACCCACTTTCTTAAATATTCTATAAATTATATGGAGCCCTTTCGATTGTTGTAGAACAATGAAAATTGGTAAGTTGGTAGGGTTTGAGGTACTTAGAAAGAAAAAAATTGAAAAATTGAAATTTTCCATACAGGGGCGTGGCATCCACCCACATTCTTATAAAATTCTTATAAATTATATGGAGCACTTCCGATTGTTGTAGAACGATGAAAATTGGTAGGTTGGTAGGGCTTAAGGTACTTAGAAAGAAAAAAATTGAAAAATTGGAATTCTGCATTCAGGGGGCGTGGCATCCACCCACATTCTTAAAAATTCTTATAAATTATATGGAGCACTTCCGATTGTTGTAGAACGATGAAAATTGGTAGGTCGGTATGCCTTGAAGTACTTAGAAGAAAAAAAATCGAAAAATTGGAAGTTTTAGTTCAGGGGGCGTGGCATCCACCCACATTCTCAAAAATTCTTATAAATTATATGAAGCACTTCCTATTGTTGTAGAACGATGAAAATTGGTAGGTCGGTATGCCTTGAAGTACTTAGAAGAAAAAAATCCAAAATTGGGAGTTTCAGTTCAGGGGGCGTGGCATCGACCCACATTCTTAAAAATTCTTATAATTATATGGAGCACTTCCGATTGTTGTAGAACGATGAAAATTGGTAGGTCGGTAGGACTTGAAGTACTTAGAAAGAAAAAAAATCGAAAATATGGAATTGTCCATTCAGGGGGGGGGGGGGGGTTGCCATCCAACCACTTTATTAGAATTGCTATTATTTGTATGGAGCACTTTCGGTTGTCGTATAATTATGAAAGTTTGTAGAGCGGTAGGGCTTGACTTTCACCTGGCAAAATAAATCTTTGCAAAAAGGAGTGAAATCACTACAAAAACATAAATGTTAAAAAAGGAGCCAAGTTCTTATGTGTACAAGAAACCTGTGCGTAAAAAGTCAGCCAAAAAAAGTAATGAGATCTGAAATATATGCCAAGTTTTAAGTTCATGAAGTTTAATATCAAATATCTTAAGTAGAGTAATATCGAAACAATTCCAAATCATGACAGAAATTTGGTAATTAATGATTACTGATTAAAATTTGGTGGGTTCACTGGTCAAGTTTTCATACATTTTAAATTAAGTAAGTATTTAAGAGAAAACTTGCCAAGTAAATCCACCAAATTTTAATCAGTAATCATTAATTACCAAATTTCTGTCATGATTTGGAATTGTTTCGATATTACTCTACTTAAGATATTTGATATTAACCTTCATGATCTTGAAACTTGGCATATATTTTAGATCTCATTACTTTTTTTGGCTGACTTTTTACGCACAGGTTTCTTGACACATATTTGATATTAACCTTCATGATCTTGAAACTTGGCATATATTTTAGATCTCATTACTTTTTTTGGCTGACTTTTTACGCACAGGTTTCTTGACACATAAGAACTTGGCTCCTTTTTTAACATTTATGTTTTTATTGTGATTATTCTTTCATAATTTCCATGTCTTTATATACAATTTTCTTAATCCTTCAGCCTCTTGAACATAAGGGAAAGTACGTGCGACCCAGTCGCGCATTTTATTATTTAAATATTTGGTTCCTGCATTAAAATCGTAGTTTTTATCAACAAACGCACTAATTTTTAAATTTGGTTTTTCTAAATTAAACCTCATGTAAAAACTCCCATCATAATTTCATTATATTGACCTCGATAATGACTCCGGTGCTTGAAGTCCATAACGTCATGATGGTTAAATAAAACGTTTTCCTTGTTCTTCTAAGTATGCTCCCATGTTGTTCTTGAATTTTTTTTTCCAAATAATCGTGCAGCTTATGCAATTTCAGAGACATCCGGCATGTTTTTAAAGTTTCTTAATATATTTCCAAAAATGATGAAAAATGTGAATTTTGATAAAATCATCACATATTAGCATATACATCGTCAGCCTTACATTTGCACATCATGTCTTTTTAATTGAAAACAATCTTCTTTGAAACAAAAAGATGATTATTTTTATTGTTTCTATGAAAACTATAAAACTGTAGTTTAGTAACTAACTCTACAAAAGCAAACTTTATGGGGGGTGTGGGTATTTTTTTTTCATAATTTTGGAGTATGACAAATACAAAAATCAAAAAATAAACCCAGGAACAAAAACATTTTTTTTTTATTTCTTTGAATTGTGTGTTTAATTGTAACAGATTGAGTAAATATTGTTAAAATCAATTCCATTATCCAATTATTGCATTTGTTTTATTTTTAAATCTGGTGGAACCTCGAACAAATGAATTGCAATTTATAAGAAAATAAATAAAAAAAATTAATGAACTTGCTTATAATTCATAAAGAATTTTTGCCGTTCTGTCCCTTCACCTTTGATTAAGCAAATATTGCATATAAATATGAATTTATATATGTATACAGGGTGCTTTGCATATGATGTGATAAAAACATAGAGCACGTACTGTGCTACAAAAGATTATAGTCGACTCCCTCTAAGTCGTATTTTCACGGGATCTCAAAATCAGTTCGAGTTAGAGAGAGTTTTGCAAAAATTCGAGTTAGAGAGAGATATTATTATGGTTTGAAATTTGAGGGGAATAAAAATTAGGGCTAAAAAGTTCGAGTTAGAGGGAAATTTGACTTAGAGGGAGTTCGACTTAGAGGGAGCCGACTGTATTATGTATTATCTATTTTTCCCCCGTTTATTCAAAAACTTTACCTAGAGCTAGAACTACTCTTTTGCTCCATACAATAAGCACCTCCCGTTTGGGTCTTAATGAACTCTTCAAGATTGTTTGAGGAGTTGAAAGCTCTTGGAAAACAAGACTTCAAGTGGTATTGAAGATACAATAGTTGTGCTCTTTGATTATGTGCTGTGGATTTTATCTGTGCCGATAATCATCGACCAAAATGATATAACCTAGAAGGGTATGGCAGCACCAAACTGATGAGATGAGTCCAACTGCCGTGCGTGCCTCGGCGAAACGCATTTGGACCAAAGGCCATAAATACTTTTTAATGAATTGTAAATAATAATTTTTATAAGAATTCGTCTTATATTCATATATGTATCTAAGTACACAACTTCATAAAATTTATCTCGAAAACAATTTTGGGTGAAGATAACAACACATACGTAAACGAGAAGTTTTTGCCATCTTAATGAGAATGAGTCTCAGTCATGTCTGCTTCAAGTCGTGTGCCCATAATTCTAGGCTAAAAGTCAAACATTCTTCTTTTATGACTGTCAGCATACAATATGTTATCCTTATCATACTCTGATGTAGAATTAGATAACCGTAACATTTTATATCATTATCTCTTTTATATCTTAAAAAGTAAGCTCAAGTTCAACAAATGTGATTACTTTTACTTTAATTATCATTTGCAGATTTGGGAAAAGATAATTTTCTAAAATTTAGATTTTACTGCGGGCCACGTTATAAAATGTGTGTGGTATCATTATTTTTTTTTTTTAATTTATTTGCAATTTTGATGGCTAAGTTGTGGGTATTTTTCTGAAGGTTTTAAATATTGGCGACATTTTTTAGTTGGCTTTAATATCTAAGCGGCCTTATACTTTTCCACATTATCTTGAATGTCCATGGTATGGACGAAATATTATAAAGAGTATTTAAGTTTGAATAGGTTCCTAAACTCCCTCCAGAGTAAATCACAATTTCCTATACAAAAAAGAAAAAAAACAGTTTGAGCAGCTGAAAAACAGAACAATTGTGGACACTACTAAAAATGTAAGTACGTACCTTTTGTCTTCAGTGTAGTTGATCATTAATCTTGCACGGAAGTAACTCATCCGAAAATTGCCTGTTTCCGGACTTGGCAGGATATTATTTGTCCTTTTCATTCCTGTTGCCTCATATTTTATAAAAACCGTTGCAACAATTTGTAACTGTATGTGTCTTAATATGTTTGTGTTGTCTTAATATAATTTTTTTTTAAATTGATATTTTAATATTTTTAACAATTTTCTTTCTAGATATTTTTCAATCATGGAGAAGAAAACAATGGACAAAAAACCATTACAATGGCAAAAAATGAATTGGAAGGAAAAACTAAGTCATATATGGGATAATATAACAGTAGAACCCATGTTGGCTTGTTACATTATGCCAAGTGTTTTAGCTGGTCTAGCAACACAAAATCTTAATTTAGAAAAAGCCTGCAGAGTTAATATGGCATATGGAGATGAAGTTTGTGATGCTCTCACTCGGCGAGAAACACAAAACTACACAATGTAAGTGCATATATTTTAATATCATCATCATCATCATCATCATCATCATCATATAAATAAAATCGTAACTCGATATACGCGTTGTCCTCGCATCACGCAAAAACTATTGGGTGTATTGAGACGCGGTTTTTTGTAATTTGTTTTTATTAGGTCAGCGGTCATTAAAGGATATAATTTTTAGGAATTCAATCACAAGAAGGTACACAAATGCAATATTGTGACGAAATATTCACTCAACAACGAAAATAAAAATACATAATTTCTGCTACATTGTGAAATACTTCTGTAAGGATTTATTTTTATTAAAATTTAAATTTAAAAAAAACGTTCGTATGTAGTACATATGTACATATGTATGTACATTATATTAAGAATTAGATGCCAAAATTGGATTTGTCACCACAGACCACCTTTTGCGAAAATAAAGGTGGCTTTTTTCTGATACCATCTCGCGAACAACAATCTAAGTTAAAGACTTTTGTTTGACACGCGCATGGAAGCCAGTTTCTTACAATTGTGATAAAATGGCTCTTTCATCAGGGGTTTCAAAGCTAACAATATGTTCTTACTCTCTAATAGCACCATGGACAATCTTTTTATACCCTTGACACAACAAATGAAAAAACCGCTATTTTCAATCCCTCATCCCCTCTACGGGCGCCAAAAAAATCCTGCCAGACTTTGATATTCGATATCAAGATGCATGCACCTACAAACCCTCATACTTATATTTGAATTGAATTTGAATTTGAATTTTTATTAAGTGACAAAAATATTTTTACAAACAAAATAGTAGTAATATCACAACATAGTATTAAATACAAAGATAAACTATTTTTTAAATGAGGGTGGGGTGACCCTGGTGATTAAAATAAAGAGATTTTAGCAGAAACTAATCGTTTGGTTATGTGTTCACCCACAAAATTTGTTGCCAGCTCTTAGTCTATAAGAGCCGACAGCAAATTTTGGGAGTGGAGGTATAACTGAAATTGGAGTATGAGGATAGGTACATCGTACATGTATCATGATATCAAATACCAATGCCTGGCAGGTTTTGTTTGTTTTCAGCCTTTAAGAGGGGTGGAGGGTTAAAAAGTGCTAGATCCCCTGATTTATTTTCTGGATTATAACCTCTTTAATTTATTTTTAGAAAATCGGGTATGATTCCGTCAAGTATTAGCCTCTCAATATTGATGGTCCGATTAATATAGAACTCAAGATATAACCATTTTACGTGAACCTTATCATCTTTTTTTGGGGATTTTAAGCAAGACAAAAGTCGACAAATAAAGTCTCCAAAAAAGCCAATAAGGTTTGCTTAAAAAGGTTTAATCATGGGTCCTTTTCATTGGATCACCAAGATAAAAGTCTTGAGACTTAGGGAAAATGACAGAGCATCATATCCTATTTTATTTTTTAAGTGAATTGAAGTGTTAATGGCCCTTCCATATAAATAGGAAACCAAGCAAGCCTTAAACCCCCGTCTCAATATCAAAAGCTGAGAAAAAAACCTGCCAGACTTTCATATCCCATATCACGATACATCTCTCATACTCCGATTTTGGTTATACATCCTCTCCCAAAATTTGCTGTTGGCTCTTTGTCTATTAGGATGGTACCGAACATGCATATTTTTGAAAAAAAAAAAAAATACGATCGTTTCAAATAAAAATAATATTTCCAATCAAATTCAATGCACGTAAAATATGATTGCAACTTCGAGGGCAATCGTGTTAGCCGAAACTGTTTTTCATCCTTCTCTTGATAAGTTCAATAGATCACATATCACGGAATCCGAATTTATTTCAGTTTAGAGTTCGCCCTGCAATCAGACTGTTTAAAAAAAAAACGTTTTTCATTTCGAACTTTTTGTTTTTAAACGGTTTTGCGAGCAAAATATAAAATCAAATGGTCTAAGATTCCGTGATATGTGATCCAAGGAGCATTTATCTAGGGAAGGGTGAAAACAGATTTTGACTAAAACTCCTTTTTGATACACTGTTTAATCAGCTAGACTTTGATTTTAACTCACACCCAAAATCTGCTGTGGGCTCCAAGTCTTTTTGATTATGGACCAGTAGCTGGAAATTTAATTTAAACGCAGACAAAGTCGAGGGTAATAGCTAGTTTTGAATATAATTAATTTTGGGGATACCGACATAGTCCCCAATAACAAAATCCACAAATCAAAAATCCCCACACTTTTAAAGTTCCACAAAATTTTAAATCCCCAGTCACAAAATCCATGAACCAAAATCCCCGACTCAAAATTCACATATTCAGAATTCACAAATCCAAAATCCACAAAGTCGAGATCCACAAATCCAAAATCTACAAATCCAAAATCCACAAAACCGAATCCGCAAGAGAGCTCTTTAAAAAATAGCATTATATCACTCTCTCTTCATTAACAAACGTCAAAATTGGCATTGTGTCGAATTATCATATCAAAATTGACTGTGGAGTTGTATTTTTTCGCATTTGCACTTTGGAATTTGATACTTCCGCCACGATTAAAGCTGTCACTCTTGTAATTGACAGATTCGTAAAACTCTCAATGCTTACTTATGGCATATGTACATATGTTGGAATACGATCCATAATTTTAGTTGGTTGCTAACAAGTACCAGTCTTAGAGCAACTTCCCCAGTACACATAATTCTATTGAACCCTTGGCCCCACCGCCGCTACATCAAGGCCTTGGCTGAAAAAAAAAATACTCCGGTCTTTATTCTTTAATTGAAGACATATCCAAAGAAATGATTGTTGTTACTACTGCCACAGAAAAAATAGCCGGAGGTAATGTGACTTAAACAAACAAAAAATAATTGCCAGCAAATATTCTAAACTATAATCAAAAAACACGTGAACAAAATTCCCCTTTTTTGTGAGTACTCATTTCGGGCGAATTGTATCGTAATTCAGAACTCAAATTGTCACTTATCTTTTGAAGCCGAACGAAAGAAGGACAGAGAGTACTGGTGCCGTTTGCCCAAGTTTTTTGTCTATTTTAGGCCAAAAAAAGTTCTTAGCTTTTAGAATTCCGGGGGAACAAACGTTTTTCGCGTGAAATATTTTCATTATTCATTTCGTTAAACACAAATATACTTCAGTTATGGGGAATATGTGTTTAAGGATTTTGGCCTTGTGGATTTTGGTTTTGTGGATTTTGGTTTTATGGATTTTGGTTTTGTGAATTTTAGTTCGTGGATTTTGATTTGTGGATTTTGGTTTTACGGATTTTAGATTTAAGTTTGTGGATTTTGGATTGTGAATTTTGTTTTGGGGCTTTTGGATTTGGGGCTAGGGTACCCAACCCTTAATTTTGTTCTGAAATTTTCGTAATTTTTTATATATTCGAAGTCCATTTTAATTAAAGGTCCTTGCTTCAATTTCAATGTTTTGAAAAATATTTTATATTAAAAAGTGATTGTAGAAGGTAGAAAAATAGTTTTTTTTGAGTATTTTACTGCTCAAAAGTACATTTTTAAAACTTAACAGTAACGAAGACATAGGAATAAACCTATGGTCACTTCAAAGGTTCATATTTTGATCCGTGGTTCAACAATTTTTACTGGTTAATTTCACCGAAATTACAACGATGGTTCAAGGTTCAACTATGTTAAAGTAGCCTATTTAATGCCTGAACCCTCGTTGACCCTCAGTCTATTCGCCGAAGTTAGGGTGTTAAAATTGCTGAACCATGCGAGTTAAATATTTTTTCAACTGGCCCTAGGACCATATTTTCGTGATGTTAACCTTGTTTTTTTTAATTACTTTGAGCATTACGTCAAACTACAGACTTTAAACCTTGAAAGATATTTTTAGTCAAAATAACGTTATTCCTTTCTTGCACTATACAGTGCACGTAAATATGAAAATTGAAGCAAATCCTTTCATTTGTTTAGTAACTTGAGGTCTTGCTAGAGCCAACCCCTGTATAATGACAAAGCCTCTCACCAACCTATTCCACATAAAGTGTTGTTTTTCAAAAGTACTGCCTCTTGCAAGAAAGTGACAAACATTCAAAGATAAAAAGTGAAAAGAAGGATGTCTAGAATGGGGCTCAAGAACACATGCCAAACTCCGCACATCTCTAAAGAAATCTTCTAGACAATATCTTTATCTGGCTACTTGCCTGCACCTTCTCTATTTTTCCCAAACAAAGTGTATGTTATGGTAGATTAAAGATGAAAATAAAAACATAATATACTTTATCAAATTTTGTATAGCAAACCCTCTTCAAGTCAATGCTCAAATGATTTGCGATGTAAAATAATGTGCCATTAACACAGTGTAAAGTTATAAATCTTACAACATTTAATCAAATCACTCAGCCAACAAGAATTTCATACTAAATTCTTGAATAAAAACATCTCACAATGAGGGTGAAAAAGAAGATATGATAATATTTATCGAGGCAATAAAGTTGACAAAAAATAAATTGAACTTTATATCCCCATTCCCGAAAAAATGGTTTCCGCAAAGTTGAATAATTTAGGAATTACATATTTTAAATTCAATGTAAAATAAGGAGGATAATCGGCTAAAATGATTTGTCGTTAACTTTAGAACCAAAGATTGGTAGAGTGCCTTAAAGAGAGATAATGTATTCATCTTTATTGTAACTTTTTAAAAATTTCCAAACTAATTGAATTCATTTGACTTTTGATTCAAAATAGCTTTTTATGGCCTTTAGTCCTACAAATTGGCGTTTCGTTCGGCTTACTCACTTGAACTCATCAGTGACATAGTGAGGGCTTTGTCATACGCAATTTGTATTAAGTTTAGTTCAAATTACATGAATTTTTCACCGAAAATCCATTGTAAACTATATCCAACAAGATTAGAATTCCTAATCATTAAGCTGGAATTTTTTTTTTTTGCCCAGGGCCAGGCATACTGACTTTTCATTTGACTTTTATTTTGTTTGGTGATTATATAACTTAAGCAAGGGATTGTTTTTTCTAGAAGAATAGAACGTCAATAACGCGGCGAATGTTGTCCTCCAAGTGGACAATCATTTTGGGCTAATCGGCGTAGACTAGCGACTTCACATATCCCCACAGAAAATGATCAAGTGGCGTTAAATCGCACGTTCTTGGAGGCCAATTCACGGGGGTCCGTAACGTGAAACTATGCGGCTATTAAACGTTTCCTTCAATAAATAATTTGAGGCATGAGCTGTGTGACATGTTGCGCCGTCTTGTTGAAACCACAGCTCCTGCGCATTATGGCTGTTCAATTGGTGAACGAAAAAGTCAGTAATCATGGCTCCATAGCGGTCACCATTGACTGTAACGTTCTGGCCATCATTGTTTTTAAAGAAGTACGGACCAATTATTCCACCAACCCATAATGCACACCAAACAGTCAGTTTTTGTGGGCATAACGGTGTCTCAACATACACTTGAGGATTATCATCACTCCAAATACTGAATTTTTTTTATTGACGTATCCATTCAACCAAAACCGAAAAGTGAGATTCATCGCTAAACAAAATTCTCTTATTTCTTATTTCGAACAGAACCATGATTTTCAGAATAAATTTGCACAATTTGGAAGCGGTGTTCAGGCGTCAGTCTATTCATGTTGAAATGCCAAACCAATCTAAAAATAAATCACTTGACAGCTGACAAAATGACCAACAGTTGAAATAGTGTTGCCAACTTAAAGTTCTATACCTCTAACAAAAACACCTGTTACAAACTAATTTCTGTAAAATGCATGCAGCATATGGGCGATTCTCAGCAAACTGATACTTTTGTGAGTGCAAAATTTACGAAAAATTTTTTTTTGATGTTTATGATAACTAAAGTTAATGCTGAAAGTGGTCGCACTACAAGTGTAATTTTTTGTTTACACCAGATTTTACATGAACAAATGATGAAATGCCACGGTAGTGAAACTCTTTTGCTTGACACGGTAGTGACATTGTGTAATTCATAAACGTCAAATGTTTCCGCATCACTGCTTTTTTGAGATGCTGATGCGCAACGCAGCTGATGTTGATACAAATGCATCAAGAATTTTCTTGATTCTAATTTGTTTGAAGTTTGCGCATCGCTTGATGCAAGTTTGCAATAATGAACATGATACGCAAAAAGTGATGCGAGTTTGATGCATTTATGAATGTTTGGCGGAAATGATTGTGCATCGATGCAACGATGCGTTTGTGAATTTACACATTTTCATACTTAAGTCCAATTTGCAAAAAAACTGTTTAAGTCAAAATATTTTCCGAACAGATTTAAGATAAGTTAAACAAACTCTATTCAAAAATTTTTCGATCCATGAATAAAAGTATATGGTGTTCGAAATAACGCGAATCACGGAGTGACCATCTTTTCGCCCCAAAGAGAGAGAGTTATTTGTTGAGGTTAAAAGTTGGTAACCTCAGGGTTGGGACATGCCACGGTAGTGACATTTGGGGTATAAAACAGTTTTTCAAAAAATATATACACTTGTAATTTTTTCGGAATTGTGCTTGCCATATATCGAACACATGATCAGTTTGCTGAGAATCACCCATATAGAGAAACAATACATAATTTGCTTCTCTTTTTAAGAACAGTGTTCTCATGTTAATGTTTTTGAAAAGGAAGCAGGACTACACTCTCAGAGTATTTTAAAATGTTTGTAAAACGATGGGTTACTCGGGCGTATACGTACTTATTTTTTTTTAAATTCTAAACGATTATTTTTCAATCTTAGGTTTTTAGTTATTTCATGGTTACTTTAATGGATTAGAAACTTTATTAAACGTAAGAATTACAGCCGTTTGCAAATTTCCTCGTTATTGGTGAAACTAACTTTAAATAATAATCGAGATAACAACCAAACATGATTACGATAATAGAGATAATGAAAAAAGTAGGTGGCTAGGTTCTGTCCGTTTGCCTGTCTGTGCATCGACCTGCAGCTTAAACCACTGAAGCGATTTTCTTCAAATTTGGAACTTTAGGTTTTTTTTTTTAATTCGGCACATATCCCAGGAAAATTAGACAAAAAATGGCAAAAACTTCGAAAAAATTCCGACAAAGCTGAATTTTGGTGGAGAGTTTTGTTTTGACGTCTTAAGGATTTCCTAAAAAGTTCCGTAAATTTTGGGCCGGGGCAAAATTTTGTACGGGGGGTAAAAGAGGACACAGTTCAGATTTTATTAATTTCTCGAAAACTAGCATTTTTACTTGCGATATAGGTACTATAGGGCAAGTTTTGGATTCGTGCAAAAAAAAAATTTCGAGATAACAATCAAACATGACATTACGATGATAGAGAACACGAAAAAAGTGGGTGGCAGAATTCTGTCTGTCTGTCTGTCTGTCTGTCTGTCTGTCTGTCTGTCTGTCTGTCTGTCTGTCTGTCTGTATGTACCTCAACCTACAGCCTAAACCACTGAAGCGATTTTCTTCAAATTTTGAACTTAAGGTTTTTTTGTAACTCTCCAGAGGGAAAATTGAAATTTTTTTTTTAGCTCAAAAAATAACGGTACTTGCCATACAACCGTTAAGGAAAAGCTTATTTATCTCAAAAACGGCTCCAACGATTTTGATAAAAAAAAATGAGTGTATTATTATAGATATGATATACCTTTTAGTAAGAAAAAAAATCACCAAAAACATTTATTAACGGTACCTGCCATATAACGGTTTTTTTGATTTTTGATTTTCTCATTAACCGCTCATCCGATTTCAATGAAATTTTTTGAATAAAAGCTTTGTAAAAATATAAATATTACTGCATACCAAAATTTTTGAAAAAATAAATTTTGGATTTTTAAAAAAAGATTCAAATTTTTTTTTTCAAAATTCAATATTTCAAAAACGGGTTGATGAATTGTTTTGAAATTTCAGTTTTAAATGTATATTAATATATACTCAAAATTGGCATACCAAATTTTTTTTTGAAAAATGTTACAAAAATTTTATATATAAAAAATTAATTTTTAAGAAAACGGCTCCAACGATTTTAAATTTTTTTTTTGCATATATTCATACTTTTTCAAGTAATCAAATGGCATACTTTTTTTTGAGCTCTAAGTTATTTATCAGGCTGTTTATACAATTAAAAGAACGATTTAAATGCTTTTTATACTTTTTCTATAATTACTTGAATATTTTTTAAAGTTCTTAAGCCCCACACAACTTGAACATAAGAGCAAGTACGTGCGATCCAGTCGTGCATTTTATTTTTTAAAGCATGTGAAGTTACGAATTGTAGCATATGTAATTCTTCATTAAAAGGATTATATACTTTTTTTCATACAAGCAATAGATTTAGAGGAAATCGTGCAAGAACTTCATGCTGGAGCAAATTTCGTCAAAAAATTTATTAGAATTTCATTAATCGATAGGCCAATTTTTTTGTACGATGTGTGTTTGGCTACATTTTCTCATTATGAAACAAAGTTTTTGGGGTGCCTGGGGCAGGCGCGGATCCAGGATTTCGTTCAAAGGGGGGCAATTTTCGTGGGGTTCCAAAATCTTGATGAAATCTTGAAAATTTGATGTCACTTCATACCACTCTACACGTCTGGTCACACAAGGCAATGTGAGCTGATAAGTTTGAAACTTGAAGAAAGCAATTAACTCTTTCATAACTGCCACAGTGTCTCGAACAGCGGGTACTTTGAACTTTGTGAATTGAAGCTTTGCAGTGTGTAGCTATAGCATGGTGTCTTTAAAGTGTTTTTGAGTTCCCTCTAGATCTGCGTAACTCCACAATTATGCTCAGAAAACATAGTGGCACAGTGGTATGTTCCTATTCTGACACGTGACGTTCGAGTTCTAGTGAAATTCCCAGCCTCTTCTTAAGATGGGACAACCTAACCTAACTTTGCCAGAAAAGGCCGTTTTTGAGAACATCTTTAGCATCAAAAATTATTTTGCAGAAGATTCTCAAACGCAAACTGCAGAAGTCTTCTGTTCAAAAAGGCATACAAGTTTTACTGCATAAGCATTGTGTTCGATAATGCAGTTTGCTAAAGTCACATGTTCGAAAACGTCATGTGTGGTGCAATTCTGCAGTAAAAAATCGAGTTTCCAACAAAAATATTGAGAAGCCGGAGAACGTGTTCATAAACGTCAGATGCGTTTGCAAGAAAATTGAAGGACGTAGATTCTAAAGATTTTGTGCAAAAAAAATCATTACATCAATTTGACAATAGCTGTATTTTAGACGAACAAAAATTATAGATAAAAGCCGAGATGAACCGTATCAATTGCTTTGATGCCTTCGTCCATCGATACAAAAACCAAACTTTTCAAAATTGAAATAAAACACAATGATTATAGTAGAAAATACAAATAAAAAACCACTCTTTATTAAACCTTTCCGTCCGACCTTCTCGGTTCAGCCTTTGATTGTGACTAACTTTCGTTATACATTTCATTACAATTTACTTTGCTTTCGTTAAGTTTTGGTAAAAATGTTTCATATAAGCTCAATTCATCGTTTACAAAGTTGCAGTTCGATCCAATAACAATATTCATGTCGAAAAATTACGATCATTTGACAATCGAATTTACGTTGACTTGGCGTTTTCAAAAACGACCAAAAACAACTCTCCGTAGGTGCAAAAGTTCCATCCAACTTCTCTTGGACAGTGACTGCTGTAGTCATTTCCTGGTTCCTCTCCAATCTTATTCGGTGGACTCGTACTCTTCGCCAGTTTAATAATATGGAACATGGAAGTTCCTAAAACGTATCCACGAAAGTGACAAAATCCTCACGAATAGTTACATACAACAGAAACGTATATTATGGCTAAAACAGATGTGCAGCACGTCTGCAGGCATCGCTGCGTACAGCGCCAAACTCGAAACACATGTGCATACTCTTAAGGTGCGTTTCCATTTCAGAGTAAAAAGGCGGTGAGCAGCTCTGAAGAAGTTCTCGAGAGAAAAACTCGAAAGTGGACACAGACACAGCCATGAAATAAGCTCAGCAGAGGGAAAGACAGATATCCGAGAGTCACTCTCGAGAGTACTTGGGATTCAACCTGCTCCCTAGTATGAAATAAATTGACTTTTCTCATAAAATATTATACAGTAATGTAGCGTGATATTTATGTTTTAATTAAGGACCTTAACTGTGAAGATCGGATATCTAAAACCGAAGTTATAAGCTTTCCACTAAGTCGATTTGAGGGCTGTTTGTACATAGCGGAACTTTTTTTAACTGAACTTGGTCTACCATGGGCCAACGCACAACCACTCATTGCTGCAACGCTGCGCTGCCAAGAAAAAATTTTATCAACGTATAACTAAATAACCCATTTTTTTAATTACATTTTATTAAATTAATATTATATGCTTTGTTCGATCTTGCCCAGGGGGGGGCAATTGCACCCATTGCCCCCCCCTTGTATCCGCGCCTGGCCTGGGGTAAGGAGAAGGCAGCCGTCTTGGAAAAAAAGTGATTTGCTTCTTAATCATTAACTCGATTGAATCTCCTTTCACAACAAAATAAGGAGAGAATGAAAAATTTAGCCGCGGTCAAATTTTCGGAACTTTTTAGGAAATGCTTATGACGTCAAAACAAAGCTCTAGACCAAAAATTTAGCTCTGTCGGAATTTTTTCTAAGTTTTGCCATTTTTTTGTTTAATTTTCTGGGCTATACAGTGGCCTATCTGATCAGTTTTAACGGTATTTTGAAGAATCATTAATACAAAATCAAAAACCTTTTATTTTGTTATCATATTGCAAATAAAAATCAAAATTATGTTCATTTACTTAGGGCCAGTTTCAATTCTTCCAGTTAAAGTTTCGGATAGCCTAACCACTGGTTCAAGTGACTGTTTAAGCTTTTATCCAGAAGAAAAAATAGTTTCAGACCATTTCTTCAACGAAGAGCACAGAATACAGACAAAAGAAGTGCCCTGGATTTATGTAAATTTTTGAAGACGTAAATTTGTGTAAATATCCTACATAAAAAAGCGAGCCACTCAAGCAAATAAGGCCACTTCTAGTTCCGTCTAACCCGTAGTTTTTTTTTAAGTCAATGCATAAACGGACACATGAGATTTTTACATACATACATGCATACATTATTGAAGAATAATATTATTATTTATTACAGTAATTTATGTATATACATACATACCAGTGACGAAGCGTTCATATATTGAGTGGAATGAGTGCTTCCGTAAGACAGTTCACAAAATGCTCATAGCAAAGAATTTTAATATTCGAAAATTCAAATTGTAGACATTAAATACATTTACATCATTGACCTATTATTATAGTATGTCAACGATTTACATTTTCTTGATATCTAATATTAATAAATTATCTCTCATATTAATTAATTATTTCCCGATATTAGGTATTACATATCACGGGAAATGATTATTATCTTTTAATAAAATCACTCACGAGAACAACGCTTAAATCCGCACATCATCTAACCAAACCCACAAATTTCCATTATACGCCAAGCCATTTGAGAATGCGTAACATCACTCCATTCTCCATTATAAAATACTATACGAGAGTTTTTGCTCTAGAATGCGCAACAGCTTGGCATTCTCTGATTTTACCTTCTTAACTCAAATTCCGTCCAAAATTCAAAGTAAAATCTGATGATTTCTTTCTGTTTGCCCAACGTGTGAAGAATGAGTTGAGTGAGTTCATTATGAAAATTCAATAGCAAAACTAAAGAAGTATTGAGTCGTTTCCTGCCGCACATTCCTATTGAAAAAGGGGTAGTTTTAGTTTTATACTTTGGATCTTCGGTGTTGTGATTGTACGTGTGTGAATGCAAATCGTATATAGTGTTTCATCCATACGAAATGCATTGATTGGTGTTTTTTTTTTTTCGATTTGATTAAGTTTTTTGGGCGAATTGTTTTGTTTGTGATTGCTTTGGCGTTTTGCTTAATGCTTATGAGTACCTGCAAATGCATAGCAAAGAGTGTTTCAAATTAATTATTTCGGCTAGAGAAAATACATATATAATATTATTAGGCGCAAAAAAGCGGTATGATATAAATTCTAAATTGAAGGACTTTTATTTTTTGAGTTTTAAGTTGTGTGCTTCCGCTTCCGAAAAAGTCACGCCTCGTGCCTGATACATACATCTTAATCATATTTAAATATTTAAACCACAATCCATTGTTGAAAGGAAGTTTGTCCATAGTGACACCTCTTGGGGTCTCTTCTTTTCTGCTTTATGTTCGAATAGGGATTTATTTTTCTTTCTTGCTAGTACCCCAAAATCCTGTTTCGAACGTTGAGGATTGGATGTCTGAATGCGTAATTGCTACGAGTCTCCCTCGAAATATTGTGAATTTCGCTTTAAATCGAGGTTCGAACAGAATTCAAATCTTTAAAATCAATGACAATTTAAATCAAAACGACAATTTTTTTTTGAAAGCAACAAATTTAATTTTCAGTATGCTTTTGATATTTTATGTTGTTCTTAAACTGTTAGTGGCCGGTAAATTTATCCACCGGTTTGTTTATCCGGGGCTTTGACGATGAAACAGGAAAAAAATTACTTTTATCTGCTGGATAGCGTTATGTGTCGGATAACTATCCGAAACTTTAACCGGAGCATTTGAAACTGGCCCTAAGTGCTACTGAAAAAAATGAAAAAATGCAGATAGGCCACTAGAGCCACTGCCTCAATTATTGTTTAGTAATTTTTTTTAATAACAAGAAAACATTAATATTTACATATTACAAAAAAAAATTCTACGATATTGTTGTTTTTAAAGGTATTATTGCTTTCACCTTGCTATTTTGAAGATAACTTTCTGCCACTTCTTGCCAAACTCATATCAAACAAACATTAATGATTCACAAAAAAATATGCCACTTATTTGTCATCAATCTGTGAGTCATGTTCAATGTTTTTGTCTCTCAATTTATGGCCAGCGAAACAGTTAACAAATAAAAAAAAATTAAACAAGCAAATACCTACACCTTCCTCCATTCGTTTTGACGTATTTTTGTCCCTTGACAGACCTTAATTTTCTTTTCAAAAATAGAAGCACAAAAAGTGTGTCTTCACGTTCATTTCATTTATTTTATTATTCATCACCAAACGTACACAATCAATTCATTTTATAGTTTGAATTATTCTTTTTTTTTGTTATGTTTGTGTCATTTCAGCGAAGAAGCAACCGTCCAACAACTAGTGGCTAAAATGGCTGCATGGAAAACAGTGATACAAAGTCTACTACCATGCCTGCTAATACTGTTTTGGGGTTCGTGGAGCGACCGCCATGGCAGACGAAAACCATGTATGCTGATACCCGTAATTGGTGAATTTATGGGTGCCATAGGTCTCATTTTGTGCACATATTTCGAGAACGTTCCCATGGAAGTGGCTGGTATTACCGAAGCCCTCTTTCCGGGTCTTACAGGTGGTTGGTTCACAATGATGATGGGCGTCTTCAGTTACATAGCTGATATTACAACAGAAGAAGAACGAACCTTACGTATAGGCATATTGAATGTGTGCTTCTCGTTAGGTGTACCCTTTGGAATGGCATTCAGTGGCATTTTACTAAAGTGAGTATATAATCCAAAATGTATATTGAAGGGAGTTTCATGATTTAAGAGACAACAAAATAAATCGATAAGGTATTAGAAAATATTGGTGTATGTATAAAAAGAAGTAATCTAGCAGAATTGATAGTTAAGATAAGACAAGAGACTCAAGGGATGCTTCTGCTTGGAAGTAATTACCATAATTCGAACAATAACTCTTAAAAACACTGATACTAGGCTTTCTTTAACAATTTGCACAAAAGCCAGCACTACGAACTTTTGCTTTATTTTTTTAATTCTCGCAAAAGACTGTATTCGTAAAGACTTCTTGCGCATACAATAATGATATTTTTTTTAAATCTTTCATTTCTGAGTAATGTTTCTGAGTCACCCTGTGTTCAAAAATAATAACGTCAATGAATGAATGCTTACTAAATCTAATCGATGGATGGGTAATTTAATTTTATATTATTATAACTTTTTTTCTTTCATTTCAACAGGAAAATCGGATTCTATGGCGTCTTTTCAACTTCGGCTACATTGTACTTGCTGTCATTCCTGTATGGATGCTTTATATTAAAGGAACCAAAAAGAAAAACCAAAGAGGAACTACAGAAATCAACACGAAATAATTTACTATCGGACTTCTTCGATAAGAAGCATGTTGTAGAAACATTCCGAGTTGCTTTCAAAAAGGGTGAAAACCAACGTCGTCTACGTGTTATCATGTTGATGATTGTCGTTATGGTTGTCATTGGACCGATGCATGGTGAGTAATTGAACTTGTATTTATATTTATACAAGAAGACGTAGTATAGTCGGGTTACTATATTATTTTAGATTCAACGCACTTTTCAGATTTGGAATTATCTATTTTGATAGTATGGGGGGAAATAAACTTGTACTTTGACTACAGAGAAGCCACATAATTATATTAATCTTGTTGATTTTAGCTTTATAATGTTTCAAATTATACGTATTAAGGAAGATTAGTTTGTAATTGATATCATTGGGTAAATATTCGTATTTTAAGAATAATCTTTGACCATCATTAAAGAGCGGATTATGGTTATATGTACCTACAATTATTTTCGATTAAAGATTCTTTGAGAATATTACTCACGAATATGGGATTTTTCTAGGAGATAAAGTATTTGTTATTTAATATGACATATTTGATGAACTAATTACTTTGAACCAAAATCTTTTAATTAAATGGCCTTTAATCTATAAACCATCAAAAGCCATTACAAAATTAATTTTTTTATTGCAAATATGTTGTTTAAGAATCGTAATTTTTGGCCTTAAAACCTTAGCCCTTAAAAAATCTATTTTTGTCTTTTGTATCGTAACCCGAAGGAACTTAAGTAACTTACTGCTTTCTTTAATAACATCCCCTGCACAAAACAGAGGTATGTCGCCATATAAATAACACGTTGAATTCCCAATAGTTTCTGGTCAAGTTGCTAGGTGGTCAAGTGCAAATAATCAAATCCTCCGGAAAATCAAGGCATAATGCGGTGGTAATTGTAATCGAAAAATTAATTTGCTACCAAAATTTGCTTTTCAATATCACCCTGGCACCTGTTTGTAAGATATTCCCAAAAAATGGGTAAAATCTGAAAAGCCAGGAACCTTACAAAATAACAAAACCAAAATCTTAAATAACGAAGTCTCACATTTTCTCAATAATATCAAAATAAAAAATCCCATTATTACCAATTTTGTAATGCTTTTTTATAAAGGCTGAGGTAAGCTAGTCGTTGTCCAAGGTGTTCCCGAAAAAAAAAACGACTATAATAGGAGTTTATAAATTTACAATATTCTTTAATCTTATTATAAATAACACGGTATTTCATATACACCTAAGCTTGTTTCGGTAGAGCTATGTACATGAGTAGACTCGGCCCACACTATTCACTTAAAAAAAGTGAACCAGGGACAAAAACGGTAAGAGAAAAATTACTTCGGTGCCCAATCTCTCATTCAGAAGGAACGAGCAGGGATTTTATGGTAGGAATCTGATTCCAGCCCAAATCTAACCCAAGGGAAAAATTACTTTGTGTCCAATATCTCACTCAGAAGGAGCGAGCAGGGATTTATCGGTAGGAATCTGATTCCAGCCTATGGCTAACCCAAGGGAAAAATTACTTCGGTGCCCAATTTCTCACTCAGAAGGAGCGAGCACGGATTTTACGGTAGGAATATGATTCCAGTCCAAGGCTAACCCAAGGGAAAAATTACTTTATTTTCTTTTTTAACGGCGGGCGGAAGCCAAAAAGATTATCATTAAATGATTCACGAATGCACCATGAAAAGTAACCTGAGCTTATCAAGAGTTGCTACAAACCGAGATTAGCTGGAACCTCAATGCCTCTTATAATTCATATTGAACGAAAATAAGAATTAACACGAGTCCCTCCTCATCATGATTTTCCAGCCATAAGGCAATGTGAATTTTAAGGAGGGCGAATGCAAAAGTCACATGATGTCGTCGTGTCGACTCCACGTAGTGCGGTGCGCTGTTGTTGTTGATCATTTCGGTGTGTGGTGGCGGGTGTATGTTGATGTGGAAGTAGGTAGAAGTGGTTCGGCTAGGCAGGGTGATGGTGTATATCAATGACTGGCCTATGGTGGTTTAATGGTGATAGGGTGCTGGTAGTTGATGTTGATGGTGGCTGGAGTATTTTATTATAGATAGATGGTGACGGATCGGTAATTAATCGGTGATCGGTCGGTGTGAGGTAGTGTAAAGTGTAACACTTCGTTACAATTTCGCATTTACATTTCGCAACAAAAAATTTCGCAAATATATCGAAATCTCGAAAATTAAAGTCTCCAATATCAAAATCTCGCACCTTCAGTAACATTCGCTCCGAGTTTCGGACTGACAAAAAATTTAACTCGAAGACGAATCTCCAACAGAATCACACGCAAAATTTTAATTAAAAAGAGTATTTTCTGCGATATTTTGCAAGATTTTAATCTGAGATTTAAGCTTGCGAGATTTTGTTACTGCGGGATATTGGTGCGGTTTACCAATTGCAACATTTAGTAACGCTATAATTTAATTTTTAAGATTTCTTACCCAACCAGATAGGCGTGGTAAATGGTCAACCAATTTCAGTAATCGGTAAGTGGTATTTTGTTTAAATGAATATTTTAAATATTTTTCAAAGGCCAGTCAAGTTCATTTAAAAAATTGTTTGTACCTCATTTATGTTATCTTAGAAAACAAGTACAAGTATAAAAAGTCGTCATTGGTCAGGCATTGATATTTTCAATAAATTTTCAAAGCGGTTTTTGGCACCTGAGACCTGAGTAATGGGTTTTCGCAAGAAATCTTACACTTATCATCCGAAATGCCACTGAATCTTTATGAGAAGTCAACTAAGTCATACTGTGGTATGGAACTTGTTTTTTTGAAATTCCTAAAAAAATCTATGGCTTACGGCCTGACCAATTACTGAAACTGTAGCTGACTTTTTATGACCATTTAGTGACCTTTGAAATTGCACCCATATAAGGCTAAACAATTCAAAAGCCCCTGTACCTTTTAGGTATATCAAATTGATAAATTAAACTTATGTCAATATTCGATTTAATTTTTGGTTAAAAGGAAATTGTAAAAAAGGGCCATTTGCTATCTTGTTTTGTGTTCAGCAATTTTGACAAAATCATCAAACTAATTTTAAAATAATTTTAACGCTAAAATTAAAGTTGAAATAAAGTTGACTTCTTTTATTATTCCTTAAAACAAATTATTAATTTATTGTTTACCAAAATATACTGAATGAAAACGTAGTTTTGGCAACTATATCCTTAAAAGAAAATGGTTTAAATTTCACTGGAGGAAAAATTATTTTTATGACGTTTTTTACTCAAATTTGTTTGCATTGTGTGTCAATAAAAACCCACAAATGTTCGTAGGAATTTTGTCTTTTGAGTAGTGAAACCATTTTTTCATGATGGAATTCATATATTTTAAATTTATTTATGCTTGGGAAAAGCCCCAGGGAGGGCGATCATGACCCCCATGACCCCTCCCTCGTATCCGCCAATGCTAAAAATCAAAGATTCTTAAAACTAGATTAATATAAAGTTAATAGTAATGGATAAATAGGGTGGAATATCACGAATGGATAGTTATTGGAGAGCAATCTTGAGGGCAGTTTTTGACGAACTTAAATCGAAAACGGTTGAGTTGTTGGCTTTTCTCAGCATTCTTGTGAGAGGTTAATTTCGGCCGTATTCTGTTCGGTGAAAGGGTATTGAAAAGAGTGGTACAGAACTAAGACGACATTGAATTGAGTTCCACTTTACTTTACGAAATAGGTCTACGCAGTCAATTCCTCCGGTTATTAATTGGTGTAGGAAAAGTAGGTTGGCATTGTCAAGACGTTATTATTACGGCATATTCAAGCAGAGGCCTAACAAAAGCAACATTTAAGGATTTTGTGACATAGGAATCTGAAAATTCCTTGGACCAGCGGCGTTTAACGAATTCTGGGGAGTTGAATTAGCCCTGTTTATTATGGAATCATAATGAGCTCGGAAATCAATCTGATTGTCGCAAATAACCCCTAAGTCACGAATAGAAGTGACAACACTGATACTAGTTCATTATTCAAAAAGTAATAACGCTGTGGAAAAGTAGGGCATTTCCGTAAATAAGTGATGGCTTGACACTTGTTAACGTTAAGCAAGAAAATTGTGACATCGTTGACACTTAACAAGAAGAGCAGAGGGCCAAGGTAACACCCTTATGGGACACCTAATGTTGAGCATATAGGGTTGGAAGTACAGCCCCTAAACGAAACTGTATGTATATAAAAGTTTAGCAATCGGTCTGTAGTTTGAGATATCACTTTTTGATCCTTTTTTATGGATAGGGATAATGAAAGGGTCTTTCCACAATTTTGGAAACACTCCCTAGAAATGGATATTGAAAATATCACTGTTAGTGGTTGACAAAGTTTTGAAAGGCACTTCTCAAGAAAAATAGGAGGAATCCCGTCAGAACCTGAAGAGAAATCGTCCTTGATCAAGCGAATTTTCTGAATCACTGACGATTAATGAATGCTATGTCGTAATTATTCTACTTAGATAATTTATTTCAAATTTAAGAAAAGGTATAAGTGTAGTATATAGCCCACTCAAATAATGATACTCGATGAACAATTTTTTTATGGAATCTGTTGGGGTACGCCTCCTTATAAAAGCAAGTTTTTAGGATTTTTAGGGATTGGAAAGAGCCACCATCTGGAAAAAGAGATTGGTTTTGTTTTGTTTTTATTTTGCATCTCTTTCATTTTACAACAAAATATTCCATTTCAACCTTGTAGACTGTAGATGATAAAATTATCTACGAAATAAGCTTACTTACTTACTACTTCACGTGACGCTATACATTCCAGGGTTAACCAGGGTCTCAACCAACAAGCTTCTTTCAGTCGGCTCAGTTTTTAGCTAGTCCTCTCCAATCTTGGACTCCACATTAATAATTGATTAATTCTTCCACTTGCATGCGCCAAATATGCTATTGTGCCGTCCCACTGGGTTAGATTGGAAGATTTTCTGGCCGGAGGATTGATGTCCATTCACTATAGGTGACCCAGCCATCTCAATCGTTCGCTTTTGACTTTTGTGGTTAGGTTGGTGCCTCTGTACAGCCCGTATAATTTGTAAGGCGCCAGTTATAGCTATCATTGAAAATCATCATTGAAAATTTTGATTGATTGTGAGACGTTTAGGAAGTAAAATCATTTATTATTTTGATGGAAAATAAAGCTAAGGACCTAATTAATATTTCTAGCCAAAAAAAAGTTCAAATATGACCAACTTTCCACATAAAAAGACTTTTCTTATTTCAATGACTGAACGACCTTTTATGGAAAGTTGGGCTTATTTGCCATTTTTTTTGATTAGAAATATTAATTAAGTCTTGAAATTTGATCGTCCATCAAAATAATAAATGATTTTGCCTCCTAAACGTCCCAAAATCAATCATTAAAATGTTCAATGATGAGTTTCAATGATAGCTATAACTGGCACCTAAGTGTATCTTCTTCTCCATTCCCCATCTATGCAAATGAGAACAAAAATAACGCGAAGCATTATACATCAGGGCCAGGATGATAATTTGCCCCAGAGTGGACTTTGCTTCTCGATTACCTTCTTAGCCCAAAGAAACAGGGATTTGCAAGAGTAATTTATTTTTCGTGTGATCTCAACACTGATATCGTTCAGTGTGTTGATATAGCGGAGCCTAGGTACACAATGTCTTTGACCACCTCTTAATAATAGATTTCTATAGTGACGTTGTGTACGAGACGACGACGGTGTTGGGTGTCCTTTCCTGTTGACAGCATATACTTGGTCTTGCCTCCATTCACCGTTAAACCCATCTTCTCGGCTTCCTCCTGAATACTCACGAAAGCGCCAATGACATCACGCTTTATTTGCCCCATTATGTCGATATCGTAAGCGTAAGCGTGTTACTGGACGGACTTTTGAAAGATTGCGCCTCTAGTGTTGACGTGAGAGTTTTGCACTGTTCTTTCAAGAGCGATGTTGAAGAAGTCGCATGACAGCGCGTCGTCGTGCGTCGCCTTGTCAAAAACCTTTTTTGAAATAAAAATGTATCGGTGAAGTCTTTGCCAACCTTGTTGGAGCAGCGTGCATTTTCCACCGTCATCCTGCACAAACAGTCGAGTTTGGAAGGGATGCCAAAACTAGACACAGCTCTATAAACGAGTAGCACGTCTTTATAGATGCTGTCATATGCGGTCTTGAAATCGATGAAAAGGTGTTGGGTATCAATTTGAAACTCTTGGGTTTTTTTCAAGATCAGCCGTAGTGCAAATATTTGGTCGATGGTGGGCTTCCCTGGCTTAAGGCCACACTAATATGGACCTATCAGGTTGTTGACAAATGGCTTAGGGGTTCAAAAAGTACAGCAGAATAGATCTTGTATGCGATGTTAAGGAGACTGATGCCTCTGTAGTTGGTGCAGTCCAGAGGATCACCTTTCTTTAGGATTGGGCAAACAATGCTGAGGTTCCATTCATCGGGCATGGTTTCCTCAGACCATATTTAGCAGATGAGCTGGTGCATACTCGTAACCACCCGGGCGCAAGGGTATCATTTCCAGCAGCTTTATTGTACTTAAGTTTAGATACGGAAAAAGCTAAAAGCTCTATTAGATATTTCATCTTTTAGTTATAGTCGGTCAAAGTTCACCTTTGAGTTAGTGTTGAGGGTGATATGACGTTTCTTGTGATACTTACATCTATTTTGTTTTGTTGTTTTGTAATTATGCTCATAAAATAATTTGTAGTCATTTTTATTATCTATATAAAATTATTGTTTTTATTTGCCACACATGACGTATTATGTTATCAATCCAACAACGGCAAAGTTCACATTTTGTTCGCACTCGAAAAATAAGTTGAGTTATTTTTGAATTTGTTTTTCGAATTATTGTCCAAAAAAAAGGTTTATTACAATGTTGTCTACAAAACCAATATGAGATAAACAAACGCATCCGCGTCAAACGTGAAGGCCACGACCTTGACTTGCTTTTTAAAAATTGAGTTATCTATTCTGACTCTTTACTTAAGCCTACGCGACGACGACGCAGACAATATTGCAAGTTTATTTAAAGGTATATCACGATTTCACAATGAAAATTTTTTTGGAGGCTTTGGTGTAACATGGCATTGTACCTGGTACTCAACCTCAAAGGTAGTGCAAAGGGTACATTTTATAAAGAAACATGAAATCTGTAATTCTATAACCAATTGAATTTTCTCGAAAATGGTTAATCTTATGAAAAAACAGTAGCACTCATTTTTTGTAGAAAATTTTCTAAGCTACAACCTAGTCCTTGACATTTTGTCTGTAAGAGTAACCGTTCGGGAGATATTCCTTAAAAACCATTTTGGGGGGCTTTGACCTCCGTAAAACTGTTAGCGGTGCTCATATTGATGTGGACTTTTTACAGTCTCCTAAGAATGCCATGGAGATGCTTTGTTTCCAGTTTTCCGTCATTTTTTCTTTAATTTTGCTAATTTTTCGGCTAATACGACTGCACTTATATTTTTCAGTATTCTGTTAATAAAAACTAATCAAGGTTTGAACCGTTGTTCAGTTTTATTCCACGTAATACCTTTAAGAATACATACTAGGAATATCGTCGGCGTCACGTAGGCTTAAGTTAAATGTGAAAGTAGATAACTCAGTTTATTACAACAAGTGACTTCGGTGTCGTGGCCTTCACGGTTAATCTATGGCGTTTTATGCTGTAGCAATACGCTTCGTTTCAATAATACGTTTTCAATAATATCAATCGATAGCTCATTTTATGGGTTATTAAAAAGAGTACAAATTATTCTTTAAGCATTATCAAAAAAAAAAAAAAAAAAAAAAAAATACAAAGGAAAGCGAGATATCATAAGAAACGTCATGCCAACCTCGACACATGACTCATACATAGGTGAACTTCCACCCACAATAACTTTAAGAAAAAACAATTAACAGAGATCGTTTATAACTAATTTCGTTTATAATTTTATCTTTTACAAAATTTAAGTTGAGCATTTTGTTGTTAAACTAAAAGTGAAAGAATTGTTTAAGAAAAACAAAACCATCTATCTATTTTTTCAAGATGGTGACTCCATAACCCCAAAAAGCCTGAAAGAAACTGTATGATTAAAACCTTCATGTTTTTTATTTGAGTATTGGTGTACTATAGTCCAGTCAATTTGTGCTCAAAAAGGTTCTTTGCGAGCAAATTGTGGGGTAGTTTTGATTTGTTCCCTCTTTCATGTTTTCGGGGGTGCTGAATCCGAATCTGAGGTTTGCCAACAAAATGCAAAAAATGATGCAAAATCGCATTTTTTGGGAGTTTTTCACTAATGGCTCAAATAACTACCAACTATTCGAAAATTACATCAATTCACAGTTTTTTTCTGCGACAACCTATTTGGACTCAAGCGCTAGTCGAAAATTGACGTATTTTTACTGTTTTCGAAAATTCACCCCAAAGCGCTAAGAAATTACTTTGTGTGACAAAATTTGAACTTTTGTCTGTAACATGAACCAAGATATACTTTTCTGATGGAATTTGATGCGCTGAATTCGAATATGGCCTTAAAATTGCTCTAACTCGTCGTGTTTTTGAGATATTCGAATGTAAAGATTTAAGAAAAATGCATTTTTTTTTGCAAATTTGAAGTTATATGTTTTGCTCGAAGTAATTTTCTTCGAAAAAATGTTTATGGTCATTCTGAAGTTTGAACATTTTACTTAAAAATTCTTTTTGAATCTTTTAAATACCTCCATTCGTCTTCGAGAAATCGTTGGTTTTCGTCTTGCTACCTAATTCGAAAAATCCGGTCAATTTGTGCTCAAAAGGGCAAATCGTGCGGAATTTTTCGAATAAAACGAAAACCAACGATTTTTCGAAGACGAACGAAGATATTTGAAAGATTCAAAATTTTGAAGTAAAATACTCATACCTCAGAATGATCACAAGCATTTTTTCAAAAAAAAAAATACCTCGAGAACAAATATTACCCCAAATTTGCATACAAAATGCATTTTTTTTTAAATCTTCAGATTTTAATATCTCAAAAACGTGACGTGATAGAGCAATTTCAAGGCCAGATTCAAACTCAGCGCATCAAAGACCACTAGAAAAGTATATCTTGGTTCATGTTACACACAAAAATTTAAATATTGTCACACAAAGTAATTCTTAGAGCTTTCGAGTGGATTTTCGAAAACAGTAAAAATACGTCAATTTTTGACTAGCACTTGAGTCCAAATGGGTATAGTCGCAGAAAAAAACTTTGAGTAGGGATTCATTGGATATTGTTTATACTTTAAATGGTACTTTGATGTAATTTTCTAATAGTTGGTAGTTTTCGAGCCATTAGTGAAAAACTCCCAAAAAATGCATTTTTGCATTGTTTTCCATGTTACGTCACGACATTTTGTTGGCAAACCTCAGATTCGGATTCAGCACCCCCGAAAACATAATGGAGCGAACAAATCAAAACTACCCCACAATTTGCATGGTAAAAATACAATATGAATGGACTTAAAAGAGAAAATGAAAAAAATCGTTTGAAGTTTTTTCTTTATAATCTAAGAACATGAACAAAGTTGTATATTCGGGATAGACTAAGAGCCCACAGCAGATTTTGGGTGTGAGCGATAGCAAAAAAAGAAGTATAGGCGTCGAAAGCTTCATTAAAGGCTATTCAACAAATCAAAGTCTTGCAGTCCACAACTGAGGCCTTTGCGAGAAAAAAAAAATATGAATGCAACTTCGAGGATAATCGTGTTAGCCGAAATTGGTTTTCACCCCTCCCAAGATAAGCTCCGCGGATCCCATATCACGGAATCTGAGATCAATTGAGTGTTTGATTCGCCCTACTGGACTGTTTAAAAACCGTTTTTCACTTAGAATTTTGAATTTTTTAAACTGTCCGGTAGAGTGAACTATACACTCAAATGGTCTCAGATTCCGTGATATGATCCGAGGAGCTTATCTAGGGAGTAGTGAAAACCAATTTTGGCTAAAACGATTATCTTCGAAGTTGCATTCATATTTTTTTTTTTCGATGCACTGTTACTCGCAAAGGCCCCAGTTGTGGACTGCAAGACCTTGATTTTTTGAATCACCTTTAATGAAGCTTTCGACGCCTATACTTCTTTTCGTCTTGCTACCTAATCGAATACCATCTGAATTTTATAAATATGGATCAACGGAATTAATCAATGAAGTTACTTCACTTTATAATAATGTATTTGAGTATGGTGTGATACCACAGCAGTTCAAAACAGCGTTAATATTTCCAATCCATAAAAAAGGAGACAGGTCAGACCCACAAAATTATAGAGGTATATCCTTTCTGAATGCTTCCTATAAAATCTTTACCTCTGTATTACAAAGACGCTTAACTGCTTGGATAAATCAGAACAAACTTTTAAAAGAAACGCAGGCTGGCTTCAGATCGGGTTATTCAACCATCGACAACATTTTTGTGCTTCAGAACGTAGCAGAGTTCTTTGTCTCACGAGGTAAGAAGTTATACACATTTTTTGTGGACTTCAAGGCTGCATTTGACACAGTAGACCAAAAATGCCTTATGTACAAGCTATTCGGAAAAGGAATGTCTCAAAAATTTGGACGCGTCATAGAAAATATCCTACAGGACACATGGGCAACAGTTTGGAATGGTGAAGAGGTATCCGACCGATTTCAAACTAAATCTGGGCTTAGACAGGGGTGTACACTAAGTCCATCCTTATTTGCTCTCTTTATTGATGACATCACAGATGCTCTTCCTGGTGGTATTGAATATGCGGGTCTTCTAATAAAGGCGTTACTATTTGCGGATGACATCGTACTTCTAGCTTACTCCCCCCAATCACTTCAACTCATGATAAATAAACTTTACGAGTACTGCAAGCTATGGAGTTTAATAGTCAATTTAGAAAAATCTAAAATCATTATATTTAAAAGAAGTGGTGGAAGAAGATGTGGAAACGAAAAATGGTTCTTCAACGGCAACAACATCGAAGTCGTGAATGAATATAAGTACCTTGGAGTATTATTTGTAAGGAACTTAAGCATGGAAAAGCACCTCAAAGAAAAACTACTGAAAGCTAAAGTTGCGATAAACTCTACGTGGAAGAAGTGTTTTTCTAACCAGTATATAACACACAGCATAAAATTTCAAGTTTTTGAGGCAGTATCTGAGTCAATTTTGTTATATGCGGCACAGGTATGGGGAGGAAAAAGCTTTGATTCGGTGGAAAAATTACTCAGGTTTTACATCAAGAGAGCTTTCCAACTTCCACCTAATACGCCAAATTATGCTATTTACCTTGAAATTAAAACCTTGAAGCTACAGGTGGACTATATTCTTAAAGTACTTAACATGGATAATGATAGATTACCAAGGAGAATCGCTCTCCAAGCAATACAGAGCAAGTCAAACTTTTATGGTGACTGGCTGGGATTGGCGCAAGCTTGTGGCTTTGATCTAAGCTTAGATGCAAACCAACATTCCAACTGGAAGACAACACTATACGACTTTTTAACGAGGGTTGATGAGCATCAAAGAGAAACCTTCATGGCGGAAGCTTCAGAATCAATTTACAGATCAGTGTATAGTAAACTGCGATATAACATGATGGAAGGAAATTATTTCAAAGATGAGCTTAAAACAGAGGAAATATCGATGATGTTCAGGCTTAGGGTGGAACTTCTTCATATAAATTATATCCCACATCGTGAAGATCTGCCTATTTTATGCAATATATGCAATTTAAAGGAAAGAGAAGATGTTTTTCATTTTGTCGGAAGATGTCCAACGTTGCGAGAAACAAGGCGTTTTTATTTCGGCAGCGATTTTATATCAACAGAACAAGTTTTAAACCTTTTGAATGAGATGAATGTGTCCAAATTATCTAGCTACTGTAAGAAAGCCCTATAAAATAAACAAATAAATTGGGTGGCGCAACAGCTCATGGAGAACCAGGGCCTAGTGACTTACAACTCACAACCATTCCTGTGTGCGTGTTTGTTGGCAGGAATGGAGGGGACCTACAGTTTTTTGCCGAGTCCGAACGGCTAAATTGAGAAGCACTTTTTCATGACAAGTATACTCTTGGAGGATTTGTCAGTTCCTCGCAAGAGGCAGTACCTCGAATAAAACATTTCTGTTTTTAGGTGGCACGGCTGGGAATCGAACCCACACCTTCGGCATGACAGTCCTACGCACTTACCATCAAGCCACGAGGTACTACCTAGAATATCGGGAAAGAATAATAAATGCTGCTTTTTGAATAGCTTAAAAAAAAAATCAAATTTTATTTATTTGTTTATTAAATTATAAACAAAAATTATATTTATATATGTATGTAGGATTAACTAGCAACTTAAATTGTATTAAGGTCCAATCGGCAGACGGCAATGCCATGTCATTTTAAGATTTTGTTTATCATTTGTTTATTATTTATTTAATTTATTCAAAATTGTTTATTTTTGTACAAATAAAATCTTTCTAATTCTAATTCTAAATTCTACTTCTTTTTTTGCTATCGACCACACCCAAAATCTGCTGTGGGCTCTCGGTCTAGGAATATTTATCGAGGGTTTGAGGGTCACTTCGATGCTGTCACGTACATATTCGTACTCAGGGAGTCAAGACTTTTCAATTGATATACACTTTAAGTTGAAAAAGTTGCATTTTCAGTGACGTCTGTCGTGAGGGTTTTGGGACAACATAAACGTCTGTCGTGACCATATTTGTAATCAATGAGTCGAGGGTCTCAGGATGTATATCGTTTGAAGTGGTGCCTCTCTCTCTCTAAATCAATTTTAGGAAAAGTTGTACTTTTGATGCATTTTTTCTCGTAAATGGTACCACTACGTGCTGGCAGACAAACGTATTCGTTTTTACTTTCACTAGGACTACTTTTAATGTTAAGATTGGGAAGATTGAGTCCGATATTACTACAGTTGGGTGGCAAGATAGGTTGAGGGTCAGAACTGTCGTGAGGCACTATGAAAGCATAAACACCGGACTCTAAACAGGTTCAAGTCAAGAAAAATAATCATAATTTCTGTTTTGTTTTTATGAGAAATATTTTTATTAGCTCCATATACAAACGACATACGAATTTGAAAATATAAGAATAATATACTATATGGTATTTGTATGAATGTATGGTACCTATTATGTTGACATTTTGTCTAGAGCCATTATACTTTCATTCACTTTTATTGAAAGAAACTCTATTTTGGGAATATTTTTAGATTAATTTTATCACAAAAAAAAAAGAAAAGAAATTTCATTGCGAAAGTTTTTGTTTTTATGATAAGAGTCAATTCTATTTAATTAATCGCAAACTTTTTTATTCAGATAGACAAAATTCATAAAATATTTATATCTATTATTTGTGTTAATCTTTATAATATTTTGATTATAAAAGTCATAAAGTCATAATGATAAACCATGAACTTGCTGCGACATTGAAAAAAAACATTCCTTGAATTAAATTTGGAAAAAAATAAAAAAATCAAAGCTTGTTGTAGGTATTGCTAAATTTAGTTTCTGCTTCACTTCCGAGTTCCAAATGTATAAACTTTTTTTAGTTCCGAATTATAAACAGATAATAAATATTCCAAATGCATATACAACTTTAATTTCTGTCGCATATCAAAAAATAACACAAAAAGCATATAGTAAACATCTAACTAACAATCAGCCATCAAGAACTTAAACTCAACACATTGCATATAATTAAATAATCGCACGTGACCATTATATTTATACTCAAGCACAAAAAAAAAACCTTGTCGAGTGCAGGGACCTGAAGTGATGGATTCGGCTATAGTCATAAATGATTGTCATTGTAAAAAGACATTTATGTGATATTCATTGAATTCTCTGTTTGAGTTAGGTTATTCAACTTGATTCAATTCAATCAAAGGTTTTCTATTGGCATACCTTATGTCAAAAATCAAGGTTTCCGACCTATAGTTTTAAGTCGCATCCATGCATTTTTAATAAGACGGATCCTTCAATAAACAGGGTGCTTTTAAATTAATGAATAATACATGGGTTGGGAAATGATTCCTGACAGGGGCAAAGTTCTGACAACAAAATGTAATAAAGCCGGGATCTATTTCCTTCCGTTTATTCGGAATGGATATATAGCAACAAAAACAAAAATCTTAGCTTTTTTAAAAGTCTGAAACCTTTTCTTTTATTGCCAAGAAATTTTCCCAAAGGATTGTTCAATAATTTGGGAACACCCTGTGGGGTGTTTTTAATCTTGAAACACAGTTAAGAGTTTGGATATCGAAAAAAGGTTCTATTTCAGGTACTTCAAAATCGCCAGGAAAAGTTGTTCTAACGTAGCCAAAATTACAGATGATGATTCCACTGAAAACGGGTGTGTGGTTCCTCTTGCATCCAAGTATTTATACATACATGCATAAACAAATCTGAGTTCAAGCGTGAAATAAGTACAAACAAAAAAATTAAAACTAAAAAAAAGCATTCTTTCTATTTTTAAGCTTTAAACAGGAAATCAAATCGGCATTGAATTCGTCTTCCCTCTTACAACTGCGGTGTTTAATTGGACATAATCTACAATTATCATGATTTTATATACTATGATATTGCGCAGTCTGCTCTCGATAATGATAAGGATTTTAAAGTCATCATCACCGTAAATTATTTCTATGGTTTAGACGAGACAATGACCGCCATCAGGTCAAGTTCAAGTTAATTAATTGACTCTGCGTTTGTTTGATAGTTTTTTTTTTTTTTTTGCGGTTCTTTTTGATTTAGCATGCTAATTGTTCTTGTAGGAACACACGCCAGATTTGACAATAGAAAGTGATTTACATGGAGAAATTTATTATTCTTTTTGATTCATCCGATTCAGCCGCCAGCCGTAAAGAGGAAGTTTATATTCCTCGTTCCAGAGTTTCTATTCATAGCATAGGTTTAATAGATTTATAGCCGTTTGCTCATAAGAAACTTAAATGTTTATGTTCAACTTAAGCGTTTATCGTCGGCTTAGAGTGTAAAGCGGCTAACTCCACATTTTTTTTTGTCATTATAGACCACTTCAAAAATAGCTTTAAAATACAAAAATTTATCAAATCTTTTAAATTTCAGTGAATTTAGCAAAAACGAGTGCTGAAAAATAATTAAAGTAATTTTGGTTTTATTCAAATAATGCGAACACTTTTATTTAAATAATTTTTTGTAAGAAATGCAAAATAGGAGTTAGCTGCTTTTCACTCTAAGCCGACGACGTTATGTTCTACTTTTTCCTCAGCATAAAGTGTCACATAAGAGCTTAATGTTAAACTTAAATATTAAAGTTTCGTATCAGGAAATGGGCCTATATAATTACATTTTGAAAATTGAAAGGATATTTGCAAGCAAAGTATACTTTCAGGAAAAACTTTTTTTATTCAGAAATCACTAAACTAAATTTTAATTGAAACTCGTTAATTAAAAAAATTGATATATCGGGCCTTGCGTTAGTACCACAGAAGTTTTCATCTTACTTAATTTTCCAAAAATATATTTGTAAGAGATGGCAAGGAAAAATAACTTAATAGTTTTAAATATAATGTAGATATGTATCTTAATCAATACACACGTATGTATATGTGAAACTGTGAACCCCCAAAAACAGTTAAGCACACTACACACCATTTACTATCAATTATGGTAGAAGTTAGAAATAATACACAACAAAGCAGTAATTTAGCTGAGAGTTTCATGAAAGGGACCAAAATGATTTATTCTTAGGAAATGGGCTGCAAATGTAAATAAAATGTACGACTGGATCGCACGTACTTCCTCCTATGTTCAAGTTTCTTGGAACTAAGAACTTTAAAAAAAAATATAAAAAAGTATACAAAAAGCACTTAAATCGTTATTTAAATTGTATAAACAACTAGTAAAATAAATTCAAGTATTCCATTTTATTACTTGAAAAAATAGAAATACAAATATGCAAAAAAAAAAATTTAAACCGTTGGAGCGGTTTTCTTAAAAACTAATTTTTATACATCAAATTTAGTATTTTTATATATAAAATTTAGGATGAATATTTTTAGAAAATATTAAAATACATACATTTAAAAACCTAGTTTAAAAAAAAATTCATCAACCCGTTTTAAAATATTAAATTTTCAAAAAAAAAAATTTTTATATTTTTTTTTTTTTAATCCAAGATTTATTTTTTCCAAAACTTTGTTATGGAATATCATTAACATTTACAAGAAACCTTTTCATAAAAGATTTTATTGAAATTCGTTGAGCCGTTAATTAGAAAATCGAAAGAAAAAAAAACCGTTATATGGCAGGTACCGTTAATAATAGTTTTTGGTAATTTTTTGTCTACCAAAATACATACATACCATGCCTACATTAACAGACTGTTTTGTTTTTATCAAAATCTTTGGAGCCGTTTTTGAGATAAATAAGTACCGATATTTGTGGAGCTAAAACAATTTCCATTTCCCCTCTGGAGAGTTACAAAAAAACCATAGGTAAGTTCAAAATTTTAAGAAAATCAAATCATTGGTTTAAGCTGTAGATCCAGATACAAACAGACAGACAGAATTGTGCAACCCAATTTTTTCGTGTTCTCTGTCATCGTAATGTCATGTTTGATTGTTATCTCAAAATTTTTTTGCACGAATCCAAAACTTGCCCTATAGTACCTATATCGCAAGTAAAAATTATAATAAAAGCCCATATGACACTACATTTATTTAAGGCTATCGAATATACCTTTTAAAAAGGAACAATTACGTACAAGGGTTTTTATAATTGAATATGTTTGTTTTCAATATTTTTGGTGTAACTTGCAAACTAAGCCGAATTTGCCAATTTTACACTTAACTTAATTTTTTGTCCCAAATTAAATTTTCTATTGAAATGGAAAAGTTTACAAAAACCACCATGAAAAAATCGAAAAATCAAAGATTTCTAAATTTTTTTTTCTAAATTCCAGAAAACTTTTTTCGGAGCTAAAATACACCCAAGACAATCTGGAAAAAAATAAAGTATAGTTTTAAGGCCTTATTATGGCATGTTCAAAGAGAAATATTAATTGATCACTTACAGGGATACGAGTATAGCCGTTCAACCATACCATTTTTCGCAGTTTTTTTTTCCCGAAAGCCTATTTTTTACTATAAGCATAGTTTACAGTTCCCATGCGAAAAAAATATCAAAATTTTCAAAACGATTTTCCATTAATTCTGTGCACTGAATTGAATAATATTCAAGGCGAAAAACGATTGCCTTGGCCTAAGCCACCCATTGAGTCATTAATTCACCCTTAATTAATAAACTATAGCCCTAAAAATGGAAAATAATTATTTTTCGATGCAAAAACTATTTGCATGCTAATAAAGCCTTGAGGTGAAAAAAAAATTGTTTGGAAGTGTAAACTGACCATCCAAAAAAAATATTTTATTCACCACACTTTTTTCGCATGCAAAACAATTGCCTGTCAATTGTTTTGCATGACATTCCATGACAGCAATGTTTTCTTTTTTGCATGAAACTGTAAACTAATCATGCAAAAATTAATTTTATCTTTCACCTCAATTATTTTTGACATGCGAGAATATTTGCGTAGGTTTTTTTTTGCACACGGGAACTATAAACTAGGCTATACATGACAAATTTAACATTCCTTTCACCTATTTGGCATATCTATGTCAATTTTGAACAATTTTTGAAGATGCCATATTAAAGCCTTAAGTTTTTTCTTTATTTTGTCTAAGCGTGTCTTGACCCTATTATATGCTTCAAAAAAAGTTATGCGCAATTTATTAAAACAAAATATAGTAATTGTGAAAGATGTAGAAAATATAAATGTAATATGTGTAGAATATTTACAGAGTAACCAGTTCATATCTCTTAATTTACTTTTCAATTCTTCACATTTTTGTACGTGCGGCTTCCATTTTAGTTTCGCGTCTAGTTATTCCCAAATACTTAGCCGTTATTGCAAATGGAACACTTTCGGTGTTAAGAAAGACGGGTTTATCTATTTATTTTTGTATACGTAAGGTCCAAGTGGACTGACTTTTGTTCATTGGGCGCTATTGGCCATGTTTTTGTCCACTCATCAACATTCTACAGAGTATTTTGTAATTTAACTGTTGCTTCGCTAACCGTTTTGGCTACTGCTAGTATTGCAATATCATCAGCAAACGTTGCTACGATAGTGTCTTCTTTTTGAGGTATATCACGTGTAAATAAAAGGTACAGAACTGGACCTAATACACATCCTTGTGGTACCCCAGCTACTATTACTTTGAAATTAGAATATTAATTTCCGTGTATTACACGAAAAAGTCTGTTTTCTAAATATTCGTTTAGAATTTTATAAAGTCCATCAGACAGAACTTATTTTTGATTTTGAGGCCTTCGTGCCGCACCTTATCAAACGCTTGCGACACATCCAAAAAGACCGTCGAATAAATTTTCTTATCTTCAAAAGATATCTCGATTACTTCAGTAATTCTGTGTACTTGATGGTTTGCCATGTTTTAACACCATTATAACTTTCGCAACTTTCCATTGCCTCTGTATCGAACCGACATGCAATACAAAAGAATGTCAATGTATTTGTATTTGTATTAAATAACGTCTACCTCATTGTTTGTGATAATATTAGTAAATCTACCCTTTTTCTTGATCTTATATAGTTCAGTTCTCTACACAGTTCGGTACAGATAAGACGTAATTGAGCATGTCGGTCGAGTTAGAATTATTTATCGAAAGATGTACAGAGTTTTAATAAATGTATAAATTTATCTTAATAAATGTACAGAGTACAAGTTAGAATGTCGTTGATAATAATATCGTAAAGTGTACAGGAAAGACAATAATAATATTGATTATTAATAAAATCTCGGTAATAGTCGGGTTTTCCATCTTGGTTTCCCGACTCTAAAAGTGTGCGTGTTTTATTTTATTTATTTATAAGAATTACAGTCCGAAAATATACAGCCTCGGAACATGTTCTAGCCTTAGAGCGGCATTTTTTATATAAAGAAGGTTAATTATAATCCTTAATGGTGAAGCATTTTTAATACATCTGCTGTTATTAAGTCATACCCCGGAGCTTTATTAGACTTTAGCTTCCTTATTTCTCTGTTCAATTTGGCGAGCGTAGCATTTCTAGTTATGTGTAGCTTTCATTTGTAGTCCGGGAACCGACCGACCGTAAGATTACCTATCTCATCGCGGCCACGAAAAAATTGGATGCCAACCAATAGCTTTAGTCCAAACATTTACAAAACTGCTGGTCGGACAAGCTTTATCTGGTAGCAATGGTTAGAAAATGCACTTTTCAGGTTGGATTTTCCGCTAAATGTACCTATAATATAAGCAACTTATATAAATGGGGTATCAAATGAAAGCTAGAACTGTCCCTTACGCGCAGGGCCGGACAAGCTATACGTGCAAGCGGTGCAAATGTGAAGGGCGCTAAACCCCAATAATGGGCGCCTCGAGCTAGTATCAAGAAAGCCACTACCACTATTTACCTATACTTTTTTAATTTTCAATTATTTTTCATAGCTCATACCAATTTTGATATCTAGGTATACTAATTCTGAATTTAAAGACAGATATCTACTATTCATAAAATAAGTCGATGCCTAGTTTCCTATTCACACCCACAGTAAAAAACTTAATCACAAAATCATTGCAAAGTGCGCGATTTTGTTCGCCTCTTGGGGATAGCTCGTTCGTCTCTTGGGGACACTTCGTTCAAAAAATCGCACATCAAAGCCTACAGCTTGGGTAATGAGAACATGACTTCTTCCACCAAAAACAGCAATTGAAGGGCGCTAGTGATGAAATTGCGCAGAGTGCTAATTTAGGTCGGGCCGGCCCTGCTTACGCGATACCATTGGTCGGACAGACTTGATTTTGGCTATTGCTGTACCTATATAATGTTGACTACAAAATATGCATCGGATCGAATGCATGCAAGTCGCTGTCGTTTGAGTCAACAAAACATACATTGGATTCGATGAACAATTGTTGGAGCCACCAATACCTCTGCTCAAATGGTCAGGATGTCGAAATTGTCATCGGTCATGTAGCAAATAATACTCACAGTCCTCATATTAATGGTAATATCTTCATTAGCATTTCAATTTTTAATTAGTTCTGCGTATCTATCATAGTTGGTGAAAATGGCGGATCTAGAGGTCTGTTTACTTGTCGAATGTCAATATTAGTTGTTATGTCTGAAGGCATCTCGAAAAGCCATTTAAAATTACTAACACCTTGACAACCTTTGCAATATATTACCTTTGATTTGTGTTCTTTGGCGTTTACCAACTTTTTATAACTGACACCGTGACACCGCTTTGAATTTTAATGATTTTTGACTGCCAGTTAAGTACAGTTAATGCTAATAAGTCAGGCTATTGACAATGGTACGATGGTACGCATATCACTACGCAGACAGCCCTTACTCAAGCACGTTTTTCTACATTAGAATTAGAAGTTAATAAAAACATGCATTAACCTGACTTACTTACAGAACCGGCAAAGGGTAGTATTTATCAGATAATAATTTATCACCTGATTTTAGAAACTTGCTGACCTGCGAAGAGTTGATACTGTTCGCTGAAGGGATATACCATTTAAAACTTTGAAATCGATTAAGAGATGGTGTGTATCGATTAGAAACTCCTGTGGTTTTTCCAAAATCAGTCGGAGTGTGAACATTTGATCGACAATATATTTGCCGGGCCTTAAACCACACTGATAGGGGCCGATCAGATTGTTGACAAACGGTTTTAACTAAGCGATCACACAGTACAGATGACAGAATTTTGTATGCGACATTGGGGAGAATAATACCTCAGAGCATCGCCTTTCTTGTAGATGGGACGCTTAATACCGGGTTTCAATTTATCATGCATACTTTAATCCGACAAAATTTTGGAGATAAGTTGGTGTATACTTCCTATCAAGTCATTACCCCCTGCTTTGAATAGCTCGGCTGGCAGGCCATCTGAAACAGCAGCATTGTACGCTTTAAGCTTGGCTATCGCTAACCACACTTCATTTAGGTCGGGTGGACGGAAATTTTGACCATCGGCGGCGTCCAGCTTTAATGGATTGTTCTGTCTAACAGCGGAATTTTTGCCATCTTCGCCGTTTTGCAGTCAAGAAAAGTGTTTCCAGATCCTCAGCACCGACTGTGTGTCTACTACTATATTCCCACTCTTGTCTCGGCAGGCTTCTGTTCTGACCTTGCAGCCCTGGGTAGTTTGCCTCACCCTTCATTAGAACTTTCAAACATCCCCCTTACCGCTACAATCCTCAATAGACTCGACCACCCGCTTCGCATGCTCTCCCTTTTTCCTCCTAAGAAGTCGGCATCACTCCTTTCATTTTTGCCCGTAGAGCTCCCAGGCTGTGCTCTCAGAAGCTCTGGTTCTAGTTTGTAGAGTCCGGCATTCTTCATCAAACCAGGGGTTTCGTTGTGGTCGCCAAGTGAAACCCAACCCATCAGTGGCGGCACTTCTGATGGCTTGTTAGCAGTGTTTCCACTGGTCGTCTGCAGTTGGTGCTGGTGGTGGAGTTGCTGAAAGGTTAAGAGAGACTTGGTCAGCAAAGGTCTTTTGTGTTTTTTACTTCTCGACATCTAATCTTTTCAAAGAATCCGCTTGGCGTTGTGGCGTCATAGATATCCACATACGTACTTGAGCTACAGCCAAGTAATGGTCCGAGTCAATGTTTGCCTCTTGGAACGTTTGGACATCCAGGATAGGCGTCTATCGCAACATGATCATTGATCAATCTGGTTGACAGTTCGTTGATCCGTCAACCAGTATGACCGCCAAATCCCTTTGTGTATATTGAGGTGGGGGAATTAAGTGCTAGCTAGGATGAAACTACGCCCCGCCGCGCCGCAAAGTCAATCAGCCTACGTCCGTTCCCGGAAGTGCGTTGTCATGCAGGCTGTGTCCTCTGACTATCGAACCAAAGATGCCCTCCTTTCCGATTTTGGCGTAGAAGTCACCAAGAATGATCTTGACTTCGTACTTCGGGCACTTATCATACGTACCCTCGAGGAGATCGTACAAGTGTTCCTTGGTTGAGTCATTTTTGTCTACTGTGGCGTTAGAGCGTGGGCACAGATAGATCAACGTGATTTTTTTTAATTTAGCTTTGATGCGGATTGTGATCAGGCGGTGTTCGCTTACATTTCTGAAACCCAACACTTCTTGCCTTAGTCTTCCGCTTACCATAAAGCCACAACTAAAGAGCCGTTGACACTACTCCTTGCAGCACTCACCAAAGTTGATGTCACACAACTTCATATCCTTCGTATGCCCTCCCCATCCCATCGCACTTCCTGAATGGCTATTACATCAGCCTTTAGCCTGTCCAGGTTCTCCACTAATTGTTAGGCTGCAAGTGGTCTGTTTAAAGGCCGGACATTCATGCAGATCTGAAATGCATGGTCCTTGTTTCGTTTGCTGGGGTCATCAAAATTGAAATCATCCATATCGAACTGGGACCAGACCAGACCCTTAATATAACTACAAGGGTAGGGAGCCGGATATACCGCTCCTTATAGGCCTGATATAAGGTGTTCGCTTAGTAGTTCAACCTTACTGTAACTGTAGAACTCACCGTTGATTCCATCTGGAGAATTCTTTCGCTGCCGCCTGGATAGAGGAGAAGTGCCTTAACGGGAACCCTCCTTTACCGTCCACAGGGATTGGAACCCCATCATCTTCAGTTATAGGTACTAGGCACCCGATTTTCACCGCGAGGAGGTGAGAGTAGGAGTTGATAGACAGAGGTTCGCTTTGAAAAAAAGCTTGTGGACTCTTGTGTCCTCTTGAATGAACCTTGTATACCCTTTGAACATCTATGTAAATAAAAGGAACAAAAATACAAATTGAGTATTGACAAGGCAGCTCCCAAATGAAGTGAAAATGCCAGCAGAGTTGACTTCCGAAAAACCTTCTCAATATCAATTTTATTGTTGTTTCGTTCCTTGTTTTTTTTATTTAAGCTCAAGTTTCTATGAAGTTAAAACATAACAAAAATAGAATCGGCCACCTGAGGAATATGCCTGAAGGATAATAACAAGGATTATCCAACAAATAGTCCAAGGTCTTGTAAACATGTGTATAGAAATCGCAAAATATTTGTTTAGCTTTTACTACATTTAATAGTTCTTCAAACAAGTACATAAATGGGTCTTAGCCGTGCCCTCTATTAAAACAACATGAAGGTCGAATTTAATACGAACTTTTATAAACCTTTGATATTTTTCTTTTTTTCAGGTGAAATGTCAGTGCTGTATTTGTTTGCCCGATACCGCTTCAACTGGAGTGAGGTGGAATTCAGCTTATTCTCAACATACGCCATGTTAACCGGTCTTGTAGGTAAGCACACACACTTTTCATTTTTATTAAAGTCAAAAAGTATCATCTGGACGGATACTAAACAACTCTCCTGTTGACATTTTAGGAGTTCTATTCTGTGTTGGAGTCCTCTCGCATTTACTCAAAGTCGATGATGCTTTGGTTGGTGTTCTGTCCAGTATGTCAAAAATTCTCTCCAGCATTGTGTATGCATTTGCAATCCAACCATGGCACATGTACGTAGCGTCCGTAGTGGAAATATTTAATGGGACGTCGTTTATTGCGATGCGTTCTATTGCCACCAAATTGGTCAACAAAGATGAACTGGGCAAAGTGAATTCGTTATTCGGTGTGGCAGAGGCACTTATGCCTTTGGTCTATGGGCCAATGTACACAACTCTGTATGCTGCTACATTGAAGACTATGCCTGGGGCTTTCTTCTTGCTTGGAGGAGCATTAACAACACCAGCTGTAATAATTTTCTTGTAAGTACCTTATACTAGTACTTACATACCTATATATTGATGGTCCTGCAAAGATATGTCTTTTTTTTTGGAATCGAGGAAGGTCAGCAGGTGGGCTTTTCTTTGCATTAATGCGAAGGTTTTGTGTGTTGTAGAGGTTTTATTTTACCTGGAAGTAGAATCTTTTATGAGATAACTTGATCCCTAAGGTAGGTAAACACCTTGTAGACTATAAAGGCATATGGGCTGGGTACAGTTAAAGCAACAAAGGTAAACGTTCATATGTGAGGCTATAAAATAGAAGAATTTTCCTGCTCCTCGTTATTGTGTGTTTTATTTGCCTAACGTGAACCTGGACCGGGAATAGGAGGAGTCTGCCCTTAAGTGCCAGCCGAACGAGGAACGACGAAGACGTTTTCCATCCACGTCGATTAAGAATTATTGCCAACATAAGATTTGTGGTCGATTCATGGTATGCTCTATGGGCTCGGTCGTTAAATATCTTAACGATGTCTTCCTTGTTGTCTCACCATAAACAAAACATACCATGGCCATCATGATAGAAATCGAGGTTATACATACCTATATATGTCGGGGGCTCTGTGGAGGTAGTTATAGTGTTCTTATTAATTTTTCTCATAATGAGAGTTGCCTTAGAAATTTTTTGTTTTATTTTTTAATAATTTTGTTGTTGGACTTTGGTACTTAGTTTATAAATTAGTTTAAAGTAACTCGACTGCAGAGTCGCTTTTTCATTTTAATTTAAAACTGCTCCATTTAATAAAAAAAAGCTTTCAAATTTAAATAATTTATATAAAAGACTGTATGAAATAAAAAGACCAATTTGCTTATTTTAGTAAAATATCAATCATATAATCTTTTATTGGGTTTTCGGTTTAACATATACTTTAAGGAAACTACTTTGATGTATCAGAGGGCAGACAAGACCATAGGATGGTGCTCGTGCTGACAGCGAAATCAAAAGTGAAAAAATATTCGATGATGCATCTCCTTTTATAGTCCGTAGATGGGAGCTTTTGGCTGAGCTTTCATATACTTATAAATATGTTGACTTCCACTGGAAAGGCTTCGAATGCATTGGTTGGCATTGGCAGCTGCGTGTTGTATCTGTGTGTGTGTATACGTTGGCTTGCTAGTACAATAGGGGTTGTTTTCTTCTGATGTCTGGCTCATGGTCATGGTGTCTGTTGCTATAGTATTTGTGTATATAGGCAGATGTTCGTGTTGTATCTTGTCTGGTTGAATGGATTGCGACACAGTAGCGTTACGATAGATAGATACCAGGAGGGTTGCCACTTTATGTATATTTGTTACAGTCTCCCCTTTTGTATCTGAAAGAATAAAAAGATTGAAGATACAAGAAAATTAGTTCACCACAAGTCTTCGTGGTCGTCCTCGACGTCTAATTGGTACGAGAGGCTTCGCTGCATCTTGCGGATTGGTACATCTGGTAAGAGCGGATGTATGATAAATGCCAAGAACGTCAGTTGGGTTAGCGGGACAGGCTATTTCATAGTTGTTGCACCCCTTGCTGCTGAGAATGATGTATGGTCCATCGCGTCTTGGTGCTAGTTTGGTTGTGAAGCGATTGCTTGCTTTGCTGTGGACCTTGGTATCAACCAAAACGTAGTCTCCTGGAGAATAAGTTGGATTAGGACGTCGTTTTGCATCAGCATAGGTCTTTTGGCGATCTTGTTCTCGTTCATTCACTTCACGGGCATTTTTGAGAGTTTCAGACATTTTGCTTAGATATGGAGTAATTCCTGGTATGAAGTTCTCGGATAGGATGATTGCACGAAAGTCGCGTTCGACATCATCGGGAGCGCGTAGTTCTCTCCCAAAATTTAGGAAGGCTGCACTGTATCCAGTTGTCTGACATCTGACTGTGTTCATAGCAAATCGGATAAATGGTAGTTTTTCAGGCCAATTGTGATGCTCGCTTCCAACTAAGATTGCGAGTTGGGTTTTGAGATCACGGTTTTTACGTTCTACAGGATTTGCTTGCGGGTAGTAAACAGGGATAAAACATTGTTTGATTCCGAGGCAGTGAGTGATATGTTGCATAACCGCACTTATGAACTGCGTACCATTGTCACTGAGTAGTCTTCTTGGAAGACCAAATCGTAGGAAAACTTCGGTAATGAGTGTTTTTCCACATGCGGTTGCTGTTGCTTCTTCTAGTGCAAAAAGTTCGACCCAGCGTGTTGCAACGTCTTCTATGATGAAAATCCATTTCATGTTGTCATCGGAAGGTGGAAGTGGTCCAAAGAGGTCAATGGCAAGCACTTCAAAACGTTGATTTTGCGCAGGAGTTTGCAAGAGTCCAGCTGGTTTCAAGTTGGTGATCTTGTACCTTTGACATTCGGTACAATCTTTGACGAATTTGTTGATGTCTCTTCGCATACATGGCCAAAAGTATCGGGATGAGATCCGCTGAAGAGTTCGTTCGGATCCGTAATGTCCAGCTGTGGGTTCATTATGGTATGAGCTCATGATTTGCTCGCGTTCATCTTTTGGAAGCACAAGTTGAGCTTCTTCATTGTCGATGTCTTCATTGTATCGGTATAATACTCCATCATGAAGCATGTATCCTCGTGAAGTCCAGCAGGTGAATCTTTCTGGCACGAATGATTCGAGATCGTCTATTATCTTCTTAAGATCATGATCTTCTAGTTGACTGTCACGTGTTTCTTTGGTACTTCGATGAGGAAAGTCGACAGAGATGACGAAACTTTCAATAATTAAGGTGTCCTTATCAATTGGAGGACGGGACAACATGTCCGCTAGTACATTAGCTTTACCTGGCGTGTACTGAATTTGTATATCGTGTGCTTGAAGTTCTAGGCACCATCTTGATAATCGGCCGGTTGGAGATTTAAGAGCCATCAACCATCGTAGAGCTTGATGATCGGTTATGACTGTTATCTTGTTGCCTTCAATATAGCTACGAAACTTGTGAATAGCCCAAACAACGGCTAAAGCTTCTCTTTCAGTCGTGTTGTAGTTTCTTTCAGCGGATGAAAGAAGTCGGCTGGCGTATTCCACTGGTCGTTCGTCTGCATCCTCCCCTTGTAGTAAGGCTGCACCAAGAGCAAAGGCGCTTGCATCGGAGCGTATGATGAATGGTTTGGTTTCGTCAGCTTGTCTTAGGATTGGGGCGGTGGTCAGACGATCCTTGAGTTCTTCGAATGCCTTCTGCTGGGATTCTTCCCACTTCCATTTTGCTTTCTTCTTTGTTAACTCAGAGAGTGGTTTAGAAATGTTTGCGAAGTCGGGAACGAATCTTCGGAACCAGGAACAGGTTTGCAAAAAGGATATCATCTCCTTCAGATTCTTTGGAGCTTGGCGGTTCTTAATGGTTGACACTTTGTCGGGATCCGGGGATATACCTTCCCTTGTTAAGATGTGGCCTAAGAATCTTACTTCGTTCCTAAAGAAACTGCATTTTTTCCTGTTGACTCTAAGATTGTACGTTTTTAGGATTTCAAAAACTGCTTTGAGGTCGTTTAGGTGTTCTTGGAATGAGGACGATATAATCAGCAAGTCGTCAAGATATGCTAGCATTCGCACCTGGGAAACCTTTATTTTAACTCGGTCTATAAGACGTTGGAACGTTGATGGCGCATTACGGAGGCCAAAGGGCATACGGAGAAAACGGTAGATACCAAAGGGCGTTATAAAAGCCGTCTTATCTTTGTCTTCCTCCTTCATCTTTATCTGCCAATACCCTGATAACAGATCCATAGTCGACATAACTTCTGCTTTTCCAGCGGAGTGGAGAAGGTCATCTAAACGAGGTAGTGGGTACACGTCTGGTCTTGTTATCGCATTGAGTTTGCGATAATCTACACAAACTCTGACTCTTCCGTCTTTCTTGGGGACCATTACCACAGGTGCGGCCCAAGGGGATTCACACTCCTCAATGATTCCTGATTTGAGCATTTCAGCTATTTCGTCTTGTAGGATTTTCTTTTTCATTTCCGAAAGGCGATATGGTGGAACCGCAATGGGTTCATGATTGCCTGTAGAGATTTTATGCTCCACAGCAGTGGCTGGCTTGTCCGAAAGTTGAAACAATTTCTTGTTTTGGAGCAGAATCGTATTGAGCTGGCGTCTTCTGTCCGCGTCTAGGCTTGGTGCTTCATCATCCTTGAGGGTAACATCTTCAACGCTAAAAGACTCAAAGAAGACGAAATCCGGATCATACAGCGATAACTCGAGATGAGACAGTGTAGACTGTCGTGGGAGGGCATCCTCGAAAATCTTATCGATGCTATCTGGCGAGTAATCTCTTTGGTTTGAAAAGAGTCTACTTTGCGCTTGATTTTCTGGCAGGAAATTTGAAATATCCTGAAGTGGTATTTTTGGTGTCTTCTGAATAGGACTAATCGGGCTTGGAATGGGTGACTGGGCTGTAAGCAATTCAAGTGGTGTGTTTGGCGTTTTCTGATTTCGTCCGTCATCTGGAGTAGATAGTGATGGTGCAAGATTCATTGAAGATATTGTCTCAGTTTGAATAAAATCATACTTCTTTGAAGGTATATCAGCGAAATACCACATTCGCTGAGGCAGGTTTAATATCATCTTGGCATCTTCTACAAAATCAATACCGAGAAGAGTACGGTTGTCTGTCGAACTCTCTATAACCATCAGCTTAGTTTTGATAGCGCGTCCTTGTAGCTTGATAATTGCTTTGGTAACCAGTACGTCCTGTTCCCGTTTGATACCATCGGCCAAAACTACTTTAGCGCGATAGGCAGTAAATCGGTAACCGAGAGTGAGCATCTGTTTGTATAGTTGATAGCTTGCTATACTCATACGAGCACCCGTATCAATGAAAGCAACTCCTTGTTGTCCACCAATGGTGATTTGGACAGAGGGTCGTTGACGGAGTGGTGGTAGTGTTTTCTTTGGAAGAGAGTCTATGGAACAAAAATTGATGTTCGTTGCTTCTTTGGTCTGGTTGCAGTTTGGACATTGACTTCTTACATAACCTGGCTTACCACACCCATAGCAGTTAAGGACAGCACGGGATTGCGTTTTGCCTTCTTTGCCTTGTTTGCTATCTCTCTCCTTCTTTCTGCATTCATCCATGCTATGTCCAAAATTGGAGCAATAGGCACACTTGATTCGCTTCGGCTGTTGTTGTTTTTTATCTTCAACATTCTTGGCAGGCTTATCTTGTTTCATTTCCTCTAGGTTGTCCTCGATTTTTCTTGCACAGGAGAGAAGATTTTCGAACGTCTTAATGTTATCTCTCTCAATCCTGGTTCGGATGTTTTTATTCAGTAATCCAAACACCATATCTATCTGCTGCGCTTCGTCGTGAGCTCCATTTGGCAATTCTGAAAAGAGAGCGCGTTTGTTGCAGATGAAAATGTCCGTGGTGGTTTTGTCATTTTGTTTTTCCCCAAAAATGTCCACATAAACTTGATAGGCAGGTCTCGGTGTAGCGAAAGCACTTCTTAATAACGTCATAGCTGCTTCCCACGTCATTGGTTGGGATTTTACTCCTTGCCACCAAGTTGCTGCAATGCCTTCGAGAAGGAGTGGGAGTCCGGTGAGAGCGTTTTGCTCCGTCATATTGGTCACATTCTTATAAATGGTGATGCTATCGATGAACGTCTCCACCTTTATTTTACAACGTTCTCCGTTGTAGCGGTTCGTGCAGTTGGCAAAGTTACCATTCGACATAACCGGTGGTGTTCTGTTGCTTGCTACGCTCGAAATTAATGCCTGCAACTGTTCCTCTGTCATCTGAATAACGTTCATTTCGTTGTTTTGTAGTCGTGCACTTCGTCTGAGCGGCGTACTAAACAAGAACATACAGGAACTACGACCAAAGTTGAGGTGCGTATGTTGAATTAATTTCGGTGTTTTAAAGAAACCTGGACCAGTCGAGGTGCGCAAGTTTTTATTGTTTATAAATTTTGACCTTTTAGGTGCAAGGATACTTTGACCGAAGGTGCAAAAGTACTTGACCAGTTCAGTGCAAAAATAATAAAATTATTAATTTATGATCGACCAAAAAAAATGGTGCGATATGGTATTATAATTTCGGTGTTTTTAAAGAAACCTGGACCAGTCGAGGTGCGCAAGTTTTTATTGTTTATAAATTTTGACCTTTTAGGTGCAAGGATACTTTGACCGAAGGTGCAAAAGTACTTGACCAGTTCAGTGCAAAAATAATAAAATTATTTATTTAGGATCGACCAAAAAAAATGGTGCGATATGGTATTATAGTGATTTATATTTATTTTTTTTTCTCTCTGCTCGGCGTCATGCGTTGTCGGTATACGGCAATGGTGTACGGCTGTACGTTGGGCGTCAGTTATAAAAGACTGTATGAAATAAAAAGACCAATTTGCTTATTTTAGTAAAATATCAATCATATAATCTTTTATTGGGTTTTCGGTTTAACATATACTTTAAGGAAACTACTTTGATGTATCAGAGGGCAGACAAGACCATAGGATGGTGCTCGTGCTGACAGCGAAATCAAAAGTGAAAAAATATTCGATGATGCATCTCCTTTTATAGTCCGTAGATGGGAGCTTTTGGCTGAGCTTTCATATACTTATAAATATGTTGACTTCCACTGGAAAGGCTTCGAATGCATTGGTTGGCATTGGCAGCTGCGTGTTGTATCTGTGTGTGTGTATACGTTGGCTTGCTAGTACAATAGGGGTTGTTTTCTTCTGATGTCTGGCTCATGGTCATGGTGTCTGTTGCTATAGTATTTGTGTGTATAGGCAGATGTTCGTGTTGTATCTTGTCTGGTTGAATGGATTGCGACACAGTAGCGTTACGATAGATAGATACCAGGAGGGTTGCCACTTTATGTATATTTGTTACATTTACCTTTATTCCTCCGTAAACAGAAGATAAAATATTCTACCTCCTACCGTGTCAGTATTTTGTCAAATAAAAGGACAAACAAGATAATCTCCAATAAAATTAACCTTACTTTCGTCAGCAAGAGTGATTAAATTAAAATATTCTATCAAGAGCTTATGTAAAAATTATGTTAATTTATGAATTTAATTATTGAGTTAGAAACACAACAATTTACAAATTCCCTTTTTTTTGTTTATCCTCATCTCTTTTAGCTGGATGTATAATGTAAATCGACGGGACCGTGTACGGAATTCAATTAAAGAGGAACAAAATGGAAAATCAAATCATCAGGACCTAGTCAAACATAGAAACGGAAGTCTTGTGGGAGGAAATATAGCTGCCATCACTCTGGGTGTGGCGGATGAATCGACAAAAATAAATGGTTTATCGCTTATGGGAGCTGGAAAATTCACAAAGTTGCCTCAGGATTCAAATGAGGTAGTCATCACAGAAAAGACTGCCGCGCATCAAGATAATCAAAAACCTCCTCAAAATGGTATTGATAATAAAGCATTCGATCCAGATACAGTTGATAACACCACCACCGCCACCGTCGCAGCCACCACCGATAAAATGACTCCGAAGGTGGATTCTGAAGATGAAAATAATTTGGAGAATAAAATTCTTCAAGAGACTATAGCTATTGTTAAGGATTTGCCAACATTGAACGTTGAACATTGCAAGCTGTGATAAATTTTATATATTAATTAGCACTGTTTTAATTAATTATTATTTTTTTTTTTAATTAATTTTATTTTTATCATCCTAGTTATTATTTCTCAAATTGTATTTTATTGTAAACTATATTTTTTGCCGTATTGTAAAATATTTGAACACATTGTATTTTTTTTTTAGATTTAAGATATTGAGTATTAAATACAAATTAAATTGAAAACCAATCGCATTGGGATTTTAGTTTTATATTTTTTTATAGGCTTACATAGTGTCAAAATATAGGTACTTACATTTCTAGATATGGGCACTCTTTGAAAATTAAGCAAAATAAATGACATACTAAAATCATGAATCAAAACTTTTTTGTATCAATAAATTCAAGCAAAGGAAAAGAAATTGCTATCAAAAAAACCTAATTTCATTAAAATATTCCTCAGTTATACAGGGTGTCCCGCACCTGAGTGGAAGTATCTTAGGGTGTGGTTCCTGGGTATATTCTAAGAAAAAAATTGTATGGGGGAAAGTTGTATCTCCCCTCCCTGAGGCAGGGGGGGCAGTTTCTGAAAAATTGACTTCAAATGCCAAAAAAACATTAAAAATCAACGAAAACACATCTAATAATGTGCTATAATTTTTTTTAAAACTTATACTCCATTCTTGCATTTGGTTTTTAAATCAAGTTGTTTAAGCGAATAGTTTTTGAGAAATTAAATTTCAAAGTCAAATTTGTTTAAGAAAATTGAGATTTTTTTTTCTTAAGTCGATATTTTTCAAAATTTTACGTAATTAAGTGCTATTTTGTGTTCAATATTTATTGCCTTCATTTATTATTAGTCCATTACCGAAAACCAAATGTTAAAATCTATCTTAGTTTTTGAGAAATTAATAAAAAACGATAGGTACTTTTACCAAATAAGCCCGAAAAAGGGGTTAAATTATGGATAATTCATGAATAAATTAATTTTTTCGGGCTTATTTGGTAAAAGTACCTTTGGTGTTTTCTTAATTTCTCAAAAACTAAGAAAGATTTTTACATTTGGTTTTCGGTAATGGATTACAAAATAATGAGGGCAATGAATATTGAACACAAAAATAGCACTTAAATACGTAAAATTTTGAAAAATATCGACTTAAGAAAAAAAAAATCTCAATTTTCTTAAACAAATTTGACTTTGAAATTTAATTTCTCAAAAACTATTCGCTTAAACAACTTGATTTAAAACCAAATGCAAGAATGGAGTATAAGTTTTCAAAAAAATTATAGCACATTATTAGGTGTGTTTTCGTTGATTTTTAATGTTTTTTTTTGGCATTTTAAGTCAATTTTTCAGAAACTGCGCCCCCCTGCCTCAGGGAGGGGAGATACAACTTTCCCCCCATATAATTTTTTTCTTAGAATATATACCCAAGAACCACACCCTAAGATACTTCCACTCAGGTGCGGGACACCCTGTATATCATGTTCAATTTGTAAATTTTCAAAATAATTATTGTGAATTCCATCTTATTTCGCGATATTGCCCAATGGAAAAGCAATTATTGATTTCTCCTTTTATGATGATTAATTTGATCAAATTGAATTTTATTAATAATAAATTGATGGATTTGGTCTAAATTTATCCTTCGGCTTTTTTGGTCACTGTTAATTGCAATGCCACAAAGTTGCATTGATTTATACCAAACGTTTCGACAGGGATTGCTCTCCTCTTCAGGAAATATAAAATAAACCAAAACATTATTAAAAAAAAAAAAAAATAATAAAATTATGTTTTAAAGGAGATGTGGCAAAATTGTATGGGGCCTGGGCCAAGAGCGTGCATGAACAAGAGTGGTATCAAAAGAAAGGTGAGTGTTAGCACATTAAAACTATGAAGTTTTAGGGAAATCGTATGTGGGGATTTTGAGTTATTGTCCATATTTCGAAGGCATCTCCTGCTTGATTTTTGTCAGTTTATAAGCAAATAAAGTCATATATCATAGGAAGTGTAAGACAAACCCCTATCTATTTGGTATCAAATGAAATAATCAAATAAACGTGAAACTTCGTATTTTTTTAGAAATCAGGTATTTCTGAAAAATCTACAGTGGCTATGTACCTTTTCTTAACAGTAATGTGAAAGAACACATTTCAGTCTTTATTTTGATAGATAATAATCTAAGATTCAGTCAATAATAAACAAAAAAAAACACCTTCCGAAGCCTTGCTTGGGAAAATCAAATAGAATGTACACAATATGGGGTTTCATACTAGAGTTCCTGTTAACATATTTCTTTATTTTCTAAACTTGGGCAAAATGATGTGCTTTTTACAACAAAACTTTTTTTCAAGTCATCAAGAAGTGAATTACTACGTACAGTGGCCCTTAGTGAAAAGCACCCATCCTTAACAAAATTCTTTTTCTTTGAAGAACTGCAGAAAATCAAGTGAAATAAAAAGGAGAAATTGACTTTCAATAGAGTATTATATTTTTGTTTTAAAAACTTCAAAATCTGAAATAAAATAGAAAAAACAAACGAATAAGGGAAAATATCAAAGTAAAATGATTATTTCCTCTCACAGCAAAACTATTTAATCTCACAGACCCAGACATTTTAGTTGTAAAAAGGTTTTTAACTTGCGATTATAGGTACTATAAGGCAAGTTTTGGATTCGTGCAAAACAAAAAATTTGAGATAACAATCAAACATGATATTACGATGATAGAGAACACCAAAAAAGTGGGTGGCAAAATTCTGTCTGTCTGTCTGTCTGTTCGTCTACAGCCTAAACGGCTCGATCGATTTTCTTCAAAATTGGTACTTAGTGGTTTTTGGTGATTCTGCCGACATATTTTTTCATTTTTTTTTTAGAACCAAAAATAGCGGTACCTGTCATACATTTTTTTTTGGCAAATTTACATAATCGTATTTTTCTTAAAAACGGCTCGACAACTTTTCTTTAAAAAAATTCAATAAATTTATTTTAGTAAAGGCTTTCTTTGGGTGGAAAACCATTTTTCAAAAATGGTTATTAATGGTACCTCCCAAGGAACCATTTTTTTAATTTTTGATTTTCTTCAAAATGGTATGACCGATTTCAATTATTTTTTTTATACAGAAGCTCCCAAAAAATTTTAATAGTTTTGTGTACCAACATTTTTGAAAAAATATTTTTTGGATTTTTAAAAAATATTTCAAAATTTTTTTTGGAAAATCAAATATTTCGAAAACGGCATCATAGATTTTTTTGAAACTCGATATTTAAGACTTTTTTAGTACTCTCTAAAATATTTTTAGAAAAAATTTTACATTTATGAAAAAATAACGGTACCTTTCATACAAAAGTGAAAAAACCGCAAAGGAAAATATTGTTTTGCTTGAAAACGACTCCTACGATTTTGATTAAACTTATTTCATATACTTAAATTAGTGCGATCTACCATCAAAAATTATAAAATTTTACACATAGCAACTATTAGTAGTACCTGTCATAGAACGTATTTTTTTATTTTGAGTTTTCTCGTTATCAGCTTAACGGATTTAAATGAATTTTTTTATATACAAATTTCAGGTAAGATTAAATAATATTGCATATCAAAATTGTCAAAAAAAAAGTTTTTGGATTTTTAAAAAAAGTTTCAAATTTTTTTTTTGAAAATTCGATATCTCAAAAACGGGTTGACAATTTTTTTTTAAATTTTGTTTTTATATACACATAAATATATAGTTTAAATATGCATACCAAAATTTGTTCTTAAAAATGTTTTAAAAATTTTATATATAAAAAATTAATTTAAAAAAAAACCGCTCCAACGATTTTAAAATTTTTTTTCCCATACAATCATATTCCATCATTAATTAAGATGGCATACTTTTTTCACCTCAAACTGTCAAAAGAGTTGTTTTAGCTAATTTAAGTGCCGTATTTCATGCTTCTCTACATTTTTCTCTCATAGTTTCCATGTTTGTATATACAATTTTCTTAAACTCGCATTGTCTTGAACATAAGAGCAAGTACGTGCGACCCAGTCGTGCATTTTATTTTTAATTTTTATTGCATTTAAAAATAACCGTGTTTAAATAAAGGCAGTAACCTTTAACATTAGTTGTTGGATTTTTTTTAATAATTTTTTTAATTAATTTTTTTAATCAAAAAATGATTAAATGTTTATTTTCATCAAAGTTTGTAAGTTAATAAAAAAGACAAACAACTGAAAACTTTCGTGGAAAATAATGTTAAAAAAATCTCCTTTTAATGTACTTTCCCAAATGGTAAATCACAAGCTTCTATCTACAGCAATAACACATTAAATTGGCTTTTAATCTACTAGAGAAGATTTTTAACACTTTCTCAAATCAAAATTGACTTGTAATAAAATAGGCATTAAAATGCATACAAAAGTATTATTTGCAAATATTGTCAATTCTCTGTCATTCACGAAGATCCGGAGTTCTTCAATAATGTGGATGTGATGAATCGTCTCTTAAAAGGGATGGATATTTCAATATCCATAATTTACATAGCTGGCAACTAGAAAATCCAAATTTAATGTGCGAGGACAGATCGCAGTACCAATTCAAAATCAATTACTGGGCAGGTACCCTGAATGGACAAATTATAGACCCTTTTGAATTACCAGGCAACTTAGATGGTGAAGCCTATCTTAATTTCTTGCAAACTAATTTGCCAATTCTATTGCAAGAAGTGCCCGAGGAGCTAAGGAATTCAATGTGGCTTCAAAACGATGGATGTGGATAGGCCGTCTGGGCCCAATTTTGTCGCCACCACGTTCGCCAGACCTAAATCCTTTGGACTTTTTCTACTGGGGTTGCAATGGTTTATACTAAACCAATTACATCCACTACGAAACTGCGTCGTCGTGTCCAAGACGCTGTCATGAAAATAAATGAGCGCCAATATGCTCGTTTTATTGAGAGGGCCTTCATTAGAAGATGCAGAGCCTGTATCACAGTGAATGGGGGACAGTTTGATCACTTGATATAAATTTATTTAAAAATACAAATAAATGATAATTTTTAATATTGTTGTTTTTATTTATCGCATTTCCCATACCTAAATCAAAACCTTTTTGAAAGTGCATACTATTATTTTAGTTAGTGAATTTAGCAGACATAATAGTGACACTGGTATATCTATTGACTTTTCCTTATAACTCAATTTTTGTTGTCATCAAATTCTGATAAATAAAAAATAAATATTTAATCATTTTGTTATTAAAAAATTAATTAAAATAATTATAAAAAAAAATCCAGCAACTAGTGTTAAATGTTACTGCCTTTATTTAAGAACGGTTATTTTTAAATGCAATAAAAATTAAAAAAACAATATGAGTCATTCATTCGTCGTCGTAGTGTTTACTTAACTTTGTAACTTAATTTCAGCTGATAAAATGTTAAAAAACTACTTCAGTAGGTTAAATGCCAATTTTATTGGTTATGGTTGTAGACACAAACAAAAAATGTAGTACCTCGTGGCTTGATGGTTAGTGCGTAGGACTGTCATGCCGAAGGTGTGGGTTCGATTCCCAGCCGTGCCACCTAAAAACAGAAATGTTTTATTCGAGGTACTGCCTCTTGCGAGGAACTGACAAATCCTCCAAGAGTATACTTGTCATGAAAAAGTGCTTCTCATTTAGCCGTTCGGACTCGGCAAAAAACTGTAGGTCCCCTCCATTCCTGCCCAACAAACACGCACACAGGAATGGTTGTGAGTTGTAAGTTACTAGGCCCTGGTTCTCCTCGAGCTGTTGCGCCACCCAATTTATTTTTTGTAGACACAAACATGTGTTATACCATTTTGGAAAGTGCATTAAACAGGCCAATTTTTATCAAATTTGCCACTTATGTTCTCATACATTTTTTCCCCTTTATTATTTTTCAAACTTTGGTGAAAAAAAAAAAGAATTATTTTTGAATAAAAAAATAATTTAAAAAAATTATAACACAAAAAAAGCATCAGCTGGTGTTAAAATTTACTACCCATCATTTAGAACGGTTATTCAAGAATATTATGGGTGGCCGTTGTAATTAGGTATTTTAGGAGACCCTGAATTTATTAAAATTTTGCTAAAATAAATTATACCATGGAGACCACAAGAAAAATATTTTTTTTATATTTTTTTTTTTCTGAGCAGTCATAAGGCCTGCTATCACCAGTTGCAGTATTATTCACTCATTACGGGACACCCTGTATACAATTTTCTTAAACTCGCAGTTTCTTGAACATAAGAGCAAGTACGTGCGACCCAGTCGTGCATTTTATTTTTATACACTTCAGATTTTATGTTGTAGTGAGCTTAGATCAAGCTGCAACTTAAAAACAAAGGCTCATCATAAGTGCATGTGTTAGTGGTTAGTAAAATAGTAAAATAATGCAAACCAACACATGCTTACAAACAAAAAGTATACAAAACTAAACTAAATTACGAAAATAAAAACAATACCTAATAATACAAAATTCAACAATAATACAAAAAAACATTTAAAGTATCTTAAACAGTAGATAAGACAGTCAAGATCGTGGGGCACTGGTTCTAAACAATGTACAATGTTGGTTAATGAACTTTTCTTATAATCTTGTAATTTTTAAGGGAGTTCTTTTTATCTTATAACTGATTTAGAACGATTTGTAACTGATTCAATAAGTTTTTCAAGTCACTTTCGTTAAAAATCTCATGTTTCTGAATTTCAATTTCCAATTTTTTCCAAAATATTTAAGTCGAGTGCTTCGGATCACTGTGTTGATAAAAAATACAAAAGTGTTTCAATTTCAGCACTATTTTTAAAATTGATTTTTAAAATATCCAAATATTGATATCCGCCTACAGTTCCTTCAATAAAATGTAAGGTGATAACCCAAGATGCTGAGCATGCACCCCAATCCCTAAAAATTACAAGATTTTAGGAAAAGTTTATTAATCTTTTTAAAACTAAAATGTCTGGGTCTGTGAGGTTAAATGGTTTTGCTGTGAGATGAGATAATCATTTTACTTTGATATTTTCCCTTATTCCTTTGTTTTTTCTATTTTATTTCAGATTTTGAAGTTTTTAAAACAAAAATATAATACTCTATTGAAAGTCAATTTCTCCTTTTTATTTCACTTGATTTTCTGCAGTTCTTCAAAGAAAAAGAATTTCGTTAAGGACGGGTCCTTTTCACTAAGGGCCACTGTACGAAGTAACTCATTTCTTGATGACCTGAAAATAAGTTTTGTTGTAAAACACACATAATTTTGCCCAAGTTTAAAAAATAAAGAAATATGTTAACAGGAACTCTAGTATGAAACCCCATATTGTGTATATTCTATTTGATTTTCCCAAGCAAGGCTTCGGAAGGTGGTTTTCTTGTTTATTATTGATTGAATCTTAGATTATTATCTATCAAAATAAAGACTGAAATGTGTTCTTTCACATAACTGTTAAAAAAAATTACATGACCACTGTAGCCTTTTCAGAAATAACTGATTTCTAAAAAATTTACTAAGTTTCACGTTTATTTGATTATTTAAAAAACTGAAAGTTCTAGAATCATGATTTTTACATTATTTGAAAGATATACTGACCTTCCATTTGATACCAAATAGATAGGGGTTTGTCTTACACTTCCTATGATATATGACTTTATTTGCTTATAAACTGACAAAAATCAAGCAGGAGATGCCTTCGAAATATGGACATAACTCGAAACCCCCACATACGATTTCCCTAAATCTTCACAGTTTTAATGTGCTAACACTCACCTTTTTTTTGATACCACTCTTGTTCATGCACGCTCTTGGCCCAAAAGTGCGTCATCTCCTTTATCTGAGGTTTTGTCATGTTCTCCTTTTATCTGAAGGTTTATTTTATTTTATTTTATTCTTAATAATTAAATATACATAATATTATATTTATTTCAAGTAACCAATCGTGGTATAATTAACTATCACTCTGACATACGAAAGATTCTCATCACGGATCTTTTTTAAATGGCTCGATCGGATTTCTGAAAGGTATTTTTTTTAAATACATTATGAATCGGTCATTTCAAAAACCACTTAAGTCACACAATTACTGCCTGAACAGAATGCAAGACGGAGCTGGAATAGATGTCAAAAACGCTGCAGCCGGAGCTGCAAGAGTTGAACAATTTTTAACTTTTACTGCAGCATTTTTGACATCTATTCCAGCTGTGTCTTGTATTCTGTTCAGGCAGTTAGAAATTTTCAGGAATCAATGAAAACTGTTTTATTAAAAAATAAACGAGTTTTAAAGGACTTTTTTGGACTTAATAGATTATAAAGGTCTTAAAAGATTGAAATATAAAAAAATATTCACAGTTCATCAATATTAATAATTAACAAATTCTGAAAAACCGTTCTTGACTTACGTTGTTTTAGCAAGAAATTGGGTCATTGGTATACAAATTAAACAAAATCAAAGTTTTGTATTGCTTTTTATTAAAAATTATCCTTAAGTATTAACTTATTAACATGCCACAAGTTTTAATTCGTCATGTTTCAATATATTTAACCCTTAGATCACACGAGAGAGTAGATACACTGGCAAGCGAGTTGGGCCCATACATTTATTTAATGTTTATTATATTTTTATATTTATTTTATATTTACTCACCGCTCTACTCGCTTATCAATTGGCTTCAAAAAAGGCGAACTAGTTTCTATGTATTGGTTACTCGATAGCGTGTATTTACTAACTCGTGATGCCTCAGGATAAAGCCTAGTACGCTGCTGATGCGAAACGAAAAATCCCATACAAAAATGACACAACGAAATCGTAAACTAAAAATTTAGTTCTACTTTTCGTTCTGCAGTACGCTGTTCGATGAGCGAAATTGATAATTGTAGCAGATTATTTGGAGATGTCTACACTCTTTTTTCGCACTCAATTAATTACCCAGACCATTTATTGTGTGCGAAAAAATGACATTTGTGTTTTTTCATGTTTATTTTTGTTGTTTCTTTCATTACAGCATGGCTACTTGTGATTTTTTTGCAATTGCATTTGTTTTAATTTTTTTAATTTGTACAACTGTCAATGAATATTTTTCCGCTTCGTTTTCGTAAGCATTTCGTTGTCTTGTTGGAGACCAACTAAAAATTTCGTTTCGCATCAGCAGCGTACAAGGCTTAAGGTACAAAATCAAAAAATCATAATATTCTCCATCATGTTATTCATGTGGTTTTTGAAATGACCGATTCATTTTAAGTTAATTAATTAAGTTAAAAAAAAAATATTTTGAATTTTATTTCAAAAATCAAAAATCTATTTTCTTTGAAAACTTATGTATATACCCAATACTGCTTCGAATTTTAAGAAGGTTTTGTGTAAAAAGAATTATTTTCGATAGGGGAGAGTGGGTACGAATGTAACAGTCGGTCAGTTATAACAGACAGTTTTTACAAAAAATTAGATCTGAATGCCTTTACTTTTGAGTGCAAATTTCTTGGCATTTAGATCGTGATTGCACCAACAAAAAATTCAAATGTCAACAAACTACCACGTACCAACAAAATTTAAAATAGTGAGAATCGATTAGAAAAGTATTTTTTTTTGTGGGGGCTTTTTATTGTATTTTTTGCAACAGTGAATTTTTCATTTTCTGAATGTGTGCTTGCCACTGTCCATTTTTTGTATTGTATGTAGCCCAGTCAGAATGTACAAATGTATTTTTTGATTTTATTCGTTAAGGGAGTTCATAAAGAGTTTAAAAAAAGTTTTCGCCTTCCTATCTCTATTGCTAAGGTCGCCATTTTGAATTAAAACAAAGGAATTTTTGTTACTCGAATTTTTTCAACTTTTGACTGAAAATGCACATAAAAGTCGTTGATAATTTTAATTATCTACAACTTTGGTTACAATTGTTTTTTCTCTACGATCGATATTTTTCGACTTAGACCGCACTCGAAGGAACTGTACTTCAAAATATTCTTTGTATGAAATTGAATGAGCTATATCGCACTAAGCGACAACTGAACTTAACGGCGCGGGACCATGCGGCATGATAATCTGACCAACAATACCGCGGTCAGAAGTTCCATTCTGTTCATTTTGCAAAAACCATTTTTTTAATTGGAGTTTTGATAATCGATTTTTGGCTTTCAAGTTATGTTTTTAGTAAATTGCCCCTCCCAACTAAATAGGAGATCGGGGGAGGGAATAGACCAGTATGATTGTTTTCTTGATCAACTCAAGCTAAGCAATCTAAACTTTTGCTATACAAATTGAGCTTATGTAAAATATACCTACAATATTTTACAAAAGGCATTCTCCTTAAATTGAAGATGGTAACCAACAGCTGGACGGTTGAAAACTAGCTTTCAACCTCCTTATACTCTCCTCTTTCAAATAATTGAATAAAAAGAATATATTAAATTTTAATTTGAATAGTTTAAAAACACTCATTAATGAGTTTACTGAATTACAATGGCACAATCAGTTTTTTTTGGATTAAACCGAAAAATATCGATCGTAGAGAAAAATTGATTGGAACAAAAGTTTTATATAATTACATTTTGAACAACTCTATAATTAGGTAATTTTTAGTCAAAAGGAGCTTTTGTATTCAAAATTTAATTAAAATCAGCCAAGTCGTATTAAAACAATCGAAAAGCAAAAAACCCGTTACATGACACTTACCATAAGAAACAACTTTTGGTAATGTTTTGTTTATCAAAAAGTATAGCATGCCTATAATTTTTCATTTTTTTTTATCGTAATCGTTAAGGCCGTTTTTGAGATAAACAAGCTTTTCCCTAACAGAGTTGTATGACAAGTACCGTTATTTTTGGAGCTAAACAAATTTCAAGTTTTCCATTATAGTCCAGTAACTATATACATTAGACCTTGCGTCAGGTCCGTTAGTTCTGATTTTTTGCTGAGTTGTTTATGACGTTGGCATTGTAATAAATCCGATTTTTCGACCTCGAGCGCCGAACGCAACATTGGTAAAAATCCACAAAACCGCGAATTTTTCGCGGTTTTTTCAATTGTTGGCCATTTTAACCATTACGCCTTAATTTCCGAATAAAACATTGCACCACGATTTCAACCTTACTTAATTTGCTTCAATTTGAGTCCAAAGCCGGTTCTGTAGACATAACAGTTTCCAAGGGACGGCTTTTCAAAATATAGCAATACAAAATTTAAAACAACAAGTAGTATATAAAACACTATAATAACAAAAACATGGTATTTGACATATACTGCGTCAAAGCAATAGAGCGTGTAGATTGGGCCAAAAGAAGAAAACAATAGTACTGGATGGGGGGTTTATATCCCCCCGTTTAGGCGGGAGGGGCAATTTTAAGAAAAGTTGACTTCAAATAGAAAAATAACTTTAAAAAAACAATGGTAATATCTGGACAAAAATCCATTGCTCATCTTAAAGACAGAAATCCATTCTTTAATTTTATTTTTAAATAAAGTTTTTATAGCTGATGGTTTTTGAAAAATTTACTTTCAAACTCAAAATTTTGAGAAAAAGACAATTTTTTTTTGGTAATCTATTTTTTTTTATTTTATGGTATTAAGTACTATTTTTGTTTTTCGATTTTCAATGCCCTTATTAATTTTTAGTTAAAAACTGAAAACCAAATGCTGAAATGACTTCTAGTTTTTGAGAAAACTGAAATTAATATGATCAACTTCACTGTTTTCAGTCTAGTATCCTTTTTCTTCGGGGTGGGAGGGCTCTACCTCAGATCCGGTAGTTCTGATTTTTAGATGAGTTGTTTATGATGTTGGCCTTACCAATAATCCAAGTTTTCGACCTCGAGCGCCGAACGCAACTTTGTGAGATATGCATAAAGCCGAGAAATTTTCGCGGTTTTTTCAGTTATCGGCTATTTTAACCTTTAAGGCCTGGTTTGCGATTATAACTTTGCTCTACTTTCAAAATAATTAAATGGGCTTCAATTTGAGCTTAAAATTAATTCAAATTGTTAAATTTTTCATTAACTTTTGAATTTAGAATGCTGGAAATCGAATTGAGAGGGGCTTATTCACCCCTTGTGTGAAATCGTTTGCCCCTTTTCAATGATTTTTTTATACTGTGTAGCGTGAAAATGCGAAATAACTTTAAGTTAAAAATTTTAAGATAATCGCTTCTGTGGCCTAGGCTGTATTGTAGGTCGAGATACAGAGTCCAGCTGGTTTCAGGTGGACGTTTAAAACTTATAGGTAAGAGGGGTCGGATCCGGTATGATCAATCTTTTAAATATTACTCGGCAAAACCATGTAACTACTTCCGCTCAAGTGCATCACAAAGCTGGCTTTCAAAAGCTTACCAAAATCTAAAATTTTCCTTTTTTACAGTTGTTTGAAAGCACTTTGTTGTTGTTTCTTGAATATTATCCAAAAATATCACGAGTTAGGGAAAAAACGTTATTCTACCCTTATATACTGCATAGCCATAAAGGAGACAAGCTATAACTTTTAGAAAATTTTATCTTCTAAACTTTTTATTTTGGCCATCTTGTTGCTAAATGAAGTGCAAATGAGTTATTTAGTACAAAACAAAATCACCACTAATTTTAAATAGCAACTTTTCTATAACCTGTTCCATATCCACCATCCCATTGGTTTTAGGTATAATGGAGAGATGTACCCAAACACGAGCCATATAACAATGTTGTCCATTGAAAAATGCAATTTAATAAAATTTTATCACCTGAAATTACGAAACTGAGTTTTATAAGTTTTTGCACGTATATTTCTGAATCTATAAATAGTTCAAAAGTCAAGAATGATATAAGGCTGTGGTTAAAAGATTTTCTTTAACCTATGTCAGTAGGTACCTTCTTTTCACATATCGAATAACACACAATTCAGAAAAACACTTCAACAGGAATTGTAATGACAACGGTGTTCAAGGATTTCCTAAATACCAAAATTATTAAACAAGCGGAATCATAAACTTGAAGTACCTACCTATCATGAACTTATCTAAGTTTATCCTTGAAATTAATTGCCTCCAGCAGCTGCTGTTCGGCATAAAGATTTTATCCTATTTTTTTTGTAACTTTCTTCCACTAGAATTATTCAAATTTTTTCTCAGTCTCTTTTTTAGTTATAATTTAATCAAACAATACCAAAGTTCGATCAATCAAAAATCAATCAATTACAATTTGTAACACTTAACTGGGCTTAAAGAAATCTCTTTTTTTTTTTGCGAAGTACCTTCTTCTTTTGTTCGTAAGTGAATCCAAATATATCCATGACAATAGCTTGCTGCCTCATTATTCTACCTTTACACCTTTTATTCGAAGCAAAAAATTAAATATTAAACCTTCAGAATTAAATTGTCTTCATACCTCAAACCCCAGATTGTGATAACAACAATATGCTGTCGAATAATAAAATACTCAACCTATAAAATTCTCTTCATACTTGTAGGCTGATGGCTGTTGCTTCAAATGTATACGACTATATCGCCTTAGAGTATGCAACAAGTTAAAAACATTTGTTGCTTAAGTGCTAGTCGATAAGGTAGTTCACCACCATTAGCAGTCGTTCATAGAACCAGGAACTGAGTAGTATTTTAACTTCCGGGGAAAATTGATTGTTTATGTACTTAGAGATGCAATAAGAACTCATAGAGCAGGGATTTGAATATTAAAGAGATTTATTTAAATTTGAATTCCAATTTATATATAAGTGAATGAAATTTTAAATAAAATTAACTCAGAAAGATAAATTAATTCAATTCAATCTCTTAAGAAGTTAAAGCTTGTCCAAAACCACCTGCTCATTTAATGTTTATTCATTTAAAGATTTGTGTTTTCTGATTCAAATAAGATATTCAATAAGTGCGCTCTTTATTGTTCTATTGTCAAAAGAGCACCATTATGATAACAGCGGCACTGATAAAGGTACACTGCCACTGTGCTCTTTTTAGTTTGATGTTCGATGGCAACTTAAGAGCATATCAATGTGATTGCTTCAGTAGGGGGTGGCAATGGCAACGACTGGGTACTGGGAGTTATATAAAAGTGGATGTTTTTTGCCGAAGCGCTTCTGTCATTGCTCGGTTCGCTTGGAGTAAACATACCGTATAGCGAGTTGTTTTCGTTTAGACCAAAAATTTTACTTGCGTGAGCTTGTGACATCCTAAGTAAATTTGCAAAAGGATATAAGAAGCATGCCTTGGGCATAAAATAAACAGTTACCTGCAGTATCCCGAATGATACAGACGTTTTCAGCTTTCTCTCTGATAATAATTGTGTACCAAATTCAAAAAGAACGTGTGCGTAAAATTTCTCTTTTTCTATTCCTTGAATTTCAAAAGTGTGTTTCCGGTGGTAGTGTGTTGCTTTAAGTTGAATATTCAAAAAAATTCTGATATTACTCAAATATTTTAAAACAACAGCGATTAACATCGTGTGTGTTAGATAAAGAGTGTTGTCTGTCCCAAGGAGTGCTTGTGAATCTTTCGCATAAAAAAAAGGATTAATTTCTTTTCAGATAGCAGAGGTGATAACCATCAAAGTTGGAAATACTTAATATTCTGTAAGTACCGTTAAGTATGTTGTTGAAAAGGACACGTGAATTTAAACTATGTCCATAATGGAGGAATTATAATAACAATTTACCTTTAGATAAGTAGGTTCGAAACAAGGTCCTTGTTTGTTTTTTTAAATTTATTACTTTAAAGGCTTAAATCACATGATAAAATGTATCAAACCAGAATCAAATGAATTATCCTAAACTCAAGTTACATTCCAAATTAAATTGTTATTGTATTTTGTTTTCTAGATTAACATTGAATATTTATTTAAATTTTTGTGCTCATTTTAAATGGAATTTAATTTAAAACATTTTTACATTTATCCTGTAAGTGTACACACCTGGGACTGGGAGACAATTTTCAAAAATTTAGGTGTAATTGTTGCGGATTCATTTTAGGACTTGCACCTGTACCTATCACACTCTGAAAGTTTGGCATAGATGTTCTAATTTAAATAAAGAAGAAAATTCCTATTATTCTGCCACAGGGAATAAATAAGTTTTGGAATAAATTTAAAGTTGATTGATCTATTAATTAAGTAAGCATTTGTGGAGGATAATTTATATTTTGTGGTTTGTGGTATGACCTAATTAGCAACTTATTTAGTGGTAAGGTTGTGTTAAATGTATTGTTTTTGTTATCAATTTAACTTTAAATTATTATAGAAGATAAGTCTTACTCCCGTATCCTGTCCAAAATATTCTAGTAATTAATTAAATGTAAAAGCATTAATTAATTATTATTGATCACATTGCTTTAATTTGAAATTAGAAAAAAGTTTTTTGAAACAAACTCATTTTCATGGGAGCTACTACTATATTATGGTAGTTGTCTTAAATATAATGGATTGGGATTTTTGTGGGTATCTTCCGATAGGTAGGTATCTACAGAATAAAAAAAATATTTATTTGAAAATTCTGTACTTGGGGTGCCTATTAACATGCAAATTTTTCATTGTTTGACGTATGCTTTCCCTTGCTTTTCTTTACACATTGCACAAGTGATACAATGTGCAGAGTAAAATTTAATGTTGGAATCATTTAACTATGTAGATACAGATAGAAAGCAGAGTCCCAAGTTCTTTTTTGTTTAAAACCTTACGCGTTAAAAAATTACGAATTTTTTTTCATTTTGTAATGCACACTTTTTCGCTAATACGCTTTGTTTTCAAAATATTCACGAAAAATTTACAAAATGGGACCTGGCGGAAAGAATATTCCTGGATCAGATCACGAAAAATGAGCTGCAAATTACGAACAATGAATCCGGATTTATACCTTGACTCGAGATATCGTAATTTACGACTATTCGTTTGCAATTTGCAAAACTGAGCAAAATGAAGATATTAATACTCAAAAATCGCAAATCAGCACTCTTAAAGTATCAAAGCAAAAATTGCGAACAACAAATCGCAATTTGATTTGTGATCACTACTTTTATTTCGTGATATTGCCACTTGAAAAAGATCAATCTTGCACTACCCTTCACTTTGCAGGTATACGCATTTAATTTAATTTATTTGAAATAAATCGTGGGCTTTCTGTCAAAACCTCTTAAGTCTTAAAATTCAGAATGTAAGTGGAGATCCAATAAAATGAAAAGAAGAATTTATTCTATTTTATAATAATAGTACTCAAACGAAGTTTTATTGAAGAATAAATCTATTTTACAAATTAATAATATCTTGAAGTTTTAGGAAACTTAGATTAATATAGTTTCGAATAAATTATATAAAGTAGCTTATACAAAGTATATTTAACACCGCCTCTTAATTTAATAGAAACTAAAAACTCAATTTAAATAACAAAAACAAACAAAAATTACAATCATTAACATTAACAATAATCAAATCAAATTTAAACCTTCACGATGTTTCAAAAACAGATTTCGTCCAAGTGATTTTGTCATCACGTCAGCCAATTGATCGCAAGTTGGTTTGTGTTGAAGTTGGATAACTCCATTTTCGATTTCATCATGAATAAAATGATATTTTATGTCCAAATGCTTCATTCGTTTGCTTTCTTTTGACACCTCAGCAATTTTAATACATGAATTGTTGTCTTCAAATACCACTACTGGAACGGAACATCCTACGTTGAGTTCATCCAGCAATTTTCGAATCCATTTGAGTTGGCATATTGCTTCAGTTAATGCAATTAACTCAGCTTCTGTTGACGACAAACTGACTGTTGATTGCTTCTTTGATGCCCAGCTCACAGTATTTCCAAACAACTTAAACACGTAGCCTGAAGTAGATTTTCGGTCATTTTTATCACCTCCCCAGTCTGCATCACAATAACACAATAGAGTTTCTGCTGCATCTTGTTTTCTGTACACCATTTTTAAATCCATAGTTCCACGAATATATTGCAAGATATGTTTCGCATAATTATAGTGACGTTCATCAAAACAACTTTGAAACCTACTCATGTATCCAGTTGCAGCACATAAGTCCGGTCTTGTAGTCACAGTTGCGTAAATTAAGCAACCTATTAATTCTCGATAGGGATGATTTGTACAAGTGTTCTTGTCACCCTTATCAATGTGTAAACCCTTTTCCATTGGAGTAGCTTTTGGTTTGCAGTCTTCCATGTCGAATTTCTGCAATACTTTTGCTAAATATTGCCGCTGGCTTAGTTCGATCGTTCCATCTTCGATGTTCTGCTTAATGTGCATTCCCAGGAAGTTACTAACTTCCCCAATGTCAGTCATCTCAAACTCCTTTGACAGCATCTGCTTTATGATATGTATGATTTTGATATCGCTACAACACAACAGTATGTCATCGACGTATAGCAAAATATAAAAATTGATTCCATTTTGTTCCTTTGCATAAACGCATTGATCTGACTCACATCTCTTAAAACCAAGCTGGATCATGAAACTGTTGAACTTGTCATTCCATGCTCGGGACGCTTGTTTTAAACCATAAAGCGCCTTATTTAGCTTGCACACTTTATTTTCAGTCTCGATACCTTCTGGCAAACGCATATAAATACTTTCATGCAGCTCACCATTCAAAAATGCACTTTTGACATCCATCTGATGTATATGCATACCCTTTTGATTCGCGATTGCAAGCAATATTTTCAATGTTACTAACTTAGCAACTGGAGCGTATGTTTCATTGTAGTCAAAACCAGCTTTTTGGGTAAATCCACGTGCCACCAAACGAGCTTTGTATTTATCTATTTGCCCATCTACTTTGCGCTTCAGTCGAAACACCCATTTGCTTGTTATAGCATTTCGATTCTTTGGCAAATCACACATAGTCCACGTTTTGTTATGAATTAACGATTGATACTCACTTTTAATAGCTTTTTCCCATTCTGGCCAATCATCTCGTGCTTTTGCTTCAGCAATGGTAGTTGGATCATCTTCGACATACTGTTCAGCCGTAAGAGCAAAATTAGCATTTTCTAATTCTGCTATATCAGTCGAAATCCCAAGTCTATCAGGTTGTCTTCGAGTTCGTTCACTCCTTCGTTGAACATTGTCGTCGACGTTTTCAACACAATCCTTTTCACTGTTGTTACCGATGCCGTTTTCATTTTCATCGACACCGTGGATTATTGCAATGCGGTTACCAGCCCAATCCAAATTAGAGCTGTGGACTACTCCAACGTCATCACAATGTTGTCCTAGTTGACCATCAGAAAAACATTTCAGGTTTCCTTTGTCACCATTACTTTCCGCCTCTGAATTCGATATTTCTGTCATCTTTGGCCTTCCCAACACAGAGCTTTCATTGAACGTTACATGTCGAGCAATTATCATTTTATTCTGGTTGATGTCCCAAAGTCGAAATGAACCTATCGAAGCGGCATAGCCAAGCATTAGACATTTGTTTGACTTACCCTCAAATTTCAATCGCTTCTCCTTTGGTAGAAAATTGTAACATTCTGAACCAAAAATTCGCAAATGTGAAACATCTGGTTTTCTTCCAAACCAAATCTCAGCCGGAGTCTTGTTTATAAACTGTTTTCCAACTGCACTCGTTGGCGATCTGTTTTTTATGTAATTTGCAGTCAAAATTGCCTCGTTCCAGAATTTATGGTGTAGCCCACTCGCCAAAAGCATTGTTGTTGCTTTTTCTTGAAGCGTTCGATTCAGTCTCTCCGACACGGAGTTCATCTCTGGATTGTACGGAACTGTATGCATCATTTGAATACCCTTCGACTTGCAGAACTGTTTGAATTCATTAGAAGTATATTCTCCACCGTTGTCAGCTCTCAGTTTTGCAACCTTCTTGCAATGTAATGCTTCAGCCAGGGCTACGAATTCTTTGAACTTGTCGAGTACTTCCCTTTTACGCTCAATACAGAAAATCATAGAAGCTCTTGAATAGTCGTCAGTGAATGAAACAAAATATCTGCTTCCATCATACGCTGGTGTTGACATTGGACCACAGACATCACTGTGAATCAATTCTAAGATGCGATTGGATCGTGCATTCTTGTTCCTTGGAAATGACGATCGTGTTTGTTTTCCAAAAACACAAGATTCACAGAACTTTGATTCAATGTCAACATTCACTTCTTCCAATCCTATAGCCATTTGACGACTTACCATCTTCTTCATATCGAACGAATTCAAATGTGCCATTCTGTAATGCCATAAACTTTGAGATAAATCATTAACATTTCTCTCACCTGAGATTCCAGCAAAACTGTTTCGGTCAACATGCAGATCTACTTCATATAGTTTTCCTCTTGTATGTGCTTCAAACATGGGTATTCCATTGATCGATGCATGTGCCTGGTCTCCTTCGAATACAATACGGTAACCTCTCTCAGTCAGATTTCGAATAGACATCAAGTTGCACTTCAAATCTTGTACCAATAAAACGTTTTTCATGGTCTTTGTACAAGAATCTCCATTGTGAAGAGTTTTAACCACAATATCGCCCATTTGAGTTGCTGAAATACTTTGATTTTTCTTTGCAACTGCACACAGAAAAAAAACGAGGTAAAATCAACAAAAACAATAATGACTCAACAGATTTTGTCCAATGTTTTTGCTCCATTGAGCATTCGTTTTATTTTAACATGACTTCTGTATAAGAGAAATCAATATTACATCATGTGGAAATGACATTGTTTTTATAGTTGAATCAATATGTTTTAATTTTGAAGTAATATAAAAAAAACCTGCAAATAAAAATGGAATCCATAGCAAATGAATGCTAAACAATACGATTTCATGTAGAAGTACCGCGATCATCATGTTGAATCGCCATGACCATCATATTAAATCTTTACTACCATCATGTTTAATCATTATTATCATCATGTTAAGCCATTTCTATTATCATGTTGAATCACCATGGTCTGAAAGTATAGGAATAGGAATTCATTATATATTTATTTTATTTTAAAAATACTTTGTGATACTTACTGAGTTTTGAACTGGGAACCTTCCGCACACGGAGATAGCACTCATCCACTGGACCAATCCGCTACGCAAAAAACTAGTGCCAAACGTCAACTTGAGGTACTTTGACTTGGAATTAATATGTGAATCATTTTATTTTAAAATAATAGAGCGGAGTGACTAAATATAATTCAAGTTAAAAGTTTAAATGAGCTCAACTCCTTATTGCGTTTCGTCCAGGTACGATAGTTGGGCTCATCAGTTAGATGACTATCGTACCCTTCTAAGACGCAATTTTGTATCGATGTTTACCGACTAATATAAAACTCAGTATTCAAAATACTGATAATTTTATAATTCTAAGGGAATTTCTTTAAATTCAGACACTTCATTTCAATGCCAACTATCGCACCTGAGCGAAACGCTATATGGAGTTGTGCTCAATTGAACTTTTAACTTGAATCATTTTATTTTAATTCTATTTCAATGCTAAAATGTGTTCAATCATGTTATTTCAACAGGGTCTCACACATGAATTAATTTGTAAATGAAACCTTAATGATTTTATAATATTTCCCTTTGAATACAAAACATGTTGAATCAAAATAAAAAACAATGTTTGAGTGTATCTGGTTATTTTTACATCAAAACACTTTTTTTGACATGAATTTCTTTTAACTTGGAATTTATATACGAATAATTTCATTTTAACACAACTTCAAAGTTAAAACAAAGCGAAAACTGAATAATTTTAAATAAAATTCCTGTTTACTTGTTTTCAATTTTAAATTAACAGGACTAAGTCATAAATTAATGTTTTGAAATGTTAAAATAAAATGAAAACGTATTAAATCGAAATGAAATCCAATGATTGAAAAATTCATCCTTTTTATCGAAATAAATAATTCGTCATGTTGATTTTACATTACGTTTTTTTTCTGTGTGTGAAATTTGAACTTCCTCAATGTCCTTCAAACTTTTAAAGTATTCTTCGTGGTTGACCATATGCTGTGTAGCACCAGAATCCAAGACAAACTTTATTTTATTGTTCATTGATTGTACGGTTTGCGCTGCATGTTCTTTTGGACTTGTTTTATTGACAACTGCACACATCGCTAAGCCCTTTTCTCTGGATGTTTTGTTTGCACTCTCCGAGTCCTTCTTGTCCTTTCGTTTCGAAAAACATTTAGATTTGATGTGGCCAGTTTTACCACATCCATAACAAATAAGTTGTTTCTTTTTGGGCTTGACACTCATTGCACCAGGCTCACTTGATCTTGCCGATGCACCACCATTTCTTTTGTTGTATTCGTCCATCAACCGAGTTTTAACAAATTCCAATTTTAAGTCGCTTTGATTCATTGTTTCTAGAGCAGTAACTAAATTGTCATAGCTTCCTGGCAGGGTAAGCAACAAATGAACAACAACGTCAAGCTCTTCCATCTTTGCTCCGGTTGATTTCAGTTGACGAATCTTGGAATCGAATCGAAGGAAATGTTCAATGATGTCTTCACTCTCATGATATTTCATCATAAGAAGCTGTTTACGTAACAACAATTGGCTTGAAATACTTTTTCTTTCAAAAATACCACACAACGTATCGAACATTTCTTTTGCTGTTGTCTTTTCTTTTATATATTCCAACTGCCCATCATGAATAGTCTGGACTAAAATTGAAATACATTTCTTTTCTTCCAACTTCACCTGGTTTTGATTAGCTACCGCAGTCTTCAAAAGGATGTTTGCTAAATCATCCTCAATGTATTTTCGTAGAGCCTTCTCGTCCAGCAAAATACCCACACGATATTTCCAGTTGCTGAAATTCGTGCCATCAAATAATGGAATTTTGATATTTGAAGATTGATCGGCCATTTTTCTTTCTTCTTCTCAAATTGATATTGATCTCAAAATTGCAGCGAAAAATAATTCCTTTAAAAAATTAAAAATTACAATTTATTTTTCTTCAATCGTATCCTGGGCCCATAACCTCAGAATGTAAGTGGAGATCCAATAAAATGAAAAGAAGAATTTATTCTATTTTATAATAATAGTACTCAAACGAAGTTTTATTGAAGAATAAATCTATTTTACAAATAAATAATATCTTGAAGTTTTAGGAAACTTAGATTAATATAGTTTCGAATAAATTATATAAAGTAGCTTATACAAAGTATATTTAACAAAAATGCCATTTTAATGCATTTCAGGTCAAAACAAATAACTGAATTTAAATTTGAATGTCTCGCAACTGTATCATGGTGACTTTTGGTTCTATCAACCAGTTTTAAAACATTTTACGATCTAAGAATTACATTTTATTACTTTTTAAATCGGTTTTTTTGTATTCTAACCAAATTTTTGAAACAGACTTACGAGGTTTTGACAGAAAGACGACGAAATACTTTACGCTTGACTCCTTGGATTTGAGCTCACAAGTCGCAACCAGTTGTGGAGCAAGCATGCAACCACTCAGATGCGGATACAGGGGGAGGGCAATGAGTGCAATTGCCCCCCCCCCCCCCCTGAGCAAGATCGAGCGAACGAAGCATAAAATAAGAATTTAGTAAAATGTAATCAAATAAAATGTTTTTTCGTTGATAAAATTTATTCTTGGCAGTCAAAGGAGATCTTCGCGTTTTCATTTTCTGATATGTATCTCACCTCTCCCAGCTGAGCCTTACCTTTATAGCTACGAGTAACACACACGTGCAGCTGTTTCAGGTTCTAATGGGAGCAGACATACTCAAGAGCTGCATGTAGCCCAAAGCTTTGCACAATATTTCTAAATTTGCTGCGCAGTGTTGCAGCAATGAGTGGTTGTTCGTCAGCCGCTGACCAGGTTCAGTGAAGAAAAGTACCGCTATGAACAAATAGCCTTCAAATAACTTCTGTTTTAGATGTCCGATCTTCAAAGCTAAGGTCTTTAATTAAAAGATCAATGTCACTAGAAATCAGATTGAGTCCCAAATCAATTTCATTTTCACTTTTCAAAATGCAATGTAAATGAAAAATTTCAAAATTTTGAAAATTAGTGTTTTAAAAAGTTATTGCCCAAGAGAAGAGTCGCCTCTACAAATTTGTTAGTGGTTTTTAATAGTTAAATGTAAAGGGAGAGGTGGCAGCTAGGGGCACTTATCAAAATTTTCAACCTAACAATTGATTTCGATTTAAGAAAAAAATAACAAAATCTTAAAAATAAGCGGTAAAAAATCAAACTTTGCTTTGCAAGGCTCTACAAGATTAGAAAAAGCTGAAATAATAAACTACATTTGTGAATAAAAATTCTTGAGAAATATCAAAAAATTTTGGTTGATTGAGTCCTTTTTATGATAAATATTTAAATGTGCATTTACAATAGGCGTGTTTTATTGGAAAAAACTATAGCTAGCACAGTAAAATTTCCCTCGGTAAACAACAACAACCCCAAAAGTGTCGATAAATAAGGCAGTATAAAAGTGAATATAAAAGTTGAGATAAAGTTTCGAAAAGTTGAAACTAAGGCGGCGTGAACTAAGTTATAAACAAATATTCATTACTTGAAGGTTGGTAGCCTTTGCTTTTATGTAAAGTTTTGTTCGAATTTTTAATGGCGAATAGCTTTGACATTAAGTGGCATGTCTGCCAACCTTCAGAAAAAATACAAAGTGAATATAAAAGTGAGTATAGCGTTTTATTGGTGCTTGCATTGCTGCGCTAGCTATAAATACCAATAAAACGCACCTATTATAGAAAGTGGGTGCTTTCACTAGAAAACTCTCGAGAGTTACTCTTGGATATTTGGTAAGCTAATCTCATGACTGTGTCCTCTTGCGAGTTTTACTCTCGAGAGCTTCTTCAGAGCTGACCGCCGTCTTTTTCCTCTCAAATGAATACGCACCTTAAAAGTATGCAAAGTTTTTCGAGTGCGGTAATGTACACAGCGATGCTGCACAACAATTTTAGCCATAAGATACGTTTCTGATGGTAGAATTTGTGAGGATTTTGTTTCGTCGATGCGTTGTAGGAACATCCATGTTCCGTGTTATTAAACCTGATGCGAAGAGTACGAATCCGATGAAGAAGATTGGAGAGAAACCAGGAAACAATGACAGCAGTCACTGCCAAAGAGAAGTTGGATGGAACTTTTAGACCTAAGGATAGTTGTTTTTGGCCGTTTTTACAAACGTCAGGTCAGCGGCCGTTTTCGAAGAAGTCATTTGCGTCAAAAATGCATTTGCAGATTGATCTTTCAGGCAAATTGCTTAAGCCACATCTTTGAAAACATCATCTGCGGTGCAGTTGTGCAGTAAAAAAAATAGAGTTGAAAGTAAAAAATTGAGAAACAAGAGAGCGTGTCCGTAAACATCAAAAGCTTTTGCGAGCAAGTTGAATGACGTTAATCAAACCAATTTTGTGAAAACAGGACAATTGCATATGACGATTGCAATCTGCGTCAAAAAATAACGATCATTTGATGATCATATTGACTTTGATTTGACCTTTTCGAAAACGGCCAACGTCAGTTCGTATGTTAAATGATTGTTATTTTTTGACGTGAATATTGCTTTTGTTTGCACAAAGTCTTTTTTATCAACGTCACTCAATTTTCTTGCAAGTGCTTTTGACATGTTTTCTGTCTTCTCAATATTTTTGTTGTCAGCTCAATTTTTACTGCAGAATTGCACCGCAGATAATGTTTTGTAATATGTGACTTTTGCAAACTGTCTTATCGAACACAATGCTTATGCAGAAAAACTTGTATTTGAATTTTCGAACAAAACGACATTTGAGAATATTCTGTACATGCGTTTTGACGCAGATGATTTTTGACAACTGTATAGCAGTTATGGAAGAAGTAAATGCGTTCTTCAAATTTCAAACCCACATCGCTTTGTTTGACCAGGTGTGAAGAGTGTTATGAAGTGTACTCCAATTTTCTGTAGACCTCATCAAGATTGTGAAAACTCATGAAAATTGAAAAATCGTGCGTGACCTTAAAAAGATTTTAGTATTGATTACAAGTTTTCTAGGGCTGACCAATTTCTAGGACAAGTTGACTTTCTTTACCAATTTCTGGCCAATTAGATGACATATACTTTTTTTGCGAATATGAAGTGCCAAGAGAGCAAGGCCAACTTTCTTCTTTTTTATATTTAGGAAATATTTGTAGCAGAAAAGGTTATGGTGGTTTTTTCTTCCTTCCAGTACAAAAATGGTGGGATTTTTTTGGGAATTTGGTGGGATTCTAGAAATTTCATCTGGCGTCACTGGCTCATGGAGAACCAGAGCTTAATGACTTACAACTCTCAACCATTCCTGTGTGCGTGTTGTTGACAGGAATGGAGAAAACTTTTTTTTGTCGAGTTCGAACGGATGAGAAGCACTTATTCATGACAAGTATATTCTTGGAGGATAAAACATTTCTGTTTTTAGGTGGCACGGCTGGGAATCGAACCCACATCTTATGCATGACAGTCCAACGTATGCCGAAGCATTTTAGTTGGGTCAAAAGAGGAAAAAAATAGTACAGGTATACAAGGGGTGCATATATGTACATATCTCCCCGTTAAGGCGAGAGGGGCGAAAATTTAAAAAAGTGACAGAAAAATAAATATTCAAAACAGTGGTTAGATCTGGAGACAAATCTTTTAGCTCCTCTTAGGCCTGAAATCCATTCTTTGATATTCTTTTTAAATAAGGTTGTTTTAGTTGATAGTTTTTGAAAAATTAGTTTTCAAATGCAAACAAATATTGATAAAAACAATGATTTTTCTTTAAATATATTCATTTTTGGATTTATGTAATTCGAAAATGTAATTTAACACTCTTAACAATTTTAAGTCAAATGCCGAACACCAGATGCTAAAAGGTCTTCTTGTTTTTGAGTAAACTGAAAATAACTAAGTCTACTTCATCTTTTTCAGTCCAATTAATTTGTTACTTTGTTGTCTGTTACTACACTACTTGTTGTTATTATTAATTGACTACTGCTTTCGTTTGAACAGCTGTATTTAAGAAACTAATGGGCTTACAGATATGATTTTGGGCTCAAATTGAAGCCAATTTAGTTGTTTAATTATTCGTAATACGCAAATGCAGTCTAAACTGAGTCCTTGAGGTAAAAATCATCGATAACTCCTATCATTTCCAAAACAAAGTTCCCGCACTGTAATTAGTGAAGTAGATTTCGTTATTCTTATTTTTCTCAACAACTAGAAAACTTTTTTGCATATGGTTTTCAGAATTTGACTTAAAATTAATAACAGCATAGAATATTAAAAATAAAAAAAGCTACCAATTAACATAATATTAAAAAAATAGTTAACAAAAAGATTTTTTCTTTCATTTTCCAAATTTTCTGTTTAAATTTAGTTATTTTCGAATCCTAGAGCAACTTTTCATCAAAAACTAAATATAGTGTAGGAATTTCCATTATTTTTATATTTTGTTTACATTTAAAGATTTTAAGTGAAAATCGCCCAGCTTACTGGCTTAGCATTAAGCTTGTTTCACATCTAATGCGAATCACCCTGCATACTTAACAAAATATTGACTCATTTTGAGTAAGCAAAAAGCAGTAAAATCTGTACAAGGTGCCGATTATAACTATCATTAAAAATCATCATGCAACTTCTATTTTTGAGAAGTCTTAAAAGCAGAATCATTTGTTATTTTGATCATAAAAAAAAATATAATGTCGTGCGGTAATTATTTCTAACCCCACAAAAATTATTTTTGGTCTAACCTTCAGCATAAAATTACTTTTATATTTTTATATTTTATTATTTGATTGAACTACCCTACCAATGACTATTCTATTGAAATACTTAAGGTTTTTATATGTTGAAAAGTTTTGGCATACAAATAATAATAATTGATTTTGGTCAAAACTAACAGATAAAATGATCAATGATGAGTTTCAGTGATACGAGTCGTTAAAGGTTAAAGCTACACCAAAGTTCTACCTTTAAGCACTAATTATTTTTTTTATAAAGGTATAACTTTAGAAAGTCATCGCTTTCTTTTCAGAGCGTTAAAAATCTATTTAAATATAACAGTAAGGCTAGGACCGCACTTGCGATTTCAATCGCGGGACTGTTAAGTCGCTAGAAATAGAACACATGAATTTTAATAGGTTAGGTTAGGTTAGGTAGAAGGGCTGACAGTTGATCTCGTTACCGTCACACTTAGATCTATGTAGATCCGTTGTGATACCCTAGGAAATTGTATTCCACTTTATGTAAAAACCTATGTGTTCTGTTAGCAGTCAAGCCATTTAGAGGCGTTGATGAAATTCAGAAGGCTAATAGCCGAAGTTCCAGAAAGTTCCTCTAGGTCGTCATAGAAATGATTTCCAAGGTGTTTCTTTCTTAAATGACAGAGTGCTGGGCAGTGGCAAAGGAAGTGTAAGGTATCCTCATGTGCTTCTTCGTCACTGCATCCTCTGCAAAGGTCATCAGTACTGAGCCTCATTTTCTTTTTATGGTATCTCAGTAGGTTGTGTCCGGTGATTATGCTGACAAGGGAACGGAGATGTTTCTTGTCCATTTGCATAATTTTGTCTGTTCTCTGCTTATTGAAATTCGGCCATAACTTTCTAGTTGTGGCGCATGTTTCAAGCAGATTCCATCTTTCATTGGTTTTTTCTAATATTTTGTTACCAATTTCCTGTTTGATGCTACAGGTTGGTACTTTAATATTTTGTTCGGCTTGACTTGAATCAAGCGACGAACCCGTTCTCGCCAGCTCATCAGCTCTCTCGTTTCCCTGTACATCACTGTGACCGGGGGGAACCCAGCAGAGTCTAATGTTATGCTGCATGCCAAGAACCCTAAGCTCTTCGCGACAGCAAGTCACAAGCTTCGAATGTATCTCGGTGGCAGAAATTGCTTTTATTGCTGCTTGGCTATCAATAAAGAGGGTGATATCAGCTCGTGGTATCGACATCATTGATATTACAAAAGTGAATTTTAATAAGAATGAACGCACATGCGACCTGGAAATCGCGACGATTAAAAGTCGAAAATTTGTTCCATTTTTCTGGCGATGCGATTGTCGAAAGTTAAAATGAAACAAACGGACTTAGATGGTTGTGCTCGCACTTGCAATTTAAAATAGCGCGACTAAAAAAAAAAAAAAAATCGTAGTCGCAACTAGAAAAAATACACGCACTTGCGATTTTCAAACGAACGATTATTTAGCCGCAAGAAATGAGACACATGGTTTTAAATGTGAATGCACACATATGCGACTTTAAAATCGCAGCGATTAAAAAAATGGAACCAGATCTATTTTTTGAGCGTTTTTTCTGTCGCGAAATTAAATAGAAGCATGTGCGTGCATTCATATTAAAAGCTTTATGTTCTATTTCTTGTGACTAAAAAATCGCGCGATAGATAGCCGCAAGTGCGTGCATGGCAATTATTTGTTGCGACACCGATTTTTTAATCGCACCGACTGAAAATCGCAAGTGCGGTCCTAGCCTAAGGGACATATAAAATCCAAAAATTTTCCTATGGGAAAACAAAATATTTTATTCAACATTTTTGTTCTTATTTTTAGTCAAACAAGTAACTTTTTATCGTTCCAAGAAGAAATATGAAAATGTTATGTTAGTTGTCCATACATAGGCCAGGCACCCGCAGCACAGTGGGCTCAAAAGTAAATCTAGCAGGTCAAAAATCCAAATCTTTGTAAATGAGTGGTGTGTGTGTTCTTATCTTATTTAAACACCTTAATTTAATAGCCTAGCAAGTGCCAAATAAGAGAATAGTCATTTCATGGTTATGTGGACAGTTAATTATTTTTCAAAGACAACAAATACAAAGAAATAATGATGAAATGATGTCTCAATACCAGTCTGAACATAGGAAAAACTATATGTTAACTATACTAACTTACTAACCATGTTTGCCAATGATAATTTTTCACTTTTTAGCCGAAAAATTTGGACCACTACCGTCAAATAACCTGTAAGATGTTATGTTTTACTTTTTCCAAACGGACAAAAACGGGCAGATGAAAAATAAAAATGTGTTATCTATATTAATCCTGGAGCTCAATTTTAGTTCAATCTTTTTGTACAGATTTGTACAGAAAAAGTTGCAGTCTACAGAATAAATGTTTTATCAATTTTTTCTTATTAATAAAGAAAGTTCCACGGTTCGTTTAGCTAAAACACCGTAAATCATAAATAAATAAAATGAATAACCTTCTTAAATATGATCCATTTGGTAATAGTAGCAAAAAAGTTCACAACTTTTAGGTGCCAGTTAGAGCTATCATTGAAAATTTTAATGATTGGTTTTGAGACGTTTAGGAGGCAAAATCATTTATTATTTTGATGGACGATCAAAGCTCAGGACTTAATAAATATTTATAGTCAACAAAAAATTTCTAATAGGACCAACTTTCCTCAAAAATTGACTTTTAATTTTTCAATGATCATTGGTAAGGTAGTTCAATCATTGAAATAAGAAAAATATTTTTATGTGGAAAGTTGGGCCTATTTGAACAATTTTTTTGGCTAGAAATATTAATTAAGTCTTAAGGTTTATTTTTCCATCATAATAATAAACGATTTCACTTCCTAAACGTCTCAAATTCAATCATTAAAATTTTCAATGATGAGTTTCAATTATAGCTATAACTTGCACCTAAGAGGTAAACAAAATCTATATCGAATTATTTTGAATAAACAAAACTTGGGTGTGTTACCACCAAGTATATAGGCTGGAGTTATAGCTATTTCACGAGAGCCACCTCGATCATCAGACTCCTTTTAGTGGTGCTTAGTCTAGTTATGCTCGTATTAATTGAAAAACTCTTTGCCGTCATCTGGGAGCGAACCATGAACCTTGCAATTCAGAGGACGATGCACTACACACCGCGCCACTGAAGCCACATGTTCTGCTCAATCCCAATGCAGGTTTCGTTGTTTATCAATTGCAACAGCGAGCGACTAGCATTTTTACTTGGTGGTAACACACACAAGCTTGCTATTGTTCAGTCGGTTTCTTTCTCTTTTCCCCATGCACCGATTCGTATGCCAACAATTCGTTGGTCATACAAGGGGGGGGGGGGGGGGGAAGAGTTGACACTAATTTAAGTTGGGTTTTGTGTGCAGTGCATGCTGCAAGTTATACATCAATTTATATTGAATCATTTTGAATGAACAACAACAACTTGCGTGTGTTACCACCAAGTAAAAATGCTAGTCGCTGTTGCAATTTGTTGTTGTTGTTCATTCAAAATGATTCGATATAGATTTTGTTTACCTCTTAGGTGCCAGTTATAGCTATCATTGAAACTCATCATTGAAAACTTTAATGATTGATTTTGAGACGTTTAGAAAGGAAAATCATTCATTATTTTGATGGACGATTAAAACTCAAGACTTAATTACTATTTCTTGTCAAAAAAAAATTCAAATAGGCCCAACTTTCCACAAAAATTGACTTTTGATCAAATATAATAAAATTTTCTGATATATGCGGCCTGATCCAGAGTCAGAGGTGGTCCGTTCATCTGTGGCTGTATGGATGTTTTTATTCTCCGACAAGGCTATATTTTACATTTACGACTCTGATGGACGTACAAACGGGTGGACAAAACCAAATACGGCGTTAGATCCAAAGCACCTGGCTAGAACTGTAAAACATGGTGGTGGTTCGGTAATGGTTTCGGGGTGCATGGCAGCATCTGGAGTGGGCAATTTGGTTGTTAATGAAAACACGATCGATTGTTTTGAATACATACATTTTGAATCTGTCAAAGTGGGCTAAAACTTGGCTGTGGGCAGTCATTTCATCTTCCAGCAAGATAGTGATCCCAAGAATACCTCGGAAAAAGAAAGACTCTTCTACAATGTGCGTAGACAACTCAGAACTCCTCCACAATTACCAGATTTTAATATTATTTAGAATTTATGGCAATATTTTGAGCGGATGTGACCGAAAACACGAAATTAAACCGGAAGTACAGGTTAAAAGGATCTTTCAAGAAGGATCTGTCAAAATAAGCCCACATGCAACCCAAAAACGTGTTCTGTCGATGCCTTCGCGATTTAGTGCAGTAAATAAGTCAAAAAGTTTCGGCTTAAAGGTTCTAGTTTCGAATATTAAGTAAAAAATATTGGTATTTCGAGGAGTGTAGGTATACTTAATTTTTTAACCTGAATTTTTAAAAAGATTTTTCATATCTTTGCCATTTTACGAGAAAATTGTTTAATTTTTGGTTACATGATAAGTGTATAAAAAATCCTAAAAAATATATGCCAAATGTGTCTAATAAAATGTGCTTATTTAATTTTCTCTCTTTGTTTAGCATTTTGGTTCCTGGTGTATACTTACTTTTGTGACTGTGTGTATGTAGATAGGTAACCGAAGATATGAACATAGCCAACCCACTGAGAATAATTAGAATAATTTCAAATAAGATCGAAAGATCTGTAACGTAAATTTGGTAACAAACCAAATTTAGGCTCTGGACCTTTGGCACCTCATATGAGGGAAATTTGATAAGAAAGATGCCATATAATTGGTCAGTAATTGGTCAGAAAAGGCCAACTGGTCCCAGAAATTGGTCAGCCCTAGTTAACTTTTAATCAAGGCTTAAACTTAATCGAGGTCGCTCAAGGTCACGCGCGATTTTTGGCATTTCATTTAAGGGAAATTTGCGAAAAATGTACCTATACCATCCGAAAGATTTCTAGATCGTGATAAAAGGTCAACTATTTTCAGTAATTGGTCACGATCTAGAAATCTTTCGGATGGTATACATTTTTGGCAAATTTCCCTTAAATGAGGTGCCAAAAATCACGCGTGACCTTGAGAAAGTTTAAGCCTTGATTAAAAGTTATCTAGGGCTGACTAATTTCTGGGACCAGTTGACCTTTTCTGACCAATTAGATGGATTTTTTTTAAATCAAATTTACCTCATATGAGGTGCCACGGGTCCAGAACCCCAAATTTAAGCATGATCACAAATTAAGTCGAAAAATACGACAGTATCCCTAAAGTAGTAAAAATGTTTGGTCATTCATAAAACTGTAACAATGCTCGTGCTCAACTATACTACTGCTGTCAGCTGATTAGAGAAACCAACTTGCTTTTAGCACATTTTGCTGTTAATTCTACGCTTCCAGAGAATGTTTTGACTCCGCCTGTAAATGCCATAAATGATTTTATTGGACAGATCTTCCTTCGCACTTGTGCAGTAGCAAGAGTATAAAAAGATATCGATGCACAAAAATCCACTGGCTCATCAGTTTAGATGCTGTTTTACCCTTCTAAGGCGCAAATTTTGGTCGATGCTTTGCTGACTCATATAGAAATTCACAGCTCTCCGAATACTATTTATTAATGCCAGTGCTCAGACTTTCTATAATTATGATTTTAAAGAAAATTATAAGAATAATATTCTTCTGTGTTAGTGGAGCGAATGAATTAAGCAACTAACTCAGGAGCTCAACTGTTGTACCTGGGCGAAGCGCAATATATGGAGTAAGTAGAGCTCACTTAAACTTCTTTATTTGAACTTAATTCATTCACTCCACAACAACAGAATAATATTATTTTTAATTTTCTTAAAAATCATAAAATAAATACTGGCATACCACAGGGCCATTTGTCATTCGTGCCTGAAAATTAAATTATTTTGCTGACGACAGTTTTCTCGGCTTTTCACATTCGTTTCTAGATTCACATTCCTGTCCTTCGAATGTGGAACTACAACGGCATCGTATAATAAGCTCATTTAATTCTGATCTAGACAGCATTGTCCATCTGTGGGAATTTAGTGCTTCCCAAAAAAAATGCTGTTTGCTGTCTCTAAAGCAGAACCCAACCCCAATGCCGCTAGCCATGAGTGGTACTTGCAGCGAGGAAACCCAACTGTTTTCAGTTCTTGGTATCTGCACCGCAGATCATCTTTGGAGAGAACAATGTAAAACGCACTTTTAGATTCTATAATACCACGATAGATTGACGTTACAGAGTAATTCTAGCGTTAAAGGCATCAAAAACCTTCGGACATATTACATATATTGTTTTGGTTCGAAGGATAGAAAAAAGTTAAATTTGCAGACAAGTGGTATTTATTTAAACTCAATTTTTATGGGAAATACCTTCAGATTCACAGTGGAAGCTTAAAATCAACTTTTGGTTTAAGGTTTAGTTCAGCAGAACAACTGAACTCAGTTAAAGGTTTGAACGAGACTGTGAACTGGCAATTAGTCCACAAAAATAAGTTGCACCTCATCTGAGTTTTTTTTTTTTTTTAAGGATTTCTTATCATATTTCTATTCATTTCAAAATAAATACTGTTAGAAAAACTATAGATTGTGAGTGAATTAATTTAAAATTCTATCTCTCAAGCATCTAAAAGTGTATTTCAAGTTACTTGCCCGTTGTCCGTTTCGTTTGTCTGTTTATTCAAAATTTACTTCACTAGTTTATTTCAATTTCGTTTTTTTTTTTTTTTAATTCATTTTTGACACCAGCTAACACAGGCATGTCACATGTCATAAATACCCACCTCACAAGCCTACCGAGTTAGCAAAGCACGATAGGTCTTTTGCACACCCTTCCGTCCGTCAACATTTCTACAGAACCTTTATATATATCTATGAGTTGGATGGGTTGTCCACATTTTTACCTTAAGTAGGAAATTGTTTATCCATCACCGTTACAAATCTCATTTCATATTCAATCCCAAGGTCCTTAGATCCCAATGAGAATTGAGAATGTGTATCCACACATTCTAGATAATTCTCCGTAACTATAATACTGCAAAAATTGTTCAAGAACTGAATGTAAATACTCCCCCAGCTATATTTTCCTTGCCCACAAAAATCTTCTTGTTAACTCAGAAATTCCTCAAGTTTTTTCTTCATAAAAATGCAGACAAAATAACTGTATGTATCCCTTTGCCAATTATGCACGCAGAGCTAATAATCCCTTTGGAAGGATTCGAGTAAACAGGAAATTGGATTTCGTACACAATTCACGTAACCTGCATTGTGCTCTTGGGCGCTCACACATCAATCAATATTTCCCTACCATCCCACATACTAGGATGCTGTAGATATGCAATATCGATTTTGATGTAGTTTCTGAATTTGTGATTGCCACTTCTTGGTTATTCCTCATGTTCTTTTCATTTAGTTAAAGTCTAGTCAAAAAGTACTTGTCAGAATCTTTTTTATTAAATTGGGTGTGTTAGTGTTGGAATGAATTAAACAATATATATATATAATTAAAAATTCTGAATAGTTTTTAAGGCTTTTCAGTCAATACCAAAAATTTGGCCTTTCAACGTATGACCTCTTTTGGAATTTGACACAAGTTTTTGTTTTATTGAGTTAATTTTACATAGAATTTTCGACATTATTATTAAAAAATAATTTAAAACAACGACATTCTTAAAAACTAGGTCTCAATAATTTCCCCAGAGCGCAGGGCCCACATTTATTTATATGTTATTCAAATTTTGCTATTTACAGAACTAGCTTAGAATATGTTTTTCGAAATAAATAGAAATTATGGATGGATGATAATTTCACAACCTCAAAATACTATTCATTTTAAATAGTAATATTCAATAAACATAAGAAATTTTCTAAAAGTCGTCTACTACTTTTCTACAAGCCTGTTTACCTAAAAAATACATGATTTAACTCACAGCTCACTGAAACGGAAAATTTGTTCTACTCGTATAGGAGCTCGTATGTATGCATGTTTTTTTTTTTTTTTTTTCTTGATAGTTATATTTTTCAGGGAAAATTCAATACAAAAATCACTTCAAAAGAATTGGAGATCATGATGTTGATTTAATAAAGCAGGAAGTTGACAACTCAATCACTGATATTTACTATTTTTTAAACAATTGTGTTTTGCCACAAATTTGATGGTTTAAATTCAATTTCACATTTTAATCCTCTTTAATCCAACTTCAATAAAATCATTTATCAATTTGGCAAAAAGGATTGCTTTGTTTGTACTGTTAAGTGTTCGTAGTGTTCAAAGACTATTTAAATACCTGCCTATCTACGGTGCAGGGAACTAAGTCCCCGGGAACCAAGTCCTCCGAGGGACTTAGTTCTCATTTAATAGAAACTAAAAGTCCACTTCAGCAAAGTAAACTAATATAGTTCTCATAGAAGGTGAGAACTTAATTCCTCAAAAACTGAGTGGTTTTACTTCCCTTTAAATGTGGATTTAATTCCCACTTCCAAGTAAAAAAATCGATCGTATTAATAAAAAAGAAATACAACAACTTGTGTGTGTTACCACCAAGTTTATAGGCTGGAGTTATAGCTATTTCACGAGAGCCACCTCGATCATCAGACTCCTTTAGTGGTGCTTTGTCTGGTTATGCTCATATTAATTGAAAAATTGATGTATAATGCGCAGTGTGAATTTCCATTTACACACAAGACCCAACTTAAATTGTAAATTAATTCTCGACCAGTGTCAACTCTTTCAACTCATCCCCCCCCTTGTATGACCAACGAATTGTTGGCATACGAATCGGTGCATGGGGAAAAAAGAAAGAAACCGACTGAATAATAACAAGCTTGTGTGTTTTAATAAAAATGCTAGTCGCTGTTGCAATTGATAAACAACGAACCCTGCATTGGGATAGAGCTAACCATGTGGCTTCAGTGGCGCGCGGCGCGGTGTGTAGTGCATCGGCCTCTGAATCGCAAGGTTCATGGTTCGCTCCCATATGACGGCAAAGAGTTTTTCAATTAATATGAGCATAACCAGACAAAGCACCACTAAAAGAGTCTGATGATCGAGGTGGCTCAGAGATGAGTATTTACTTCATATGTAGTAGATCTACTTCATTAATTTATTTTAATACATCTGCTACGTAGCAACTTATTTCTACTTCGTTTAACTTATGTGTTAATACCATCCTGAAGAGGAGAATTTTATTGAATTTAAAACAAAAAGTTCCTATGCATTTCTATAAAATAAATAAAAAATAAACATGAATTTGTGAAGCTTATTCTTTCGGTTTGTTCGATGCCGGCCCCGAACTCGGACTCAGGCGTTTTATGTGACACCTTTTTAACCCAGTTTATTTGCACTGTGTTCACTGTGTGTACGGGGTAAATATGAAATGTTTTGTGGACAATTTTGTTACTATTTATTAACTCATATACTAAGAAACAAAATTCCAAGGCAAATCGACAGAAATCCAGTGCTTGCATGAAGGTTTTGAAGCTGCACAAAATTTTACCTAAGCAAATTAACATTTTTATCATACAAATGTAGCACTGAATTGTCCAATGTGAAATCAAAACCCGAGCAGACAACAATTTTTTGACATTTGAATGACTTTCCCCAGTGCGCCTTGGGGCAGAGGGAACATTGAAAAATCCTATTGTTAAACGAAACACTAGTTAATAAAATGTTTCCGTTCTGAATATTATATAAAATGTTTTTCGTAGTACCTCGTGGCATGGTGGTTAGTGCGTAGGACTGTCATGCCGAAGGTGTGGGTTCGATTCCCAGCCGTGCCACCTAAAAACAGAAATGTTTTATTCGAGGTACTGACTGCCTCTTGCGAGGAACTCACAAATCCTCCAAGAGTAAACTTGTCATGAAAAAATTCTTCTCATTTCGGACTCGGCAAAAAACTGTAGGTCCCCTCCATTCTTGCCAACAAAACTTGCACACAGGAATGGTTGAGAGTTGTAAGTCACTAGGCCCTGGTTCTCCACCCAATTACATACAATTTAAATATTTTTTTGGTGTACACCTATGTATATAGTTTTTTTCATTATCTGCTTCATATTTTACAAATCTACTTCGTTTTTTTGGACAATTTGTTTCACTTTATGGGCTCAGCATTCTCATCCCCGTGGCTCTCGTGAAATAGCTATAACTCCAGCCTATAAACTTGATGGTAACACACACAAGTTGTTGTTGTTCATTCAAAATTATTCAATAAAAATTGATGTATAATGCGCAGCATGTACTGCACTTGTGTGTGAATTTCCATTTACACACAAGACCCAACTTAAATTGTAAAAAAAGAAATACTTTTCACAATTGTTGGATATATTTGATAAATTCAAGGTTTCAGATTCTTTAAATGCCTCACACCTACCCCAAATCCTATAGTGAGTCAAAGCAGGGGGGGTTATACCTCACTGTTTATTCGCCTTAATGCTTTATCTTACATATATAGATAGCTTGCACCCAGCATTACGGCGAATAAACAGTGAGGTATTGAAACCCCCCTGCTTGGGTTAACTACGGGAATTGGGGTAGGTGCGAGGCTGGGTGTATGCAAAGTTTTCGCGAAATTTTGATTGTTTGTAATTTTTATCGTTGAAAGTTAGTTCCCTCTTCATATTTAAAAATGTGTACTTAGTTCTCATAAAGAAGTGGACTACTTTCTCACCCTGACTGGGAACTAAGTCCACTTCGTTAAAGTGGATTTAGTTCCCATTAAATGAGCACTAAGTCCATCGGTGGACTTGGACAAGAGGACACAAGCGTCCACAAGCTTTTTTCACAAAGCGAACCTCTGTCTATCAACTCCTACTCTCACCTCCATTCCTCCAAGTGGTGAACAATCGGGTGTCTAGTAGTAGAAGATGGGGTTCCAATCCCTGTGGACGGTCTAAGGCGGCAGCAATTGAGAGAGGGGGAGGATTGTTCCCACTGAGGCACTTCTCCTGTATCCAGGCGGCAGCGGAAGAATTCCCCAGATGGAATCAACGGTGGCGTCTACAGATCCAATTAGGTTGAACTACTTAGTGAACACCTTATATGGGCTACTACGACATATTCGTAGCACAGGCCAATAGGGAGTGGTTTATTCGGCTCCCCACCCTTGAACTAAGGGTCTGGTCCTCCAAGTTGGGGGTTGTGCGTCGGGGTAACTTCCCTACCAAGGAAAAACAAACCGTTTCCGAAACAATCACAAGCCTCGGATATGGATGATTTTAATGTTGACGACCCCAGCAAACGAAACAAGGAAAATGAATTTCGGATCTGTACGTGGAATGTCTGGGCCTTAAATAGGCGACGTGCAGCCGAACAACTTGTGGAGAGCCTGGATAGGCTAAAGGCTGACATTACAGCCATCACTGAAGTGCGATAGGATGGAGAGGGCATACGAAGGATGAAATCGTGTGACATCTAATTCGGCGAGTACTGCAAGGAGCAGGGTCAGCGGCTTTTTGGGTGTGGTTTTGTGGTAAGGGGAAGACTTAGGCAAAAAGTCTTGGGCTTCAGAAATGTAAGCGGTTTTGTGGTAAGGGGACGACTTAGGCAAGAAGTCTTGGGCTTTAGAAATGCAAGCGAGCACCTGGATCACAATCCGCATCAAAGCAAAATTCTAAAACATCACGTTGATCTGTGCCCATGCCCCAACGGAAGAAAAGGATGACTCAACCAAAGAAGAATTCTACGATCTCCTCGATAGGTTCCCCACCCTTGAACTAAGGGTCTGGTCCTCCAAGTTGGGGGTTGTGCGTCGGGGTAACTTCCCTACCAAGGAAAAACAAACCGTTTCCGAAACAATCACAAGCCTCGGATATGGATGATTTTAATGTTGACGACCCCAGCAAACGAAACAAGGAAAATGAATTTCGGATCTGTACGTGGAATGTCTGGGCCTTAAATAGGCGACGTGCAGCCGAACAACTTGTGGAGAGCCTGGATAGGCTAAAGGCTGACATTACAGCCATCACTGAAGTGCGATAGGATGGAGAGGGCATACGAAGGATGAAATCGTGTGACATCTAATTCGGCGAGTACTGCAAGGAGCAGGGTCAGCGGCTTTTTGGGTGTGGTTTTGTGGTAAGGGGAAGACTTAGGCAAAAAGTCTTGGGCTTCAGAAATGTAAGCGGTTTTGTGGTAAGGGGACGACTTAGGCAAGAAGTCTTGGGCTTTAGAAATGCAAGCGAGCACCTGGATCACAATCCGCATCAAAGCAAAATTCTAAAACATCACGTTGATCTGTGCCCATGCCCCAACGGAAGAAAAGGATGACTCAACCAAAGAAGAATTCTACGATCTCCTCGATAGGTTCGCCAAGTACGACGTCAAGATTAGGTATTCTTGGCGACTTCAACGCTAAGATCGGAAAGGAGGGCATCTTTGGTTTGATAGTCAGAGGACACAGCCTGCACACCAATACTTCCGGCAACGGACTCAGGCTGATTGACTTTGCGGCGGGGCGTAATGTCATCATAGCCAGCACTGGCACTCGATTCCCACACCTCAAAATACACAAAGCCACCTGGTGATCTCCGGATCTACGAACCGTCAACCAGATTGATAATGTTGCGATAGATGCCGCCATGTTCCAGTATCCTGGATGTCCGAACGTTCCGAGGTGCCAACGTAGACTCGTATCACTACTTGGTGGTATATCAAGTACGAATACGGTTACCCATGATGCCACAACGACGAGCGGATGCTGTAAAAAAAATTAACGTCACGAAGTTAAAATTGCAAGAGATCGCCAGGACTTGCAGACCACGTCTCTCTTAATCTCTCAGCAAGCCTGCCACCAGCATCATCTGCAGAGGGGCAGTGGAAACACACACGAAACACACACGGGTTTCACTAAGCCACCACAATGAAACCCCTGGTTTGATGAAGAATGCAGGCTGACGCATGCAGCAAAGAATGAGGTCTACCAATCAATGCTGCAAACTAGAACCAGAGCTGCTGAAGGGAGGAATTCTGAGTTCTCAGGAGGAAGAAGAGAGAGCATGCGAAGCGGACAGTCGAGTCTATTGAGGACTGTAGTGGCAGGGGAGATGTTCGAAAGTTATACCGAAGGGTGAGGCAATCTACCCAGGGTTACAAGGCCAGTACGGAAGCCTGTCGAGACTAGAGTGGGAACATGGTGGTGGACACACAGTCCGTGCTGGCTGATGATCTGGAAGCAGCACTTCTCAAGACTGATAAACGGCAAAGATGGCCAAAATTCCGCTTTAAGACAGAACACTCCATCCAACCTGGATGATGATGGTCAACATTTCCGTCCACCCAACCTAAATGAAGTGCAGTTAGCGATAGACAAGCTTAAAGCGTACAAGGCTGCTGATGCGGATGGCCTGCCAGCCGAGCTATTTAAAGCAGGGGGAGATGACATGCAGGGAGTATATACACCAAACTTATACCCAAAATTTGGTCGGATGAAATTATGCCGATGAACGGAACTTCGGTATAGTGCGCCCCATCCTCAAAAAAGGAGATTATCTGACCTGTGCTAACTACAGAGGTATAAGTCTCCTCAACGTCATATACAAAATCCTCTCATCTGTACCCTGTGATCGCTTAAAACCCTTTGTCAACGATCTGATCGCCCCCTATACATAAGTGTTGTCTCTAAATATTATGTTGGTCTATTTCCTAATTTAAAAAAAAATCCAAAATAAAACATTTTCAAATTATGGTTAGTACATCCAGAATGTCTCAAAATAATATTAAAATTGGACTTAGGGAGTTTTCATTGAACGACGACGATATATTCAGTTTTTTCGATTTTTTCTTTCATTTCATTTTTTGTTTCAAGTCTTTAAAAATTCATATGCAATTCAGATAGTTTTTTCTTTTTTGTGAAATTGAGGTGCCAAAAGTCCAGAGCCGAAATTTTGTTTTAAAAAAGTAATGATCGATACGTAGAGCTCGTTATAATGTTTATTATAGTTATGTATTTTAATGATAGTTTTAAGTTCTTATTAAAAGTCCCAAATAAATATTAATCATGATCAGGTAACATACCCCGATAATTTATGTTTTGTAAAGTGAAAAAAGTTAGAAACGATGGAAATTTTTTGAGAAAAATACAATTTACCTTTTTTTTAATAAAATTTTCATTTAGCAGATCTTAAGCAATTCGGTTCGGTGTGTATAGAAGCATGCAGTAAAGAACATATGGATATCTATTCAAACTCAAACTAAAACTTCAATCATTAATTTAAATTGAATACAAAACGAACTCGAATATACTATTTATTACTATAGATGTAGACAAAGGCACCCACATATGCAACACATTTTTTGCAGTTATTTAGAGATATCTGGTCCAGCAAAATACAAAAGTATCCCTTTTTGTGTGGTCTTGTGTCAGTATAGGGCACATAAAGATTTCAGTTTTGATTAAAATCCAGGATCATAGTTGGTATGGTATTGGTTCTACATTGTGAGAAGATTTCAAATGATGGGATATTCATTTAGCCTTAATAAATGCCTTAAATGTTTTATAAGATACACATGAGAAGTTTGAACAGAATTAAATAGCTTTTGGATATCCTTTTGCAAAATGATTGAAATAACGGATGTGATGGTTTGTTCTGTACAACAGACTTACATCCTTTAAAACATATTAACTTATATTTGTGTTATACAGGATGTTCCCAAAGGCATCGTTCACATATAATTTGGTTATATGAATGTAATTCTGGGGCCTGTTTCACAGAACATACATAAAAAACATTGTATTGTATGTGCAATACTGTAATATTTTCTCAGGTTCGTTATTAAAACGTATATACTCTTTTTAAAACCACCACTTATTTATTTCACAAAATAAAACACTTTACAAACAATTTATTGTTCACCATTTATTGAAGTTTTCCAACAAAATTTTTCACGGCAATTATGAGAATTCGTCAAAAAACGTCGAAAGTTTCGACATTTTTTGTCTTTTTGCTCAAAAATTATTTTTCTTTTGCAAAAAGCGCTTATGCAAAACTAAAGACAACAAGATTACCTACAATCTACGCTTATATCATTTTTTTGTACGACTTATGGTTTCTGCGGAAACAGTCGTTGAAAAACAGCCAAAAATCCGTCATTTTTAAAAAATTGCATAGACGATTTTTTTTTGTATTGTTTTCTTCATTACATGAAAAGTAGGCCATGAGTTATTATGTTATTTGCATTTTCTAATTGTAGTTGTCTAAAAGTATATATTGCAGTGATTAAGTGTCTAAATTTCAGTATTCCAAACAGTCAAAATGTCCATTCAAAAGTGTTTTATTTGTGACAAAGATTGGAGTATGGTGCAGTGAAGATGATCTTATGGACGTATACGGCAGTGGTACGGCCGATTCTAACATATGGTTCCATTGTCTGGTGGCCCGCACTTAACAAGGCATACCTATAACATCGACAAACTCAAAAAGGTTCAAAGAACAGCTTGTTTTGGTACCACAGGTCTTGCCCAACGCATGCCTTAAGCGTTTTTCTGCACCTCCTACCACTTGATCTACACATATAATATTTAGTATCTTGCAATGCCTTAAGACTAAAAGAATCAAATTCTTGGGTTGCTAAACCTAACATGCTGGCTCCACCTGCCATGAACGATGCCAAGACTATGAACATGTCTAATAAAAATCCAATGGAGCCAGAAAAATCCATGTCTTGTCGACGACATGTCGAAGAAAACCAATTTTTGAACAAGACATGTACGCTGTTCAAAGCTTGCCATGAGATTTGACGTTTCACGTGCATGTGAGTTTTTTTCTGGTTTTCCTTGTATCTAGAGGTAGCTGGATATTAAAAAAAGTCTTTCTACTGTTTTCTGGAGTCTAAAGGGCGTGTATTACTGCAAAAGATCGAAGTAGTGGTGAGAGGGAAATGAAACGACATGACATGAATTGCCCAGCGAGAAAAAATCTGCTGATTGTTGATTGGATTGTGGTTGTGATGTTGGGCATCTGTATGCCCTGTGGAGTCGGGGTGTTATGGTCACAGCAATTTCACAAATTTGATTCCCACTGATATAACGGGTGATTTTTTAGCTGGTTTCGTTTTGGCAACACTGGTTTTGACAGCTGACATGTGTTTAGTACCTTGTGTCACTGTCAAACAGCTTCAGTTTGGTTTGCAATTTAACCATGGATCGTCTTACAAATGAACAACGCTTGCAAATTATTGAATTTTACTATCAAAATTCGTGCTCGGTTCTAAATGTTCATCGCGCGCTGCTTCCATTTTATGGTCGGCATTCTCGACCTTCTGAGCAGTTTATTCGGAAGATTGTGACCAAATTTCGCACCAAATTTACTTTGTTGGACATTAAACCACCAACACGTTTACGTACTGTGCGTAGTGAAGAAAATATTGCGGCCGTATCAGCTAGTGTGACAGAAGACCGCGAAATGTCGATTCGGCGCCGTTCCCAGCAGTTAGGCCTTTGTTACAGCACTACGTGGAAAATTTTGCGGAAGGATTTGGGCGTAAAGCCTTTTAAGATACAGCTGGTGCAAGAACTAAAGCCAGCCGACCTACCACAACGCCGAATTTTTGGTGAATGGGCTCTTGGAAAGCTGGCCGAGGATCCGCTTTTTTATCGAAAAATTGTGTTCAGCGATGAGGCTCATTTTTGGTTGAATGGGTACGTAAATAAGCATAATTGCCGCATTTGGAGTGAAGATCAGCCAGAAGCATTGCAACAGCTACCAATGCATCCCGAAAAAGCCACTGTTTGGTGCGGTTTATGGGCCGGCGGCATTATTGGGCCATATGTCTTCAAAGATGATGCGAATCGCAGCGTTACTGTCAATGGTGAACGCTACCGAGCGATGATAACAAACTTTTTTTTGCCCGAAATGGAAGTTCTTGACTTGCATGATATGTGGTTTCAACAAGACGGTGCCACATGCCACACAGCACGCGAAACAATGGCGCAATTATGAGGCGAGTTTGGTGAACAGTTAATTTCACGTTTCGGGCCGGTCAATTGGCCGCCTAGATCGTGCGATTTGACACCATTAGATTATTTTTTGTGGGGGTATGTCAAGGCTAATGTCTATAGGGACAAGCCCGCTTCGATTGACGCACTGGAAGCCAACATCCATGCATTCATTCGTGAGATACCGGCCGATATGTGTGAAAGAGTATGCCAAAATTGGACTCAGCGGATGGGCTACCTGAGACGCAGCCGCGGTCAACATTTGCATGAAATTATCTTTAAACATTAAATTGCAAGGTTCAAACTATCGATTCAAATAAATATTTCATTCATTTTTTCGATTTTTTTGTGTTTTTTTTTTTAAAAAAGTTCTAAACCTCTTAAAAAATCACCCGTTATTTTCGACTCCCACTGACTACCGTGCTCCTACAATGAGCCTCAGTAAAGATTTTAAAGTCTTATTCCCATCCAGAAGGGATTGGGATGATGACGCCGTGATGAGAGACTTAGACACAACTATCTATACTGATGGCTCAAAGATGGAGTACGGTGTTGGCTCAGGAGTCTTCTCTGAGTCTTTCAACATCACTAAGTCATTTCGGCTACCGAATTTTGATAGTGTATTTCATGCTGAAATACTGGCAATTAGGGAGGCATGCAAGATCCAAACCAAAATAGTAATACAGCCATCCTTACAGACATTCGGTCGGATGTGAAAGCCATTGATTCGGCTACTGATGAGCTCGCAAAGTCTAAATATTAACATCAAGGTCACTCTTATCTGGGTTCCTGGTCACAGTGGCATTGAGTGAAATTAACGGGCAGGTGAACGAGCCAGGCAAGGATCAGCCCTTCACATCTCACTTGCGGAAAGAGTCAACATTCCCCTTGGAGCTGTGAAGGGCAATATATTGTCAGTTTTCCTTAGGGAATTCAATCTTAGGTGGTGCAGTTTAACCAACTGCATAATATCCAGAACGATCTGGCCCGCCTTTAATAAATGCCGAACAATTGATCTCATATGTAGACCCAAGCGGGACATAGCCAGGGTCGTAGCAACCTGCACTGGACACCGGTCAATTGGCAACATACGGCGAGGCTGGGTATTCCTTACAATACTCACTGTCACAGCTGTGGAGACCAGCAAGAAAAGGAAACAGTCCTTCATTTTCTCTGTAAATGTTCAGCTCAAGTCAGAATGAGAGGCACAATCGTTTGGAATGCCTTTTTTTGAGGACCAAAACGAACTTTCCGAAGTGAAGATCAAAGACTTGATATCTTTTCTAAACGCTACGAAATGGATCTGAGACGAAAATTGGTTGCGTTCTGCATCATGTTCCCCCCCAGATCCAAAGACCGTGAGTAATAGGAACCCGGGTTTCTGCGGGGCTTCATGATGCTCAATGGCAATGATGATCACACGGTCGGATCGATCGCGCTTGTTTGCTATTTTACATCCTACCGAGCTCGGCATAATGTAGCAAGCTCGGGCGAGATGCGATCTAATCGAGATGCGATCCAATCGAGTGAGGGTCCTATGACCCAACTCCTGTCTTTTGTACTGACTCACAAGGTACCTCAACCATAATTCACAGCCGTCCTATTTCAAGGCAAGGAACGCTTTTCTGTTTTCTTGGAAAAGAAGATCTCCAACCCGCACTGGAGGAAATCTCACACCCAACCCAGCGAACGGGACACCTGAGGAATAAGCCCCTCAGAGAATAAACCCGCAAATCCTCACTTTAGACTGCTTTCATACACAGGTCAAACGAGTTATGGTATCAAAACGGCGCAATCCAGTGCTAATTGGGCAAAGAGTGAGTGTTACGCTCTCGTCACCATTTCTACCTACCATTTACCATTTATACAGCTTTTTTGGCAGGTTATATGTACTTTCACTGATTTCTTACCTGCCAAAGAAGCTCCCTTTCCGTCTTTTCTCTTCTTGCTGGCTTGAAGGAGCGTTTCAATTGCTTTTTCATTCACCACATTCACTGCACCATACTTCAATCTGTTTCACAAATAAAACACTTTTGAATGGACATTTTGACTGTTTGGAATACTGAAACTTAGACACTTAATCACTGCAATATAATACTTTTAGACAACCACAATTAGAAAATGCAAATAACATAATAGCTCATGGCCTACTTTTCATGTAATGAAGAAAACAATACAGAAAAAAATCGTTTATGCAATTTTTTAAAAATGACGGATTTTTGGCTGTTTTTTAACGACTTTTTTTCCGCAGAAACCATAAGTCGTACAAAAAAATGATATGAGCGTAGATTGTAGGTAATCTTATTGTCTTTAGTTTTGCATAAGCGCTTTATGCAAAAGAAAAATAATTTTTGAGAAAGAAGGAAAAAAGACAAAAAATGACGAAATTTTCCACGTTTTTTGACGAAACCTCATATTTGCCATGAAAAATTTTGTTGGACATCTTCAGATTCGTGCTCAGCGACCCCAAGTCCCTTTTGAACACCATTTGACTAGATTATAAAAACAAGCTGTGTCACTGCCGGTCAAACATGTGCCTTTATACTTGTTTGATAAACTCTGGAAATTAGTAGCAGGTTCTGGTATCTGCTTCTAGAGCTTTCCGTAGGGGAAATTTCTCATAATTCCCTTTTCTAAAGCTTTTATTTGACAGTTGGTTTTCTGCTATAATCCGGAAGATGGCGCTTCTTTGTTTGAAAGTCCCTATAATTATAGTAAAGGGTATGTTTGCACTGCGACCGTAAGCTTTATTGTGTCTGTTTACTTTTCAGAGTCTTTATAGTTCAAATATGGAAAGTCATTCATTACATTACATATCCGTGGCGTTTGATAGAAGTATGATAACTACATAAAATATTTTTCATCTTTACGTCCAGTTAACAATTAGCTAAAACGTAAACGAGTGAACCGATTTGCTTCAAATTTATAGAATGATTCATGAAAGAACATATTTATAAATATTCTAAATTTGAAGAAAATCTAATTAATCCGTTTAGGCTATAGCTTGATGTAAGGTGAAAGTAAATTATCTTATGGAGCCATCATGTTTCTACCAAACATCACTGATATGTATGTTTATGATTTTGGCAACTACATATAAATTAATTCTGTTTCTGAATTTACTAAAATATTTGGAATACCTAAGATTATAATTCGCTAAATTGTATTATACATTGCATGACTATAATATATCATAATATATAAATATTTATTCATTAGCTACAAAAATAGCAGTATGTATGCAAATGCAAGATATGTACAACCTAAATAAAAGTCTATTCCTCTCAAAAACATCTTTTAAAATGTCAAAAATCGAAGTTTTCTTAAAATCAAAGGTATAGTCTGGCCAGAAAACCGAGTCCCGTGTGTGTTTCGGTGGGGACCTTTTGTTTATTACTGAAATACATTCATTAAACATTAAGGACAAAATTTTACTCTTTTACTCGGGAGTCATTTTCGTAGTCCTTTTGCTTCGATGCCATTTTCAAAAATGGCGTCCAATCTGTGGAAAATGGCAAATTAAAAATAAACTAGTAAATTACTTGGAAATTTTGTATGATAAAAATAATGATATATATTTTAAGAGAAAGGTTTTGAGTAGACGCACCTTCGGGTAAAATTTCATTTGCCACTTTCTTCGAACATATAGTTTTGTTTATGCCAACGGGTGGAACCTGTACTCTTTTGATCAGATGCCTAAACCTTGTTGGGAAAAAATTGCAAGTTTTTTCGTGTTCAAAATATTTAAAATTTACAAAACATGGAAGTCCCACCCTTTGATTTAAAGAAGTATGTTCCCGAAAAGTGACAACACTTACATTTTACCCAAATGTGCTTTTACCTAACACTTATCTTTATGAAAAGTGGGTACATTGAAATTTTAACCGAAGGTGTGTCTGCTCAACACGTATTTTTAATTTAAACAAGCGTTTGGCGTCTGGAAGCATTTCTGCAACTTTTTTATGTTTTAACTATTAAAAATGATCAGAAAAGTGAAGTTTCCACCCGTAGATATAAAAGGTATGTTCCCGAAAAGTGGCAACACTAAAATTTTATCCGAAAGTGCGTCTACTTAGAACCTTTCTTTTAAAACATACATCATTATTCTGATCATGGATATTTCCCAAGTTATTTACGAGTTTTTTTTTTAATTTACCATTTTCCCCAAATTGGGCGCCATTTTTAAAAACGGCGTCCAAAGAACAGGATTACAACAATGATTCCCAAGCTAAATTTCACCCTTAGGATGTCAAAAATAAATAACAAACATAAAAATAAGGTCCTCAAAAAAGTGCAGGGGTTTCGATTTCTTGACTGAACTACAGATTTTGCGCCATTTTGCAAAATGGCATCCATACGAAAGAATTACAAAAATGACTCCCAAGCTAAATTTCGTCTTTCATGTGTAAAGAATGAATTTCAGCTATAAACAAGGTCCCCGGTTCGGTTTTCAGACTGGCCTAGTACATTATGTGTATGATTTAAACATTTTATTAAACATATACAAACAAAAAATATATTGGTGAAGGTATTGAAATTTATGTTTCGCTATTAATAAAAGAAAATTAATAGATTTATGTAGAAGTTGAATTTTTGAGATGAATCGAAAGAAGTATGTATTAACAATTAATCAACTATGCTCTTTGTCCCAAACACTCAAAGCGTATTAATGGAAACCTCTACTGACATTTTCATTTTCACATCAATTTATTCATATCTTCCATAAAAATTTTTTTATCATCGTCGTTATATTAGTGAAAATGTCAGAATAATTTTATATTTTTCCTCATTTTTTCAGCACTTGAACACGTGTACACTCCAATGTCACGAAAATCGTGTCATTTAGGATAGGACTTGGAATAATAAATAATAATAAAAATACTTTTGAGAGATTTTATTCTCTTGAGGGGACAGTGCCGAAAGTAGAAGTAGGTGTAGATATATACTCCATGGACTGGAAAAGATATTAACTGCAAGAAATCTTTTTTTATAATGTAAAAGTCATAATCATAACTTCTTTTTACTTGCGGATGCGGTAGACATACCTACACACTAGATATATCTGTATGTGGGTCTCAGAGTGATATAAAAATTCTGTACCTATGTATATGTAGGTGGTATGTATTATTATGGAATTTTAATTTTCTTGGAATTAACATTAAAAAAGAATTTTTACTGCATAGAAGCTACTTATGCAGTAAACTTTAATTAATAGATATTTACTTATTTATTTAAAATTTTTTTGTAGAAATTTTGTTTTGATAATTTTGATTTTTACTTACATGGAACTGTAAACTATGCTTTAAGCAAGGACGTGAAACCAAGTTTAATAGTATGAATCTTATTCCTTAGTTTTTTAAATATTTAAAAAAAAGTTCTGCTCATACTAATATGATGCATTATGCTTAACAGACTTTGAATTATTCACTACAATGACTATTTCCATCTCTATGGATTTTTTTTCTATGAATTTATCATTCACTATTCAATGGCTTTCAACTGAAAACTATTCATTGTAGAAAAAATCTTAGCACAAAAGTTAATGTCCAGGAAAATTAAATTTCTACTACAGCATTAATTAAAACTTCAGCGAACTTTATTTTATTAAAAAAAATTACGATTCTGTTTTTTAATTTCAACTCGATTAAATCCAGGAAAGTCGACAGTGTCTTGGAGTAATTTGAATTTAGAAAACACGAGTAAATTGCTTTTCTCTAACTTGTGGCAAACCACCGAAGAATTTATACTTAGGCTTTACGTTAATGTGAAAATAAAGAAATAACCTTGAGGGTAAATGATTCTTTTCTTAAGATAATATGATTTAAGTCTTTGATAAACAATTTTGTCCCGATACTTATGTACATTACATTATATGGGTTAGGTATATAATTTTTACTTCCGTTATATATACAGATAAATGTTAAATGATAGGTTTTGGATTTGTAAGAAAATTAAACTTGAGATTTGAACATCGGACTACGATGATGAATATCAACAAAAAGACTCAATTAATTTTATTTTCTTATTGTGGGTGTTGTGTACCTACACGGAAAGAATTCTTGGATCAGATCACGAAATATGAGCTGCAAATTACGACAAATGAATCCCGATTTATACCTTGGCTTGGGATTTCGTAATTTACGACTATTTTTTTGCAATTTGCAAAACTAAGGGAAATGAAGATATTGATCCTCAAAAATCGTAAATCAACCCTCTTTAAGTATCAATTCTTCTATCGAGAGAAAACAAAAATTGCGAACAACAAATCGCAATTTGATCCTATTATTCCTCAATTGCACAATCTGTAAATTTGCAAAAAAGATTTGTGATCACCACTTTTATTTCGTGATATTGCCACTTGGGAAAGATCAATCTTGCTCCTAACCCTTCAATTTGCAGGTATACCCATTTCATTTATTTAATTTTGAAATAAATACTTTGCGTTGACTCTACTTGGATTTGAACTCGCAACCCTCCAGTTGCGGAGCGAGCATGCAACCACTACGCCAATTTGCATTACGGATCATTGGTGTCACACATTAATGATTAGATACCTGCCATATTGTGGTGCTCTATCTCTTCGAGAAGTAAATTGCGACAAGAAAGTCGTGATTTAGGATTTTTTTTGTTGGTGATTTGCGACTATTTTCATAGAGTTGCAAATTGCGACAGAAAAAACGTAAATCAGTGATTGTGTATGATGTAAATTACTAAATATTTATCGCAAATCAATATTTTTAAATGCTGTTTGAGATATTATTCCTTTGGAGTGTAAATTACGCCAAAAAAGTTGTATTTTGCTATGAAAAGTACAAGCTTGAATCATGGATATTTATTGCAAATCACGAAGAAACTAATTTTGTAAATTGCTACGTTTTGAATGTTAAATTACCAGTTTCAGTATTAATTTGGGACCAAAATGCCATGATTTACGAATAAAACATGATTCGTAAATTGCAACTGCAAATTTTTCAATTGGTGATTTTTCAATTCTCTCCGTGTATATAGTTATAGTTTTTCGCCATCGATTCTCCGTCACTTCTTGATTTAATGTTTTTGATAATTTTTTTTAAAACCAATCCACGTAACCTTAGATCTTTTCCCTTCTTTTGCCTTTCTACTCACCGTACAAATTATGCCCACTTTCACCCAATTACTTGAATGTTACGATAAGCCAACAGTGCACAAAAACTCCTTGATTTTAACCCTAGTATCTCTCTAAGAAGAAACCTTTACTCTAATTATTACTATAGATTATTTAAGTAATCTAAGTATTGTTATTATTATATACGCTTGAATTGAGCGAATAAATAAATAAGTAGGGATTCGGAAAACAAATAAGGGAACCGTAATTCCTATGCTGTGTTCATCACATATGCCTAGGTACATAATATCTCTTACTGTTAGCGTCCGAAACGGTGCACAACCATGGTTTGACCTTTACCTAGAAGAAAGCATTTGCAAGCAGTATCAGCAAAAATCGTAAATACCCGTGAGAAGTACGAAATCCCGCAAATCGAAATCTCCCATAACGAAATCTCGCATTTCTTTAAAAAATAATTGTAGGTGCAACATTAGGGTGGTCGTTAAAAAAAGCTCAATGCCGATGGGCCTAAATCGGCTCTAAATGTAGGAAACAAAAATCCCTTATTTTTTTCAGATTTTTATTTTCATCCTCTATATCTATAGTCGCTGTAAGGGTTAAAAAAATTTCCCTTATTTTTTGGAAGTTTGCGTGAAATCTGCTGAAAAGGTCAGAGCATGTAGGTGAGAAGTTGACAAGAAAAAAAATCCTATGGGGGGGGGGGGGTAATATCTCCCCCACGCTTGGACGGGAGTGGCAATTTAATAAAATAATTGCATAAAATAGAAAAAAAATAATTAAAAAACAACGGCAACACTTGCAGTGATAATTTATAGCTTAAGGGAAAGTCAGAAATCCATTGTTACGGTTTGTTTTCAAGTAAAGTTTTTTTTGATGAACAGTTTTGGCAAAAAATTGGTTATGGTAAAAATAATTCTCCACAAAAGAAAGAATATTCAAATATTTTCGCACTATAAAATAATTAAATAAATTGGGTGGCCCAACAGCTCGTGGAGAACCAGGGCCTAGTGACTTACAACTCTCTACCATTTCTGTGTGCGTGTTGTTGGCAGGAATGGAGGGAACCTACAGTTTTTTGCCGAGTCCGAATGTCTAAGTGAGAAGCACTTTTTCATGACAAGTAAACTCTTGGAGGATTTTTCAGATCCCTCGCAAGAGGCAGTCTCGGGCAAAACATTTCTGTTTTTAGGTGGCACGGCTGGGAATCGAACCCAAACCTTCTGCATGACAGTCCATCAAGCCACGATGTACTACATTTTCCCACCATATATCCCACTATGAATATTTTCCAACCATTTTGGTTTTTGAAAAAAACTTTTTAGTGACGAGTATAGTTATCACTTGCTTAGGAAAAATTATCCAAAACAATTTGTAAAGCCGTGTGCGCAATGAATGTGTGAGATTTGAGCTCGCGAGATTTTGATTTGCGAGATTATATATTGCGAGATTTTGGTGCGAAATATAAATGCGAAATTATAAAAATCGAGATTTTCTAATTCTCGCAATTAGAAAATCTCGATTTTTATAAAAAAACAAGATTTTTAATTTGCGAGATTTCGTTATATGTATGAGATTTAGAAAAAAAAAAATACGACGACATTTTGGTTTGTGGGATATCGTAATGCTCTCCTAAAACACTACTTATGTATTATTAAAGAGAAGTCTAGCCCTATTGCGGTTGTCTATCGATTAAACTTGGTGTTTAAAAACTAAATTTATTAAACTTTACCTTTAAGCACCGATACTAAGGCGATCCTCTGGACCGCACCAACTACAGAGGCATCAGTCTTCTTAATATCGCCTACAAGATCTTCTCTGCCGTACTTTGTGAACGCCTGAAGCCATTCGTCAACAACCTGATAGGTCCATATCAGTGTGGCTTTAGGCCAGGGATGTCCACCATCGACCAAATATTAGCACTACGGCAGATCTAGGAGAAAACCCAGGAATTTCAAATCGATAAGGCCGCGTATGAAAGCATCTATAGAGACGAGCTATATAGAGCAATGTCTAGTTTTGGCAGCCCTGCCAAACTCGTCCGTTTGTGTAGGATGACGATGGAGAATGCTAGCTGCTTCATGAAGGTAAGGTCGGCAAAGACCTCACCGATATCTTTGATGTCAAAAAAGGTTTTAGGCAACGCGACGCCGACGCGCTGTCATGCGACTTCTTCAACATCGTTCTTGAAAGAATAGTGCAAAACTCTCACGGCAACACTAGAGGCAAAATCTTTCAAAAATCCGTCCAACTACTCGCTTAAGCTGACTTCATTGACATAATCGGAAGAACAAAGCGTGATGTCAGTGGTGCTTTTGTGAGTATTGAGAAGGAAGCCAAGAAGCTGGGTTTAACGGTGAATGAAAGCAAAACGAAATATATGCTGTCAATAAGGAAGGACACCCAACACCGACGTCTAGGACAGAACGTCACTATAGACAGCTATAATTTTGAGGTGGTCAGAGACTTTGTCTACCTAGGATCCGCTATAAACTCAGCGAACGATACCAGTGCTGAGATCAAACGAAGAAGGCAACTGAGAAGCAAAGACCTCTCTCGAGCAACTAAACTGTCCCTGTATAAGACGCTTATCATCCCGGTCCTGATGTATGGTGCAGAGGCATGGACACTGCTAACGGTGAATGAGAACGCGTTAGGCTGTTTCGAGAGGAAAATTCTCCGGGTGATTTTTGGTCCCGTCTGCATAGATGGGGAATGGAGAAGAAGATACAACAGCGAAATGTATGGGCTGTACAGCGGCACCGACCTAGCCACAAAAGTGAAAAGCCAACGACTGAGATGGCTGGGTCACCTAAAGCGAATGGACACCAATGCTCCGGCCCGGAAAGTCTTTGAATCAAACCCCGTGGGACAACGCAGTAGAGGTGGACAGCATAAAAGATGGCGCACGCAAGTGGAAGAGGACCTCAACCAACTTGGCGTGCGAAACTGGAGACAGCTAGCTAGAAACCAAGCCGGCTGGAAGAATCTTGTTGATTGAAGCCCTGGTCCACCCCGGACTGTAGCGCCACCTTAAGTAAGTAAGTAAGTAGTACTTAAATACTTAGGTATACAATCGATTTTCATTGGTAATTACCTACTAAGCCAAACAATTATAATGTAACGATAATTTACAAATCAGCTGCAACTAAATGAAATTTGCATTTTATATACTTATACATACATAGGTTAGGTGTACCGTATACATCTCGACTTTTATTGACAGCTTATAAAAAAGTGAAAACGAAAAAGAGCATAATCTTATAAAATAATTACTCGTCCAAATAAGTATTGTCTTTTGCTATTGAGTAATAAATTAAAACAAATTTAACCACTAGTAAGCACATCACTTACCCCTTGAACACAAATGAAAACAGCTGCAGTTTGTAACAAAAGTTGAATTTTGTTTTACTTCTTCTACATCTTCTACATTGCTTGACACATTTACAGCTTCACACTGTAGCTACGAGCAACAGCTGCACCATTGTGTATGGCCAGTTAAGAGCAATATTATCACGTTTATAATAATCATATTTGATTGACACTTTGCTTTTTATCGATTCAATTTTGATTTCTTATAGCCCACACGTTCCGCAAATAAATCTATAATGTGTAGTTAATAAATTCATCTCCCTTAATTAATGCGTAGGCACAATACAATGCCATTGGTGTAGTTCATAAAGAATAGATTTTTTAAAGAAAAAATTTGTAACTTACTGATTTTTGGGTTTGAGAAAAGTCCTCAAAACAGTCCGATGACCGCTATGTCCGAAAGAAGGGGACAAAACTCAAAGGTCAGTAAAATAGTTTTTACCAAGTAACTTGAAAATGGGTAGCTTAAGAAGTTATAGCGCTACAAAATGGATGGTAATCGGCCTCTAAGTTGGGGTGGAAAAATTGCATGTACTTTAGGAGATTACTGGAAAAACTTTGAAGTTTGTATTTACTTAGTTTGTCATAACGGTTAATGTTACGAAAACAATTCCAAAGCTGTTTGTGGAAAATTACTTGAGCTTCCAGTTAATAGAAATTGTCGTTATGATGGTTGCCCAATTATAGTCATTCAAAAAGGACAGCAATGAAGAAGACTGCGAGGCTTACGAAGCTTGGGCAGATCAAAAAAATTAAGGAAATTCTTTTTGCCGTAATTTGACATCAGTGACATAATTTTCACTTTTAACAATTTCTGTTTGCACCACTGCGCACCGCCACCGTGAATTAAGTAAAAATACATTTCAGGGATTTTCAGACTTTCTTATATCTGTGTTGTACTGTACACTTAACTGTTTGGGTTTATAATTGTACGGCTCATAATCAAAACTGGACTTTATTATGGCTACCTCATAATTGATCATCAATTTGAATGAGATATGCGCTCAATCTATAAAAATTATGGCGAAAAAAAAATCACCTGTAACTGTTTTATAAAAAACCGAAAACATTCAAATGCCTCAGAACATGCAGGTGGAGGTTATGATTATAATAATTAAGTTCGAATCTAGAAATTTCATTGAAATTTCATAGGAAAAAATATTTATTTTTTTATTATCATTCAAATTTTTTTAGCCACTAAAATATACAATAATTTGGTTGCCAAAAGTGGTACATAAAACTCATGAAAATAAGTTAATTCCTGCTAAGTCTACGTGATATAAAATTAATGAGAAATGTGTCACCATTATTTTTCTGATTTCTTTACATTTATGGTTTTAGAAGAAGTCGAAGTCTAAATAATATAATACGTGCTGTTTTATATGTGTATCTAGTGTGTTTTAAAGAAGATGCATGGAAATATAAATATGTGTATTCGTGTATATCAACGTTTTGGTTTAATTATGGCTTAATACAATAAATATTTTCTAAAGCCCTTACTTAACTTTATTTTTAAGACAACGAATGTATATATGTATGTGTAAAATATCAGTTCATTTCGTACCTAATAGTATAAGTTGAAAAGAATTTTAAGCTACATTTACAAATGATATTAATTGAAACAATTAAAAGCAAGAGATTAAAGAGCTTATTGCAGTAATTCTGATTTAACTTGAACATTTTTATTTGAACTTCATTTCTTACTTCTAAAAATTAATTCTGTCATAAAAACACCTTTTCAAAAATGTTTGTTTTAAGATATTATTCTTATGAAAAATTTGTATACTTTGCTTTATCAAAGGCTCCATTTACTCGTAAAGCATAGTACGCAGCTAAAGCGAAACGAAAATTTCTATTCAAAAATTGACACAACCTTTGTATATGAAAACCATAGTATTCTCATGAAAAATTTTTTTTAGTTGAACGTGGACCTTGTGGGGGCGCCACATTCGACCGCATTCGATTGCGTGGAGAATTGTGGATGCGGGGTACATAAAGAATCGAAGACAAGTAGTAAGAGCAAGAGGAAAGTATTATTTTCATGCTCATAAGAAATAAAGGGAGTAAGAGAGATAAGCAAATCGGCTGTTTTCAAAATTTCAAAGAATAGAAAAACGTGAAGAAAATAAGAAAAAAATTGTCGTCTCCTCTTTGAATAGAAGAATATTTGTGTTGGTTTATTTAGGAATGTATTTTGTTTGCAGGCAGAGCAGCAAAGAAATTATATGAAGTGGTGAACGAGTTGATCGTGTCGCTTCTGCTTGCGTCGTCGTCACCCGTCGTTGGTGTCTAGTTCGTAGCAGCGAGTAGAAAAATTATTATTTGCAGAGATTTTCTTGTATGGGAGCAGCGTTGCCATAGTGGCATTATAAATGCTAAATCTAGCATTATACAGGAGTGAAAAGCATTTTGAAATTTTAAAATAATGCCAAATGCTTTTTTGGCATTATCTGTTTTTTGTTTGGCATTCTTGAATGCTAGATTTGATTTAAAAAAATATTCAATTTTGTATAATCTAGCGCCAAATTGTTATTATTATTGTTAAAATTTTGATCTTATGAATTTCAAATGTGATCATCTGACGGCTGACTGAATTACATTTCAGCCGATGATGCATGGACTTCATTGGAACACTGAATAGTCGTTGGTGAAGCAGTTCATTGCACCACCAAATTTTTCGTTGCGTCAGTCAATTTGTTTTATAAATAAGGGTATTCATGCAACAGCGTAAACTCGTCGTAAACATTGTAAAGTTGTAAACTTCGTTAATCTGTCAAATTTTCCATACAAATTGTGACAGAATTACGAAGTTTAAAAATTTACAACGATTATGACGACTTTACGATCTTGTATCAATACCCTTAATGTAATACTAGTTTATTTATGAAATAAATTGAAGGGCTCAATGAAAAATTGGTTATTTAACAAACGTATGAATGACTATTCACTGGCCCAAAGAAGTCCATCATTGACTGAATTCAAATATACGCAGGGATTTGGTTCAGTATAAACACAAAAGTTTCAAATGTCAAGCAGTAAAAAAACTAGCCAAAGCTACTAACTAAGCTATTACTAAATGTTGAGAATATTTCTGAAAAATAATCATTGATTTTTTGTGCACAATGTATTTTTAAATGGGTTTTGAAATTTAGCATTCTGTTTTTTCGGCTTCCATACGATTTAGCATTATAAAATTTGAAATCTAGCATAATTAAATTTGAGATTATGGCAACACTGTATGGGAGTGTGAAAAGACACACGTGTGTAGGTCGTTGCTATATTTTCTTATTGAGGGTAGGTTTTGTTTTTGCTTCTTTTTTAATTGACTTGAAACTTTCTTGCAAAGTTTCGAGGATAGGCTAGGCATATATCTTTTGGTAGATATTTTGATTGAAATTTTCTTGCATGATTTCGGTGTTAGGTATTTTGGTGTGTAGGTATTTGAATTTTTAGATGCAATCTTTTTTGCGAGGATTGGTCTTTTGGTATGTAGGTAGGTAGGTACATATTTGAATTAAAGTTTTTGTGCAATTACTATTAATTTTTTGATAGATAGTTTTTTTGTTAATAGTTTTTATTACCTACATAGGTAGGTACCTACATATTATAAATTATTTCGAGTAGTTATGTTTAATAGGTATTTGTAGGTATTTTAATTAAATTTTGTATGCAAAATTCGAGGGTGGGTTAAGGCATAGATATTTTTGATAGATAGGTATAGGTACATACCTACATGTATTTTAACTAAAGTTTTTATTGCTAAATTCGGGGGTAGGTTTTAGGTATAGGTACCTTCATACCTAGGTAGGTTTATCTTTTTATAGGTACCTAGGTATTTGTTTTTTTTTGTTTTGCAAAATTCGAGGGTAGGTATGTATTTCTTTGAGTAGGTAGGTAGGTACCTACTTATTTGACCTGAAATTTCTTCGAATTTTGTAAAAAGATAACCTAATATTATTCACTAGTCTGTAAGTGGGAATCCCTATGCCAGTTCCAAATACTGTCAAAACAAATTTAATTTCAAATTTCTTACCAGTGATTTTCAAAAAATTCATTCCTAGCTTTATTGGCTCCAACGTCGAAGTTCATTTCGACTCATCGGTAGGTATTTTATTTAAAGGTTTTTGTTGCAAAATTCAAGGGTAGGTACGTAGGTACCTATTTCTTTGAGTACCTATTTGACCTTGAATTTAAAACTAATTTTATGTATATTAGGTAAGCATAGGTAGGTAGGTATGTATGTAGGTACCTAATAAACTTTTTATCTAATGAACTTTTTACAGATTTATTTTGTATAAGTTGGTAGGTATGTACCTAGGTAGGTATATAGCAACCATTTTTCTGCCTAATAATTTAAAATAAACAATTTAAATATGCATTATTTTGAAGGCGCGTTGAAATATTTCGAGGTAAATATACAAATTAGTAGATAAAATTTCAATCGCAGTAAGATTTTAGTTCTCATATGTATGTGAAATACAATAAATATAATAATGCCACTATTAATTGAAGATAAATACTCTTACAAAAAATGTCTTTCATTACTATTATTTTGTAATATATTTTGTATTAATTTTCATGAAAAGAATCTACAAATTAAATTTCAAGTAGGTAATTAAGTATTATATTATAATACCTTTGTATTATTATAAAAAATAATACAGATTTCGTATTCCTTTGTAATATCTGATATTATTAAGTTTTAATATACCTATTTTGAATTAACTTCCAAACTTTAATATTTGCCAAGTATTAAATTTCAACATATTTTTGGTGTTGTCATATACGTAACCCAGAAAATATTAAAAAGTACCTACCCCAAAATTTTTAAATTGTGCCAAATAAAATTGTGCATTTTTGTACCTATCAAGTTGATTTTTTTTTCAAAATTTTTGGCAATTAGGTGATATTTTTTGTATGTAAAATTCAAAGCCTTTATTATTTTTTAGTCAAGTTCTGAAACCCGGATGTGAAAAAATTTCTTATAGATTTTAAGCTATTTAAAAAAAATTAAAGGAACTTTTTTCCATTGCTTGTTTGTTTTATGCTCATGAAGCAAACAAATTACTAATCATAATTATAACCCTTTTTCGGGTTTTTTAGGAAAGTACCTTTAATTTATTAATTTCTCAAAAATTAAGAAAGATTTTTGCATTTGGTTGTTGATTTTTAACTGAAAATTGATAAAAGCATTGGATATCAAGAAAAACATGGCACTTAACTACGCAAAATTTGAAATAAATTAACTTTAAAAAATATACATTTTTTTTTCAAAAATTTTGACTTTGAAATTTAATTTCTAAAAACCATTCTTTTAAACATCTCCATTACAAACAAAAAAAGAAATAGCTATAACAGGTTATTGTATGTTTTTTCGTTGACATATTAAAATATTTTTGTTTGCATTTAAAGTCAGTTTTTTTTTTAGACCATTATTAAATAAGTTATTAATGACCAATTAAATAATTAAGTCAAGAATAAAATGAAGAAAACTACAAAGATTCCGCACTTTAAGATGTATTTTCTGATTTTAATTTTTTCTATTTAACATTTGTCGCAAGAAAAATTGATTATAATGAATTTTTCCTGTGACAGCGATGAATTTTTAGCAAATGAATTCATTCGCTAACCCTAACGTACATAACATTCGCCAAATCGTTCGACTTCAAGTGGACGTTCGATTCGCGAACCGTAATAAGGCCCTAAATCTTTTTTCAAAGAGCTATCGACTATTTACGTAAGTCGTCCAAAACTTTAAACGGCCGTATTTGAAAACTAGGTTTTTCGTTTAGTGCCACTTTTGTTTTCAATGCGCGATATATTAATATTTTTTAAGACAAAAAAAAATTGTAAAATGTATAAATTTAAAAAAATCTATAAATATTTTTGTATACTTATGTATATGTCTGTTCGCGTACTTCCCAAAACTACGAATTTCTACAAATTTTATTTTTTAAATATGAGCTTTGACATATCTAACTTTGGGCTAAATTCGTAGAAATTCGTAGTTTTGGGAGGTACGCGAATAGACATATTATTTTAAACAAAATTCTCATCAAACTATTTTAATTCCTTTAAAAGTTTTACTAAACATCAAAGAAAACAAAAAGCTATTTTGATTAAGTGGATCAATGGAAGATTTAATTGTTATTTTAAATACATACATAAATTGATTATAATTTTGTAATTTTATTTTGTCAGAACGAAATATGGAGATTCGACTATATTATAATTTTTTAATTTCATTTTGTCAAAACAAAATTTCATAATTTATTGATTCGTTTTCAAACTCATTTTCTGATTTCTTTTTTATATAATAAAACAGGTACCTACCTACCCAAAGTGCATATAATTTTTATCCGTGAACTTTTCTGATATTTTAATAGTTATTCTCCTATTTGAGGCGGAGACAAATCCAACAAACCATAGATAATTAAAATACGTTCAGCCGTTCTTCAGTTATAACTTATAAATGCAGTGGCGTAGCGAGCACTTTGGGGGCCCAGTATCAAAACATTTTTAGGGGCCCCCTTTTTCCTTACAGAGACTCAGCCTTAGATATAAACTTTTTTTACTTGCATCAGCATAATAGATAAGTTCAATTTGATATTTCATTTTGCACGGTAAAAGGGACAAGAAACTATTTTTTTTAAATATGTATCTCGAAAACCGTTAATTTGTTCAAAAGATTTAAATCCAAGCTCATGAAATTATACGAAAGATAGATTATAACACTTTTTTGTACGAGAAAACAAATTTTGAGTGTTGAAAAGATATCAATAATAATTTTGTAACGTTTGTGCACGTTTATCTCAAAATCTTCTACTCTATAATGAAATAGTTTAATAATCTTTCTTGTGTAGAATTCTATGAGCTTAAATTTAAACCAGCTTGATTTTGAAAAAAGTAACAGATTTCTAGATATGCATTTCCAAAAATATTTGTTTGTCACTTTACGGTCAAAATCAAAAGTCAAATTTTGAAACGTTATAACTTTTGGACTTCAATGATAGCACATTATTATAAGATTATAAAATTGTAAAATTTCTGGTTCCTCAATTATTCATTGTAAAAAGAAATTCGAATTAGTAACATATGCACAACTCACTCCCTCTTTTGATAAAACGGTCTTTTCCTTACCTCTTCCACCAAAAACTTTATTTTATAATAAGGAGATGAACCCGAATACGATTTGTACAAAAAATGTTGTCCATCAAAAAATTAAGTTTTGACAAGTTTTTCAACTAAACTGGTCATGAAGGTAAAGTAAAATGGAGCTCTCCATCGAAGTTCAGTTTTATAAGAACTATTTTCGAATTTAACCATTGTATGTCTAGTTCTCTTGGGCCCTGACCAGCAAATTCTGTGATTTATGACACCAAGGGTCGCCCTAGACTCCCCCTGAAGATGTGATAAGAGCTCCAAAGCATTTTTTTACTTTGATGATAACAAAGAGAAATAGAAAATGGAAGCTGTGGTTTGTGTTTATTGATTTGTAAAGAAAATGTTGATTCTTGCTTATTTCACAATCGAGAACCCTTTGGTGTTTTTTGACAATTCTCTAGGTTAACTACAACCTATTAAAATTGTGTTTCGAATGCATCTCAATGAAAACTTTCTTACACACGTCAAGTACTCGGAATCTCGGGGCCCCTATATCTCGGGGGCCCCGTATTATTGATACGGCTGATACCGCGGTAGCTACGCTACTGTATAAATGGTGTAACTAACCCGACTTTGTTGTATATATTAAGATATCCAACTTTATCATTTTGAGATCTTTAAATAGAAGAGTATTTAAAAGCAGAGTATAGATTATACTTTAAGTGTGGGCTTAAATGCCAAATCCAAAAAGCAATAGCACCCGCGGTTCTTATTTCTTTTCTTTCGTGGTTTATTGCCATTTTAAAATGGAAAATAAACCCGTGGGTATTTTTTCCTTTTATTTTGGGAAATAACGCCCACGGCCCAAGGGCTTTATTACCGCGGGTGTTATTGCACTGCACCGTAATAACTATTTTTTTGAAAATGGTATTCCAGCCCAATGAAGCCTTTACTAAAATATATGTATATATATTAAGGAAAGAAAAGTTTGAAAAGTGCGAAAAGTTTGCATGTGGGTCAATATTTCAAAATATTAATATTTCAGTCTCCTTCATTTTTGAACCGAAGTACAAAATTTTATTATAAGTTTGTTAATTGGATAGCTTGAAACAAACGTGTTCTAATATTCGCTCTAGAAAAAATAAAGTTAAAAAAAATATCATATCCGCTATCTCCATTTAAACACCCAAAATGTCATTCCCCTGACGTGTCCCCAGGCCTACTTACCACACTGCCTGAATTTTAGCAACGAAACTAAAAATGATACAACAAATCTAATGATGCAGTCTTTTTAATAATATATGCATCCTAACTAAAAAATAGTTAAGTGATTTTTAGTTGCTTTATTTTTTTAATTAGGAGCTATTAAGTAAGTGTCCCCCATAAATTGATCATTTCTATCCCACCAATGGAAATTTATTAAAAAAATATATAGGCTCAAAAAAGAAAACTGATTTTTTTTGTTGTTTAACGGTACAGAATTGCTCTTTATGAAAATTGAAGTAAGAGTTTCAAAAAAACTTTGTTGTCTTTTTTATTTCAAGTTAAGGCAACGATTTTGTTTTTCGTCAAGCGAAATTGTCATTCCTCTAACGCGTGTTTTTTACTAAACCGTGTGGTATAAAAATTAAAAAGTTTTACTCGTCTGTGTCTTTTACAAGGGCCTACGTGAAAAAAAATATAAAACATCCAATTTTCTAATAACTTCCATTTAATTTTCATAAAACACCCTTGGGAGTCATTCCCCTAACATCATATTTTGTGTCATTCCCTGACTTTCAAGATTTCATTATAATGATTGGTTGTGTTTTGGTAACTCTAGAAGAATCAATAATATTACATTTAAACATATTTACAGTATTTTTAGTCGTTTTGAATTTTTTCACATTTTCTCGGTCAAAATATCATAAAAAAATACGATTATTACTATAAAATGTTTAGTCTCGCAAATCCTTGAATCATGAGAGCAAGTTCGTGCAACATAGTCGTGGATACTATTTTTCATGTTAGTTTTTGTTCTCTTTGTTCTTTACACTCCTGAAACCATTTGCAAAATTAAATATCCATCTAATCTACGGAGTAAATATAAATTTTTGTCATTCCCCTGATACAAGTATCATTTCCCTGACTTAAAAAACCGTTAGATTTGATCAAATGTTATGACTCCTTGTTTTAAAGTGGTTATTATAGAGTTATTAAGAGACATAATTGTTCGTCTACCAAAATATGTTCTTTTGAGCGAGGGTCCACTTTGGAGTGAAAAATATTAATGTTTTGAAATATTGACCCATGCCCATATGTAAAAAATTCAAAACTCTTCTTATCCATCATAGGCTATTAATTATGTTATATAAGAAGGAACTAAAGCGTTCACTGGTTTTTATTGTAAACCATTTTAAATGGGTCATTAAAGATTGGAAAGCAGGGGAGTGCTTTTATATTAGAGGGTGCAATTGTGAGAGGGGGGAATGGTGGGGAAACTGGCCATATCCAATCATTTACAACAAAACTCTTCATAACCAAATTTAATTGTTAAATATATTTTAAACGGAACTTCCAATACTTGTTTGCTCTCAATCATAACATAGATTTAAAAATCTTCTATTATAGCTTTGTATATGAAAAATGTTCATATAAAAAGATTATAGGTATAAAATAAAATCTTTTATAACATCTAACATTTCACCTTAATTAGTTTTTTTTTTTCATTTGCACAAAATGAAAATTTTGGATATGACGAGTTTTGGTTCTCAACTACCCACTCAGTTGTAAAAACTAACCCACATACCTACCTACCTATATTACAATGTATAACAACATCTTCCTCTTGCACCATAGAAACCCAAATATATTGAAGACGATACGCCTACAGCTGTGAAAAAACAAATACACCTTCACATGTATACCTACCCCTTTCCCTTGCACCATAAAAACCCCATAAGCCAAAAAGAATATCCGAAATTGTTGTTTTTGTGTCTTTCAGCTTTATCTGCTAATCTGCATAGTAAAAAAAATGTAAACAAAACCGATAACCAAAACAAAATTGAATATTTTCTCCAAAATGCCTTCTACCTGATTCACTCTAACTCTCATAAATTCAGTATACGTCTTTCCCATGCTTATACTATTCTTCACGTCCACACTTCCACTTATTCCACAATTCTCCACGTCAAGGTACCCCTTGGAGACTTGAGATGTCGCCCTCTTCGAGTGCCACCATGATAGTACTATGGTTTTCATATACAAAGGTACAGACAAAGATTTGACAGTTTGTTTTATTTTGCTGTTGGTTTTTAATTTTTGAAAATTTAAATGGAAGAAAATTCCGCCGAAAACGATATGATTCAGTTTAAGCAAATCAAGAAATAGATCCAACTATATTTTAGAAGCCTTAAAAAAGCCTTAACAAAAAAAAGAAGAAATCAACAAAAAAAAAAAAAATTCACGACTGGGTCTCACGTTCTTGCTCTTATGTTGAAGACACTGCGGGTTTAAGAAAATTGTACATATAAACGTGGAAATTATTAGAGACAAATTTAGAGAAGCATGAAATACGACACTTAAATTAGCTAAAACAACTCCTTTGACAGTTTGAAGTGAAAAAAAGCCACGTCGCGTCGCACCGGGTCGTAACGGTTCGCACCACGCCAGCCGGGTCGCACCGCCCCGCATTACGTGACGGGGTTTCGGTTCATCACGCCACCAGTGGCGTATTTCTTTCCCCCACCATTACAAAGTCATTATTAGAATATGTACCTTTCACAAACGTTTTTAAATATTTTTTTAATTCCACTTGCTTTTCCTATTTTCCATTTTAAGGGCTTGACACAAACCCCAACAAAAAAACCAATTTTTTTTGGGTGATAGGTTTATGACACAAAATGACATAAAGCCCAAATTTTATGACAGATAACCCAAATTACAAATACAAAAATTTCTTCGGAGGGTTTTTGGGCGTTGTGTCATTTTGCGATTTGGGCCACCTGTCTTTGGGCGTTGTGTCACTACGATATAAAACCACGGCCGTAGCCAGGATCAAACGTATGAGTGAGCTCAAGGTTGTTTTGGGTGAGCTTACATTTTTTTTAATGAAAAATCATAATGATGACTACAAAAAATATTTGTTTTTCCTAAAACAATAGGTATGTAGGTACCTTACCTATAACATGTTTTTACCGGTAAAAGGTAGACATTTTCATATAGTAATTGCTGGTACCGAAAAGAGCATTCAAGCTTTTCTAAAAATGTTATTTGACAATATATTGCTCCCTCCTTCAATCACAAACGTCAAAATCCTTATTTTGTGAGATCTTTCATGTGGAATTTTAATATTTCAAGTTGATTAAGGATAAACGGAGAGATTTTTGAATACTAAATTAAAAATTAAATAATATCAAAACTTTACTTAAACTCCATTTAACTACCTTTTCGATTGATGCCAGAATGACATTTTTTGCTCTGAAAAAAATAAGAAAAAATGCTTTTGGATCTGATTTCAGAATTAAAAATAAAATCGTATACACGTATCGAATCGGTCTTCCAGATAGCTATTCGAAAAGTTTGTCAGATAAAAGAAAAGACCTACTTTTATTTTTGCTAAGAAGTTTCACATCTGTCAGTTCTTACAAAATGAAAGTTGCCACTTTCGTCAACAGATTTGAAAAGTCGTTTTAAGTTTCAGCAATGAACACAAGGTGAAACCAATGAGTTTAAAATCTTTAAGGCTATCATTGTCTCCGGCAGTAAGAAGACACACGAGGGGAAGAGCGAGTGAAGGGTTCATTTTTGGTTTCAAAAAATGTTTAGGCATAACCAACTACGAATTTAAACACCTTGGAGATGTTATTTGCTTAGAACTGAAAGTAAATGGGGAAATGTTTCATATTTTACCAGCATATGTTAACTGTAACCACTGGGATACTGATTTTGAAATAATTTAGGAGTTCCTTATGAGTGGTTTAATCTCAAATGTATTGGTGAGTGGTGACCTAAATGCAAGAGTAGGAACGGAAGGAGGAGTTGAAAATGAACGTGAACCCTAGAGGAAATAAATTGTTGGATTTGTGCAACTCTACTGGACTTCAAATTCTAAACGGCACCAGCGAAGGCGATAAACTTGGAGAATCTACATTTGTTGGAAAACAAGGTAGTTCGGTTATTGATTACAGTCTTGTAGGGGGTAATTGGAATTCCTTGATTACCAATTTTGAAGTGCATCAGGTACCATATTCCGATCACATTCCAATCGTTGTTTCACTGAACTGTGGAAGGCAAGAAAATGAAGGAAATGTGAACATGAAACTTATGCCTAAACTGCAATGGAAGAATTCCAAGGCCAATTCTTATAGAAGAGAACTAGACACAGCTCTGAGGAGACACCAAACTGTCAATTTAAAACAAATTGAGGAATCTATTAAAGCAGCGTACCCGGGAGCAAACAATAATTGCAGACGAGGTGAGGTGTATAAAGAGCCATGGTTTGATAAAACATGTATGATGGCAAGGAACCTATCTTACTCTTGGCTGAACCGGTATAGGCGCCACAATGAAGACTCTGCCAAGCATTTATATATCGAACACAATCGTAAATTTAAAGAATTATGTAAAGAGAAAAAAGAAGCGTTCTACGAAAGACAAGCCAAAAGCCTAGCTAAATGTAGAAACACAGGAGATTTCTGGAAGGTAGTTCAGAGACTAAATGGTAAAGTTTATGTTATTAATAGAAAATTTAAATTGTGATATCTTGAAGATTCATTTCAACCAACTGCTGAATAACAACGCTGTGAGTAATCATATGATTCATTATGCACAACCTAGCTTTTATGTTGAAGTATTGGACCAGCCAATCGTACAGGAAGAGGTAACTGCATCGTTGCAGGAACTGAAGGATGGAAAGGCAGCCGGATCAGATAGAATACCATCGGAATTCTATCGATATGGTACAGATGAACTTCTCAAGAATCTTACAGACTTATATAACGTCATTCTGGAGCACGGAAGTATACCCCAAGAATTCAAAGAAGCACTGATTTTCCCAATCCATATAATGGGCAGCACAATAGATCCTTCAAGCTATAGAGGTATTTCATTCTTGAATGCATCCTATAAAATTTGTACTACGGTACTGCATAAGCGACTTAGATCGTGGATGGAAGCAAACAATCTAATTAAGGAATTTCAAGCTGGTTTTAGACCAGGATACTCAACTATAGATCATATCTTTGTCCTCAGGAGTATCGCTGATTCATTTCTGTCCAAAAACAAGAAATTATACGCCTTCTTTGTCAATTTCAAGGCTGCTTTTGACACGATAGACCGAAATGCATTAATATACAAGATGTTTAGATTGGGGATGTCGCACAAATTTGGACGCGTTCTGCAGAACATGTACATGGAAACCACAGCAGCAGTATGGGATGGTGAAAATATCTCGGAATGGTTCCAGACTAAAACAAGTGTGCGCCAAGGCTGTACACTCAGCCCTAGTTTATTTGCATTGTTCATTGACGTAACTGAGTTTTTGCCAGGAGGAGTGAAATATGCTGGAACCCTTATCAAAGCTCTCCTTTTTGCAGATGATATCGTGCTCTTTGCTTACTCGCCAGAATCTCTCCAGCTTATGATTAAAAAGCTTTATAAATACTGTACCTACTATGTGGAAATTTGTTGTTAACCTAGAAAAATCGAAAGTCATGGTATTCCAAAAAGGAGGAGGAAGAACAAACTTGGGGGAACAATGGACGTACAACAATGAAAGGATAGAGGCCGTCAAGGAGTACAAATATCTCGGTGTTTATATCACCAAAAACCTGAGTATGGAAAGACATTTAAGCGAAAAACTTGCGAAAGCTAAAACCACAATCAATGTTGCATGGAGGAACATTTTCAGCGAAAGCCATATAGCGCATAGTAGTAAATACAAAGTGTTTGAGTCAGTGGCGGAGTCCACCATGTTATATGCGGCGCAGGTTTGGGGAGGTAAGAAATATGAAACCGTGGAAAAACTTCTCCGATTTTACATCAAACGGATATTTCGAATTCCTTCGAATACGCCTAATTACATGATTATGCTAGAAACCGGAATCTCCCCATTGTTTATCAAAACACTCAAGCTACACGTTGACTACATAGTTAATGTTCTGAACATGCCCGATTATCGTCTTCCAAAAAAAGCTGCTCTTCAATCGATAAAAAGCAGATCTGGATGGTTCAAGGAGTGGATGGAGCTAACACAGGAAAATGGTATAGAGTTAAACCTTGATAACTACAGTGCTTGGAAGCCCTTGCTTTATCAAATGATTTCAAACTTAGATGATTACTTTAGGTTGCAATATGGTGAAGAAGAAAAAGAATCCGTTCACCGGATGATTTATAGTAAGCTGAATCATAACCTCAACATATACAACTATTTTCGGGATGACTACACGATAGCACAAATATCAATTATGTTTAGACTGAGAGGGGAACTTTTGAATCTCAACTTCATACCGCATCGTGATGATCTACCTTTATTTTGTGGAATGTGCAATATGGTGAAAAGAGAAGATGTTTTTCATTTCGTTGGTAGATGTCCCGTTCTCAGAGAAACAAGAATAGACATGTATTTGGAAGCGATTTTATATCTGAAGAGATTACTTTAAAATATCTTAATGAATTGGATGTTTTGAAAATGTACAAATTTTGTAAAACTGCATTAGCTTATCGAAGTAGAATTATAAACGAAAGTTTTTAACTTTTTTATTTTCAAAATGGAATTGATTTGTAATATTTATAAATTTAGTATTTTCTTAATAAGTTGCCAATCAGGCAGACGGCAAAACCATGCTTTAATGATTGTAAACATTTTGAAAATTAGCATTTATAGAGCAATAAAATCAATCTAATCTAATCTAAAAAAAAAATCATTGTCTCCGACCTGCTGACGAAGAAATCAAAATTTGTCCAAAAAAAAGGGAAGGTTGGTAGTAGGCATACGTTTTGAATTTTATTTCAAAGCAAGTAAATATTTTGTCTCAAAATGAAAGCTTGGAAAATCTTAAAATATCTCAGAAATTGTTTGGGTGAGCTTAACATATTTTTGGGTGAGCTGAGCTCACCTTAGCGTAGGTTCGGCTACGGCCGTGTATAAAACTCTCCATATTTTGTTTCCGCAATTTGTTCGTTTATGATTTCGTTTTCGAAATGCGTACCCTAGAAAATTTTCGTTTCACTTCAGCAGCGTACTAGGCTTAAATGAAAAAGCTATTTTAATTAGAATAATAATTTGTTTTCTATTTCTTTTAAAGTTGACTTTGTTCATTGTATATCCAGATCCACCCTATAGTATTCTCATGAAACACGATTTTGTAGGTTGTGATTTGGTCGATAGGTTCGCTGTGATCGCCTTACCAAGGTTAGGTTAGGTTAGGTTAAGGTGGCTGCCAGGAAAACTACTGACACACTTAGGTCAGAATAGGCCCATTGTGAAACCACATAAAGACTGCGAGATGACCCTCGCTAATTAAACCAATTGGAGCTTTTAATAAAGCGATGGAGACTGTGAATGTCGATTTTATTTAAATCACTGGGATCGTCAAAGAAAAAATTTCCTAAGTATATTTTACGTCTTTGAGAAAGAGCAGGGCATGAACAAAGAAGGTGTGGGATAGTTTCTTCCTCCTCCTCATCCATGCAGCTTCTGCAGAAGTCATTTGAAAGAACGCCTAGTCTATTAGCGTGTTTGCCTATGAGGCAGTGTCCAGTTATGACACCAATTGTGGAGCTAATATGCAATCTACTAAGAGATAACAAACATTTCGATCGCTTCGGATCCAGTGTTGGCCAGATCCGTTTTGTCGCCAGACAAGTAGTGATACCTGTCCATCTGCTGTTTGTCATCAACATGGAATCTTGCCGCCTTACCAAGATCCCTTAACAAAAATTAGGATAACATTTGGACACAAGAGGGCCACGAGCTTTTTTTCTTCATGAGAAACTATATAATTTATATACAAAGCTTTGTTCTTGGGTTCTTGCTCTGGCATAAGCCTTTAACAATTTATTTGTATATTCTAAGAAAAAATTACCTCGGTTAGGTACCTACATCTTCTGTAGGAATAATAAAAGAAATATGATATCGGATGATAACAATATAATTTAAGAAGAATATAATAAATTCCAAGATTTTCTCTTTTATATATGACATAATACCTTTTGGAGGACAGGACAGAATAGTATTTTGTACTCGTATGTCGTATCCCGTGCAAGGGAAAAGCTTCATAACAGTAAATGTGATTGTAAATGATATGCATTGCATAGGTACACGTACACGTAATGTACATGTACATTAGACTGATTCAAAAAAATGAAAATGTCTTCGATTTTCGATGCCACTAGCTTTTTAGTTAAAGTTTAATGAAATACTAATCCTGGCAAAATTTCAGCCCTTTAGGTCAATATTTAGAGGTCGCTCATCGATACTTTCTGTTTTCCATACAAATCGTATGGGAACTTTTTTTTGATTCCTTCTTTATTTTATAACTTTAGAAACGGTTATCATACAGAAATGGTCAAGGTAGAATCTGAAAGAAGATTTGATGTTCTTTAAAAAAGGTCCTTACTTCTTATCTAATTAATATACTCCATCCAAAGTTATTCAAGGTCAGAGTGGTATTCGTGGAAAATTAAAAAGTTTTTTGGATTCCGTGTTGAAAAAATCTGCTATAATACAAGATGTTTTGCAAAAAAATGTAACAAAAGGCAAGTGCGTGTAAGTTGCACTCATACAAGAAAAAAATCGTTTTAGAGTGGGGGTCTTTTTCCCCTCATTTAGGCGGGAGGGGCAATTTCCTAAAAAAATTGGTTTAAAAAAGAAAAAAATATTAAAAATCAACGGCAATACTTATGGTGTCATGCTATTACTATTTTAAAGACAATAATCCATTATTTAATTAACTTTTTAAAAAAAGTTGTTTTTGTAAATATTTTTTGAAAAAATTAATTTCAAACTTAGATTTAAAAAATGAAAAAGTGATTTTAGTTTTTAAATATATTTTTGAAAAATTTTTCGTTATCAAGTACAATTTTTGTTTATGGACTTCAATACCTTAGTTAATTTTTTATCAGATGCTGAAAACCGCAGGCTAAGATGTTTGGTAGTTTCTGAGAAAATTGAAAATTAAAATACCTACTACTACTACTGGAAATTGGGTGTTTGTAGGAAGGAACAATTTAAATTCCAGGGCGTCAAATAACAAGAAACTTGGTTTTTGTTATTTTCAATTTTCTCAGAAACTACAAATCATTTTAGCCTGCGGTTTTCAGCATCTGATAAAAAATTAACTAAGGTATTGAAGTCCATAAACAAAAATTGTACTTGATAACGAAAAATTTTTCAAAAAGATATTTAAAAACTAAAATCACTTTTTCATTTTTTAAATCTAAGTTTGAAATTAATTTTTTCAAAAAATATTTACAAAAACAACTTTTTTTAAAAAGTTAATTAAATAATGGATTATTGTCTTTAAAATAATAATAGCATGACACCATAAGTATTGCCGTTGATTTTTAATATTTTTTTTCTTTTTTAAACCAATTTTTTTAGGAAATTGCCCCTCCCGCCTAAATGAGGGGAAAAAGACCCCCACTCTAAAACGATTTTTTTCTTGTCTGAGTGCAACTTACACGCACTTGCCTTTTGTTACATTTTTTTGCAAAACATCTTGTATTATAGCAGATTTTTTCAACACGGAATCCAAAAAACTTTTTAATTTTCCACGAATACCACTCTGACCTTGAATAACTTTGGATGGAGTACATTAATTAGATAAGAAGTAAGGACCTTTTTTAAAGAACATCAAATCTTCTTTCAGATTCTACCTTAACCATTTCTGTATGATAACCGTTTCTAAAGTTATATAATAAAGAAGGAATCAAAAAAAAGTTCCCATACGATTTGTATGGAAAACAGAAAGTATCGATGAGCGACCTCTAAATATTGACCTAAGGGGCTGAAATTTTGCCAGGATTAGTATTTCATTAAACTTTAACTAAAAAGCTAGTGGCATCGAAAATCGAAAACATTTTCATTTTTTTGAATCAGTCTAATGTACATACATAATTTATTCTGAGTAATGTGTTAAGAAGCCCAAAGGAAAATCTAGGCAAATAAAAGAAACATTCTTGTAGGTACTGGACAGATAGAACATAATATTTTTTGACAAAGTATGTTCTTGTAAATGAGATAAGGGTTTATTTAATAATATTGAGTTCATAATTCTGGGTAAAAAAAAACATTATTATTTCGTTTTCCTGGTTATTCTTTTGGTTGTGAATGAAATTTGAGTTTCTAAATTGCCAACAAAAATTGAACTGTACCGTTATTTTTGGTTCTTAAAAAATGTCAAATTCATAACCAAAAACCGCTTTCTATCAAGTTTAAGGAAACTCGGTCCAGCCGTTTACTTACTAACTTACTTAAGGTGGCACTACAGTACGGGGTGGACCAGGGCCTCAACCAACAAGCCTATTCCAGCCGTCTCTTGCACGCCGATTTGAATTAGGTCCTCTTCCACTTGCGTTCACCACCTTTTACACTGTCCACCTATACTGTCCCACAGGGTTGGATTCAAAGACTTTCCGGGCCGAAGCAGTTTTTTCCATTCGCTCTAGGTGACCCAGCCAACTCAGTCCTTGGATTTTCACTTTTTTGCTTTTGTCGATGTCGCTGTACAGCCCGTAGAGTTCGTTTGTGTGTCTTCTTCTCCATTCCCCATCTATGCAGACGGGACCAACAATAACCCACCATTACTAGTGTCTATAACTATGCGCAATATATCAGGACCGATATGGTAAGTATGATCTTATAGTGCCTTCATAGTCCAAAGAAACAGCGATTGGCAAGAGTAATTTTTCATTTGATGTAAGCGCTGTCATCTACGCGGAGCCTAGGTACACAAAGCCTTTGACCACTTCAAAATTATAGCTGTCTATGTTGGGTGTCTTTTGTTGTTGACAGCATACATGTATTTCGTCCTGCTTTCATTAAATGCAGTGCGTATATAAGGTAGATGGTGGACTTTCCTGCCCTAAGGCCACACTGATATGGACCTATCAGGTTGTCGACGAATGGCTTCAGGAGTTCATAAAGTACGGCAGAAAATATCTTGTATGCGATGTTAAGGAGACTGATGCCACTGTAGTTGGTGCAGTTCAGAGTATCACCTTTCTTCAGGATTGGGCAAACAATGCTGAGGTTCCGTTCGTCGGGAATGTTTTCCTCCGAACATATTTTGCAGATGAGCTGGTGCATACTCCTAACCAATTCCTCGCCAGTCGCTTTAAATAGCTCAGCCGCAAGGCCATCAGCTCCAGCAGCTTTATTGGACTGAAGTTTAGATAAAGCTATCTTTACTTCATCGAGATCGAGATCGAGGGGACGAAATTGTTGGCCTACGTTTCCCAGGTTGAATGGTTCAATCTGCATGCCAGAGAAATTCAGTTCATCATTGCCGTTATACAATTTGCAGAAATTATTTTTCCCCTGATCGTCCTTGCAGACTTCGGTTCGGGCCTTGTAACACTGTGTACTGGAAGGTTCTTTTTTAGTTTTGGTAAAATTTCCGAACTTGCATCCCTCTATTTCTTTGATTACGTGCTTCTCATGCTCTTTATTTTTCCTTCTGAGAAGCCGGTATTCCTCTCTCCTCTTCTGCTCGTAGAGCTCGCGAGCAAACCTGGTCCTTCCTAACAGCGCCGCTTAATATGCCTGTTGTTTGGCTGCATGTACTTGCTGGCATTGTTCGTCTAATCAGAGGCTTCGCTGTGGTGGTTGTGTGAGTTCCAGCACGTCAGAGGTGGCAATACTGATGGCTTTCTGGCAATTCTTCCACTGGTTCTCGATACTTGAAGTCGGCGTGATAAGTCTGTTTAAGAGGACGCGAGAGACTCGAGAGGAAAAGTACCTAGCGATTTCTTGTGACTGTAACCATCCGACGTCAAACTTCCTAACAGTATTTTCCTGTTTTGGCTTTGGTCTGGACAACCTCAACATTCAACGCTGGATCCTCTAAGCCTTCGGACATCCTTGATACTGGAGGAGTACCTTGCATCGTCGATCGCGATGTGGTAAATCTGGTTGGTGGTTGATTGACCAGGAATTCGCCATGTCCCCTTCTACTACAACGGTTCACCCCAGAGCAAAGTCTTTTAACCTAAGTCCGTTATCGAAAAAATATTTCATGATGTAGCATACCCTCAAACAGAGAATATCAAATAAAGAACCCAATCTTCGGCTGTCAATTTGATTTGCCTACAAGCTGAAGCGAACAGCTGATGTATTAGAGAAATGCTCGTTACCAGAGAACACAATTTTCGTTATTGTGCCTTTCGCGCTAAGCTGCTCATGGCTCTGGATGCCTCAGAAGTCCATGATTTACCTTTGTTCTTGAGCGCCTGCAGTCAAAAAGTGGACGTTATCGTCCGAGGAAACTGCTAGGCTTCCTCGGTTGTTATGAGGATTTTTGAAAGACGTTCTGCTCGACATGATCTTCGAACATACCATCAAAAACACTTCACAAATTTGATGTTTTTTTCTGCCACAGGAACCGGGATTTACTTTTCCGATGAGTTTTTGATGTAATGCTTCCCACCAAAACGAAATCCGAGATTTCGATTGAAAACTTCTGGAATATTAAATAGATGGGACAAGATTTCATAGAAATTTCGAAGAAATCTCAATGAAAACTCTAGATTTCAACGAAATCTTACTGAGCTCCAGCTCTACCAATTTGAAATCACAAACATTTTCAGCTGAAATCCCAGATTTCAGTTTGGTGGCAACATAGTTAATAAAAGAAAAAAAACATAATTTTTTTTTAAACCTGTGATTTTGGTTAGTAGTGGAATAATAATCATCTTCACCGACAAAATAATGCAGCATTGAAAAAGGGTACTTGTCTCTATCTAAAACGCCATGTCATATCTGTTGGACCGAAGCTACGAGTCCATATATCGCGTAAGTTCACCCCCTTATCATATTGCTTCTACTGGACATGAGCAATTTCCAACATCGCAAGCACGATTCATTTAATATGTAATTAAAATCTGGTTTGTCCAAGTATGTGCTGCATGGTCTTGGATTTTTGTGGTTCCATTGGTTTTTTCTAGACTTGACTCATGTCGTAAAGAGGTAGTATGAAATGCGAGGTGGTATATATTAACGATTGAGATTTTTTTCACAAAAAATACATAACTTCTAGTTAAAAAACAAAATTGTTTTCAATAATGAAGTAGGATTTCTAAAAAAAAATCATCTGTCAAAGCAAAACAATTGCACCTCATTATATTGTTGTTGCTTTTCACATTTATTCACGGATATAAAATGAAATTACAAATACAACAATGTAAACAAATGGGTTTTGGAGGGTGAAACGTACGAAGGATTGGCTTCTTTATTTGATATTCTCTGCCCTCAAATATGACGAAAAAACGTTTTTTAATCCTTTTTTAGGTATGGAATGGATGTTTCGAAAAGGCTTTTTTACAACAAAATTTGAGTGTCATTTTCTTTTTTAGTGACATAAAATTAGTTGATGAGGATAAACTTTTAGGCTTGGAGTAAATGTCAGTTCATCGACAAATTGAGATTAACACTGAGGAAGTTTTCATATGGGAAGAAATACTCATGCAAAAGAAAAACCAATTTTTTCAAAACAATTTTCCTGCTTTTCTGTGCTTAATTTTGTATAATTTTTGAGCGCAAAATGTTTGCATTTGTATCTAAACAACCCATTGAATTATTAACTAACCCCTTATAATTAAATTCTAGGCCTTAAAATGGAAAACAATAAATTTTGGATGCAAAACAATTTGCATGCAAATAATGCTGTGAGGTGAATATATTTGTTTTGTTTAGAAGTGTTAATAGTTTTAATTCCCCAATTGTTTTGTAGTTCTATGGCAGCAATGGTTCCTTTTCGCATGAAATTGTAATCCCATCATGCAAAAAAGTAATTTTGTATTTCACGTCAGTAATTTTTGACATGCGAAAATATTTGCATACCTAGATTTTCGCAAGGGAAACTGTAACAATTATTCAATTAGGATTATTTATTTCACCAATTGATACAAAGATCTGCTGATTACTACTTAATAATACATTTATAAAAATACATATATACAAATAACAATAAAAAAGAAGCCAGATATAATCAACTATTACATTTTTGGTTAATAATGCTTTTAAAATGATCTCTTTGTATGCAAAGGTCGATTTCACTGCACACAGAATTATATAGTCTTAAAGAACGCGTTATAGGCTCATTAGACCCATAATTAGTTCTATGTGTGGAAACATAAAACAAATCGCTCCGGTTTCTTAACCGCCTTTCCGGAATATAAAAAGTAATAAATGAAAGCAATTCGCTAGAATTGACACGATTATCTAAAATGTCCTTTATGAACAAAATACTTTGAGATTTTCTACGGCATTCAAGTGTCTTCAAATTTATTAGAGCACATCTAGAGGTATAACCTGGCAAATCACCGGGCCAATTTAGTTTCCTTAAGGCAAACCGAGTAAATTTTTTGAATCCTCTCAATCCTTGAAATACTATTTTCATAAGAAGGAAACCAAACTACTGAACAATATTCCAAAAAAGGCAATACTAAAGACATAAACAAAGTCTTTAGAGTATAAACATCCTTGAAAATTGTCGAATTGCGTTTTAAAAAACCTAACATAGAGTTACCTTTTGAGACTACGAAGTCTATATGGGTTTTAAAGCTGAATTTTGAGTCGAAAAATACTCCAAGATCTTTTACAACCTCAACTCGTAAAAGTTTTTCATCCCAAAACTTGTAATTAAATGTGATTAACGACAACGATCTTGTTGCACTAAATACTTTGCATTTAGAAAAATTTAATTCCAGGTGATTATAATCACACCAAACTAAAAAATTTTGAATATCTATCTGTAAATTGATACAATCAGGTAAACCGGATACATCAAGAAAAATTTTAACATCATCCGCATACATTAAACAACAACAGTGGTTGGCAAATCATTTATAAAAATAATGAACAGCAGGGGGCCCAAATGGCTTCCTTGCGGAAGACCTGATAAAACATCTATGAAATTAGAGTAATATCCATCAATTTGAACAACTTGCTTTCTATCAGATAGATACGAATTCAACCATTTGATAAAGTTGTCATTGAAACCTAGCTTTTTCAATTTTCGAAGGAGAAGACCATGATGAACTCTATCAAATGCTTTAACAAAATCGGTGTACAAGACATCGATTTGTTTACCTTGTTCAATTTTATTAATACAAAAATTTGAAAATAGACAAAGGTTTGTATTAGTCGATCGACCCTTTACAAAACCATGTTGTTTAGAGGAAAGACAATTCTGAACTGAAAAATAAAGCTGCTCAGTGACCAATTTTTCAAAAAGCTTTGGCACGGCAGACAGCTTTGAAATCGGTCTATAATTTTTAACTAAATGCTTTAAACCACTTTTATAGATAGGATCAATAAAAGATATCTTCCATTCACTAACAAAATAACCAGATACAATTGATTTATTGAATAGCAGTGTTAAGGCTGTGCAAAGTGAAAAGGAGCACTTCTTCAAAAAAATAGGAGGTACAGAATCATAACCAGCTTTCTTAGATATATCTAACTCATTCAAGCCTTTTAATATATCATCCTCAGAAAATTGAGTAAGGTCAAAATCGGTAATTGGAGATAGATCTGAAAATAGACTGATAGTGTCTGGAATGGAGTCAGAATTGTAGCTTGTTTGAAAAAAATCTGCAAAAAGATTACAAGATGATTGCAGATCAAGCGACTTGCTATCTTCGTACTCCATACATTGTGGAAACAAAGAACTTTTCCTTTTGGAATTAATAAACACCCAGAAGGCCTTACTGTTTGTTTTGATGCTAGTTTCTGTAGAGCTTATACATGAATGATACAAAAATGAACTTAAAAAAGAAAATTCTCTCCTTAAACGACGAAAATTTTCCCGGTCTTCTACATTATTTGTTAATTTGGAACGCTATAATGCTTTATTTTTTGCATTCTCTAGGTTTTTTAATCTTTTATTGAACCACGGAAGCTTGAAAGATTTTTTCTTGCTGAAGACAGGGACGAAAAGTTCAATACCTTCAAAAATTACTTTCTTAAATGTATCATAAATACATTCAAGTGAACTACCATCTAATAACTCATTCCAGTTAACGGTACCATAAAAATTATTCAGTGCAATGAAATCACCTTTTGCAAAATTATAACATTTTCTCTCAATGAATGTAGTTGGTGCAAAAACATAATATTCAAATGATAAGCATAAGGCTTTATGATGAATTGAGTTATTAACATAGGGAAAATCTGCTAATTCTACATGATATTTAAAATCATTTCTAATATTCTATTTACATATATCATTCTTAATATAATTTACCTGATATAAATCTAAAGAGGATAATGAATCAACGACTAATGATTCAACATCTTTTTTGACATTAAAAGGAACTAACACTTTGTCCTCTTCAAGATAACTCCAGGTGACTTCACCAATATTGAAATCACCGAGTATAAATGGAAATTGATTAGTCGTTAATTCACCAACCAAAGAAGATATATTAAAAATATGCTTTGAATAAACTTCAATTTCACTTTTAGGGCGAATATAACTAGGCTAAGTTAGGCCTTATAACGACGAATTTATTTTCGCGCAAGAAATGTCACTGACATTATTTTTTCGCGGAAAAAATGTCACTGACATTTTTTTGTCAAAAAAAAAATGCGTTTGGAATTTGTATTTTGCTTTAAATAAAAAAAATCGTTTACAACACGGACATTTTTTTTTTGAGAACAACCATGCTTTTTTTTACTAAAAAAAAAGCTTAAATGGTGTAAATGGTAAAATATTTTTTCGAAAAATTATATACCCCCCCCCCCCCCTTAAATCATTGTCTGGCTACGGCCGTGCTCCACTTTACACATTTAAGTCTACGTGTGACAAAAATATTTGCATAACAAGACCTTTTTCTTTTTAATTTTTTGGCAATTGCATTCTTACTATTCTTCCAACCACCTATTCAAATGTATTTAAACAATCATCTTCTTCCCACGCAACGTGCGCCGGCCGTTTAGTTGGTCCATTTTTATTTTATGTTACCCTCCTGTCCCTTCAAAGTCCAGAGAAAGTCTTTAAGTCAATATTTTCGAAATAAACATAAATGCACACCCTTTTATGAATATAAATATTGATTAAATTGAAAGAGAAGAATTGATTGGGATTCACAAAGAGTAAGTACATATGTTTTTATGTAAAAACAAAAAAAAAAACATTTTTATAACGTCATGTTCAAAGGTCCTGCAATAGCGGGGGAGTTAACTGAACTGAATGTAAGCATTGAAGATTCCATCCATCAGCAAATCAAGTGGGTAGGTATTCCTAGCCTTCAAGTAAAACTTTTTTCATTACAAGTGATGCTTAAAGCGTTAAACGATGTGTCTCATATCGAGATTATTCTCTAATGAAATAATGTCAATGTGACCCTGACAGCATTTTTGTCAATAAATCTTTTTTGTTATCAATCACAAAATTGAATTTAAATTTCAAGATTCTGGTGATATTAGAAAACTTATTGTAAATGCCGGTATGACAAAAGCGGTCTGTTAAAAGCACACACAATAAAAGGTAAGTATCTACAACAACACCTACTTATTTCATTAGATAAACCTATAATGTGGCTGCTACTGACAATAAAATAACGTTCATTCAATTCAAAGAATATATTTTTCTGAGAAAAAATCATTATGTGAACGGAACTTGCAAGTACATAGAATTCAATTCAATTCTTGGAAGATTCAAGTCAACGGATAATATTTCGTTTATGAAAATTGGATGAGCCTTCCCCTTAGGCCCCAATTCTATAAGCAAAATAAGTTGCAACTTAAAACATTACAAAATATAAAATGCACGACTCAGTCGCACGTATGTATTTACTTAGTGTTTTCTAACGTATTCGGATGTTACATTTAACGGAAGAGATAAAAACAGCCTATTTTGGATTAGGATTTTAAGACACTTTTTTATCAATTTAGTGATGCTTAGCTGAAAGAAGGAGTTTTTATTAGTTCACAAAAAGAACATTATCTATGGATGAATTGATGTTTCCAAAAATGAAGATAAATCAAACGGACCTGCAAGCATGCAACTATATCGCTGCAGTCATCAAGGCAATATAGATAAGAAAACTATAAACTATTAGAAAAAGAACTGCTTCAGACGTACCAAAACTTTAGATGCAGAATGTTGCTAAATTTTGATTGAAATCGGTTGAGCTTTTAATAAGGAAATCGAATATAGCAAAAAACCGTTTTAGGGCAGGTATCGTCAATAACGGTTTCTTTAAAAAAAATAGAAACAAAAAGTACATGATGCCCACAATAATTCAATGATTTTCTTAATCAAAATCTTAATAGCCGTTTTTGAGATAAATAACCTTTTCTGAAACGGTTGTTTTCCAAGAACCGTTGGAACTAAGCAAATTTAAATTTTACCTCTAAGGAATTACCTACCAAAAACGCATTTAGTTAAAAAATTGAAGAAAGTCGTTTTTGTGATTGTGGCTACAACAGGTCGAGGTACAGACCATTTTCGTAATGACATATTCGATTATTACCTCAAATCTTTTATTCGCCAATCCAAGACTTTCCCTAGTCGCTTTAGCCCAGGAAAAATGTACAAATAAATTGCCAATCTGCGGAAAAATTCCAAGCAGGGCTACCTTTCTAGATTTTGAGAAAGAGCCAATATAAAGAGCACTTAAACAAAAAAAGAGCCACCACTGCAAACGGCCCCCAAATACAAAAATGCCAAATTATAATTTACAATTTTGAAAAAATAACAATAAGAAAAACTGTTTTTAAAAAAATTATATATTAACTTTTTTGTCCATTTTTGTAGCTCTTGTTAACAATTAAATTCAAAGCTGAGAGATTCGATTGGCATGTTTCTACTTTAAGAAAGTTTGTAAATTTATTTTTCATTGAAAACAATTTTGAAAAAATATACCGGCACACACGCTACTATGCGGGAGAGTAAAAATGTGTGCTGGCTGCTGAAAAATTGTATAAGTTGGGAAAGAGTTACTCGTCCAAATGATTTTTAATATGAACAATATGAACATATTTCAAATTTTTAACCAAAATTCCTCTATAATAGTGATTACAAAATAAGTTCTGTAAGCTTTTTCTTTTGCTTTTAATTCAAAAGGTTTAAGTCAATTTATATTTTTTTCTGGATAGCTTATAAAATGGCAAATTCATAACCTAGATCAAAACATGATATACATATATTCATCAGAACTAACAATGAGTGTATCTCAAACAATCTTTTATAATTGAAATCAATTCTTTACGTGATTTCATCGCAGATTGTCTGATAGTATAGTAAAATATTTTCTTATAGCAACAAAATCATCATAGGAAACATTTTCTTTTTTCAAACATAGCTTCAGCTTCGTGGCCTATATAAATATCTTCCAAATTTTTAATGAGCAATTCGTTTTCGTAGTTAAAATATTTTGAAATTGTTTGCGTTTCAAGAATAGTCATCGATTTTTTTTTATGAAAGTTTATTTTTTAATGAAAATGAACGGGTTCAGATTTTAAAGAATTTTTTACTCAAATGAAGAATTTCCAAGAATTTTCTTATTAGAGGGAAATTTGAAAATTTTGAAAAAAAAAATTTCATTAGATAGATATATTAAGGCCTAACTACATTCAATTGTCTTTTTTCAATAAACTGCTCAATCCTATTAGTGAGGCGGCTTAGCGCCCATATGAAGCATGATTGTGCACTTTGTGATAAAAGCAAATAATTTTAATCATTGTTGGCACATTATAAAAGAATGATTTTAAGATGTTGGGCCACTTCGTATCTCCACCCATTTAGGTGGGCGGGGCAATTTTGTTTTGAAAATTACTTGAAATGGAAAAAAAATTGTAAAAAAATAACGACAACACTTACAATATTTTGCTATATCTTTTTTGAAAGCCAAAACGCCATTCTTAAATTCTGTTTTTAAATTAAGGTATTTGAGTAAATAGTTTTCGAAAAAATAATTTTCAAACTCAAAGTTTTGAAAAAAAAATGTGGAAAAAAATATGTATACTGATTTATTTTTAACTTTGCGTAGTTATATAAAAATTAAATTTTTATTTTTCAATGCTCCTATCAATTCTGGGTCGAATTTTGAAAACCAATTTCTTTTAAGTCCCTTAGTTTTTGAAAAAAATTGAAAATTATAAAACCATTTTTTTCGTAGACAAACTTTTTTTTTGAGTATTTGTCTAATTCATAACGTAATTTTTTATCAAAAACACCCTGAATTTGTACCTATTGACAAAAACAACAATATAGACCAGTAACTGTCAAATCACCTCCCTCGTCAAAAAAAAAATATATATTAAAGAGTAGGAAACCTCATATGACAATTCTTTTTATTTAATGACTTTACGCAAATAAGAAATAGAAAGCAAAAATTCAATTTAAAGACACTTTGTTATAAGTTAGGTTAAAACATGTTTAATTATAATACATAATCCACTAAAAATAATATATTGTAAGACCGGCTTATACTAGAAATTTATAAATAATACATAATGTGCATACATGTTAACACTTGTGTACAAGTTTGCGAAACCTTATCGAAATTCTACCCTGCCACAGGAATGTTTTTTAATCAATTATCTTCATATTAAACAATATCGTGAAGGTCGTATTCATCGGTGCCCTTTGGTCAATGAGCACAGCCGGGATCGGCGCAATAACCACATATTGCTGTTCAGTGGTGTTTTCCCCGAAAAAAAAGAGTAACACGTTGAACTTCGAGATTTTCAACCAGGCATAGGCCGTTTTAGAAACCGTCAACTGCGTCAAAAATGCATTTGCAGAATGTTCTTAAACGTAAACTGCAAAAGTCTTCTGTTCGAAAACGCAAATACAAACTTTACTGTATTAGCATTGTGTTCGATAATGCAGCTTGCTAAAGTCACATGTTCGAAAACATCATCTGCGGTGCAGCTGTGCAGTAAAAATATCGAGTTGACGTACAAAATATATAAAAGCCAGAGAGCGTGTTTGCTAACGTCAAATGCGTTTGCAAGTAAATTGACTGACGTTGATCAAACTGATTTTGTGCAAGAAGGACGATTGCATATTTGACGATCATTTGATGATCAAATTGACTTTGATTTGACGTTTTCGAAAACGGCCATAGGTTGTGTTAGGTTAGGTAAGGAGGGGCGTGCACAGAGGATGTTGCGAACAAGGGAGCCTATTGCTCCATTGTGATCCCCTTAAAAAAACTATTGGTTCACACAGACTGGTTCACCAGCCTGTGCTTTCTATGAACTTTCCTGTTTGCCATTCAGACATACGCTTGATAGTCCTGTTCTCCAACAACCCTGTTTCCAAAGTAATGGAGGCGATTTGTTTAGAGGTTTGAACAGTCGCAAAATAGGTGTTTAATGGTTGGAAATTGGAAGTGAAAACACTCAGTCTGGTGGCCATTGTGCCAATGAATGGCGCAATGACCCGTTAGTACATCTATCAAGATTCTAATATTCTTTTTACTCAGCGATAAAATATACTGAGTTTTCTTTTCATTTATTCTAGGCCTTAAACTTCTAGAGATAACGCACTAGTTCCTGAGCATCCAGGAGTTATTGATTTGCCCTTTCGTTATTAGGTCTATTCTACTTTTAATCACGCTACTTCTATTTCTATTTGATACCGACCCTTTCCTTGCCAGTTCATCTTCTATTCCTTTCTTTATTGTTATGGCCAGGAACCCAGCAAAGTTTGACTTGGTTATTGTTACAAATATTATTCGGTATTTCTCGGTATTTTTCTACTGTCTTGGATCTTATAATCTCACTGGCTATTGCTTTGATAGCAGCTTGGCTGTCCACGAAAAATGTGATCTCCGAAGAGCTCAGTATCCTTGTGTACCATTGGACATAATAGGGACTTTTTTAATTTGACAAAGTGGCTACATTTTTACAAGCCGTTTAAGGAAATTGCTCTTCTTGTATCTTTGACTACATGTGTGGTTGCTCATGATTCATGAAAGCTGATCAAACTTAGGAACGCTGAAGGTTTAAAAGCCATGAAAGCGATATTTGGTCAGCGTTTCAGCGATATTCATTAAGGAGGAAAGATTAAGTTCGTTCACTTGTACGTTTGACCATAACGACAAAAATCGACACTAATGTGCAAATAAACCCAAACCAACTGTTTCACTGTCTCGCTTGCGTTTTGAGAAGTAATGTTGAGCCTTCTACTTACATGAGGTACGAATTAGTTGCACAACCCCCAACTGTCTCTCATGGTACGGTTCTGCGAAAAGGTACAAGAACAACTCATCTCACTGTTTTAAAGTTTTCAGCCTGTGGGCAAACTTATTTGCCACAGGCAAATTCAAGGTCGATGAAAGTTTTCATCTACTGATTTGTTTTGTTCTTGGTTTCTGTTCTTTGACCAGAGGACACCGATGAATACAACCTTCACGATATTGTTTAATATGAAGATAATTGATTAAAAAACATTCCTGTGGCAGGGTAGAATTTCGATAAGGTTTCGCAAACTTGTACACAAGTGTTAACATGTATGCACATTATGTATTATTTATAAATTTCTAGTATAAGCCGGTCTTACAATATATTATTTTTAGTGGATTATGTATTATAATTAAACATGTTTTAACCTAACTTATAACAAAGTGTCTTTAAATTGAATTTTTGCTTTCTATTTCTTATTTGCGTAAAGTCATTAAATAAAAAGAATTGTCATATGAGGTTTCCTACTCTTTAATATATATTTTTTTTTTGACGAGGGAGGTGATTTGACAGTTACTGGTCTATATTGTTGTTTTTGTCAATAGGTACAAATTCAGGGTGTTTTTGATAAAAAATTACGTTATGAATTAGACAAATACTCAAAAAAAAAGTTTGTCTACGAAAAAAATGGTTTTATAATTTTCAATTTTTTTCAAAAACTAAGGGACTTAAAAGAAATTGGTTTTCAAAATTCGACCCAGAATTGATAGGAGCATTGAAAAATAAAAATTTAATTTTTATATAACTACGCAAAGTTAAAAATAAATCAGTATACATATTTTTTTCCACATTTTTTTTCAAAACTTTGAGTTTGAAAATTATTTTTTCGAAAACTATTTACTCAAATACCTTAATTTAAAAACAGAATTTAAGAATGGCGTTTTGGCTTTCAAAAAAGATATAGCAAAATATTGTAAGTATTGTCGTTATTTTTTTATAATTTTTTTTCCATTTCAAGTAATTTTCAAAACAAAATTGCCCCGCCCACCTAAATGGGTGGAGATACGAAGTGGCCCAACATCTTAAAATCATTCTTTTATAATGTGCCAACAATGATTAAAATTATTTGCTTTTATCACAAAGTGCACAATTGAATAGCTAAGCCGCCCCACTATATCTTTTATCTCAAGTTTTATAACAGTAAAAGTAAGAGTTCCTAACTTTAACTTTTGGAGAAAAGTGAAACACAACTACAACTTAACAAATGGTAAAAAAAAGCTAGTTCATAGATGTCACTCACATTGATAATAGTTGTTGAACTAAGGTAGAACTATAATGGTCAGAAAGCTACTGAAGTTTAAGTCAAAAACCAACGAAAAGTAGCTTTCCGTAGCGTCAAAAGGGGCACACTCACATAATTTTCTTATCATCTATCTCCTTTTGACATTCCTATTTCACCAAATGTCATTTTTACTTACACGCTCCACTCCGCAATTATAGTCGCGTCATATGCTTTTCTTCTATTTGCTTGTTTTCTCCCGACCACTTAAGTGCCCCTCCGAGCATTATAGTTCTACCTCTAGCCTTTTCCGTATTTGAATGCATTCAGCTAAACTCAAATCTCATATGCTTTTTCGCAGGAAGGTGTCACTAGTAGGGCTTTATTCTGAAAAAGAGTGAAAAGGGCCACGAAGATCTTAAAAAGAGCCAATTTTGGATGATTTTAGAAAAGTGGAGCCAAAGAGCCAAACATGAAAGAAAGAGCCAAAGTGGCTCTTTAGAGCCATGAAGGTAGCCCTGATTCCAAGTGAAGATTTTTGAATGCAATTATCTTTATTTGTGCCTAAGGAATACGCATGCGAAAGTCTTCAAACGAAACTGGCTTGCGTTAAAAGTTATTCAAGGTTAAATGTCGAAAATACCGGTTTTCCACGTATAACTTTGAAACGGTACCTACATGGTATTAAAAAGTAATGCATACAAAACTTGTAGATAATATGATTATCTACAAGAAATGTTAAAAGACTTTTTTTTCTCTGACTGATGGTTAGGAACATATCGGCGTTTCAAAAAACGTAAATTGACGAAAATATCCCTTTTTTGCGTATAACTCAGAAATGGTGAGTATTATTGAAAACATTTATAGGCAAAGTTTATATACTATGTTACCCTCTATTAAAAAAAAATTAAATTTTTTCTAAGAGTAATAATTTTAAAGATATAATTATTTGAAAAATTTCGTCAAAAACCTGACATTCCAGACTTTTGCTTTTAAATCTTAAATAACGAAACTTTCATAAAATAATTTATGTTCAGCTTATAGACTATAGTGTAATCTACAAAAAATATTAACACACTTTTTTCCACACGAGTGACCAGTAACAAGATATTGCTACTTCAAAAAGGTTAAGTATTGAAAATAAGGATTTTTCGCTTACCACTCTTAAACGGTATATGTTAGAAACTTTACTTTTACACAGTTTGTAGGTTATTTACCCTTCTACAAGAAAATAAAAAAAAAAATTTTTTGTTTGCGGTTATTTAAAAGATATAATATTTTATATAAAATGCACAGAAGTCAAAAATAACCGTATTTTGTGGTTTTCTCTTAAATGGTGAAGTTTTTGAAAAATAATTTATACTTTTTGTATAAACAATAATATTCTCTATAAGAACTCTTATGAAAACTTTTTCGATATAAGGCCCCAATAAGAAGATATTGAGACTTCAAAAAGTATCAATTTTCGAAAATGCTGGTTTTTCGGCCCAAAATGATTCGCCCAGCGACATAAAATAATAATATTGTTTCTTAGAGAGACATAGTACAAACATTTTTTCATACTGAGGGGGGGGTCTATCTCCCCCCAATTAACCGGGAGGAGCAATTTTCTGAAAATAGTACTAAAATAAAAAAAAAAAATTGTAAACAAATGGCAACACTTAAAATAAAGTACTATATTTTTTTTTGAGATTTTCAAGTTTGTTCTTTAATTATTTTTTCAAAATAAGTTATTCCTGCCAATAGTTTTCGAAAAAAATACCTTCAAACCCAACATTAAAAAAAAAAACTGAACAAAATTATATAGGTACTGTTCTTTTTTCAAAATATGAAATCAGGAATTATGTTAGTTTCTATGATACACTTTTCCTGTAATTTTTAAATGAACGCTGCAAACCAGATGGTTTTATGCCATCTAGTTTTCGAGAAAATTGTAAACTAAGAAAACTAATTTTTTAATTATATGTTTTTTTGGTAGTATATCTAGGAAAAATGCATTACCACTTCGGGAAAATTCCAAGTTAAAATTTTTAAGCGCAATTATCTTTAAATTACCATAAAGAATACTCGTGCAAAAGTCTACACACGAATCTGGCTTGCGCTAAAAGTTATTCAAGGTCAAACGCCAGCAAAATCTTCTTTTAGAGCATAACCTTTTTTTTTGGATAGTGTCAAGGAAAAAATTCATTTCCGTTTGAGGAAAATTCCAAGTTAAATTTTTTAAACGCAATTATCTTTAAATTGCCATAAGGAATACTCGTGCAAAAGTCTTCACACGAATCTGGCTTGTGCTAAGAGTTATTTAAGGTCAAACGCCAGCAGAATCTTCTATAAGAACATAACCTTTTTTTTGGACAGTATCAAGGAAAAAATTCATGTACACTTGAGGAAAATAGACCCCCCCCCCCCTCAGTATGAAAAAATGTTTGTACTATGTCTCTCTAAGAAACAATATTATTATTTTATGTCGCTGGGCGAATCATTTTGGGCCGAAAAACCAGCATTTTCGAAAATTGATACTTTTTGAAGTCTCAATATCTTCTTATTGGGGCCTTATATCGAAAAAGTTTTCATAAGAGTGCTTATAGAGAATATTATTGTTTATACAAAAAGTATAAATTATTTTTCAAAAACTTCACCATTTAAGAGAAAACCACAAAATACGGTTATTTTTGACTTCTGTGCATTTTATATAAAATATTATATCTTTTAAATAACCGCAAACAAAAAATTTTTTTTTTTATTTTCTTGTAGAAGGGTAAATAACCTACAAACTGTGTAAAAGTAAAGTTTCTAACATATACCGTTTAAGAGTGGTAAGCGAAAAATCCTTATTTTCAATACTTAACCTTTTTGAAGTAGCAATATCTTGTTACTGGTCACTCGTGTGGAAAAAAGTGTGTTAATATTTTTTGTAGATTACACTATAGTCTATAAGCTGAACATAAATTATTTTATGAAAGTTTCTTTATTTAAGATTTAAAAGCAAAAGTCTGGAATGTCAGGTTTTTGACGAAATTTTTCAAATAATTATATCTTTAAAATTATTACTCTTAGAAAAAATTTAATTTTTTTTTAATAGAGGGTAACATAGTATATAAACTTTGCCTATAAATGTTTTCAATAACACTCACCATTTCTGAGTTATACGCAAAAAAGGGATATTTTCGTCAATTTACGTTTTTTGAAACGCCGATATGTTCCTAATCATCAGTCAGAGAAAAAAAAGTCTTTTAACATTTCTTGTAGATAATCATATTATCTACAAGTTTTGTATGCATTACTTTTTAATACCATGTAGGTACCGTTTCAAAGTTATACGTGGAAAACCGGTATTTTCGACATCTGAAAGATAGATCTATATAAAAGGTCAGCTAGTTTCAGTAATTGGTCAGGTATAGATTTTTTTAAATGAATTTTTAGAAATTTCAAGGTCATAGCGATTTTTGGCACCTCATTTACGGGAAATTTGCGAACATTTATTTGTTTTTCAAGGTCACGAAATCGTTCATGACCTTGAAGAAAAAACTTTAAAAAAATCGGATAAAAGAATCTATAGCTTGTCCAATTACTAAAACTAGCTGACCTATTGAAAGTTCTCAAGGCTTTTCTGATGGTATTAAATTTTTGCAAATTTCCCATCAATGAGGTGCCAAAAATCTTGAAATTAAACAAAAAAAAAAACATTAAAAAAATCTATACCTGACCAATTACTGAAAATAGCTGACCTTTTACAACCGTGAAGAGACCTTTCAAATTGCGTACTTTTTGTTTTTAAATGACCCAAATGAGGTGCCAAAAGTTTTTTTTGTGACCTTGAAACGAACTTCAAAAATACATACAAAAAAATCTATTGCTGACCAATTACTGAAAATAATTGACCTTTTATCACGATCTAGAAATCTTTCCGATGGTAAACATTTTTTGCAAATTTCCCATAAATAAGGTGCCAAAAATCACGCGTGACCTTGAGCGACCTTTTGAAAGCGTAAGCCTTGATTACAAGTTATCTATAGGGCTGACCAATTTCTGGGACCAGTTTACCTTTTCTGACCAATTACTGACAAATTATATGGGATTTTTTTACCAAAAATTTCCCTCATATGAGGTGCCAAAGGTCCAGAGCCGATAATGTTCTTGTTCCGTTTCCGTGTAATATATCTTCTTCTTAAAAACGCATCGCCTACTTGGACTGGTTGATTTTGGGATTGTGAGATAAATTGTTCTCAGCATCTGGCTTGGATTGTTTCACATTCTTATTATGATTGTCAATTATCAATTTGATAATTGATTAATATTGAAATATGGTATTTCAAAAGTCATTTGTTAATAAACTGACCATATATTCATTGAAAATAAATAATATTCTGACAAGACATTACAAAATGTGATGATAAATGGTTCTAGCCATTCGGGATTCTGTTCATTCGGGATTTTGTCCATTCGGTATTTTTTCTTTCGGGATTTTGGCATTCGGGATTTTTTGTCGTTTCGGAAATTTGTACCCAACCCGGTGACAGTCCAAAAATTTTCAATATTTTTTTTCGACACTTTTTACTTTTTTCGTCAAAACTTTTTTATCACGGTGAATAAAATAATGGTGTAACGAGATATTTTCGTGACAAATTGATTGCCATTTCAATTTTAAAAATCGATGCACTCTTACGGCGCTGGTGAAAATCCAAAAATGTTCAAAGTTTTTTTCGGCATTTCTTACTTTTTTCATTACGTTGTATTTTTTAAAATCGAACCATTTCCACGCCACTGGTGACAGTCCAAAATATGATATTCAAATGTCCGTTTGCTCTCACTTTGGTACAAGATATTATTAACCAACTTCGCGTTATGCCTATGAATAAAGTAGTTCGCAATTTAAATTGAAAATGTGGTTTTGGGTTTTGAGTTGGGGAGTTGTGTGGTTCTTTGCATGAAAGTATGTAAATCCATAATAGGAAAATTCGCAAAGATTATAGCCAAACTTTCCAACATCAATATGTTTGTCTTTTGTCAAAATTAATACATAATCATCGAATCGATGAAAAAGTTAATTATCAAAATGTCAATATGGTGAAATAGATTCTCACAACTTATTAAACATCAATAATTCCATATTAATGATTTTCGTAAAGATAATAAACTTTCTGCCTTATTTACTGGCAGGAACAATTTTGCTCCTTCTGCTTTGCTGAACATCAATATCTGGCTGTGGCAGATATTAAATTGAAAACCTTTTCGTGACTAATTTTCAACTTTGTCCTATAAAAAATCTACAAACAGTTTACTAAAAGCTATACCGATGAGTATTTTTGTTTTAAAGATTTTAACAACATTTGTGGTAGGTAAGTGGTTACATTATAATTTAAGTCATGAGTCTTCTTAATTTATGAATAGGGTCTTCCATAAAAGAAGTGTAACTTTAAGTCAATTATAATGTAATACAGAAATTTTTAACTCACGAATATATGTGTGGCAGAATAATGTTTAAAAGCATGGAATTAATTTTTAATTTTTTAAATTGCTATAACAACACTTTTACAACAGTTTGTGGTGAAAAAAAAGAATGATTTATTTTGAAAAAAAACCTGCCTCAGTGCCTCCTTCCAATTATTGATGATTATTAGCCAAAAAGAATTATTCATCTCCTCTTGAAAATATGTCGATTAAGTTTTAAAAGAATATTCGAGATAAGAAATAACCACGTAAATTCGATTTGTCTTATCACTGCCATTATAGAAGCCATTTTTTGAAAATCAAATCTTTTGGCAAGTTGACTTTAAGCTGACAAAAATCTTTCTGACCAAAAAGAAAAGGAAAAGTTTTCAAACTTTAAAATGCCGCTGTTAAAGAACACAAAAACTCAATTAACTTGAGCACCTGTTTACAAGTCCTTAAAACTCCGATTAAAACCAGGGACCTTTTGAAATAATTGAGTTCAAGTGTTTTTTTCCGTTCCCGGAAGTAACAATTCGACCCGTCTACACGACACAAAAGTTGTGAGGGTGGCTAATTGATTCTAAAGTTTTATTTCAATATCATGTAGAACATTAAGCGTGTGCTCATGCCTAAATAGAAAATTTAAGAATTCAATTTTGATTTCCATAATTGGGTGGTAGCTATTAAGTGGAAAAAGATAGCATCTGGAAGATTGTTTTTTACTGTTGCTTTCATTTTAGATATTAGAACTAAGTCGAGGGTGGTAAAGTCAATTTTTTCAGATAGATGTTTTCTTTGGCGTGCGAAAGGATATGAAAGAAAAATAAAGCTTCGGCTTAAATGGGTTGTTTTTACTGAAATTAACAGTGGATAAGGATGTTTTACATGAACCAATAGTGTTGCTATAAAATTTATTTCAGATAAATTTGTTTTTCGAACAAATAAGGAAAGATAAGATTATATTTGATATGAAATAGTTTGCTTGTGGGTGTTATGTAGGATTTCCTTTAGTTCATATGCGATAGATTGGAAAACAGGTTAGTTGTCCGTGTCCGGTCAGGAAAACGAATCCTGTGCGTTTTTTAGCGGGGACCTTTTTTATGTGACTGGAATTCACTTTTTACACATTTAGGGTGAAATTTAGCTTGGGAGTCATTTTTGTAATCCTATATTGCTTGAACGCCATTTTCAAAAATGGCGTCCAATCTGTGGAAAAAGGTAAATTAAAAATAAACTCGTAAATTATTTGGATGATCAAAATAACGATTTATGTCTTAAAAGAAAGTTTTTGAGTAGATGCACTTTCGGGAAGGATTTCAGTGTTGCCACTTTTCGGGAACATACTTTTTTATGACAACGGGTGTAACCTCTATTTTTTTAAATATATTAGACATTAATAAAGTCGCGGAAACACCTCTAGATGTAAAACTCGTGTTAAGAAATAAAAATTGATTTTTTTTTTAAAATAGGTGTTGAGTAGACGCACTTTCGGTTAAAATTTCAATGTTGCCATTTTTCATGAAAGAGCTTTTTGTATGTCGAAATGTGGGACTTCCCCCTTTTTTGATAGGTTTTAAAGTGAAAAATTTTTGCGGAAAATCCTCTGTACGTCTAACGTGTCTTGGAAAAATAACGATATTTTGTATTTTGATTTTTTCAAGGTTACGAACTATCTGATAGGTATGACTAGATCGTCATAAAATGTCAGTTGGTTTCAGTAATTGTTCAACCATACATTTATTTTTATGAATTGTTAAAATTTATTTCAAGGTCACAGACAATTTTCAACTTGAATTTATGTATATTGTTTTCTGGCTTTTCTGTAATATCTATATACTTTTCCCTCAAATGAGTTCGCCGAAAGTCGCTGGTGACCTTGAATGACTTTATATATTGATTGAAAATCTATTCTGAGCAATTTAGAAAACAAGTTTGTCCTTTTTTGACCAATTGATGGCAGCATACAGTTCAATTTATCGAGCCGGGTTTATCGAATGTAAAAATCGTGTTACATTTCCCGCAGTTACCTTTTTTACTAGTAACTTTGATAACTTGATTTGCTTTTTTCAGATTGGTGTTTCCGCAGAAACATCATCCTGGAAATGCATACTTATGCTCTACGGGTATCATTTGCCATTGAAATTTTGACAGACGATTTATTTATGAGGTGATAAACCAACGCATTAAGTGAAATTTATGTTTATGAGATATACAATTCGTGCACAAGTATGGACTTTCAAAATAAAAAAGTTTTATGCGTCATTAAGCTGTTAAACCGGCTTCTTATTACATTTGTGAAATCAATTTTTTATAACGACTACAACGCGTGACGTGTTAACGTTGAGAAGCCCACTCATGTCTCAACTTATTCTTAGAAGAATAATTAAATAGTAAACTCGTATAAGTGTAAGTGGGTAATTTTTTCATCCCAAAATAGTTTATTTAATTTCATAAAATTCTATTTTATTTAAAACAAACCATTTGTGTTTACACATTATTGTTGCTTAAAGCAAATTCAAATAAATATTTTAAAAGTTAATTTGGTACTATAAATGCAAACGATCACATCGCTTAATGTGATAATAATTAAAAGATTTGAAAATAAATAGTTTGTATTTTATTTGTTTCGGCAGGTTTCTATATGTATGTATGTATTTTGAATGTTATTTTTAACTTCAATGTCAATGTCCAAGTACATAAATAATAAAATAATTTATTATATTCAAGAAAACGAAATGTTAACCGATATATTTGTAGGCAGACTTATGTAGGCAGTTGGATATATTTAAATGCTATAAATCTCTTTGTACACCTGGATGAAACTAAGATGCAGCTGAGTTGCCTTGTGTCAGCCCCGGATCTACGATTTTTCCCAACCGGGGCAAAAACTTGATTTTGGCGCCCCTGCCGTTTTTAAAAAATGAAAAAAAGCTCATATTTTCTAGGTTGGATTTTTTATCACTGGGAGAATACAACTTTTTAATGAATGTGCAGTGCCTATTCAGCAACTTTTCATTATAGATAAGAAAATTGACAATGCCAAATGAAAGACAATACACAGCAGAAAGGGAATTTTATTTTTGATTCGATCGCGAATCTTATTTTTTGGTTCCTAATAAAATTTATTTTCATTCGAATCAAATCTGCAATGATCTGTAATTATGGTTTGTTCCCGAATTAATCATGGGAGAGCTATTGAAGATCCATTCACGAACCATTCAAATAAGAAAGAGAAATGTAATTTTATGAAAGGTCAAAATTTCGAAAAGCCAAAGTTACGCAAAATAAAGTATCGAAGTGATAGCTGATACATAATTGTAACAAAAAAAAATATTTTTAAAACAGGATGTTTCAAAAAATTTCATTATATTATAACTTCGTTGTTTCTTGAACGATTTTAATGAAATTGACCCACACAATTTCAATACATGCAATAATGCTCAAGAGCTAAGCAACGTCAAAGTACAAGTCATTTTAGATTGGCTGGTTCTTTGATACGCGTGAGGGTAGTCTCTGATGGCTGGTGGGAAATGTTGTGCTGTTCAGTGTTCATCATTTTGAAAAAGAGTGTTGAAAAAGGTATATCCAATTTTTTAGGTTCCAATAAAACTGTCAAAATTTTTATTTCATTTTGTAGATTGAAATATCTTTTAAATCTTTTGTTAACAAATATATACGACATCATGCAAAATTGTTGCCCAAAAACTGTAAAAATGGTTTCTAACGTTTATTTCACTTTTTGTTCATCAAAATTTTGTATTAAGCAGTTATTTGTAGATCACCTGATTTTCTACTTGTTTGTATTGAGATTTCTTGTGAACTAAAAATATCTACGAGGGTGGTCCCAGAAGTACCCGACCAAACAAGGAAAACATTAAAATTTTCAAAAAATGAAAATTTATTTCTCTCTTCATAATCCTCTTCTAGTCCAATACATATTTCCACCGATGTGCAATCGCTTCGATAGTAAGAAGCGTTGGACTCTTCAAAATAGCGATCAAATGCAGACTCAACATCTTCATTTTTGGATAATCTCTGACCATACTTAACAATTTTTTTTAATTTTGAAAAAGAAAATAGTCCGAAGGGGCTAAATCTGGTGAATATTGTTTGTGGTGACGAATTTCAAACTTTAATCCATGGATTTTTGCCATCGCGATATCACAAGTGTGAACTGGCTTGTGTATTGATAAAACAAACCTTTTTGCTTCGTGAAATGCTGCCATTGCTTTCTCTATTTCGTCACTCAATCACTGCAACAAGTTTGCATGGTACTCTCCGTTTATTGTTCTTCCTTTTTAGATTTTAGATAATCCACGGAAATTATTTCACGCGCCTCCCAAAAAACTGAAGCCATGTCCTTGCCCGCAGGTGAAACAGTCTGCGTCTTACTTGTAGCAAATTCTCTCCTCCCAGTCCATTATTTCAACTACGGCTTAGTCTTAGTGCCCATACTTCAACCATGTTAACAAGGGACGCAAGAATTCAAGGGTTTCGTTTACTTCGATGAAACTATAGTCAAATACTTGGTTGAACATTGCATCGTCACAAACCTGCTTTTGTTCATTTGTGAGGAATCGCGGCAGCCATCTTCCGCTCAGCTTTTTCAAGTACAAATCAATGGTTTATATGCAATAGAGGATGACCTAACCTGCTAGCTCACGCACCTTCATCCGAGGGTCATCCGATACCACTTTATGGACTTTTTCAACTATTTCCGGAGTGCTCACCTTACTTTGTCAACCGCTGCGATGTTGATCTTGGCAGTTCGTGCAACCTCATTTTAGTTTTGCCACTCAATATTTTACGATTGTAAATAATAGAGCAGACTTTCCTTTGATAGAATCCATCCCCGCTACGATATTGGTTGGATCTATTTCCTACAGTTTAGGAAGGAGGGGAAGTATTATAAAAATGCCCTTACATACAATGCAAAAAACAATTGTTAAAAAACAATAGAAAAACTTTCAACGATGTATTAACGCTCGGGTCTTTTGTTTAATTTTTCAAACCAGTTATTAGAAGTTGTCAATAGTTTTTGAAAAATTATTTTAAATGGTGAAATAATGATAGAAAAAACTACTAAAGGTTGACGGAGAAATACAATTTGCCGCATCTCAATTCATTTAATTTCATTAAATGTCGCAATTCTCATTTTTTTTCATTCACATGGATTTGGCACCCCTGCAAGCTGCCACCCGGGGCACAGGCCCCGGTTTGCCCCCCCATAGATTCATTTTTTTCATTGCTTTCACTTAAGGATTCACTCATTCTGAATCCAATGGAACTGCCGATAGTTGCTTCTATAAAATTCCGCAGTTTGGTCCCTATATTGGTGAATCATCGAATAGAAACTATTTGCTAGCAAACAAAAGTGAAATTTTCAAACAATAGTGTATGGTATAAGTCCGGTCAAGAAACCGAATCCCGTGCGTTTTTACAATGTACCGTTTTTTGTGCTGGGTACTCCCTACAATACTCACTGCCGTAGCTGTGGAGACCAGCAAGAAAAAGAAACAGTCCTTCATTTTCTTTGTAACTGTCCTGCGGTAGCCAGACTGAGGGTGTATCGAACCGACATGCAATACAAAAGAATGTCAATGTATTTGTATTTGTATTAAATAACGTCTACCTCTTTGTTTGTGTTCAGTTCTCTACACAGTTCGGTACAGATAAGACGTAATTGAGCATGTCGGTCGAGTTAGAATTATTTATCGAAAGATGTACAGAGTCTTATAAAGTATACATTTATCTTAATAAATGTACAGAGTACAGGTTAGAATATCGTTGATAATTATATCGTAAAGTGTACAGGAAAGACAATAATAATATTGATTACACTGGTCAACAAAATTTAATTATTTTTTTTGTTACAGAAACAAAAATATACTTTTCCGTAGGTTTTTGGTGTGCTGAACTTGAATCTGAAGTCAGAAAAATTTTATCGGGCCACGTTTTTGAGATATTCCCGTTACAAAATCGAAAAAACCGTTTTTTGCTGTTTTCAAAGTTGTATTGTAACGTGAAGTAAATTGTTTCAACAAAATTTTTAATGGTTTCTGAAAGAACTAATTTTCTTCTTTTAAAATCAGTTTAAATCTTTCTGATACCTCTTTTCTTCTCGGAGAAATCTTCAGTTAATTGTAGGCCTTCCATTTATGACATAAATACAATGTTAAGGAGAATGGGCAAAAATTCATGGGAAATGGTCTATTTCCCAATATGAACGTGTGATATATCGTTGAAAAGGTTATTTTGAGTACATCATTTCATTATATGGCCGTTAAGCTCTAAACCATGGGGTTCACGAGATATTCAGCTAATGTGGATTGGGAACACATTATTGTTCTTTCGGTGCTTTTAAGCCGAATATCTCGCGAGCCCCATGGTTTAGAGCTAAACGGTTGTATAATGAAATTATGTACTCAAAATAACCTTTTCATCGATATATGACACATTGGTATTGGGGAATGGACCATTTCCCATAAATTTTTACCCATTCTCCTTAACATTGTATTTATGTCATAAATGGAAGGCTTACAATTAACTGAAGATTTCTCCGAGAAGAAAAGAGGTATCAGAAAGATTTAAACTGATTTTAAAAGAAGAAAATTAGTTCTTTCAGAAACCATTAAAAATTTTGTTGAAACAATTTACTTCACGTTACAATACAACTTTGAAAACAGCAAAAAAAACGGTTTTTTCGATTTTGTATCGGGAATATCTCAAAAACGTAGCCCGATAGAATTTTTCTGACTTCAGATTCGAGTTCAGCACACCAAAAACCTACGGAAAAGTATATTTTTGTTTCTGTAAGAAAAGCCTTGTTGACCAGTGTTATTAATAAAATCTCGGTAATAGTCGGGTTTTCCATCTTGGTTTCCCGACTCTAAAAGTGTGCGTGTTTTATTTTATTTATTTATAAGAATTACAGTCCGAAAATATACAGAGGGCACAATCGTTTGGAGTTGCATTTTTTGAGACACCAATTAACTTTCCGAAACGAAAATCAAACATATTCTCTCCTTTCTCAACGTGACGAAATGGATCTAAGACAAAAATCGGAACATGGACCTCTGCTGGATTTCATGCTCAATGACAACGATTATCATACGGTTGGATCGTTTGCGCTGTCTGCTGAGCTTGGCATATCGTAGCTGGCCTCGGGCGAGTTGCGGTCCAGTCGGGTTAGTGTCTTATGTTCAGCCTCCTGTGTTTTGTGCCCACATTACACAGCCACTATACAGCCATACCCCAAACCCATTCTAACTAGGGAACAAATTTGGTCTCATGAAGGACGCCGATTTTCACTGGAGGCCCCTGTCATGCGAAACGAGCAGACGGAGGCCCAGGAAGAAATACCGCATCTAATCATGTACCTGGAAGACCCCCTGAGGAATCGGCTCTGGACCTTTTGCACCTCATATGAGGGAAATTTTATAAAAAAAATCCCATCTAATTGGTCAGTAATTGGTCGGAAAAGGTCAACTGGTCCCAGAAATTGGTCAGCCCTAGATAACTTTTAATCAAGGCTTAGACTTTCTCAAGGTCATGGACGATTCGTGACCTTGAAAGAAAATACTGTAAAAAATCGTAAAAATGAATCTATAGCTGACCAATTACTGAAAATAGTTGACCTTTTATCACGATCTAGAAATCTTTCGGATGGTATACATTTTTGGCAAATTTCCCTTAAATAAGGTGCCAAAAATCGCGCGTGACCTTCAGCGACCTTGAGAAAGTTTAAGCCTTGATTAAAAGTTATCTAGGGCTGACCAATTAGATGGCATCTTTTTTATCAAATTTCCCCCATGTGAGGTGCCAAAGGTCCAGAGCCGTATTAGTACCTCGTGGCATAATGGTTAGTGCGTTGGACTGCCATGCCGAGGGCCTGGGTTCAATTCCCAGCCACTGCCACCTTTAGGTTAGGTTAGGTTAAGTGGATTGATGATGTGGCTAGCCGTATCACCTCACTTGGATCTCAATGGATCCGTTGTGCACCCCAGACCAGACAGTGGGAAATATAGGAATGGGAAGGGTAAGAGGAAGGATTTGGTGGTAGTGTTAGGTATGAGGTGCCTCTTTGAACCATCCTGATTTCTGGATGAAGTTAAGGATGTTTTTTAATGGCAAAGATGAGATATTGCCAAATTAGTTGAAGAATTTTTCTCCGAGGGCGTTTTTCCTAGTTTTGGCTAGGCTGGGGCATTCACAGATGAGGTGAGATGAGCCCTCTTCCAATTCTTCGTCCTGACACACTGCATAATTCAGATGTGCTGATGCCAATTCTGTTCATGTGGGTGCCCATTGAGTTGTGACTCGTAAGGATTCCAACCAAGAGAGACAATTGAGGTCTGCTTAGCTTTGGAAAATACTCTATTTTGTTCTTTGAAATACCTGACCAAAGATTCCTTGAAACCCGATAGCGGCCTTGAGGAAGCTTTGGTGAATTCTACTAAGGTACAGTTTAGCTCGGTTTAAGTAATGAAACGTTTTTGGTCAGTTCGTCAGCCATTTCGTTACCATAAAAGTCACTGTGACCCGGGACCCATCGAAGGGTGATTGAATTCGTTACAGATCGAGTGGGGCAAGTGGGAGGACAAATTTTAGGGCTGCGGTTGGCGCTGCCACCTTAAAGAGAAATGTTTTTCCCGAGGTACTGGCCCCTGCGAAGAACTGACAAATCCTCCAAGAATAATATGAATAGGTGCTTCTCATCTAGCCGTTCGGACTCGAAAAAATTGTAGTTCCCCTCCATTCCTGGCCAACAACACGCACACAGGAATGGTTGAGAGTTGTAAGTCACTAGGCCCTGGTTCTCCACGAGCTGTTGCGCCACCTAATTTATAATTTAAACAAGGAAGTAAGAAGTATCTACCCTACTTAACTCAATTAGATACAGTGCTTTCGGCTAAGTTATATGGAATATTTTCTAGATGACTCAACAAAATTATTGGACAAAAAGAATAAGTTGGAAACACTAAATTGAAAAAAGATTTTCGTCATTTTAATTTCGCATTTCAGAGAAAATTAAAATGAACATGCAATATTTAAGCCAGTTTTGTCCCTGAAGTCCTCGTGCTCGTGGAATGCTATAAATAAAATCCCCAACGGATGGATGCAATAACATCACATCATTATTGGAATAATGAGAATGCATTCATAATCCATTCATTGCAGACGATGATAATATATTTTTTTCTACTCTGTGTAACTGTATCTGAAGCAACCCTATTTCATGAATTTAGTCCTTAATTCTCTGAGTGGGGTGGATAAATAGTATTTGATCCAATGAATCCATTTTAATTGGTTTAATTTTTTTTTGTTTTAAATTGCCACGTTTATTTGCTGTTGATTCATTGTGTATTTGTTGAAAAAAAAGGATATCTCTCGCGCGTGATTAAAATATTGGAACTTCTCCTTTCGTGTGTCTGTTAATCCTTCATTTATCTGTAAATCTATCTTTGGTTATAATTTACTTTTAATTGTTTTCTTTTTTTTTGTTGGGTTAGTTGTTGTTTATGGAGTTTGTTCATAGTATCTGAATCTAGTTTTTCTTTTTTTTTTATCTTTTCAGGATATTCACCCCCGTAGCAGCGTATCAGTGTCAATCTAAATTGCTTTCGTGTTGAATTTAATAAACATCAACAATTTATTGTTTCAATCGAATTAATTTAACAAAAAAAAACAGACAACTTCAGCGAATCAACACCCGGAGAGGGTGAGACAAAAAGACAAGAAGTTAAACAGCCTTTTCCAAGATGTATGGAATGTTATTGGAAAGTGTTCAGCATTACGTGCAGGTAAGCACGCGATAAAGACAATTGAAATGAAATGATGAGTGAGTGGTAGGTATCTAGATAAATTTTTATTTATCTTTGAAATTCATTTTTATTTGCGTGTGTTTTTCAATATGGTTCTACAATATACAAATGTTTGAGGCCAAATAATATTTGAATAATGAAGAGTCACTTATAATTAAGTTTTAGAAATAAGATAAATTATCTATCTATTGTTGTTTGTGTAGCTCTCTCACCAACATAGGTATCTTACCCATTATGCTTTAAGGGAATGCAAATTAGTTTATTTATCTACCTATTATAGGACCTTTTTTGGGGTTGTTTAGATAAGTCGTTAATATTATTTCAAGAAAACAATAAATATGACATGGATTGTGAGTTATGAATAATGTGGCAATCAATATACTTTGTAGGAATTTATGGAGTGCAAGTTTATGCTGTCTGAAAATATGTACCTTCTTGATCGGAAGTGTAAAGGGAAATGGCAATTATTTAGTGAAAGACAATAATAAGAGAAGTCAAGCATTTATTTGGCTTGATTGATTTTAGTAGATTTCAATCGACAACACGCAACAATTACAATTCCGAGGGATGGACACTGGAGTAGTTAAATGTATATAAGAAGGATACCTACCTACTAATGCATAGAACAATTTTATTTAAGTATTGAAAATTGCATAATGTATGTACATATATGTACCTAACATATGTAATGTGATGAATATGGACAGAAAATTTAAATTACTAAAAATTCAAGCTTTCAGTGGTGATTCCATTTAAACGACCCTTTGCGAAAAACACAAAATATTATCTACCTATAAGTCCAGTCAATTTGTGCTCAAAAAGGCTCTTTGCGAGCAAATTCTGGGGTAGTTTTGATTTTTTCCCGCCTTTATGCTTTCGGGGGTGCTGAATCCGAATCTGAGGTTTGCCAACAAAATTTCGTGACACAACATGGGAGTTTTTCACTAATGGCTCGAAATCTACCAACTATTCGAAAATTACATCAAAGTGCCATTGAAAGTATATACAATTTCCAATAAATCTCTATTCAAGGTTTTTACTGCGAGTACCCCTTTGGACTCAAGCGCTAGTCAAGAATTGACGTATTTTTACTGTTTTCGAAAATCCACTCGAAAGCGCTAAGAAATTACTTTGTGTGACAAAATGTGAATTTTTGTCTGTAACATGAACCAAAATATACTTTTCTGTTGGTCTTTGATGCGTTGAGCTCGAATCTGGCCTTGGAATTGCTCGAGCACGTTACGTTTTTGAGATATTTGAATCTAAATATGAATTTAAAACAAACGCATTTTTTATGCCAATTTGAAGTTATATTTTTTTCTCGATGTAATTTTTTTCGAAAAAATGTTTGTGGTCATTCTGAAGTACGAACATTTAACTCAGAGGTTCCCAAGCTTTTTTTCCTCGTAGACAACTTTCAAGATTAACCTGGTTTCGGTAGACCCCCGGCTGCAACATTTTTACTATATTCCCAAAACGCGTCAAAAAATGCGAAGATTAGATCTAAAGATGGAAATCTGCGTCGCAGCTGAGTTCCAACCCTAAGTTCGGGTGCCACTCTGCAATTCTTGATACGCGTTGCACTGAATATCGAATATCGTCGGCTTTCTGTCAAAGCCTTGTAAGTCTTTTTTGAAAAATTGCTAATAGAAGATACAAAAAAACAAATTTAAAAGTTAATAAAATGCAATTCTTAGATCGTAAAAGGTTTTTAAACTGGTTGATAGCACCAAAAGGTACCATAACATAGTTACGAGATATTGATATTTGAATTCTGTGATTTGTTTTAATCTGAAATACATTGAAATGGCATTTTAAGATTTATGAAGTTTTGACAGAAAGCCGATGATATGCAAGTTTTTACAAGTAACAGTTGCTGATCATCTTAAAATATACTTCTCAAAAAAATTAAGGGAAGTTTTAAAAAAAGTGAATTAATGCTAAATAAACAGGCTATCTGACCCATATGCCAACCTAACTGAAAAAAAAATGTTTCAAGCCCGTGGGCCAAAGCAAAAACCAAAAATTAATAATATTATTTTTAGAATATTTAAATTTTAGCAACATTTTTGAAAATTAGAATCTTATTTCTTTAAGCTTCAAAATCCTTTTTTTTAAAGTCGCAATACGACCATTATTCACTGAAATACAGCCTGTCAAAAATCACCGACAAATTTGGATTTTTTTTGTTCCCTTAATTTTTTGATTAGTGCGTAGGTAATATCTGCCAACATTGAAAAATAAGGCCAAGCTTAGATTTTTGTTCTTTACTTTCGAAACCAGATACTCGTACATTATCGTGGACCCCCACTTACAATTGGTGAACCCCCATTTTTATTTCATGGCAACGTAGACCCCCATCGAATCTCCCGTGGACCCCTTGGGGGTCCACCTAGACCACTTTGGAAATCGCTGATTTAACTTCAAAATTCTTTTTGAATCTTTCAAATACCTCCATTCGTCTTCGAGAAGTCGTTGATTTTCATCTTACTACCTAATTCGAAAAATCCAGTCAATTTGTGGTCAAAAGGGCAAATTATGGGATCTTTCGAACTAGGTAGTAAGACGAAAACCAACGACTTCTCGAAGACGAATGGAGGTATTTGAAAGATTCAAAGAGATTTTTGGAGTAAAATGTTCATATTTCAGAATGACCGTAAACATTTTTTAGCAAAAAATTACCTCGAGAAAAAAAATAACCCCAAATTGGTATAAAAATGCATTTTTTTTTCATTTTTAGACTCGAATATCTCAACGTGCTAGAACAATTTCAAAGCCAGATTCCAGCTCAGGGCATCAAAGGCCATCAGAAATGTATAGCTTGGTTCATGTTACAGACAAAAATTCAAATTTTGTCATACAAAGTAATTTCTTCATTGCACCATTTTTTGCATTTTTTTCCATGTTGCGTCATGAAATTTTGTTGGCAAACCTCAGATTCGGATTCAGCTACTCCGAAAACATAAATGAGCGAACAAATCGAAACTACCCCACAATTTGCATGATAAAAATACAATATGACTGGACTATAATACAAAAATTCAAAGTTAAAAGTTCAAGTGAGCTCAACTCCATGATTGCGTTTCGCCCAGGTACGATAGTTGGGCTCATCAGTTAGATGACTATCGTACCCTTCTAAGACGCAATTTTGTATCGATGTTTACCGACTAATATAAAAATCACAGCATTAAGATACTATGAATTTTATTATTCTAAGGGAATTTGGTTAAATTCAGACACTTAGAATTTCAAATGCCCGCGCTCAGGCTTTTTATAATCGTACCTGGGCGAAACGCAATCATGGAGTTGAGCTCACTTGAACTTTTAACTTTGAATTATATATTCGGTCACTCCACTTAAACAGAAGAATTTCTTTTCAAATTTTCTTCATATTCAATTATTATAATACAAAAATACTATTGGACAATTCTAAAAGATTGTTTGTTTTATTTTTAAAGCGAAACTATCAATTATTTAATGTATCGCCACTTGTATCGCAGTTGGAACCACTTAGTAGAAGAGGTCTCCAAAAGTAATTTTTTGTTATCAGAAGCTCAAAACCATATTTTCAATAACTAATTGTTTCTTAATTTGAGAATCGGTGGCTATTTTTCCTTATCATAACTCGAACACGTTTTCGTGTCATTTTTGAATTCAATAGTAAATGGGCGCGTTCAATGTTTGAATAGATAGCCTACCCAGTGGGAAAAATTTAAAAAATCATTGAGGAAAAACCTGCTTTTTCCTTGAGGAATGGAAGCTGTACCTGCCACTTTTCAGCTTATTCCTTTGATGAATTTAACATGGGCGTGTCATTGGCGGGAAGCACATGCCACTTTCTCGATGAAAATTCACTAACGAATTCACTACTTCAATGGAAGTTGTTGAAGGTGATGAAAAACATGGTGATTGCATAATCTGTGAATTCACTACATACGGGTATTTAGCTTATTCATCAGTTCAATAATTTCGATGAAAAATCTAATGAAAATTCAGTTATGAAATCACCAGGTTAGTGGTAGTTTCATTTTCATCAATTAAATCCACCCATTTGAATTGTTTACTAAATCCCATCGGTAATGCACCCTTTATTTTAAAATGAAAACAAACCAAAATGTTGTTTCCATTTCAAATCAAAAATTTTTGGCGTTTCGACAAACGCAATTTTTATTGACTTCAGTTCGTCTTACATGGACTTTTTTACAGAAAGTCACTGTGAACTGTATCCAACAAAATGAGAATTTATAGTTGCCAAAAAATTATAAGCTACTTTGTGCATTACTATTCATCGTTGGAATCATCGATTACAATTCACCATGAGTTTCACTCACATTTTTTTTTTTTTTTTTGTTCTCGCCATGAACACTTTACAAAGCAGATGAGTGGATTCAAACAATGAACTGATGATCTTGTACATTACTTTTCCACAAATTTTTCATCACATACTTCTTTTAAATTCACCGAAATAAAGGGTCGTTTCATAAACACAAAGCTGAAAGTGAATTCATTGATTATTTCAGCAATAAATTTCATTGAGGACGATATTTCCCGCTGGGTATCTAGGATAGCTTTGTATCCATGTATGTGTTTGAACGCAAGTCAGCTGTTGTTGACATTTCTCATAGGATAGCTTTGTATCCTAAAATTTTTAGGATAGCTTGGTCTCTTTTCTGCCAACAGCTGTTTCGTAATCAGCTGTGTTTTAACAAGGGATTACAACAACACAAACCTATCCAGATCGCTTTAGTTCGGTGTTTGAACGTGGCCAATATAAACCTAGTTTTTGGGCAGTAGATTCATAAATTAGTTGGTGTCAAACTAGGGTTACCAGATTTTTCTCGAAGTGCAACGGGACATATGGCTTCAATTAAGGAAAAATCCCGGGATTTACAAATTTTGCCCGGGACAAAAAAAATTTCACCGAGACAAGAAGAAAATCGTATGGGAGCTGGATCAATTTTCCCCCTATAAAGTTGATTTTCGATTTTTTTGAAACTCGATACTTAACAGTTTTTTAGTACTCTCTAAAATATTTTTAAAACAAATTTTACATTTATGAAAAAATAATGGTACCTTATTCATACAAAAGTTAAAAAACCGCAAGGAAAAACATTTCTTTTCCCAAAAACGTTTCCTACAATTTTGATTAAACTATTTCCATATACCTACTAAAATTAGTACGATCTACTACCAAAAATTATAGAATTTTAAACTTAGCAACTATTAGAAGGTTTTTTATATTAATTCAAAAGATTTGCATACCAAAATTTTTGCTTAAGAATGTTTTAAGAATTTTATACACCAGTCAACGAAATTAAAGGAACAAATTTTTTTTTCAATTTTTATTAGTGTTTTTTGAAGAGCTGTATCTTTATGACGAGTGGTCGTATTAAGTTGAAACAAAAAGCATTTTACAGCTTTATGTTTTTTTGTTTCGAGATTTGTTTGCAAATATTTTTTTTTGAAGTACCGTTATTGCGTTATTGCAAAAAATGAACGAGATAACTAAACAATTTTTTTTTTTTTTTGAAGGTCCTCATTTCTATGGATACATGTTTTTGAGTCAATTAAATGTAAGGATCAGATAATTTGTTTATTCAGCTTCAATTCAGTTTTTTTTTTGCTGTCGTACGATTTGTTTTTGCATGGTTCATCTGACTTTGAATGAAAAAAAAGATACTTTAAGCCTTGATTGCCAATATCAAATAATGACGTTATGAAAAATTTAAAGACAGTTTTGAAAATTTGAGATTTTTTTAAGATTTTGTACAAATTATTTTTTTTTTACGGTTTACCGTTAGTTTGAAAAAAAGTACTAAAAATCGACTTTTTAAGGTCTTTTCGTAAATCTTTTTTTCTTTGCAAATATTGATTGCATGGCTTACGTTGGTATGCAAATTTGTAGACTTTTAAAGCATCAATATTCCTGTAGATTTTCAAATTCATTAATCGGACCGTTTTTTCTCACCAAAACTTCAAAGTTTTACAAACCAGGTAAAGGAAAAAATTGTGTTGTTTCTAAACAATGCGTAGTCGTCATCAAAATGACAAGAAAATCATAATTCCAGTAGATTTTTTTCACAGTTTTGCATTAGTAAGATACTTTTTTGAATTGAAATGAAATAAAAAGTATAGTTTTCCAAAAAAAAAAAATTAAATTAAAGCTTTTTTGTTTGAAAATTTTTTGAAAAAAATTAATTTTTTGTTAAATGTTCCGAAAAAAGTTGGTTGTTGTTGTTAGAATTAATTAATTGCGAGTTTATTACGCAAAAAAAATATTTATTTTGTTCGTTTGCGAAAGATGAGCGTATTGCCAACTTCACATGAACTTAGCAGGGCAACTTTCTCAAAAATGAAGATATAGATATGTTTTGAAGAAAGTTGGTTGTTGAGAACTAATTCATTGCGAATTAGTTACGCAAATTAATGGCGCGTTTGGTTTGCCAAAAATGAGGTCCTGCTAACTTCATATCAACTAAGTAGGACAACTACGGTTAAACTATGTAAAAGAAAAAAGTTGGTTGTTAAATACTAATTAATTGCAAATTAGTTGGGTGTCCTGCTTAACTTCATATGAACTTGGACAACTTTATCAAAAATACAGATGCACGATCCGGAAAAATTTGGTTGTTGAGAGCTAATAAATTGCGAATCATTTTCGGACAAAAACTTTGTTTGCGTTTGCGAAAAATGGGCGTAATGCGATATTTACGTGAACTTAGCAGGACAACTTTCTCAAAAAGGACGATAAGCGATCCGAAAAAAATAGTTTTGCTGAGAACTAATTAATTGCGGCGAATAAGTACCATAAACAAAAATTTATTGCATTTTAGGTTTGCGAAAAAATGGAAGTCCCTCACTAACGTACTTCATATGAACTTAGCAGGATAACTTTCAATAGGGTATTTGTTTTATTGGAATGAATAATTTTTGGGACTTTTGACATACTTACTCTGCTACCTCAGAAAATTTAATTTCAGCGCTTGAAGCTTTAAATATTTCATAGCACAAAAATGTAAGTTCATTGTGTGATTGTTTTAATGAGATATCCATCATATCGATATCGATGGCACTAAAAAATACGAAGGTATAAGCGATACGTGGAATCACCTAGGATATTGTCACTTCGCTGAAGTGGACATAATTCCCACTAAATGAGAACTAAGTCCCTCGGTGGACTTGGTTCCCGGGGACTTAGTTCCCTGCATCATTGTCATATTCTATAAACTACCGGGAAAGTGAAAACGTGAATGTCAGCAAACTCTTGGCTGTCGTCACATTTATCCTAAAGAAAAAAAATTCTTGAGTGATTTTTTATTTTATTAGTTTATTGATTGAACTACTTGCATTCTTATTGAATATTCACCTTTACTATGGGAAAGTAACTGGTGGGGTTGGTTAAAGCAGCTTTTATTGGAGTTCACGTTCCTTCCGCACATCCAATAACAATCAGAAACGGATCAATACTTCAGCTCGCGGAACAATACATTAGTTTTGGTGGCTCATTTAATATACATTTTTCTTAACTTCAACAGCAATTTCGTTGTTTGAAAGTTTATCCTTGATAACAACGTTTATCAGTTCCCTTTTCAGCCGTTTGCAAAAGAGACAATGGCAATAAATACAAAGCCTATTTTCTTATCACATCAAAATGATTTTCTTTACTTTTCTGCACATAATGTTGAACTACATAGGTAAGGTACAGGCTGCAATAGTTAATGTTCTGTTAAATTGAAGTCTTAACATTTAATGATAAGGTATCCAAAGATTTTGAAACTGAAGCTGAGAATGTTAGAATTTTAGAATTTCGAAACAAAAAATAATGTGCCTTACATTAAATCCTTAAAATGTCTTATATTTTTAGGCTGAATATGGACCGGATATTTGGAAGCAAGTATGCCAAATTGTTGATTGTAAACACAGTTCATTCAAAACTCATCAGGTATATCAAAAAAAAAAAAAAATGAGGGATATACTTTTACTAATTACTCATAATTAAAGTTATATCCAGATCATCTAATGCCAGATCTTGCTTCAGCCCTTTCTGCTTGTACAGGAGAATCTTTTGACTCATGTATGAATTTCTATGGAAGATGCTTTGTAAGATTCTTCAGTAATTTCGGGTAAGAATATCTTCTAGAATCACTTTATTATCCTTTCAACCAATTCATTACTCCTTCAGATATGACAAAATGATACGTGCAACAGGACGATTTTTCTGCGATTTCTTGCAATCAATTGACAATATTCATCTACAAATGCGATTCACTTATCCTAAAATGAAGAGCCCTTCTATGCAGCTGACTCATATGGACGAAAAGGGTGCCATGATTGTGTATCGCAGTTCAAGGACAGGTTTATCAAAGTATCTTATCGGACAGATGACAGAAGTAGCTGAGGAGTTCTATGGACTGAGGATAAAAGCCTACGTAACCGAGAGTCAAAATGACATAACTGGTGGAACAGCTGGACCAATAAAACTCACTGATACTCCCAAGACGGTTATTGTCAAATACAGGATCGATTTTGATAATGCTGATTATGTAAGAATAAGTGATTTTGTGGAAAAATAGCAGATATTAACTTTATTTTGTTCAAATTTAAGATGGCAACAAGGGTAAATGTTATGGCACATCCATCACAATTGTGTTTACCACATGTTGATTTGAATATCTTTCTGGAGTTGTTCCCTTTTACATTGGTTTTGAATCCTCAAATGGAGATTACCCATGCTGGTGAAAAGGTTATAGAACAAAGAATTCTTATTGTTGGTTACCTTTTCCTTATATTTTTATCTCTCCCATGATTCACAGGTTATTGAAATGTGGATCCTGCATAACCCCGGCAAGCCTCCGAAAAGTTTTATTGGTTCAAAAATAACAGAACACTTCACTTGTCGTCGACCCAAGGGAACACCATTCGAATGGCAAGTTATTCGTCAGATGAAAACGGTCCTGTTTGAGCTGATGTTGATTCGGACGGGTAAAAGCAAAACTGCAGATCTACAAGCAGCTGTTTTGAATGCTGAATCGGATATGTACGATGAATTGTCCTTGCAAGCATACAACTATATGAGAGGTGCTGAGGAAGATGATGACGATGAAGATGACCCTTCGGGTGATAGAAAAGCTTCGCAAGGTACAAGGGGAATTTTGTTGAAGGGCCAGATGTTCTATATCACGGATATGGACTCACTGATTTACCTATGCAGTCCACTGTAAGTATTGCAAGGTTCTAAAATGTTCATACCTTTTGGGATGATGGGTATCAATTTGGTAGGGCGTCTGATATTATCAAATAGTTTTAAAATTTTTGTCAACGGATCTTCTAAGATATTGTAAGGCCCGTAGAGTAGCACTAGCACGATATAATTTCTGCGTATAGCTTAATTTTTACCTACATGCCTTCAACAGCTATTCCACCTGGTAGTTCAGAGTCAAGGGCATTCAAAGTAATTTCCTATACAATTTTTTTTTAGACTTGGGAACATTACTCAACATTTTGCTTACTTACTTAGCTCTTTGACCCTTCCATGGGGCTTAGGGTGTCAACTTACCGCTACACGCCATCTTGTTCTATTTCTGCAAATGTATTTGAGCTCTCCCCAACTTTTACTCAGCTTTTGAGATTCCTTTTCGACTGTTCTGCAACAAGTTTTTCTCCAGCCCCCAGGTATTTTGCCATCTTGAATAAAAGGATCCAACTCCAAGATGTGTCTTGCAATATAGAGTCTCCACCACGCCACCATAGGGTGTGTCCAATCCACTATGCCACTGACTTCTACGAATTGCGATGTCGTCAGCTTTTTGCTCAGTTCTCCGACGGAGTTCTTGGTTGGAAATGGTGTTTGGCCAAAAATGTTTCGAAGACATCTATGCAAAAAAGTGACAGAGGCGGTAACTTTCCATGTATGACATCACCCATACCTATACCTACATAGAAGTACGGACTCCATGTTCGAGTGAAACATTCGCAACTTGGTCTTCGTACTGTATACGTTGTGCCTCCAAACTTTTGATGACAAGATGCCGAAAGCAGCTTTTGCTTCACCGCAAATAAGGCAATTGACATTTTCATCTGTTTTTTTAAGACAAGGTGTCAGCCTGTTGATCCGCAAAGTCAACTTGAGCAGAGTTATCAGAAATATTCAGGATCTTCGTTTTCTCGGTGGGTGTTAATCCTCAACCTGACTTTATTCGTTTCACTTTCGATGTTGCTCACCATCTGATGTAGATCCATGGTATTAGAAGAAGGCAAATGAATATCGTCCGCGTAGTCGAGATGTTGCAGAAAGGAAAACACAGTCCATCAGATTCTTCGCGCTTCTTCGGCTAGGGGACATCTATACTAACAACCAGAAATAACAATGGTGATAGTAAACACCCCTACCAAACTCCACTCAGGATTTAGAAGTCCGCAGATACCATTCCGTTATTCAAGACTTGACTAGTTGCACTCTCGATGAGGGCCATAAGCTTCTCGGGCATAGCTCTTCCACATAAGGCTTACCAAATAATTCATTGATTTAAGCTCTCGAAAACCTTTTCAAAGTCGATAAACGCAGATGGCGAGTCTAACAGAACTTAAGGCATTGCTCTATTATGATACTAAAGGTGTTGATATGATCTATGGAGGATGAGCCTGGCCGGAATCCCTCTTTCTCTTTATAGACACTAGAATCCAGATGCTCTTTGATTCGTTGCAAGATTATTTTTACCATGATCTTTGCAATCGCAGGGAGAACACAGATTCCCCTCCAGTTTTCGCAATCCGTAAGATTTTCCTTTTTTGGTAATTTGACGATCATACCATTTTTCTATTCAACGGGAAAACTTTCAACCTCCCTTGTCTGCACTATCATGAGATTTTCGCGGATATTTGTGCAGCTGATTGATATAACTCAACGGAAATGTCGTCTAACCTAACGCTTGTTTGTTTTTTTATGGATTTGATTGCTGATTTTATCATGGCTAAACGAATACGGGAAATTTTTGCTGCAAATTGCTCATTTGAGCTTGGAATCAGTACACTACCGCCAAGGCATAAATGGTTAAGTACGGTGGCAAAATTTTCCTTCCATCTTCTGAGCTGATTCTCTATCTCTTTCGTAAACAGCCAGAGGTACCATCTAAATCCTTGACGAGATGTTGTTTTCGGGATTTATTTTCAACCAATTATCTTGAAAACAGTGCTGCTCAAGCATCTCGACGTCTTTTGTCACGCCGGACTCTACGCTGCACTTCTTTTCCTGCGAAACTAAGATTCGATGTCAATTGTCTCAATTTCTGAGGCCGCTGCAAGTTGGGATCTTATAACATTTTTTTCTCCGATCTTTCTCCAAGTATCTGCAGAGAACCACATTTTTCACATTGCTCCAGTGTTGAGCTGCGTTTTCTGGCGTTGATTCACTGCTGATTGCTTCTGCTCCCGTAGTCTTTCGGTATTGCACCTAGGTGTAGGCAGGCCGTTTTATCATTTGCCATATTCAGATGCGCATTTCGGAGTCGAAGATAGGCCAGCATATTGATCTAACCTGACATCAGTACCGTCTCTATTTCGGAAGTCGAGAAGACAATTTTTTAAGCGCTTGCGAATCAGGTGTGTGCAATGACTAGCAGATAAGTGATCAATAAGGTGCAAAGACTTGCCCGTTTGAGTTGCAAAAGTCAACAAATCGCTCTCCACTGTTGTTCCGTTCTCCAATGCCGTGTTCACTCAGAACGTGCCTAAGTGCAGTGTTGTCCTGTCTTACTTTTGCATTTAGACCTCCCATCAATATAGTTATGCCTCTACTGGGCGAACCTCTGAAAGCCTAACTGAGTTATCTGTAAAAGTTGTCCTATGCAACATCCGTTGCATCCTCAGTCAGGGCATTACACTGGATGATGGTGATTTTTCTTAATTTACTCTGGAATCTGGCTGTCAGTATCCTGTAGTTGATAGGTTTCTAGAGCTTTGGAGACATCATCAATCGGAACCGCGGGAGCTTCCAACTGGTTTTCCACAGTAAATGAAAGAAGTGCCTTTTGAAGGTGAATCCACTTGACCTGCGATCAATCATCTAACTTCGCTCAGTCCCAAGATGTGTCCAAGTTGTATCGTTGGAATTATCTCTCAAGTTGGAGGAATTTGGCATTGTTGGGACCCTTTTCGCGGTTTTCGAGAAGACTTAACATTCCAGAATCCAATCTTTATCCTTGTTCGATAGCCAAAAATCGGCATCGTCAAATCAGTCGAAAGAGGCGCAGGGACATAAGTGTCGAATTTATTTTTCGGGACTTATGTCCTACTTTCCTCGGATATAAGTCCCGAATTCGATTGAAAGACTTATGTCCCACCCTGCTGAGACATTAATCCCGGAAAACATTTCAGGACTTATGTCCCACGTATATTTTTTTTTTTATTTTTGCATATGTACCTATAGAGACAATTTGAAAAGACCACAGCTGACGAAATGGTAGAACCAGTATTGTTTTCTCGATTTATTTTGTTCGGTAGTACCTACTAAAAGTACAGTTACAAGCTTTAAATGCAAAAGAAAATTTGTATACATCCAACTCGCACCCACCCCAAGTCCTATAGTGTTCTTAAGCAGGGGGCACCATGCCCCCCAAACATACCTCACGTTTTATTCGCACCCTGGTGCTAGCACTGATCTTATTTACACTTGCCTTGCCTTAAATAAATACAGTACTGGCACCTAGCATTACGGCGAATGAGTGGTATGGTATGTACGCAACCCCCCTGAAGTTGGGTGAATGCAAAGTCTCTTTTGCGTTTAAAGAATCTGGATTTAGAGAAACTTTGAATTTATTCTAGAGACCTATCCACAAAATTGTTTTTGTTTCATTTAGGACTTATGTCTCCATAGGGTAGTACCTCGTGGCTTGATGGTTAGTGCGTAGGACTGTCATGCCGAAGGTGTGGGTTCGATTCCCAGCCGTGCCACCTAAAAACAGAAATGTTTTATTCGAGGTACTGCCTCTTGCGAGGAACTGACAAATCCTCCAAGAGTATACTTGTCATGAAAAAGTGCTTCTCATTTAGCCGTTCGGACTCGGCAAAAAACTGTAGGTCAACTCCATTCCTGCCAACAAACACGCACACAGGAATGGTTGGTTCTGAGCAGAGATGAGTATATACTTCATATGTAGTAGATCTGCTTCATTAATTTATTTGTACGCATCTGCTACGTAGCAACTTATTTCTACTTCATTTAACTGATATCATTTTACTCAAAAAATATTAACCACAATTCACAACTTTCATATTATTTGAGCATAAAATTATATAAATTTGTGTAATTTTTTCATTCAGACGAGATTCAAGTTAAATTTGTGAAACTTTACTATTCAAAAAGCAGTAATTCTTAAACAAATAACAAGTGAATGTTAAGTTTTCGTTCTGAATATTAAGTAAAATGAAAATAAATTAGTTTTTGTTCCAAAATACTTTTGTTTCATTATCTGCTACACATTTTACAAATTTACTTCGTTTTTTTAGCAAATTTGTTTCACTTTCTAGGCTCAGCATTATCATCCCTGGTTCTGAGTTGTAAGTCACTAGGCCCTGGTTCTCCATGAGCTGTTGCGCCACCCAATTTATTTTATTTATTTATTTATGTCTCCATAGGATGGGACATAAGTCCCGAATTCGTTTCGGGGCTTATGACCAAGTAAAGTGGGATATAAGTCGCGAAAATAAAATCGGGACTTATGTCCGGGGAATTCTGTCCGTGTGCTATTCGAAGAGGGTGTTTTCTTCACATGATGGGGGTTGCCAACCCGCCACACAACCCTCAGTCTTGGAGGGCCGGGTCCTTGCCTTAACTTAGGACAGCAGGACGGATAATCCGATACTAGTAAAATAAAATCCCTAAATTTAATTTGTATGCCCTGAGGGGTCAAATAAATTCCCTATTTTAACTTGCGATTATAGGTACTATAAGGCAAGTTTTGGATTCGTGCAAGAAAAAAATTTTGAGATAACACTCAAACATGATATAACGATGATAGAGAGCACCAAAAAAGTGGGTGGCACAATTCTGTCTGTGTGTTCGTCTACAGCCTAAACGGCTCGATCGATTTTCTTCAAACTTGGAACATAGTGGTTTTTGGTGATTATGCCAACACGTTTTTTTAATTTTTTTTTAGAATTAAAAATACCGGTACCTGCCATACAGTTTTTTTAGCAATTTTCATCATCATCGTGTCCTGTAACCCCGGCTGGGACATAGGGCGTCTACAAAACGTCTCCATCCATCACGGTCTGCTGCAAGGTACTTTAGCTGTGGCCACGTCTTTCTCTGGGATTCTGCTTCCACTAAGACAGTTGATTTCCATGTTGTTCTTGGTCTTCCAACAGGCCGTGCACCCTGAGGATTCCATTCAAAGGACTGCTTTGCAATTTCATCGTTTGGTTTCCTCAGTGTGTGGCCAATCCAACGCCATTTACGCTTTCTCATGTCGACGTCCAGTCGCTCTTGACTTGTCCTGCGCCACAATTCCTCATTTGATATTATTTGTGGCCAGCGAATTTTTAGGATGTGGCAAAGACAGCGATTCACAAAAGCCTGTATTTTCTTCGAAACAGTAGACGTGACTTTCCAGGTTTCACAAGCATATAACAGCACGGATTTGACATTGGATTCGAAGAATCTCAACTTAGTGCGTAAGGAGATTTGACTGGATTTCCAAATTGGGGACAGGGTACCGAAGGCAGCACGAGCTTTATTCATTCTACTTTTAACGTCCAGCTCCAGATCCGTACCACCGTTTGCAGAAACAATACTGCCAAGGTAGTTCAACTGTTTCACTACTTCAACTGGCGTCTCCTGTAGAATAATACGCTGCTGTGTGGAGCGGCCTGTGAGCATTATTTTTGTCTTTTTGCTGTTTATTCTTAGACCACTCGACTCTCCCTTCACTTGCAGTGTTTGGCACATCCCGTTCAGCCCACTGATGTTATTTGCCAGTAGACATATGTCATCGGCATAGTCTAAATGACTGAGCCTTTCGAACGGTCCCCATTGAATGCCCTGTCGCTCAGCTGTACCAACACTGGCCGTCAATACGTCGTCCATCGCAAGCAGGAAGAGAATTGGCGATTGAACATCCCCTTGTCTCACACCCTGTTGCACTACGAAGGAGTCGGATAGCTGCCCATTGTGCAAAACAAAACACCTTGCGATGTTGTAGGACCCTTTTATAATGGCAACTATTTTTGGTGGAATTCCTCTACCAAGCAACGATCTCCATATACATTATCGGTTTACTCGATCAAAGGCCTTCTCAAAATCCACGAACATGAGGTAAAGCGGTGATTGAAATTCCATCGACTGCTCGAGGACGATACGTAGGGTGTTGATATGGTCGACACACGATCGACCACTGCGGAAGCCAGCTTGATGCCTCTTGAGTGTAGACTCGATTCTATCCTTTATTCGCTCGAGAATGATGGTTGCCATTAGTTTTGGGAAAACGGACAAAACGGTGATACCACGCCAATTGTTGCAATTCTTTAAGTCACCTTTCTTTCGCAACTTAACAATCACACCATCCTTCCAATCCCTGGGATAGTTTTCGTTTTCCCAAATGTTTTGTATCAACGGTTGTAAAATACTAGCCGCTGTTACGGGATCGGCTTTCAGGAATTCAGCTGGTATTCCGTCCAGTCCAGCTGCCTTGTTGTTTTTGAGGAGATTTATTGATGTCTGGATTTCCGATTCTGACGGGGGTTCGATGTCAATACCCCTATAGGACCTGCGCATCTCTTTAAGTTGGGGCACTTCAGCACTCTGCTCAACTGAATCCTCATTTAGCAGTGCACAAAAATGGTCCTTCCATCTACGAAGCTGATCCTCAATTGATACCAAAAGTGTGCCATCCACATCCTTTACAGGATGATTGGTGTTGCTTTATTTCCCGATCACATCTTTGGCTATTTGGTATAATTCCCGGATATCTCCTCTTCTGGCAGCGATTTCCACATTATCTGCGAGCCCATATAACCTCACCCTCTTGTCACGTCTCACACAATGATAGACCATCTTATGTGCAATGCGGTACTCTCTTCGCAAGTCAGCCTTTCGTTGAATATCTGCTTCGGCATTTATTTGGATTTTCAACGATTTGCGAAGTTCGATCTTATCCCAGGTGTCTTGGGATATCCAAGAGTCTCCACGTCTCGTTCTCTTGGGTACAGTTTCGGATCCAGCCTCCATAAAAACACTTTTAATTTCACCCCACATCTCATCAATTGTTGAATGCTGGATTCCATTTAATGACGAGGCTCTGTCGTTAAGGGTGGTGACATAGTTTCGACATATGTTGGGGTCATTCAAAGCATAAGTAATGAATTTTGAGCTCCTTGCTGCATCCTGCGCTGGTTTTTGTACGGCAGCTGTTCGTAATTTGAGACTCATCAGAACCAAATGGTGGTCGCTTCCCACATCGGCATTTCTTATACTCCGGACATCACACATAGACTTCCTCCATCGCTGCTGAATCATGATATGATCAATTTGGTTTTCGGTTTGACCATCTGGATGCACCCAGGTAATTTTGTTGCACGTCTTATGCTTAAATACAGTCCCACCTATCACAAGACGATTCGCGTTACAAAAGTCGACAAGCAAGTCACCATTTTCATTCCGTGACCCCAAGCCACTTTTTCCCATCACGCGTTCCAGTCCGTAATTGTCTGAACCGACTTGGGCATTGAGGTCTCCCATAACGACTATGATGTCGGCTCTCGGAACACTACTGTAAACCGAGTTAAGATGAGTGTAGAACGCGGTTTTGTCTTCCTCGGTCGCTTCATTTGTGGGGGCGTAGCACTGAATAATTGTGACGTAACGAATTTTTGAACGAAACCTTGCTGTCATTAATCTCGCAGAAATGGGCGCCCAGGAGATCAAACTACGCCTCGCTTCTTCGTTCAACATAATTCCGACACCATGCAGTCTTTGGCCACCCTATCTTTCATCTTCCCCGGAATACAGCATTCTCGTCTGTCCAGTGTCTGATCTGTATTCAGCTCTTCCTCTCCACTTAGTTTCGCTTATGCCCAGGATACTGATCTATAGGCGAAGCATTTCACGCTCAACCTGCTCGTATCTACCATCGCTGTACAAGGATCGAAAGTTCCATGCTCCGATTTTCGTACGTATGCGGTAGCCAAAAGTAACATTTGCGCTTCTTGAAAGATTTCTTCTATTTGTCAACGATTCATTTATTATTATGGCGTCTTGATTGACGCTCGTACATGAAAGATGCCGCACCCCCAGATCCGATGTGCGGTTTACTGCAACCGAAGCTGCAGAAGGATTTTCTATAAAAAGATTACCTCTTGGGGACTCATTTCCATTTGTTGTCATAGTTCATGAATTTGCATATATCCTTCCACCATGGTGTTTTCCGAGATATGATTAATAACATACATAAGCTCAGATTTGACAGGCACACCCGCCTTTTGTATGGTCAAACACATCACTGCTCGAGGCCGCCCACTATAGGAAAACAGACGCCTTTTGTAGCCGCCCAATATGGGTTACAGACGCTACCTGCTGCTGCCGTTGGCCTTTTACCAAAAAAAGCTCCTCCGCCACCAGACTATCATGCCGTTGACCGCTGCCTGCAGTTCATCCGTCTTTAGGGGGCTTTTAACCATCCCCAAGGACAAGTTTGTGCCCTGACCAGCAAAGCTGGGTTGTCTGCTTATCCCGGCATCCATTCGGTCCCCCTGCACGTTAGCGTTACCCGCCCTCTACCACGCGGAGGTGTTCATAGGGATTTTCCTATCATTGAGCCTAGGGCCATATGGCGTCTTAGCACTCTCAAGTACTTTTAGAGGGCAAATTTTGCACTTAGCAACTATAGAACGTATTTTTTTATTTTAAGTTTTCTCGTTATGGGCTAAACGGATTTAGATGAATTTTTTTATATACAAATTTCAGATAAGATTAAATAATATTGCATATCAAAATTTTCAAAAAAAAGTTTTTGGATTTTAAAAATTAAAAATCAAATAAAAGTTAAAATAAAAGTTTCATTTTTTTTTTTGAAAATTCGATATCTCAAAAACGTGTTGATGATTTTTTTTCAAATTTTTTTTTTTTTATATATACATAAATATATACTTAAGATTTGCATACCAAAATTTGTTCTTAAAAATGTTGTAAGAATTTTATATACAAAAAATTATTTTTGTAAAAAACCGCTTTAAACTTAAAATTATGAAACAAAAATATTTGTTCTTCAAAATTTTGAGTTTGAAACAATTTTTGCAAGAAACTGTTCATCAAATTAATTTAATTTGAAAACAAGCTGACAAGAATTGACATTCTGGCTTTTCAAAAATCTTCAAAACATGACTTTTTTCTTAACGACCACCCTAATGTACATATTTTAGGATATTTCAAACATAAACTTGACTCATTTTCTGACTTTGACACTTTAAATTCAAAATTTTGGACCATGTTCTGACCTAAATTGTGAAGTCCCTGTTTGAAATGTGCAGTGGCAATGAGTGTACCGAATTTCATTTTTTTTTTATTAAGAATTGGCGTGGGAAACGATTTTTGTCCCAAAATCTCAACAAACGGACCACTGTGTGCTGGTTGGTCTTTCGTAGTTTCGTTGTTATCATTCTAGGTCCATTCATTATGGAGTAGAGATTTTTCAAAAACGATGCGGAATGTTTTTGTATGCTTTGTGGGAAGATATTTAATAGCTTTTTTTCTATTTTTACAATGTTCAAGAAAAACTTATGAAAAGTAACAGTAACTGCAACCTACCATACAAATATTTGAAAACCTTTGAGGGAATTCTTACTTTTAGCATTTAATATTTTTTACTAAACTTTTATTGATTATCTTACAGTATTGAAAATCTGGATGAACTACACGGTGTCGGGTTGTACTTGAATGATCTTAATCCACATGGCTTGAGCAGAGAATTAGTAATGGCTGGCTGGCAGCACTGTTCCAAATTAGAAATTATGTTTGAAAAAGAAGAACAGCGTTCCGATGAGCTGGAAAAATCTCTGGAGTTGGCTGATTCTTGGAAACGACAAGGCGATGAACTTCTTTACTCAATGATACCCCGACCTGTTGCTGAACGCATGCGACGTGGTATCGATCCAATGGCCTCGTGTCAAAGTTTCGAAGAAGTATCTGTCATATTCGTTGAAGTTATGGTAAATATATTTTTTTTTTTTTTTAATACACAAATAGATGTGTTTATATTTAGAAAGTTCTAGCTGACCTTCTGAGATTTCATAGATCTTCCTCCATTATTTTGACGAAGCAAGAGGAGGACACTAATTACGAGTTCTCAAAAGTCAAATGGGGAAATCGGATTTTTCCTTATTTAAGGTCCATTCCTTTTCCGTGCATTTCTGTTCATTTTAGTCCAAAGTTCTGTCCAAGTTCATATACAAAAAATTGATAAAAGTTTGGACTTAAAATCACAGCAATTCAAAATAAAGGATCAGACCTTTAACTATTAAAAATCTAGAACGACAAAAATTTAGTTAAATTTATTTTTATTTGAAATTTAATATTTGAAATGACTTAAATCTACAAAGGAACATTATAATACCTACAAACATACATATATAGAAAAAAACAATTTCTAATCTAAATAAACGTAGCGGAATTTACCTAAAAAATCATTAGGCCTTAACCCTCAAAGGTCCCTTATAAGACCTATAAACAGTTTAAAGGAAATCCATTTATATTTTACGAGAAATTGATAACAAAAATTATTCGAAATCTAATCGCAATAATCTCATTACAGAACGTCTATTCCAATTCCAATAAAATCCAAGATGCAATGTCGGCTGTAAATACCCTGAATACGGTATTCTCGGCATTTGATGAGGAAATAATTTCGCCATTGGTTTACAAAGTGGAAACAGTAGGGATGGTAAGCCATTTACAATCATCGTCGCAGGATTGGCTACTTTTATTGCTAATTTATTTTCCTTTTGGGGACATTATTTTTTGTTTGTGGCCGTAGGTTTATATGGCGGTAAGTGGAGCTCCAGACATTAATCCATTACATGCCCAGCATGCCGCAGATTTGGCCCTGAGGGTAACAAAGAAAATCAAAGGACTGGGTTTGCCGGAGGTTGCCATAAAAATTGGTAAATTTATTTTTGATTCTTATGCAAATAATGGTTTGGATTAACGAACATTTTTGTAATTTTCATTTTCGATTATAAGGAATTCATTCGGGTCCAGTAGTTGCTGGTGTGGTTGGACTTAAAGTACCGAGGTATTGTTTGTTTGGTGATGCGGTTAATACAGCCTCGCGAATGGAAAGCAGTGGGGAGCCCTACAAAATTCAAGTTTCCGACTATACGGCCAGCAAGATTCGACCCCATGGATATATTGTGGAATCTCGTGGTTATGTTAAAGTTAAAGTAAGTGTTTTGTAACTGGGAAGAGTATATGATTTTGAGAGATAGTAATGAATTTTTCAATTTTGTTTTTTAACAGGGAAAAGGAGAAATGAAAACATTTTGGCTTCTTGCCGGACCAGATGATGCTCCTGAGCAAAATAATTAGATTTATGTGTTTTAAGAAGAATAAAGTTAAGATTTTTAGGGAAAATTCTGATGTTAATAAAAATACAGTACATATAAATTATTCAACACAGATGATTAATCTCTATTATTTTTTCTGTTGATGGTTCACTAAGAACTAACTTAAATATGAAAGTTTAAAAAACTGTTTTGCCATGAGAAAACGCCAAGCCGATACCTGCAATTTGGGATTTTTATTACATTCAAACTGAAGAAAGAGGAAGAGTGACGTGATTTGTCTGAACCAACCTACGTGTGATAAGATATTATAAAATTGATCGAAAAACTTTTTAGCTTTTACTAAGAACTTTAAAGAAAAATAGTGTTTGTATTTATTGTCAAAGAATACCGTTAATGTACAAACTATTAAGTTAAGGGTAATTCCATCGTTTCAGGTGCTACATATTGTTATGCATAAATCTTTGGAGAACTCTGAAAAGAAAACCATGACCTGATAAAGGTTATTTCCCAAAAATACAAAGAATGAATTTCCGTTTGCCGAAGAAGAACTGGGAGAACAAACAAAAAAATCTGCATCTGCCAAAATTCATGTCAGAGATATCTGTCAAGTGTCAAGATATATCTATTCGCAGAGAGATATCTCTGACATCCTCACAAGAGATGAAACAGAGTGACTCCATTAGATATCTTATGTCGAGATGGGCATTCTGATAGAAATTATAATATCCTGTGGAGAGGGGGTGTTAATTTAACATATCTTACCAACATAACTAAAACTAAACATCTTAAAATACTAAAAAAGTGGTCGAATTAGTCTGGAATGCTCCATTTAAACGTGTACACAATTTTTACTTGCGATATAGGTACTACATATAAGGCAAGTTTTGGATTCGTGCAAAAAAAAATTTGAGATAACAATCAAACATGATATAACGATGATAGAGAACACCGAAAAAGTGGGTGGCACAATTCTGTCTGTCTGTCTGTTCGTCTACAGCCTAAACGGCTCAACAGGTTTTCTTAAGACTTGGTACATAGTGGTTTTTGGTGATCCTGCCAACACATTTGTTTTCATTTTTTTTAGAACCAAAAATAACGGTACCTGCTATACATTTTTTTTATCAATTTTCATAATCGCTTTTTTCTCAAAAACGGCTCGACAACTTTTTAAAAAAAAAATTCAATAAATCTATTTTAGTAAAGTCCTTCTTTGGGTGGAAAACCATTTAAAATGGTACCTCCCAAAGAACCATTTTTTAATTTTTGATTTTCTTCAAAACGGCACGACCAATTTCAATTGTTTTTTTATGCAAAAGCTTCCAAAATATGTATATATTTTTCTGTACCAAAATTTTTGGATTTAAAAAAAATGTTTCAAATTTTTTTTGGAAAATCAAATATTTCGGAAACGACATGATCGATATTTTTGAAACTCGATACTTAAAAGTTTTTTAGTATGCCCCAAAATTTTTTTTAGAAAATAATTTTACATTTATGAATATAACGGTACCTTCCATACAAAAGCTAAAAAACCGCAAAGGAAAATATTTTTTTTCTCAAAAACGACTCCTACGATTTTGATTAAACTTTTTCTATAATACTAAAATTAGTACGATCTACTACCAAAAATTATTAAATTATGCATTTAGCATTTATTTATAGTACCTGTCATAGAACGTATTTTTTTATTTTGAATTTTCTCGGGCTAAACGGAATTAGATGAATTTTCTTATACACAAATTTCAGATAAGATTAAATAATATTGCATATCAAAATTTTCAAAAAAAAGTTTTTGGATTTAAAAAAAAAGTTTCAATTTCTTTTTTGAAAATTCGATTTCTCAAAAACGGGTTGACAATTTTTTGTTTAAATTTTGATTTTATACACATAAATATATGCTTAAGATTTGTATACCAAAATTTGTTCTTAAAAATGTTTTAAGAATTTTATATATGTATAAAAATTATTTTTTTAAAAAACCGCTCCAACGATTTTAGTTTTTTCCCATACAATCATATTCAATCACGAATTAATAAAGCATTTTTTATTTTCACCTCAAACTGTAAAAAGAGTTCTTTTAGCAAATTTAAATGTCGTATTTCATAATTCTCTACATTTTTATCAAATAATTTTCATGTTTTTATATACAATTTTCTTAGGCCCGCAGTTTCTTGAACATAAGAGCAGGTACGTGCGACCCAGTCGTGCATTTTATTTATAACACATCTGATACTAAGAAAAACTATATGGTACTAGACTAACTGCAGCTGCACTGCTGTTCAGTTCAGTTTCGACCTGAATCCCTATGAGTGGTGCAAGAATCAACTTCAAAGTATCTTAATTTTAGCAAGAGCTCTCGAGTTGAAAATCTTAAGTTGTTCCACTTCCGATTTGAAAAATATCTCAGAGATAAATTTTTGTCAAAATAACTCATAGAACTGTCATTTTGATATTCAAATTTTAGGCCATATTTGGTCACTCTAACTGATTTTCAAGTATTTTGTTTATTTTTGTGTGAAATTAGATTGTTCATATAAAATTTAAAAATATTGGCAAAAAAATCAATAAAGATGCCAAATTTTCGCAAGTTTTTTATTTGCTGGAAGAGGATTATCAGTTGATAAACCGTGATGTCATTGAGAGCTAAAATAAAAGTGATGGTCACATAACACATAGCAGTGATATTGTAAAAGCGGGTGAAATGGTGCAGCGGAGGAGATGGCATGGCGCACCCTCAATATCTCGTACTTTTATTACCTAATGAGTGTTCCTTAAACATAAAACATCGATAGTCTATCGATAGTTATCGATGGTAAAAAATGACTATCGAAAACATCGATGGTTTTTATAACTATCGCATATGTCATAATACATGTAAGTTCTTAATTTCTCCTTTCATTTCTTACTTAACACCCAAATAACAAATTTCGTACTGGGTTCTGTTTGTTAATGTTAGTGCTTTTGTCTTGTTTCTATATGGAATCAGTTTCTGTTCTGTCACACAAACACAATGATAAAAAATAACTGCGATATAGATAAAAGAAAAAAAAGGGTAGACACAAGCTGCTTTCGCCCATATATAGGTATGATTCCAACCACTTAAGGATGCAACCAAAAAAACCAAAGGAATTAAGTTTTTTAAGTAAAACAGCAAAGTTGACTCTACTCAATGCCCTTACACAAAATCAGTGTAAACTACGTGAACCTGTTTATGCTGTTCAAGAGAGTTAATACAAAAGTTAGTGAATTCTACTAAATTAGTGCAAGTCGATCTGCCCTTCAGGAAACCATGCTGGCAATCAGTTATCCTACAGCTAATTTCTTTTGTGAGTCTATCGTTCACAAGTTTATCTAAGATCTTTGGTATAACTGAAAGCTTTGAAATTGGTCTGTAGTTTGAGATATTATCTTTCTTTCCATTTTTAAAGAAAGGGTTAATACAGGAAACTTTCCGAGAAATATTCCACTTGAAAGTGACTTGTTAAACAAGATTTGTAGTGGAGTACAAAGAGACAAAGCGCAAGTTTTTAAGACATTAGGATAAAACCCCAAAATATCTGGTTTGACTGAAGGTTTTAAGCTAACCAGTGAATTAAGGACTTCATCAAAATTGAACTGAATTATGCTGCAATTTACTATCGAATCCAATCATCCAATGAGCTAAAGTAATCATCATTTAGAGCAGAGGCACTTGATTAATTGTAGATACCTCACTCACCATAAACAAACATCAACTTTGTTGGTGAGTGACAGACTAATAGCCAATTTCATAACCAAACACTAAAATTACTTTTATCTAAAATACTTCTAAATTTTATCAGTCATTTAAATTTGTTCAGTTTCACCAATGTAGAAAAGGGATATTTTAGGGATATTTTAATTTGACTGAGTTTGCTCACATCCCTGGAATCATAAAAAGAGGTTGTTTCCCTCGCACATGCGAAGTGTATCAGAAAAAGTGAAAAAGCATTATGGATGAGGGACAATTATTCTGACAGCAGAATATCAGCTGTTGTTGACTGGAATGGCTTAACAAAAAAGACTTTTAAAATTTAATGAGACAAAAACGAGCTTTTAGTTTACAAGGGCATTTTAAATCTTCTTAAATATAAAAGCATTTAGTGAAACCAAAAAACATAATTTAAAGGCTAAAAGGCTTTTTAAATAATTAAAAGCCTTTCGTGAAATCGGCCATAAGTCTAACAATTGATTTGACAGATATACTGGAAATAGGAAGATTATTACTGGAAAAACGATGATCAAACTGAAAATTGAGCGCACAAACGCTCAATGATGATCACAGATTTATAATTATGGATTAAACAAAATCTGTGATTATCTAGTTGCAGATTTAACCCACTGTGAACAAACTGGCTCTATGCTAGTCCAAGAATCAGAGCAAAAACTGTAGGTTCATAATGCAATCAACTATGTACTTAATTGATTTTAAGTAGGAAAATGTTCAGGGGTGACCCCCGAATGTTAATCCAAGTTGGCGAGCATCAGCTGCCATTTTGGAAATGACATTTTATCAAATATCTCGTTAATTCCAAACCGACAGCGGTAGTATTATTTTTTTCTCAGTTTTTGAGAAATTAAAAAAAAAACGAAAGGTACCTTTTCCAAAAAAAAAAAATTAATAATGTATCGTACTTCTTTGCCTATTATAAACTTAACAAAACAAACAAGATAAGGGAATAAGTACCAGCTGTTATATTTTTTATTTTCTCAAAAACTAAGAAAAAGAATAGAAAAGTGCTGCTTAACTACACAAAATTTTAAAATAACAATCAACACAATTTTTAAAAAATATTGACTTTAAAAGTAAATTTTTCCAAAGCTTTCCACTAAAAAAACTTGATTCAAAAAACAAATAAAGGAATAGAATATTAGTTTTCAAAAAAATGTAGAAAATTGCAGAAAAAAAGGCTCTTGGCCTATTAATTCATCATTTTATAAAACACTTACTTAATTAACAATCACTGACTAAAGACTTTGGGGCATATTCATAGATGTTTGCTAAACTCTTGCTAAGTTGTTACTAAGCAAGTCCAGAGTTTAGGCTATTCATGAATAAATTTAAACCTAAGCTTAGGGCTAAACCTGTGGTCTAACTTTAAACATAGGAAATGCTGTGTTTAAGTAGTTATTATCACAGCCAAATGTCAAATTTGATTTTTTTCTGTGAATTAAAAAGCTGAAAATGTGGTTTTTATCAAATATGTAAATGCTACGTAAACTTATCTTCCTAAAAAATTACGTTTGATACCACAATTGAAGAAGATATGTATATTTACGATGAATATGAGTCATTTAATGAATTGTAAAATGTGCCACCAAGAAAAAGAAAATAGAAAAAAAAAAGAAGAATAGAAAAAGAAAAAAGTTCCTTCTGTGGATGCGACCAGTTTTCCTGGCGTTCGCGTTTTATATTTTTTTTGTTGTTCATCTTTAAATATTATAGAGTATTTGTTTGAGTTTTAATTCAGATTTTTGATTTAATAGTTTTGTTTTTGTTTACTTTTTTCGACATGCAATATGAGGAAGGACCACCACCTCACAAAATTTACACTTTGGAAATTTAAGTGTATTTTTTTTCTTTGACCTGTCATCATTTGAAGTATAATTGTAGTAGAACACAACCTTAACCTGGGGTTCTACTAAACACAGCTGGGAAATTGACTATGAATAAGAGCTGTGTTTATTTAACCAACAAGCCTTAAACTATAGATCAAGAAATCACAACTTTAGTAATTCTCTATGAATACGCCCCTTTATATTTTAATTATTTTTGTAACTAACTTCTCTTTTCTAAAAGTAAACTCCACGGATATTAGTATTGCGGTTTCAAGGTGATCTTGCGTGACATAATTTCTCCATCGATTTTTGATGTATTTAAAATTTGAAAATGATCTTTTGCAAGCAACTTACATATATGTACATGAAAATGTCAGCATCAATTTATTTGCTAAGAAAAGCTTTTTTTGCGTCGAAATAATATTAATTAATAATAATATCGTCGCAGGACATTGAAGCAGCATTTACGCAATCTCCACAGTGTTTTGTTTTTTCTTGTTTCTTTCTGTTTCTTGACTTTCGTCATCTGCCTCATCATTAGCCGCATTTTATTATCCACATGATCTGATCCAAATCAATTATTAACACGTAATTGCAAGAACAACATGGGATCCTGCTTTTTATCGGGATCTATTCCAATGATCCAAAAATTGCTATTGTGAATTATCTCAGAAGCGCAGAGAAAAGATGCAACAGACTTTGATCCTGTTTTTTTTATTTATCATGATCTGATCCGGATCAGATAACGGGAATAATAAAATGCGGCAATTCATTCTCATCTTTTTAATTCAGGTTATTTTATTGAAAGTCATTTTATTAATTTTTATTTTGCATATTTAGTTGTTTGGAATTGTAAAATTTTCTATCAACTTTTGAATAATTAAGGATCCGTAGAGGTCACCTACCAAGCTTTGGAGGAGTCCAAGGATTCATAGAGTGCACCACCCGAGTTCTTGGGGCCTCCAGAGATCGGAAGAGACCACCAACCGAGTTCTTGGGGCCTCCAGAGATCGGAAGAGACCACCAACCGAGTTCTTGGGGCCTCCAGAGATCTGAAGAGACCACCAACTGAGTTCTAGGGGTTCCCAAAGATTTATAGAAACCACCAACCGAATTCTAGGGGCCTCCAGAGATCCGTAGAGCCCACCAACCGAGCTCTGGAGGCCTCCAAAGATCACTAGAGGCCACCAACTGAGTTCTGGGGGCCTCCAAAGAACCTTAGAGGCCACCATCCGAGTTTTTGAGGCCTCCAAAGATCCGTAAAGGCCACCAACTGAGCTCTGGGAGGTCTCAAAATATCCATATTTTGATCCACAAATAGTCTTTATTTATAGTGTGAGTCAAATTTTATTATGAGAACTTTGTCTTTAAAAATAAAAAACTTTGCTTGCCTGGGGGCCGGGCAAAATCCCGGTTGCCCGGTTACCCCTGGTCTTAGTGGAAGCAGAATCCCAGAGAAAGACGTGGACATGGCCACAGTTAAAATACCGTGAAGGACGGAGACGTTTGTCGACGCCCTATGCCCCAGACGGGCTTACAGGACACGATGATGATGATAAATATCCTCAAGTTATGTTCAACTTTGCCTGAAAGATTTGTTGTTGAATACTTTGTTTTTTTTTTATTTGTCAGTTTCAATTATGATAAAGACTGAGTCGATTCTGGAGTTAAATCATTTTTAAATCACCAAATTTTTTAACCAATTCTCAATTTTTCTTAACCCTTGATGTTAGCCATCTACTTTTAAACAGAAATAGAACCACGGTAAGCATAGCATTGGCAGTATCATAGCTACAAATTTATAATACTTCATCATCATCATCATCGATCAATAAAAGATGAGAATATTCATCCACAAAGAATAACCACCAAGTCATCCCTTTGAATAAAAAAAAAGTACGACAGTGACACAGGTACGAAACGTGTCATTCATAAATCAAGTGATGGAAGCTTAATATGAAAAATATATTGCGTTATCATTCTTAAATATTACACGTTAACTTGTTAGATTTACAGCATACGACAAACTCTGTAGACATTTGCCAAGCAGTTGACTCAGTTACCTATATATTCTATAATTTTTTTTACTAAGAGTTCCATGAATTCTCTGAATCTAAATATGATATTTTTAACACTTTTTGTACAATAATTCAAGCATCTCTTATAATCTCAAGCATTGTAAACTTGACAACTTTCAAATAGCTTGAGGCATTATAAACGTCTCCCAATAAAGCAATTAATTCTGAACAGTTATTTTTTTTTTCTGTGAAATAGGTAAAGAAGTTCAAAATTTTATTTGAATATTTCTTCGGTAGATTCTCAAAGAGGCTAGGTCATTGACTTTTAGGTTTAGTTCGACAACATCGCATTTTTTTATTGAACTTTGAAGTGTTTGATGCCAACAAAAGTCAACTTTTTACATAATTGCCTCAGGGAAATTGCCCTAGGTCCCAAAATATTCCCGTTAAATTTAATATAGAACTTTTTGAACTTCTAACCCATTAGTTCAATTTGAATTCTGTTGAAGTAAAGACGTGTTGAAGTGAATAAGTTTTAAGAAAAAGTTTGCCAAATTAGAATTTATTTTCCCAGAGAAAAAGGAAACCATGAAGACTGTGTGTTTTTTCCTTGTGTCCTGTGCAATTTTTGTGCCATCAAAAGGAACTCCACAGGTACTTTTGCAAATGTGTGCCTCCTAACTAAAGTAGACTTTTGAATTCGAGTTTTATCATTTAAAGGTCTTTTACACGCCATTTGCTAAAAATTTTAATTCATCAGCTCGCCAATATTATGCTGTTGAATATTTGGGTAACTCCCAGCAGCAACAACCTGGTCAAGACTATAATTTGAATCATGGAGAGGTTGACGCTCCGCAAAATGATGATGATTTTCTCGATGAAAACATGGAGAATATGTTCTATAATGGCTTCGTAGAAATCTCAAATGATGAAGAAATTGATTCATCAGTGATGCCTTATGATGAAAACCCTGAAGAATCAATTTTTGTAGGCGACAATATGCCCGATGATTTTGAGGATGATGAAGATACCCAAGGAGAAGTTGCTGGAGAAAAGGGAAATGAAAATCAATCAAACTTAGGAACCAAAGCTAATGAAACAATTTCTTCAGAAGAATCAATGACTGAAGAAGACTTAGAGAATTCAACTGAAGTTGGAACTTATGATAACAATAACAGCTCGAGTACAACAACTGATATGTCAGATAATATCAATTCAACATTTGTTCATCCTATACATAGACCAAGTAGTGAGTGGCCACTGGAGACAATACAAATGGCAGATGCAAACTCCTTCAATAATCCAGAGGAAGATGAAGAAACTATGAAAGATCCAAAGAGAAGAAGGAAACCACAACAAGGCTATCGGAAACGTATCAGAGTTTATAAGAGGAGGAGGGGTAGTAAAAGAAGGCCAAGTAGGCCTCTTCGAAGTGTTAGAGTAAGGAAACCCACCTTCCGTCGTCGTGGAGCCTCAAGTTCTACCTCAAGGTCCTGTGGAAACTGTCGTAAGTACCTGTTTTAATTTTATGTTGGGTCTTTAAAGGTATAGTGCAGTACAAAATGGGTTGTCGAAGGCAAAACCGTGCGATAGTTAAATTTGCAGCCCTCGCAACCTCGAAAAAAGTCTTACTGTAAATTGTGATATATTTGAACAATTGTTGTCACTGTAGTAAGTCTCAACCTTATTTCGGATGCGAGCGGTACGAAATCCCGCAAACCAAAATCTCGCATTTTTTTTAATCTCGAAATACGAAATCTCGAAAATAAATAGTTCTGCTTTTCATATTTTCGCAATTACAAAATCTCACTTTAAACATTCTCGCATTTACAACTAACACCAAAAGTCTCACAAATATCAACCGAAATCTCGCAATTTAAAATCAATATCTCGCAATAAAAAGTTCACAAATTCGAATCTCACGTAACATCGCTCTCAGTCTCGCGTTGAAAAATTAAAATACAAGGAACTGAAAACAGAAGCTCGAAAACAAAAAACCTTTCCTTTGGCTTTCATTTTTTTAATTTTTTTAAAATGAGTGAGATTTGAACTTGCGAGATTTTTATTAAAAAATATTTTTTTGCAATGCAATTATATTTTGAGAGATCTAAATATGCGAGTTTAAAGTTTGCGGGATTGTGTAATTGCGAGATTGTTAAAAACTTGAAAAAGTGAATAAACGCTCCTATCTACAATTTTAAAAAGAAAACATGGCCTAAAATTAGTTAAAATTATTATGTTTAGCATATTGTCAAAAGTGTCAAACACTTATTCGCAATCCAAAATATCAGGACGCATTCCACAAATCTGCGAATGAAAAATACGCTCGACATTCATCTCAAATTTTTGTTTAGCACCAATTTTACGGGTTTATTTTGTATGACAGTTCGGCGACCACTCATGTGAAAAGAATGTCTTAGTTTGCGGACATTCGCAATTCGCAGTTCACAATTCTCAGCTCTTATGCAACAAGGCACATAAGAGTTGATGGTTTCCCTTTTTTAAATGTTTTGGGGACAAAAAAAAAAAAATTTCTACGACGGACAAAAACTAGTGGTTCGGCGCCGATCTTAGATGTTTTTGTTTTTTAAATTTGTTTTGAGTCTAACAGGCAATTTGTTGTTAATTTCTGAATTTTACTGGCCCCTAGTTACATACAGCCTCCAGGTATGCAATACATTAACTGGTGAAATACTTTTGAGGTATGCAATGCAAAAAGAAAATTATGGATACCCGTCAATTATGCGTTTGAAAAATAAATGTGTAACTGCCTGAACGCAATGTAAATTCGCTACAAATTTGGTACGGGACATTTGTATTTTTTGTGTGGGCCCTTGTATAAAAATACACTATACTCAAAAACTTTTGAAAACATATACAGATTTTGCGAAGTTTAAAATGTTAATAATAATTCAAATCTGCCCACAGAATTGCACAGTTTCTTCAAGCAGCGTTTCAATTTATTTGAGTTTACCTATTAATTTATCAATAGCTTTCAGGCTGTATCAGTTTATTGCATATAATTTTCTTTCTAAAAATTTGTAAGAACGCACTTTTTTGAATGTTGCCAATACTTTCATTCTTTTTTTTTTTAGAAATTGTTGGTTAATTTATTGGTTTCACTTGACACCCTACTTAATTCCAGGAAACCTCAGACCTCACTATTTAGGTTAACAAAAAAATAGATTTGGTGGCGTGACAGCTCGTGGAGAATCAGGGCCTAGTCATTTTTAACTCTCAAAGTTGCGGAAACACTTCCAGACGCCAGACATGTGTTGGGTAAATAAGTTGCAAGTTTTCTTATGTCTAAAAAAATAAAAGTACAAAATATCAAAAAAGTGGAGGTCTCACTCTTTGACATGAAAAAAGTATGCTCCCGAGAAGTGTCAATACTGGCATTTTAACCGAAGGTGCGTCTACTCAACGCTTTTTTTTAAGACATCAACCGTTATTTCCCAATACGTATTGAGCATATGGAGGTATTTCCACAACTTCTTTCATTTTGAAAATATTAAAAATTTTAAAAAAAGTATGCAGGTTTCAGCCTTTGACTTAAAAAAGTAGGTTGCTGAAAAGTGTCAATAACTCTGAAATTTTACCCAAAGGTGCATCTACTCAACACCTTTCTTTTAATACATATATTAAGCGTTATTTTAACTATTGGTCAAGTAAATCTATGGTCTGACTCCGAACAAATTGTAACAAAAGAACATTTTGTGCGAAAAGATTCAGACCACTGGTACTTAAGACATATCCAGAATTAGCCAAAATCAGCCCATGGGAACATTGGTTTTTAGTCGTTTCCAATATCGCATATGACAAAAAGTATTCTATACTATATTATAAAGATGAAATATTTTTTTGTTTGTTTGTTTTTTTGTACCTATGTAGGGGGTAATCTCTGGAAATATTCAACCCATCCTTAAAGTTCTTTAATAAATGGAAAGATATAATGTCCCTGAGTAACATAGGCTAAATTTTATTTGGATATAAATTAATTGCAACGTTAAAATCTAAATGTTTGTACTTTTTTTGGGGTATTTGTGAGTTTTTGATTTTTAAATTTCGAAATTTCAAAATTTCTATTTGAGTTTGAAAGGTTATTCTAAAGGAAAGGCTTTACGGTTAAAAAGTTTAATTTGTAGGGATAAATGGGGTAAAAACGAAAATGGTATGAGATAACAAAAATTCTTTTTCTGTTTGATAGAGCTTACTAAGAGGATGTTGTCTTTTTACATAGGGTGAAATGGGGTAAGAAATTAAAATGGGTATATGATTTGATAAACTTTTTAAGTTGGGAAGGTTATTTTAAAGGGCTTAAGGACTGAAGACATTTCAAAATTTAAATACCTACTTATAGTTTGTAAAATATGGAATCTGATTTTAAAGGTCCTTTTTGTATTTGAAAGGTTATATGTAGAGGATATCATTCGAAAATTTTGCCTAACCGAGCAAAGCCGGGGCGGGCCAGCTAGTCAGTTATAAAGCAGACTTGTGATACATCTATTTATAATGATTTTTCACGCTGATTCGAACTTGATATCAGTTTTTACCAAAATTAATCTTCAAATAAATGAACAAAAGAATCAGTAATTATATCTCTCAGATCTTTACTTATGAGTAGGATCTCTAAATAGATTTTAACTTGCGATATAGGTACTATAGGGCAAGTTTTGGATTCGTGCAAAAAAAAAATTTCGAGATAACAATCAAACATGACATTACGATGATAGAGAACACGAAAAAAGTGGGTGGCACAATTCTGTCTGTCTGTCTGTCTGTCTGTCCGTACCTCAACCTACAGCCTAAACCACTGAAGCGATTTTCTTCAAATTTTGAACTTAAGGTTTTTTTGTAACTCTCCAGAGGGGAAATTGAAATTTTTTTTTTAGTTCAAAAAATAACGGTACTTGCCATACAACCGTTAAAGAAAAGCTTATTTATCTCAAAAACGGCTCCAACGATTTTGATAAAAAAAAATCAGTGTATTACTGTAGATATGATGTACCTTTTAGTAAGAAAAAAAATCACCAAAAACATTTATTAACGGTACCTGCCATATAACGGTTTTTTTGATTTTTGGTTTTCTCATTAACCGCTCATCCGATCTAAATAAAATTTTTTTTAACAAAATCTTTGTTAGAATATAAATAAAACTGCATACCAAAATTTTTGAAAAAATAAATTTTGGATTTTTAAAAAAAGATTCAAAATTTTTTTTTGAAAATTCAATATTTCAAAAATGGGTAGATGAATTAATTTGAATTTTCAGTTTTAAATGTATATTAATATAAACTCAAAATTGGCATACCAATTTTTTTTTTGAAAATTGTTACAAACATTTTATATATAAAAAATTAATTTTTAAGAAAACGGCTCCAACGATTTTAAATTTTTTTTTTGTATATATTCATATTTTTTCAAGTAATCAAATGGCATACTTTTTTTTGAGCTCTAAGTTATTTATCAGACTGTTTATACAATTAATAGAACGATTTAAATGCTTTTTATACTTTTTCTATAATTACTTGAATATTTTTTAAAGTACTTAAGTCCCACACAACTTGAACATAAGAGCAAGTACGTGCGATCCAGTCGTGCATTTTATTTTTTTGTCATTTCATCAATTAAGTTTTTCCTTGTTTTTATGAGTAGGTACTAGGTTGGTCAAGTTATTTGTTTAAATCTTGAAAAATAAAAGTCCTAGAACCATTTGTTTTTTTTTGTGTTTGACTAAAAATTGACAAAATCATTGAATTTAAAGTCAAAAATAGTACTTAATAACATAAATTTATAAAAAAAAAAATGTGCTTGAAAGATTTATTTTTATTATGTTTTCAAAATTTTGAGTTTGAAGGTTTATTTTTCAAAAACTATTCACATAAAAAACTTAATTTAAAAAAAAACATTAAAGAATGGATTTGTGGCTTTACAAGAAATTATAGCATAATACTGTACGTAATGCCATTGGATTTAAATATGGTTTTAAAAATGTATATACAATTTTTATCACTAAGCTGGCTAAGGTCTTTGCTTATATCTTGAAAAATAAAAGTCCCAGAACCATTTATTCTTATGCGTTTGACTAAAAACTGATTAAAAAATTGAATTTCAAAGACAAAAATAGTACTTAATAACATAAAAAAAAAAAAAAAATCAGTTTGAACAATTTGTTTTTAGTTATGTTTTCAAAATTTTGAATTTGAAGTATAATGATATTATAAGTGTTGCCATTGTTTTTTAATATGTTTTTCTAATTTAAATAATTTTTTGTAAATGGCCCCTCCCACTCAAATGAGGGGCAGTTAGACCCCACTTTTAAATGATTATATATATTTGAATGCGTTAAATGCTAACATTAAAATATTACTTAAAATTAAAAGTGATAACAAATATTATAACTTAAAGCTAAAACAAAATAATTAAGTTACTAAAACTTAAAAATATATATTTATCATCAATATTGCGCTAAAAATCTATTTTTGAATTTTCAGATTTGATATTATTAGTAACGGAATTAATAAGATAATAGTTCTTATTGTAATATTTTCTCTGGTTCGTTAATAAAACTTATTTACTTTATTTAAAACGTCCACTTATTTATTTCGAAAAATAAAACACTTTACTTTTCTTACTACAAGCAAAACGATTTATTATTCACCACTGAAATTAATTCACAAACTTTACTTTTCACTTTTATTATAACCAACTTTATTCATTCACGATTAAAAACAAACTGTGTCGCTGCCGTTCAAACATGTACCTTTTATACTTGTTTTCCAAACTCTGGAAAGTAGTGGAAGGTTCTGGTCTCTGCTTCCAGAGCTTTCCGTAGGGGAAATTTCCCAATAATTTACCTTCCAAAAGCTTTTATTTGACAGCTGGTATATCTGCTATAATCCGGCAGATGGCGCTTCTTTCGTTTGAGAGTCGCTATAATTATAGCTAATAAGGGTATGTTTGCACTGCGACCGTAAGCTTTATTGTGTCCGTTTGTTTGCTTTTCGGAGTCGTTATAGTTCAAATATGGAAAGTCATTACAGTATTTATTAATTGATTGGTTGGACTGCAGCATAGATAGATCTGCAAAAGATAGTGCGAATAGGTAATCTACTTCTTGAACTAGCACGGCCTACATTAAAATTTAATCGATTTAGAACTGATTGGGATGATATGGTTCCTCTTATTATCCCAATTATAAAACAAAGTTGCAAGTACTCTCTATAAACTGAAAGTGACGGGAGGTTCATAAGTCTAAGTCTATGAGAGTAAGGAAGTAAAATTACTCTGTTCGACCATGGAAGAAAGCGTAGACAAAATCACATGACTCTTTTTTGAATACTTTCTGATCTATTTATGTGAATCGAATAATATGGTGCCCAAACAAGTGAAACATAAAGAGTTTTAATAGTATATGGATCTCGGAACTCCCGAGCAAATCTTTTGATAAAACCAAACGTTTTACTGGCTCTTCTTACAATATGATTATAATGATCCGTGAATGAAAGTTTTGAATCTAAGATGATTCCAAGGTCTGAGAAGTTGGATAGTTTGTCAAAATGTGATGAATTCAACCTATAATCATAAACAAATTCATTTTTTTTTGCGTGTATAACACATTGTTTTACATTTGTTATTATTTAATATTAAACGATTAGAGCTGCATCATTCCCAAAATATTTGTAGGTCATCTTGCAGCAGTTTGCAATCCGATAAGGAGTTTATTGCTCGGAATATTTTCACGTCATCAGCATAGATCAATGACATTGAGTTTCGTTAAACAGAGGGACGATCATTTATGAATAACACAAACAACAATGGACTAAGGTGACTCCCTTGAGGAACACCTGAATTTTTACTTTAAATAGCTTAGAGCGGTGGTTCTTGAATACGACACTGTAATACCTGTCTCTTAGGTATGAAGAAATCCACTCAATCAAATTATCATTAAGCCCAATTTTCTCTAATTTTGCTAAAAGTACTTCGTGACTTAATTTGTCGAATGCTTTGCTAAAGCCTGTGAATATACAATCCACTTGCTGTTTTTTTCAAAAGCATTTATACAAAAGGTTGTTAATTCCAATAAATTCGTTATAGTAGATTTTTTCTTTACAAAGCCATGCTGATTTTCACTTACATACAACTGAACTACAATAAAGAAAGAACATCACAGACCAGAGATTCAAAAAGGTTCGGGATAACGGACAGGTTAGCTATAGGTCGGTAGTTGGTAATTAAGTGCTTAGGGCCTTTTTATGAGTTGGGGTAAGGAATGTATATTTCCATAAAACTGAAAATTTGGAACGTTTTAAAGACTGGTTAAAAAGAACAAATAACGGATATGACAATTGCGAGGCACATTTTTTCAAGATAAACGATGGTAAACTATCAGAGCCAGGGGATAGACTTTCATCAAGCTTTAAAATATTATCTAAAATTGAAACCTCAGAGATCATCAGATTTATTGAACCAAGGTGAACAAATTGCTCAGTGACGGAAGGAATAGAAGTATGATTATTTGATACAGAAGAAACTTCATAGGGGCTTTTAAAGTATTCAGCAAACATATTTGATATAACTTCTGGACGGTGACTAGTTAAATTGTGATAACTCATACTTGCAAGGTACCCATCAAAGTTACTTTTTTTATTAACGTATTGCCAAAAATTTAGTGGATTGTTTTTTAGTTCTTCTTCGGTTCTTACTACAAAATCAGAATATAAAAATTTGAATAGTTTATAAAATCATTTTTGATTCCTATATATTTTCTTAGATTCTCGTCAGTTCTAGATCGATTAAATCTAACCCAAGCTTTTCTATGATTTTTCAAAAATTTAAGATGCGAATCGAACCATGGTGGATTATTATTTCTTACTTTAATTTTTCGCAAAGGAATGGTTTCTAGGAAGCAATTTAATAATATTACATACAATTTTATGATCATATCATCTAAACTCAAATTAAAAAATAACGAATCACAGTCTATACAATTCAATATGTAAAAAAGTTAATTGAAATTACATTTTTTGAAATTAAATTCAATTTGATTTTTAGAAACGCTAACAAGACTACATACACTTAAGTTTAAAAAGATAGGTAGAGCAGGGTGATGGCGATCCTCATCAACAAGTTTTACATCGCAAGGCATAACAATACTGTCACATTTCTGTCTTCCAGAAAAATAAACTAGGTCAAGCATTTTACCATACTGGTTTTTTATACCATTTAATTGGTTTAAGCTCAAGCAAGCCATTGCATCTATCAAACAAAATTCGGTGGAAGTTGATGCATTAACTGGTAGAAACTCCTCAAATTCATTAGATCTTGACCATTCTAGGTTAGAAAAATTAAAGTCACCAATCACAACAACTTCGTCATTTGCATCAGATTTCTCCAGTATGCTATTCAAGCAATCGAATAATTTGTCATATGTATTTAATGAGTGTCAAGATAGCAAAGCAACTTTGACGAATCGAAAAATGGTAAGTTGGATAATTTGCCATTAATTAGTCGTTAATTAGTTGTGACAATTCCGAATTTGTCGTTCAATGTTTTCTATGTTTTTTTGGGTGCTTTGCTAACTTGATATCAAGTTAGCAAAGCACCCTGTCGAAAATCAGTAAAAACTTCTTATACCTGATGGTTTATGGCATAATAATTTGCCGTTAATTAGTTGTGTCAAATTCAATTTGATCGTGCAATGTTTTCTATGTTTCTCACGGATCGAAAAACGGATAGGTGCATAGTTTGTCGTTAGTTAGTCGTTAATAAGTTGTGACAATTTCGAATTTTTCGTTCTATGTTTTCTAGTTTTTTGTTTTGAAAAGTGGTAAAAACTTCTAAAATTCAATATTTTAGTACTTAATACTTTGCCGTTAATTATTCGTTAATTAGTTGTGAAAAAATCAATTTTGACGTGCGGTGTTTTCTATGTGTTTTTGGGTTATTTGTTTTCTATGAGTGTCAAGTTAGCAAAGCAACTTTGACGAATCGAAAAATGGGTAGGTGGAAAATTTGCCGTTAGTTAGTCGTTAATTAGTTGTGACAATTTCGAATTTGTTATTCAATGTTTTCTATGTTTTTTTGGGTGCTTTGCTAACTTGACACTACTCGAAAAGTGTGAAAAACTTCTTATACTTAATGTTTTATGGCTTAATAATTTGCCGTTAATTAGTCATTAATTAGTTGTGAAAAATTGAATTCAATCGTGCAATGTTTTAATGTTTCTTTTTTAAATCTTCGTTAGCTTCATACCAAGTTAGTAAAGCACCACCTTTAAAAGGGATTAAAATAGTTAACCATTAACTAGTCTTCAATTAGTTGTGACAATTTTGAATTTGTCGCGCAATGTTTTCTATGTTTTTTGAGTTCTTTTGTAGCTTAGCGTCAAGTTGGCAAAGTACTATCTGAAAATGGGCTTAAATCTGTTTATATCGGATGGTTTATGGCTAAATAATTTAGCACTAACTAGACGTTGAGTATTTGTGATAATTTTGAATTGGTCATTCTATGTTTTCTATGTTTTATCGAAAAGTTGTAAAAACTTCCAAAAATTCATATGTTATTCCTTGATAATTTGCAATTTATTAGTAGTTAATAAGTTGTGAAAAATTATTTGTTGTCATGCGATGTTTTCTATGTAATTTTGGTTATTTGTTTAATATAAGCATTAACGACGGAAAATAATTATCAACGGCAGATCATCCACCTACCCATTTTTTGATTAGTGAAAACTGATTTGGTAACCTGATGCTCATAGAAAACAAGTACCCTAAATTACATGGAAAACATGGCATGACAAAATTTAATTTTTCACAACTAATTAACAACTAATAAATGGCAAATTATCAAGGAATAACATATGAAGTTGTGGAAGCTTTTACAACTTTTCGAAAAGACACAGAAAACATAGAATGACCAATTCAAAACTATCACAAATAATTAATTTAGCCATTAACCATCCGATATAACCAGATTTAAGCCCATTTTCAGATAGTACTTTGCCAACTTGACGTCAAGCTACAAAAGAACTCAAAACATAGAAAACATTGCACGACAAATTCAAAATTGTCACAACTAATTGAAGACTAGTTAATGGTAAACTATTAAGCCATAAACAGCTCGGTATTACCAGTTTTAATCCCTTTTAAAGGTGGTGCTTTGCTAACTTGGTATGAAGCTAACGAAGAACTTAAAAAAAAAACATAGAAAACATTGCACGATTGAATTCAATTTTTCACAACTAATTAAGGGCAAATTATTAAGCCATAAAACAGTAAGTATATGAAATTTTTCACACTTTTCGAGTAGTGTCAAGTTAGCAAAGCACCCAAAAAAACATAGAAAACATTGAACGACAAATTCGGAATTGTCACAACTAATTAACGAATAATTAACGACAAACTATCCAACTAACCATTTTTCGATTCGTCAAAGTGTCTTTGCTTACTTGACACTCATGTATTTATCGTAATTTGAGCTGGGAGGAATATAGACAGCAACCACAAAAAGGTTTCCGAAACGCATTTTATGCATAATATTTCCAGAGTGGACTGTAAAAAGTCATCAACTAACGTGCTTATAAGAGAGTTTTTAAATGATATCAATAGTCCTCCACCAGCGGTTGTTATCGAATCGTTAAGACAGTAGTGTCCATCAACTTGAAAACTCGTGTCAAAAAGTTCAGAATCAGCAATTGATGAACATAACCAGGTTTCGGTTAAAACAATTACATCTTGAGGTAAGTTATTTGATATTTGTATGACTTTTTTCTTTTTTCGGTACAGCCTACATTCTCTCATCATTAATAATTGTATCGTATGCAAAACGCCTTGCACATAAATGCATTCAAATTTAAGCCATTTCCCAATGGTGGACTGTGGCTAATTTTGGATATATGTTTTGGTTTGCGTCATTGAACCTAACTGCAAATGAATTTCCTTTGTTACAATTTGTCCGGGGTTAGCCCTATAGTTTCCGTAGAATTCCCTGACTATATGACAATTTTCCAAGTAATTTACATAATGTTAAATTGGGCACTATTTTTTTAAAATGGCGTCCAAGCGACAGGATTACAACAATGACTCCTAAGCTAAATTTCATCCTTAGCATGCTAAAATGAAATAAAATATTATAAAAATAAGATCAACAAAAAAGCGTAGGGATTTCGGTTTCCTGACCGGACAATTTCCAATTATCTAGATTTATAACTGAGAATTTTTTGAATTTTTTTTCTCATTGGCTTTTTTTGGTCGTTATGATGGTTTAATGAAAGATTATTTCATTTCCTTTTTCCCAACGTTTACTTGATAAAAAAAAACATATCAATATTTCCCATTATCGCCCCATAGCTTAACTCTCTTGTATAGCTAAGCTTTTTGAAAGTAGTCTATGACCCTATGCTCTTCCATTGTAAACAGATTTTCTCCCCGAATCAACACGGGTTCCTTTGTGGTAGATCAACTACTGCAAACTGAGTAGATTTTGTCTCTGGTAGTATATGTGGCTTGGAAGCTGGGATAGAAGTCGATGTCATCGTGACCGAGCTTTTGACAAAATTTCGCTCGCCTTTATTCTTTTCAAACTTAGAGCACACGGCTTTCAACCTTTCCTTATTGCATGGATTCATTCGTATTTGAGTGAACGTCAATACAAAATTCTCTTTCGAGGCTCTGAATTGGAGCCTATCTGCAACTTCTGGTGTTCCACAGGGTATGCATCTCGGTCCTCTGATATTCATTTTAACAATGAATGATGTTGACTGCGTCATCAATTTCTGTATATGCCGATGACAAAAAAATTTATAGAAACATTTCCTCTCCTTCTGATTCCTATGTACCTTCTCCAATATGACCTTAGCAGATTTTCTTCATGGTACCAGAAGAACTTCCTTGTGCTTAATGTTAGCAAGTGCCAAGCTATAACGTATTCACGTAAAAGCTCTCCTCTCCCTCCACGTACGTACTTAATGAACAACGAGCCAATCACCGATGTTGACTCATTATTTGATCTGGGGGTCAATTCTCGATCTGTGATTTCAGTTTTCACAGAGTTTTATCATTTTATCACTTCACAAACACGCGCAAGGCGATTCCCGAACTCGTTATGAACCGAACTCCCCTTCTGGAATATGCCAGGCAGGTATGGTCAACATTTTCTCACTCCCTTCGAATAGAAGCCGTTTAAGGAAGATTTCTTCGGTTTGCACTTCGTGGGTTACCTTCGCTGGATAGGTTTCATCTTCCACCCTACGAAGATCGTTTTCAGCTTATAAACTTCCAACCCCTTCATAAATGTCGCGAAGTGGCCGACGTTGTATTCATTCACCAGCTCTTAGCTGGTATTATCGATTGCCCAGCGCTTCTGCAAATTTGCCTCCATACGAATCCAAATCCAAGACATCTAAGATCGGTATCTTTCTTTAATATCAACTTCCACCGCACTATAATTATGGAAGTAACGAGCCAATGACTCGCATGCTACTTACTGCTTATGGCATGCAAAACTCCTTTGACTTCCACTTCAGCAAATACACTCTGAAAACCCAACTAACAATTTTGCCTCTATAATCATCCAAAGAAGCTTCTCATAATCATTTCTTGCAATCATATAAGGATAAGCATTATATAATAGTCCATAGAGCTAAAAAGACGCCCTTTTAAAGCTCCCATTGGACCTTTATGGAGTGAACTCAGTTGCCCCAAAAAACACTTACTGGACTCAATTTAGAGGTCTAATAGAAGAATTTGTTTATATTTATATTTTTTTTATATTATTTATTTGCTTATATTTTATTTGAATGTTTGTATCTGAAATGCAATCTTAGAATTTATTAGATATTATTTGAGTTATAAAAACTACAAGATTTCTGTTGGATTCGAACCATGGTCCTCTTGCACTGAAAGTCGACCACGCTATCTGCATCGCCATGGAACAATATACTTACGATGAAAAAAAAACTTATGTACTTTCTCCACAATGCGGGTTTGTGGCTATACTCTTTAGTATACCAGAAGTGGTTTGTGTTTTCACTAGTATAGCAGAAATGGTTTGTGGCTGCACTTAAGCATACAAATACAAGCATTATAGAAACGAAGTAATAGAAACTAACATAGAGATTGTATAATAATTTTACAGAATGACTATAGAAGCGAAAGCTCCGTCGTCATTTCATAAGAGCAATAAGGAGAGATTAAAGAAACATTGGTATATCACTTCTATCAAGCTGATATAGTTTGAACCATAAAATATTTAAGGAATCAGTAATGCTCCAATAAGGTATTTGTTTCCCGTCAGAGGGGTAATAGGAGCGCTATAGAAACAAATAACACTTTATTGTCTGAAATACGAAGCAATTTTGTTAGTTGGGAAATATCTCTCTTTAATTCTTAATCTCATAAATCTCCCATATCCCATTATCCTACTACCTACATGTTAAGTTTTTTTGTAGGTAGCCCCCTCTATCTATAGATGTTTGTTGCTAAATACTTAACGCCATTTTTTCAAAATTTCACTGGAAACATAAAATATTATTTTTCGATGGAAATTGTAGTTAAGTCAAACATTTTTCTATACAATTCCAAAACATGAATACATCGAATATAAAAATAATCAGCCCATCAAAGCTACATACTACAAGAGTGGACCAGCTCAATCATTAGACTCATTTTCAGTGCTTCTCAGTCTTTTATGTTCATTGTAATTTCGAAAAACTTTTTTCCGTCATGGACCGAGTTGAAAGAATAAAGCCAAGTGTTTCAGTAGGTGAAACACATCACAATACCGTACTGATAATCAGTTCCGTTTCATAGAAGGTTATGTGGTTTTTCAATAATTTATTGCTGCTGGACTAGATTTTTTTTACATTACTTGTCTACTCCCTGGCATCAACTTTCTTTTCAGACGTCTGAGTTTTGGTGAAAATAAACTCTAAGCACATAGAAACTGCAAAATGATTGTCTCTTAATATTTTCAGAATGTGGAGTAACAACAACTCGTCGCCTTGAAGATGGAGAAGTTTCGGCAGTAAATGAATTCCCTTGGTCAGCTTTGATTACCTTTAACGATACAATCCAATGCCAAGGAACATTGATCAGCGATCGATATGTCTTAACAGCTGCTCACTGTGTTCGTGGGTTTGATATTAAATTACTCCAACTGCGATTTATCGAATATAATACCGAAAGATCAACGGATACTATTTTGGTACTAAGAAGGGTTCGTATTGGGCGCCATTTAACAGTTATAACATTTTGCATTATTTTATTTGATTTTATTCTGATTTAAGGTTGCTCGAATATATTCACATAAGTCTTACGTTGCCAAAATAAGTGACAATGACATAGCCATATTAAGGCTTTCACGCCCTATTAAGTTTGAAACTACAACAGTTCGTCCAATTTGCTTACCACCAAATGCAATGGACTTAACTGGCAAAACTGTAAGCTTTGACAGAATATAAATTTTTATTCGTGAAGAATCGTTTATTTCTCACAAACCACTTTTCTTATAGGGAATAATTGCTGGATTGGGAACTGCAATGGAATGGAGCAATTCATCAAATATAATTAAAAAAACCAAAGTTCCAATTATAAGCAATCAACAATGTCTTTTGATTGGAATGAAAATTACAAGTAATATGCTTTGTGCTGGACGTCTTCTGGACGGTGGAATTGACGCATGCCAAGGTGATAGTGGAGGTCCTCTAATGGTGGTTAGAAATAAGCGTTACCATTTAGCAGGTAGATATAATGTCAATTGGGTTTTTGTTTCAATTGTTTAATTTAAAATGTAAATTTATTAAAGGTGTTATTTCTTGGGGAGATGGATGCGCTAAGCCACTCAAACCTGGTATTTATACTCGGGTAACAAAGTACTTGCCATGGATCAATAAACAAATAACTGGATCGTGTAAATGTACTAGATAAATATTTTGTTTATAAATACAAATAAATTAAGAACTTATGCAGTCGAATTTACAAACTTTTTCTACCTTAGGACAGCCAACGGACTCTCAAAAGAAGGTAATAGATACTATTTGAATGCTGTTGTCTAGGTATAAGCTGTCTTACTCAGAGGTAACGGATTCAGTTCTCTAAGCCAAAGTTACATTTTATGTAATAAAATTAAGCATATCTCTTATTATTTAGAGGCATTAAGACCTGTCTCGTAGCTGTGTTAAAAAATCTAATGAATGAGGTTGGTAAACTTCGTTTTTTTTTCTAAGCTTCTCACTGCGAGACGTTGATACAAGTCGAGTCGCCAATAACGTAGAAAAAACAAAACAAAATTGACCTTAATTCTGCGAAAATGAAAGTATACAAACCTACATACACATCTTTGTGGATTAGAAAAATGTATCCAAGTTCAAATATGTGCGACTTGGAAACTTTCCCACAAGGAAAAAAAAGTTTAAAACTTTTCATCCTTCATTTTGTTTTAAGAGAAATTGAGTTTAAAAAAGTTAGATGGTTCATTAGACTTTATAAGCTTTGGGATACTTTTGACGACCTGTTTTGCCGTATGACGAGAGTTTGAATTACCTAAATAAATCATAAAATTGGACAAAAACAAAAAAAAATTGTTGCCATCGCACATAAATTATTTAAATTTCAGGGAATTTATTAAAGACTTGATGAGTATATGGGTGATTCCGTCCCAACAGTGGTTCTTTGCGTCCAGTGCTTTTTTGTAGTTTAATGTAAAATGTTCGTTAATATTTTTGGTTTGGATTGTGTAAATGGCTATTTACTACAATTTACCTTCAATATCATGACCAAATTTGCTACTTCTTCAACATGGCTTTGAAAATTGTAGTGAAAATGTCAGTACCTTGGCATGTCCGTTCCTTGTTTTGCCGATTAAATCCAATTTTTTCTAATCAAATACTTCATTGAATAGAATTGTTGTTCTTAGAAAAGTTTGAGTGCAATACTTGCTTGACAAAATTCTGCAAAAATTAAGTCAAAATACTTATTTGCTGAATAAAGTAATCACGAATGAATGTTGTCCGAGTATTTTGTTTTATTTTTAAATTCAAAAGATTTCTCGCTGAACCGCCAGTTAATTAAAGTGTCAAGACGTTTGTATTGTGGTTTTCTAAAAGAGGCACTATTTATGTATTGATAACAAAAGTCGTTTTATTTTTTTAACGTTGTTGTACTTTAAGAGTGAAATGTTTTGATTCGAAGAAAGTGTGTCACAAATTAATTTGTCAGTACCGTGGTAGTATTTTTAAGCATGTTATAACAAGTTTTTGGTTGATTATCAAATTTTTTTATTCCTTTTAACGACATATGTTAAAATTGTCCAGGAAATTGTTTTTCTCATTAGCATAGAAAAGTTAGGTCACATAAACTGTCTAAATGTCAGTACCTTGGATGTCAGTACCGTGGCATCGAGGACTTTAATTAAATTATTTCTTGCAATGATATTTACTTCCTACCAATTTTATTTATTAAAACGGTAGCAATACCTCGAAAGAACCAAACAGAAATAATTCCGTGCAATAAAAACTAAGTAATAACCCTTGGCTTGGGGTCACGGAACGAAAATGGTGACTTGCTTGTCGACTTTTGTAACGCGAATCGTCTTGTTATAGGTGGGACTGTATTTAAGCATAAGACGTGCAACAAAATTACCTGGGTGCATCCGGATGGTCAAACCGAAAACCAAATTGATCATATCATGATTCAGCAGCGATGGAGGAAGTCTATGTGTGATGTCCGGAGTATAAGAAATGCCGATGTGGGAAGCGACCACCATTTGGTTCTGATGAGTCTCAAACTACGAACCGCTGCCGTACAAAAACCAGCGCAGGATGCAGCAAGGAGCTCAAAATTCATTATTAATGCTTTAAATGACCCCAACATATGTCGAATGACGTGACAGGAGGGTGAGGTTAGATGGACTCGCAGATAATGCGGAAATCGCTGCCAGAAGAGGAGATATCCGGGAATTGTACCAAATAGCCAAAGACGTGATCGGGAAAAAAAGCAACACGAATCATCCTGTAATGGATGTGGATGGCACACTTTTGGTATCAATTAAGGATCACCTTCGTAGATGGAAGGACCATTTTTGTGCCCTGCTTAATGAGGGTTCAGTTGAGCAGAGTGCTGAAGTGCCCCAACTTAAAGAGATGCGCAGGTCCTATAGGGGTATTGACATCGAACCCCCGTCAGAATCGGAAATCCTTACATCAATATATCTACTCAAAAACAACAAGGCAGCTGGACTGGAGGGAATACCAGCTGAATTCCTGAAAGCCGATCCCGTAACAACGGCTAGTATTTTACATCCGTTGATACAAAGCATTTGGGAAAACGAAAACTATCCCAGGGATTGGAAGGATGGTGTGATTGTTAAGTTGCCAAAGAATGGTGACTTAAAGAATTGCAACAATTGGCATGGCGTGGTATCACCGTTTTGTCCGTTTTCCCAAAACTAATGGCAACCATCATTCAAGAGCGAATAAAGGATAGAATCGAGTCTATACTCAAGAGGCATCAAGCTGGCTTCCGCAGTGGTCGATCGTGTGTCGACCATATCAACACCCAGGCGTATCGTCCTCGAGCAGTCGATGGAATTTCAATCACCGCTTTACCTCATGTTCGTGGATTTTGAGAAGGCCTTTGATCGAGTCAACCGAGAATGTATATGGAGATCGTTGCTTGGTAGAGGAATTCCACCAAAAATTGTTGCCATTATTAAGGCGCGTCCACATTATGTCGAATTGTGTAGATCAACTTCGTTGATCAACAGTGTTGAGTAAGTGTAGACGTGTTGATCGACAAAGCCAATCAACATTTGTTGACCCGAACGTAACCCGATTCAAATGGATAGCAATCGACAAAGCTGTTCAACAAATTTCATTTTATTGAACACATTTGTAGGGTTTTAAATCCATGAACATAATTTATTGGTTTTGTGCGTTATAAATCACATTTTTACTAGATGAAAAATGCAATATTTATTGTGAATAAGTATTTAATGTTAATAATATCGTTTTAACTTTATTGTTCACAAGAAAAAATAAAAAAAAGTTGGGTACCACCAGGATTCGAACCCTGAACCCCTAGGTTGGATCCTGACGCATCAATCAGAAAATTTCAAACCACACAAATGTTTGCTACGAAAGTTTTTCACGTACACACTAGCATGTTGATCGACAATGTTAACCAACAATGTTGATCGGCATAGTGTGGACCGTCCTTTAAAGAATCCTACAACAACGCAAGGTGTTTTGTTTTACACAATGGCAGCTATCCGACTCCTTCGAAGTGTGAGGGTGTGAGACAAGGGGATATTCTATCGCCAATTCTCTTCCTGCTGGCGATGCACGACGTATTGACGGCCAGTGTTGGTACAGCTGAGCGACAGGGCATTCAATGGAGACCGTTCGAAAGGCTCAGTCATTTAAACGATGCCGATGACATATGTCTACTGGCAAATAACATCAGTGGGCTGAACGGGATGTGCCAAGCACTGCAAGTGAAGGGAGAGTCGAGTATGGTCTAAGAATAAACAGCAAAAAGACAAAAAATAATGCTTACAGGCTGCTCCACACAGCAGCGTATTATTCTACAGGAGACGCCAGTTGAAGTAGTGGAACAGTTCAACTACCTTGGCAGTATTATCTCTGCAAACGGTGGTACGGATCTGGACGTTAAAAGTAGAATAAATAAAGCTCGTGCTGCCTTCGGTACTCTGTCCCCAATCTGGAAATCAAGTCAAATCTCCTTACGCACTAAGTTGAGATTCTTCGAATCCAATGTGAAATCCGTGCTGTTATATGCTTGTGAAACCTGGAAAGTCACGTCTATCATTTCGAAGAAATTGCAGGCTTTTGTGAATCGCTGTCTTCGCCACATCCTAAAGATTCGCTGGCCACAAATAATATCAAATGAGGAATTGTGGCGCAGGACGAGTCAAGAGCGGCTGGACGTCGTCATAAGAAAGCGTAAATGGCGTTGGATTGGTCACACACTGAGGAAACCAAACGATGAAATTGCAAAGCAGTCCTTTGAATGGAATCCTCAGGGTGCACGGCGGGTTGGAAGACCAAGAACAACATGGAAATCAACTGTCTTAGCGGAAGCAGAATCCCAGAGAAAGACGTGGCCACAGCTAAAGTACCTTGCAGCAGACCGTGAAGGATGGAGACGTTTTGTTGACGCCCTATGCCCCAGCCGGGGTTACAGGACACGATGAATAACCCAGCACAATGAAAAGGGTTGCCATTCAGAAGAATAGACTGCAAAAACGAAAAATGTATACATATTTAAAGAAAATACGGGAAGTCGAGATGTCAAGACGTCTTAACATAACAGTTAATCTAGAATCTTAACAAAAATATGGTCAAAAAGAGAGAAAACAAAATACAGACAAAAAAAGGAAAAGAGCTTCATTATCGTCTATTCCAGTTTTAGTACATTTCACCATATTTTTTGTTCTTTAAAAGTTGTAGCAAAATGCTTTAACAGATTTGATACTCTTAATAAAGCCACAAAAACGAAACAAAAATTGTTTCCAATATGTTTTAATTTTGGAAATAATAAAAAAAAAAAAGAATCACAGTTGGCAGAGAATCACCCATATAGATAATAGAACCTTGCTTCTTGCATCTTAGATTCTTTTGAGAGGAAAATTTTCCCGTTGATTTTTGCTCCCGCCTCACAGTGTATGATATACAATGTTTTACACGCTAAGAATATTTCCATAAAGAACGTACACACGTTGTGTGTGCGTTTGCCCCCCCCCCTCCCAAGAGATATCACATGAATTCTTTTGATTTTGGATGAGTTTGCCCACTGACATCACGCTTTGTTCGTCCGATTATTGCAATGTCGTCAGTGTAAACGAGATTTTGCCTCTAGTGTTGACGTGAGAGTTTTGCACTACTCTTTCAAGAACAATGGTGAAGAAGTCGCATGATAGAGTGTTGCCTTGTCTAAAGCCTTTTTTGACATTAAAGGTATCGGTGAGGTCTTTGCCGACCTTGATGGAGCAGTGTGCATTCTCCATCGTCATCCTACATGAACTGACGAGATTGGGTCTTGGGAGGGATTCCAAAACTAGACATTGCTCTATATAGCTCATCTCTATAGACGCTGTCATATACGCGGCCTTGAAATCGATGAAAAGGTGCTGGGTATCGATTTGAATCTCCTGGTTTTTTTTCAATATCTACCGTAGTGCGAATATTTGGACTTGTTGAATTATTGATTCAAAATAGCTTTTTATGGCCTTTAGTCCTACAAATTGGCGTTTCGTTCGGCTTACTCACTTGAACTCATCAGTGACATAGTGAGGTCTTTGTCATACGCAATTTGTATTAAGTTCAGTTCAACTTACATGAATTTTTCAACGAAAATCCACTGTAAACTATATCCAACAAGATTAGAATTCCTAATCATTAAGCTGGAAGCTTTTTTGCCCGGGGCCAGGCATAGTTTCTATATAAGAAGGTTTTATAATACAAATTCTATATACTACTGAAATAAATCAGCCATGTAGAAGACTTAGCATTAAGGATTGGACTTGTTGAATTATTGATTCAAAATAGCCAGCTCAATGATTAGAAATTCTAATCTTGTTGGATATAGTTTACAGTGGATTTTCGTTGAAAAATTCATGTAAGTTGAACTGAACTTAATACAAATTGCGTATGACAAAGCCCTCACTATGTCACTGATGAGTTCAAGTGAGTAAGCCGAACGAAACGCCAATTTGTAGGACTAAAGGCCATAAAAAGCTATTTTGAATCAAAATTAATTTCTTCCATTTTCAAAACTTTAGTCCAGTAATCTCTGCCTGTTCGAACCTTCTTCTTGCTTCCCATATGCTTTCGGCCAATCGGAGCCCGCGGACATCGATCACGTCGTTTGTAAGCAACTGTCAGCTATGTTGCTGAACATTACCACCGTTGTCGAAATCCAGCGGCCCTACTTACTCGCACATAAACCCTAGCTTATGCAAGTCATCGTAGAATTCGCCGATCGCTGGTGTCACTTCCAGGAACGCTCGAACACGATAAAAGCATTCAGCCATTTTCCACCTATTTTCTAAATTCTTAAGTGAAAACCAGATGAAATCACCAAAAATCGAACAACCATTTTCGAAATTGTAAATTTATTTTTCCCCTCCAAATTTCTAAGAACAGAACCCGAAAGTAAAAAGATCACCTAAGCGAGAAGACCAATAACTAGTAACTTAAAATGCAGAAATGTAAATTGGAAATTATGTTCTAATCGCGATAAAAAAAAATATAACCCACTTCGCTGAGTTTTTGTTAGATTTGGGGGTATTAGGGAGAAGTCGATAACGTTTCATCTTTTACAATAATAAAGTTAAAACTATTTCGGGCACTAAGCCATTTTTAAAAAGAGTCACATCTAGCCGACGGAGACCAAATGTCAATCACGCTTCTTAGGGTAATTTGGATTCAAGCAGTTTACCTGTCTGTCTGGGTAATTGTACAGACCACCGGTCTGGCAGTTATAAGGGCCTTCGGGGATCATCTGTCTGTCTGGGCAATTGAACTTGAGCAGACCACCAGTCTGGCTGGTTATAAGGGCTGGTTGTAAGGGCTGGTCATATGTCACCCGCACCCAGGCGCGGATACAGGGGGAGGGCAATGGGTGCAATTGCCCCCCCCTGAGCAAGATCGAGCGAACGAAGCATAAAAAAGGAATTTAGTAAAATATAATCAAAAAATGTTTAAAATTTATTCTTGGCAATCAAAAGAGGACTTCGCGTTTTCATTTTCCGATGTATCTCACCTCTCCCAGCTGAGCCTTACCTTTATAGCTACGAGTAAAACACACGTGCAGCTGTTTCAGATTCTAATGGGAGCAGACATACTCAAGAGTTGCATGTAGCCCAGAGCTGTGCACAATATTTCTAAATTTGCTGCGCAGTGTTGTAGCAATGAGTGGTTGTTCGTCGGCAGCTGACCAAGTTCAGTGAAGAAAAGTACCGCTATGCACAGATAGCCTTCAAATCGACCGATTGGAAACCTTATAACTTCTGTTTTAGATGTCCGATCTTCAAAGCTAAGGTCTTTAATTAAAAGATCAATGTCAGACTATACTACTGTATAACAATTGATTTCAATTTAAGAAAAAAAATAACAAAATTAAAAAAAAAGTCGATTTAATAAGCGGTACAAAAATTAAACTTTGCTTTGCAAGGCTCTACAAGATTAGAAAAAGCTGAAACAATAAACTACATTTGTGAATAAAAACTATTGAAAAATATCAAAACATTTTGGTTGATTGAGTCCTTTTTATGATAAATATTTAAATGTGCATTTACATTTTAGAAAGTACTTTCACTAGAAAACTCTCGAGAGTGACTCTTGGATATTTGGTGAGCTAATCTCATGACTGTGTCCTCTTGTGAGTTTTACTCTCGAGAGCTTCTTCAGAGCTGACCGCCGTCTTTTTCCTCTCAAATGAATACGCACCTTAAAAGTATGCAAAGTTTTTCGAGTGCGGCAATGTACACAGCGATGCGTGCTGCTCAACAATTTTAGCCATAAGATACGTTTCTGATGGTAGAATTTGTGAGGATTGTATGTTTCGTGGATGCGTTGTAGGAACATCCATGTTCCGTGTTATTAAACCTGCAAAGAGTACGAATCCGATGAAGAAGATTGAAGAGAAACCAGGAATAAATGACAGCAGTCACTGCCAAAGAGAAGTTGGATGGAACTTTTAGACCTTAGGATAGTTGTTTTTGGCTGTTTTTACAAACGTCAGGTCAACGGCCGTTTTCGAAGAAGTCATTTGCGTCAAAAATATTTAAGGCAAATTGCTAAAGCCACATCTTTGAAAACATCATCTGCGGTGCAGTTGTGCAGTAAAAAAATCGAGTCGAAAGTAAAAAATTGAGAAACAAGAGAGCGTGTTCGTAAACATCAAAAGCTTTTGCGAGCAAGTTGAATGACGTTAATCAAACCAATTTTGTGAAAATAGGACAATTGCATATGACGATTGTAATCTGCCTCAAAAAATGACGATCATTTGATGATCATATTGACTTTGATTTGACCTTTTCGAAAACGGCCAACGTCAGTTCGTATTTTAATTGATTGTTATTTTTTGACGTGAATATTGCTTTTGTTTGCACAAAGTCTTTTTTATCAACGTCACTCAATTTTCTTGCAAGTGCATTTGACATGTTATCTGTCTTCTCAATATTTTTGACGTCAGCTCAATTTTAACTGTAGAATTGCACCGCAGATAATGTTTTCTAATATGTGACTTTTGCAAACTGTCTTATCGAACACAATGCTTATGCAGAAAAACTTGTATTTGAATTTTCGAACAAAACGACATTTGCGAACATTCTGCGAATGCGTTTTGACGCAGATTATTTTTTCGAAAACGGCCTTTACCTAAAGAGGAGGATAAAACTTTCACTCGAACTAGAAAGTCATGATTTCAATTTTGTTTTATTGAACATTTCTATTTACAATTGGCTTAAAAGATAATTTATAACTATAAGAATAGAATAATAGAATAATCGAAAAAAATAAGAATAGAATAATAGAAAGTCATGAGTGGGAATAGGAACATACCGATGTGCCAATATGCTTTCCGAAATTTGAGGTGGTGTTACACAGATCCAGAGAGAATTCAAAAACGCTGCAAATACAACATGCTACAGCAACAAAGTGCTTAGCTTCATTTCACAAAGTTGCAAAGTAACCGCTATTCGAGACACCTGTATAGCAGTTATGGAAGAAGTAATTGCGTTCTTCAAATTTCAAACCCACATCGCTTTGTTTGACCAGGTGTGGAGAATGTTATGAAGTGTACTCCAATTTTCTGTAGACTTCATCAAGATTGTGGAAACTCATGAAAATTGCCCCCCCCTGAACAAAATCCTGGATCCGCGCCTGCCCGCACCTCTTGTGTTTTACGATACATTTCTGTACAGACCACCCGTCTGTTGTTTTGTAGGATAGTGGTTTGCTCTTCCAGTTTAAGAGCAAGTTAAGTCAATTATCTGGTTTCTTCAAGACACTGAGATAGGGTATTAATGGCCCAGTTTATTGAAAGGAACACCCGTAGAAAAAGAAGGGAAAGAACGACAGGAATAAGGATTTTGAAATGTGAAAAGAATAGTTTTCGTCGAAACAACGCCCACCCCCCGTACCCTCCTATGTTTATAGGCGTATTTTAATTTAAAGGAACCGAAAAATAAGATTCGTGAAATGATTCGTTCTCTCATGCAAAATTCCAAAGGGAATTTTATTTTTGATTCGACCATGAATTTTATTTTATTGTTCTACGACCTTTTGCTAAACTTAATAAAATCTAGAGTCTGTTTCATCTTTAATCATTAATTTGAATGAAGGGCTTGGCTAGTCATCTTAAGTTTAACTAAAAGTAAAAGTTAACTCAGTACTGGAAAACTTTCTCTTATGTGCATTAGATATTCAAATGTTTTCACAAATTATCTGGCACTTATAGTACCCCCTCACTTAATTTTTTTGGAAAAAAACATTGTCCAGCCTGCTCTTAAACTGTCCAATCTTCTCTATCCTATCAATATCCACCGTTTGCACATCATCTCAATACGTATCATAACATACCCTGCTGCTTCTTAGAACATAAACATCCTGATCTATATAAATTCCTCTGCCTAGTCGATTAGTCTTCAATAAATCAAACATTATAACTCCCTTCCATGACCCATTCAAAATCACTTAGCTATACCTCGAGCATTAATAACTTCAATCTCCTGTCACAGTATCACAAAAGCACAAAAGATTCTCGGCCATAGACCTAATATCACACATCATCACCTTCTTACACTCAATATATCTTAGTACACAAAAAAAGTGGATTATCTGGTCAACCAGAGCACAAAAAACCCATAAAACTCATATAAACCGAAAATGTAGCTTCATTCTTTGACCCAATGAAGGTTAATCTCACCAGCCACCACTAATGATCATTTAAGATAAATTTCCGTCATTGACCCAAATAAATATTTAAGACAGCTCCCAAAACAATTGCGTTCTTGGTGGCACTTATAAAAGCATCAATAAAAAAAAAAAAAAAAAACGAATAAAAAATCACAAAAAAGGCAATAAACTGAAACTTTTTCTTTCGCATTCATTAGGGAGAGAAACGAGACACTTTTTAGAACCCTAATCAAGCAAAATGATAATTCTGGCAAAAATTATTCACTTTTTTTTTTATTTTACAGCACTCGAGAGTGTTTTTTAATTTTTTAATTTACCCACCAAGCCAGTAAGGCTATAAAAATTATTTTAATTTTATTTAAAGAGAAACAAAAGAAGTAGAATCGACGAACATTTATATTTACTAACAATCGATTTTGGGCATTTTTTTTTCTTTCTTTATGCTGATCTTACAAGTTGTTGTCCCCAATCTCGGGATAAGATAATTTTAATTTTAGAAATTCTTTTACTAAACAGAATAAGTATCAGTTACTGGGCACTGGTGGTAATCAGTAAGGCCCGAAACCTTAGCCATATAAGTTGGAATCAGGAGGAGTGCGTGGAGTTTCGAGCTGAATACAAAATATATAATTTTTAATTTAAAAAAAATCCTTTTATCCATTTATTTCGATATGAATTGTTGGATTATCCTGGGTCTGAGCCTTTGTGCTTTTTATCAGTGTGCGGCTGCGGTAAGAATTTCTCAGATATTCTGTGGAAAATGGTTTTTGAACTTCCTTTCCAAATAGGGTAGTGGATATAACTACCAGGAACCCATCAAGAGGACAGAGGAAGTTCCACCAGAAGGAGTTCAAAGTGACTTTTCTATTGACGAGTTCATAGTAAACCAGAAGCAAAATATCTTTTCTTCGTGGTCTCAAAAAGCCCCATCTTTGAAAAATTGTGCTCAGTGCTGTAAGTATTGTTAATTGTCCTCTTAATTCAAACTTCCTAATCATAATTTGATTAATGTAGCTTGTGGAGTTCCAAATGCTAACAGAATTGTTGGTGGTACTCAAGTCCGTCACAATAAGTATCCATGGATGGCTCAGCTCCTAAAGGGAAGGAATCTCTTCTGTGGTGGAACTCTGATCAACGATTTGTATGTTGTAACAGCTGCTCATTGCGTCGCCGACCAAAAAAATAATCCATCCATTACAATTCGTCTGCAACAACACGATCGTAACACTCCCGCATCTAGTGCAATAACGCGAAAGGTTATAATTGATTATAAATTGTTGAAAATTTTCCTTATTTTTCTAATGATATTGGTTTTCTTGTTGTTTTTTTTTTTTTAGGTTGCAAAGGCCATAGTACATGAAGGATATAATCCAACAACTGTTGAACACGATATTGCTCTGCTGCGTTTGGATTCGAAAGTTCCATTAACTGAACCTCTTAGGCCAATTTGTTTACCTGCTGTTAACCAGAACTTTGAATTGAAGCAGGTAAGTGATATGCACAGATATTTTAACAAATAATTATTCTTAAGCTTTTCAACGAGCTCCAGTACGAAGGGCTGAAGTTTCTAAAGTTCAAATATTCATTTTTCTCAAGAAATATTCTTAGAACTAATAGCCCAGCAGGGTAGTAAAAGAATGCAATCTTTTGTGAATGTAATCATACACAATCATTTATTCAATTCAATTGAAAGATTGCATTCATTGACTTCACTTTGAGACTGTGACTTCAAATTCTCTATTCTCCATTCATTTGCGTGAAGAAGATTGCAATCATTTTTACCTCTAATCCAATCATTTACAACGATCAATTGAATGCAATCATTTCATTTTGCAATCTTTGCATTAATTTGCCATCTTTGGATTCATTTGGATTTTTCGCTTTCAATTGAATTCTTCAGCGAAAAATTTAATGCGATGTAACGAATGCAAAGACTGCTGAAGAATTCAAATGAATGCAAATAATTTCAAACGAATGCAAATGAATGCAAAGTCTAACCGTATGTACTATCTGTCCGTGACGTATTGTCGTCTAGCCTAGCTTGGTTGAATGTACTCGCAGTTTGGGCGAGAGCCAGGTGGAGGCAAAACACCGTCCTTTCCTTTTTTCACATTTCCTTGGGTGTGTCAGTACCCGTATTTATCGTCCGTGACAGATTGTCTAGCCTAGCTTGGTTGGACGTAATCGCAGTTGGGTGAAAGCCAGGCGGAGGCAAGAGGCCGTCCTTTCCTTTCTTCACCTTTTCTTGAACAAGTTTGGCTCGTCCTGAGTCTGTCCGTACTCGTATTAACCGTCCGTGACGGATTGTCGTCTAGCCTAGCATGGTTGGACGTACTAGCAGTTGGTTGAAAGCCAGGGGGAGGCAAGAGGGAGAGGCTATCCTTTCCTTTCTTCACATTTCCTTGATCAGTCCTCAAGTTTGGCTCGTCTTGAGTGTGTCAGTATCCGTATTTACCGTCCATGACGGATTGCCTAGAATAGCTTGGTTGAACGTACTAGAAGTTGGGTGAGAGCCAGGGGGAGGTAAGAGGCCGTCCTTTTCTTTCTTCACATTTCCTTGATCAGTCCTCAAGTTCGGCTCGTCCTGAGAGTGTCTGTACCCGTATTTACCGTCCGTGACGGATTGTCGCCTTGCCTAGCTTGGTTGGACGTACTCGCAGTTGGGGGAGAGCCAGGTGGAGGCAAGAGGCCATCCTTTCCTTTCTTCACCTTTCCTTGAGCAGTCCTCAAGTTTGGTTCGTCCTGAGTCTATCCGTATTTGTATTAACCGTCTTCAAGCAGATCTAAGAAATCAACAGCTGAAAACCTTAACGTAGGCCTCCCTATCACTGCAAGGTGGAAACCCGTCGAGGAGAAAGTTGAACACAATAGGTACAGCACAACCTTTTTTTATGAAAATCGAAAAAAAAAACAAATACTTAAAACGGTTTTCTTTTTAAATACGGCACATGGACGCACAAGTTGAGCACATAAGGTTAGGTTTACTAAAAGGGCTGACAGTTGATCATGTTACAGTCACACTTAGATCTATTATGCAGATCCGTTGTGATCCGTTGTAATACCCTAGGAAGTTGTATTCCACTTAATGTAAGGACCGATATGTTCTGTTAGCAGTCAAGCCATTTAGAGGCACTGACAAAGTTCCTCTAAGTCGTCAAAGAAATGACTCCCTAGGTGTTTCTTTCTAAAATGAAAGAATGCTGGACAGTGACAAAGGGAGAGGTATCCTCATGTACTTCTTCATCACTGCACCCTCTGCAAACGTCATCAATACAGACACTGAGCCCTATTTTCTTTTTGTTGTATCCCAGTAGGTTGTGTCTGGTGATTACGCTGACATAGGAACGAAGATGCTGTTTTCACTCTTGCCCATGAGTGTGGGTTTCGCTATTGAGTTTTTGCGCTCCTGCCCATGAGGGGGCGTTTCGCTATTGAGTTTATGCGCTTACGCTCGCGAGCCTTTGAACCCTGCATACGCTCGTGGGCAAAATATGAGCTGAGACCGTTTTATGAGCGCTCATGTGTGAGCGTTTCCGTACCTTGGTTTTTTCTAATATTTTGTTACCAATATCCTGTTTGATGCTTTTTCATTTCCCTGATGTGCATCACTGTGACCAGGAACCCAGCAGAGTCTAATGCTATGCAGCATGCCAAGAACCCTAATCTCTTCACGACAGCTATTACAATCTTCGAGTGTATTTCGGTGGCAGATACTGCTTTAATTGCTGCTTGCTTGTGGTCACTGCCAAGACCTCAGCTTGAAAGACGCTGCAAAAGTCCGGAAGTCTGAAGGAGCTCGCTGGTCCCAGAGTTTCCGAGAGAATTCCTGCACCAACTCCAGTGGCCATCTTAGAACCATCAGTGAATACAGTTATCGTAAATTCATTACTGAAGGGTTGGTTGTTTTTCCACTCCTCTCTATTCGGAAAAGAGCTAGTCAAGGGTCTATTGAAGTTTAAATGGGGAGTTGTGTAGTCTGTGCAAACAATAATTTCCAAGTGTCTCTGAAGAATCTGAGTATGGCCCATTGTGCTTTGTTTCCAGCAGTTAGTCTGGCTTAGCCGCAAGGCACTGTATGTTGGTGATTCTTGCACAAATCTAGGGGATTCAGGTTTAGTATTGCTTCAAATCCCGCTGTGGGGGTGGTTCTCAATGCCCCCGTAATACCAATGCATCCTAGTCCTTGAACTTTTGTCAAAGTTTTCAGGTTTGTTGCTTCCTCAGTCGCGTTCCACCAAACTAGATTACCGTTGGTTAGTATCGATCTAACTATTGCCGTGTACATCTGCCTGATAACTTTAAGGTTTGGTCCCAAGGATTTTCCAAAAGCCTTGTTGCAGGAATTGGATTTATATTTCGAGAGCGACAAGATCGATTTTTTTGAAACTCGATTAGAGTTTTTTAGGACTTTCTTAAATATGTTAAGAAAGTATTTTTTTTTATGAAACAAAAAACGGTACCGTAGGTATGCTTAAATTAGTGCGATCTACTACCAAAAATTATTAAAAATATTTTTTTTTTTAAAAGTTGCTTTTTCAAAAACTTTTAACTTAAAAATATATTTACATTTTACTTTTCAATAGGGTATAGTTGCCGGTTGGGGTTTAACCAAAGAAAACGGACGAGTTTCTACACATTTGCAAGAAGTTAATGTGCCAATTATTACCAATGCCCAATGCAGAGCTACTCAATACAAATCAAAGATTTTAGAAACTATGTTATGTGCTGGTGTTGTAGCTAGTGGTGGAAAGGATGCTTGTCAGGTAAATAAAAACTTTCAAAAATTCCTTTATAATATTCAGATTTTAAAATTATTATGTTTTTAATTATTATTCAATAGGGAGACAGCGGTGGTCCATTGGCAGTTTCAGATAGAACTTTCAAACTGGCCGGTAATAAAATTAATTTATTTATTTTGTTTTCAACCTTAAATGTTTTTTTTTTTTGTATACTTTGCAGGAGTTGTTTCATTCGGTTATGGTTGTGCTAAGCCAAATGCTCCTGGAGTATATACCCGTGTTTCTAAATACATTGATTGGATTAGCAGGAATACTGCTGATGCATGCTATTGTAACAAATAAAAAAAATATTTTTAATAAAAAACAAAAATTATTTATTCATATTTATAAAACAAGGATATTTTTTAAAATTTATTATTTAAGAAGCAGGAGGTAAACTTGTGTTGATTTTATCATTTTAAGCCGATACCCTTACTTTTGGACATACTCCATAAAAGTATTGTTCATTAGGTGTCAACGCAGCACATCCCAAGACACCTCATACCCACTCAACTAATACCGCGCAAGTGAACCCAAGCCTCAACCCATACCAGGACAACTCATACCGGAAGTAAAGTCGCTAAAACTCATCCCCAAAATAATCTTCGTACCGGAAACTAAAACTCAACGAAAATAAAAATACAAGATAGGGTTTGTGCATTCACTTCGTTCAGTTTTGAAAATTTGAATTGGAGAGGGATTTTCGCTAACGAATTTTTGCGGAGGGATGTTTTTTTGTTCTAAGACTGGTGTGGAAAAGATAGTTAATGTTAAACACTTTTAATCAGGTAGGAACTTTCCAAGATTTTTTTTGATGGATTATGATCTGACGAATGAAGTTCTGGAGGTGGGTCTGGAACCTGGACAAAGGAAAACATTTTTTTTTTACTTCTTCATACATTTTTTTTGTGGTGTTTCTGATGGAGTAAGGTCTGACGGAGGTGGTTCTGGAACCTGGACAAAGGAAAATTTTTTTTAAACTTTTTCATAAATTTTCTTTTGTGGTGTTTCTGGTGGAGTAAGGTCTGATGGAGGAGGTTCTGGAGGTGGGTCAGAAACCTGGACAAAGGAAAAAAATTTTTTTTTAACTTTTTCATAGATTTTTTTTGTGGTGTTTCTGATTGAGTCAGGTCTAACGGAGATGGTTCTGGAGGTGGATCTGGAACCTGGACAAAGGAAAAAAAAATTTTTTTTTAACTTTTTCATAGATTTTTTTTGTGGTGTTTCTGATTGAGTCAGGTCTAACTGAGGTGGTTCTGGAGGTGGATCTGGAACCTGGACAAAGGAAAAAAAAACTTTTTCATAGATTTTTTTTGTGGTGTTTCTGGTGTAGGAAGGTCTGATGGAGGGGGTTCTGGAGGTGGGTCAGGAACCTGGACAAAGGAAAAAAAAATTTTTTTTAACTCTTTCATAGATTTTTTTTGTGGTGTTTCTGATGGAGTAAGGTCTGATGGAGGAGGTTCTGGAGGTGGGTCTGGAACCTGGACAAAGGAAAAAAATCTTTTTTTTTTACTTTTTCATAGATTTTTTTTGTGGTGTTTCTGATGGAGTAAGGTCTGACGGAGGAGGTTCTGGAGGTGGGTCTGGAACCTGGACAAAGGAAAAAAAAATTTTTTTTAACTTTTTCATAGATTTTTTTTGTGGTGTTTCTGATTGAGTCAGGTCTAACTGAGGTGGTTCTGGAGGTGGATCTGGAACCTGGACAAAGGAAAAAAAATTTTTTTTTTAACTTTTTCATAGATTTTTTTTTTGTGGTGTTTCGATTGAGTCAGGTCTAACTGAGGTGGTTCTGGAGGTGGATCTGGAACCTGGACAAATGAAACAAATTTTTTTTTTAACTTTTTCATAGATTTTTTTTGTGGTGTTTCTGATTGAGTCAGGTCTAACTGAGGTGGTTCTGGAGGTGGATCTGGAACCTGGACAAAGGAAAAAAAATTTTTTTTTTAACTTTTTCATAGATTTTTTTTTGTGGTGTTTCTGATTGAGTCAGGTCTAACTGAGGTGGTTCTGGAGGTGGTTCTGGAACCTGGACAAAGGAAAAAAAAATTTTTTTTTTAACTTTTTCATAGATTTTTTTTGTGGTGTTTCTGGTGTAGGAAGGTCTGATGGAGGAGGTTCTGGAGGTGGGTCAGGAACCTGGACACAGGAAAAAATTTTTCTTTAACTTTTTCATAGATTTTTTTGTGGTGTTTCTGGTGTAGGAAGGTCTGATGGAGGAGGTTCTGGAGGTGGGTCAGGAACCTGGACAAAGGAAAACAAATTTTTTTTTACTTTTTCATAGATTTTTTTTTGTGGTGTTTCTGATGGAGTAAGGTCTGATGGAGGAGGTTCTGGAGGTGGGTCTGGAACCTGGACAAAGGAAAAATTTTTTTTTAACTTTTTCATAGATTTTTTTTGTGGTGTTTCTGATTGAGTCAGGTCTAACGGAGGTGGTTCTGGAGGTGGATCTGGAACCTGGACAAAGGAAACAAAATTTTTTTTTAACTTTTTCATAGATTTTTTTGTGGTGTTTCTGATTGAGTCAGGTCTAACTGAGGTGGTTCTGGAGGTGGTTCTGGAACCTGGACAAAGGAAAAAATTTTTTTTTTTTTTTAACTTTTTCATAGATTTTTTTTGTGGTGTTTCTGGTGTAGGAAGGTCTGATGGAGGAGGTTCTGGAGGTGGGTCAGGAACCTGGACACAGGAAAAAAATTTTTTTTAACTTTTTCATAGATTTTTTTGTGGTGTTTCTGGTGTAGGAAGGTCTGATGGAGGAGGTTCTGGAGGTGGGTCAGGAACCTGGACAAAGGAAAACAAATTTTTTTTTACTTTTTCATAGATTTTTTTTTGTGGTGTTTCTGATGGAGTAAGGTCTGATGGAGGAGGTTCTGGAGGTGGGTCTGGAACCTGGACAAAGGAAAAATTTTTTTTTTTTTACTTTTTCATAGATTTTTTTTGTGGTGTTTCTGATTGAGTCAGGTCTAACGGAGGTGGTTCTGAAGGTGGGTCTGGAACCTGGACAAAAGAAAACATTTTTTTTTAACTTTTTCATAGATTTTTTTGTGGTGTTTCTGAATTTCTTAATATGTACATACATATGTACATATGTTTGTGTCTTACATACCGATATAATGCAATTGTAATAATGTTCAAAGTATGCATACCTACTTCTATCATAAAAAAAGCTAGCAAACATTCGAGTTTTGTAACATAATAGTTTTAGTAGTTTTCAATTTTCTCAAAAACTAGAAGACCTAGAATCATCTACTTTTTGATTAAGAATTAGTTAGAACAACGATTTTCAGAAAAACAAATTATACCTAATTTAACAGTTTTGAGAAATAACATTTTAAACCTTTTTTTTAAGTTTGTTTCCCAAATTTTGAGTTTAAAACCAGTTTTTTTTCAAAAACTTTGCATAAATTTTACTTGGTTTAAAAACTAGCTAATAATACAGAGTATTGGCTTTAAAAAGGTATAATACTTAATAGTAAGTGTTACCGTTATTTTTAAATCTTTTGTTCCATTTTTAGTATTTTTATAATTAATTTCCACTCCTGCCCAAACGGGGGGTGATAGACACCGTAATGGTGGTGTCAGTCATTGATTTTGAGAGCAGTTCCTTAAATTTAGAATGAAACTCAATATAAGCGTCATATTCATAATCCTGAAAGTGCCACCTTTCAGTTGATGCATCGCATTATATGAAAAATCGACTTTTATCTTTAAACGCCATTTGCGGCTAAACTAAACGTCCTAGAGGCATCAAAGTTGGCACCTTTAAACATGATTTGCGGCTAAACTAAGTGTCCTAGCGACTAATAAAAAGCATATTCGTGATCTAGAAAGTGCCAGTTCTAAGAAAACAACAACAAAAAATTGTTAAAAGAGTTTTTTACAAAAATTTCAAAAAAATATATTTTGCTATGAATATAAGGTAATTTTCGGCGCTTCTGAGCCACACTACGTACTGTTGACATTGGCGCCTTCCTGATGACTTTACATACCCCTAAGCGAAAAAACGGAGTTGCGTGAGTGGGACAGAGCAAAAAATGGCACTAAAATCCTGAAAACCCGTGAAGAGGCCCACCCAACCGTTGCTCTAGAAAACAAAAATATTTTGTTGTTTGTTCTGAAAAAACAGGCATATCAAGCTACTGAAAAAAGTTTCATAATTTTAATTGAAAGTTTTACTCATTGGTTTTGAGAGCAATTCTTAAAAATTTTAATGAAACTCGCTGTAAGGGTCATATTCAAAATCTAGGAAGAGCCACCTTTCAATCGATGCATCGTATTGTGTGAAAAATCAACTTTTATCTTTAAACGCGATTTGCGGCTAAACTAAACGTCGTAGAGCCATCAAAGTAGGTACCTTTAAACATGATTTGCGGCTAAACAAAGTGTCCTAGAAACTTATAAAAAGCATATTCGTGATCTAGGAAGTGCCAGTTCTAAAAAACTAAAAAAAAGTTGGTTAAAAAAGTTTTTGCAAAACTTTAAAAAAAAAACTTTTTTTCGAAAATATATTTGTAGGTACATACTTTAAGTATTTCCCAAAGCTGACAAGCAGAGCAAACAAAAATTATTACTTTTTTAGCTCTCTGTCCTGCTCACGCAAATCCGTTTCTTCGCTTAGGGGTATGTAAAGTCGTCAGGCAGGCGCCAATGTCAACAGTACGTAGTGTGGCTCAGAAGCGCCGAAAATTACCTTATATCCATAGCAAAATATATTTTTTTGAAATTTTTGTAAAAAACTCTTTTAACAATTTTTTGTTGTTGTTTTCTTAGAACTGGCACTTTCTAGATCACGAATATGCTTTTTATTAGTCGCTAGGACACTTAGTTTAGCCGCAAATCATGTTTAAAGGTGCCAACTTTGATGCCTCTAGGACGTTTAGTTTAGCCGCAAATGGCGTTTAAAGATAAAAGTCGATTTTTCATATAATGCGATGCATCAACTGAAAGGTGGCGCTTTCAGGATTATGAATATGACGCTTATATTGAGTTTCATTCTAAATTTAAAGAACTGCTCTCAAAATCAATGACTGACACCACCATTACGGTGTCTATCACCCCCCGTTTGGGCAGGAGTGGAAATTAATTATAAAAATACTAAAAATGGAACAAAAGATTTAAAAATAACGGTAACACTTACTATTAAGTATTATACCTTTTTAAAGCCAATACTCTGTATTATTAGCTAGTTTTTAAACCAAGTAAAATTTATGCAAAGTTTTTGAAAAAAAAAACTGGTTTTAAACTTAAAATTTGGGAAACAAACTTAAAAAAAAGGTTTAAAATGTTATTTCTCAAAACTGTTAAATTAGGTATAATTTGTTTTTCTGAAAATCGTTGTTCTAACTAATTCTTAATCAAAAAGTAGATGATTCTAGGTCTTCTAGTTTTTGAGAAAATTGAAAACTACTAAAACTATTATGTTACAAAACTCGAATGTTTGCTAGCTTTTTTTATGATAGAAGTAGGTATGCATACTTTGAACATTATTACAATTGCATTATATCGGTATGTAAGACACAAACATATGTACATATGTATGTACATATTAAGAAATTCAGAAACACCACAAAAAAATCTATGAAAAAGTTAAAAAAAAATGTTTTCTTTTGTCCAGGTTCCAGACCCACCTTCAGAACCACCTCCGTTAGACCTGACTCAATCAGAAACACCACAAAAAAAATCTATGAAAAAGTAAAAAAAAAAAATTTTTCCTTTGTCCAGGTTCCAGACCCACCTCCAGAACCTCCTCCATCAGACCTTACTCCATCAGAAACACCACAAAAAAAAATCTATGAAAAAGTAAAAAAAAATTTGTTTTCCTTTGTCCAGGTTCCTGACCCACCTCCAGAACCTCCTCCATCAGACCTTCCTACACCAGAAACACCACAAAAAAATCTATGAAAAAGTTAAAAAAAATTTTTTTCCTGTGTCCAGGTTCCTGACCCACCTCCAGAACCTCCTCCATCAGACCTTCCTACACCAGAAACACCACAAAAAAAATCTATGAAAAAGTTAAAAAAAAAAATTTTTTTTTCCTTTGTCCAGGTTCCAGATCCACCTCCAGAACCACCTCAGTTAGACCTGACTCAATCAGAAACACCACAAAAAAATCTATGAAAAAGTTAAAAAAAAAATTTTGTTTCCTTTGTCCAGGTTCCAGATCCACCTCCAGAACCACCTCCGTTAGACCTGACTCAATCAGAAACACCACAAAAAAAATCTATGAAAAAGTAAAAAAAAAAAATTTTTCCTTTGTCCAGGTTCCAGACCCACCTCCAGAACCTCCTCCATCAGACCTTACTCCATCAGAAACACCACAAAAAAAAATCTATGAAAAAGTAAAAAAAAATTTGTTTTCCTTTGTCCAGGTTCCTGACCCACCTCCAGAACCTCCTCCATCAGACCTTCCTACACCAGAAACACCACAAAAAAATCTATGAAAAAGTTAAACAAAATTTTTTTCCTGTGTCCAGGTTCCTGACCCACCTCCAGAACCTCCTCCATCAGACCTTCCTACACCAGAAACACCACAAAAAAAATCTATGAAAAAGTTAAAAAAAAAAAAAAAATTTTTTCCTTTGTCCAGGTTCCAGAACCACCTCCAGAACCACCTCAGTTAGACCTGACTCAATCAGAAACACCACAAAAAAATCTATGAAAAAGTTAAAAAAAAAATTTTGTTTCCTTTGTCCAGGTTCCAGATCCACCTCCAGAACCACCTCCGTTAGACCTGACTCAATCAGAAACACCACAAAAAAAATCTATGAAAAAGTAAAAAAAAAAAATGTTTCCTTTGTCCAGGTTCCAGACCCACCTCCAGAACCTCCTCCATCAGACCTTACTCCATCAGAAACACCACAAAAAAAAATCTATGAAAAAGTAAAAAAAAATTTGTTTTCCTTTGTCCAGGTTCCTGACCCACCTCCAGAACCTCCTCTATCAGACCTTCCTACACCAGAAACACCACAAAAAAATCTATGAAAAAGTTTAAAAAAAAATTTTTTCCTGTGTCCAGGTTCCTGACCCACCTCCAGAACCTCCTCCATCAGACCTTCCTACACCAGAAACACCACAAAAAAAATCTATGAAAAAAGTTAAAAAAAAAAATTTGTTTTCCTTTGTCCAGGTTCCAGATCCACCTCCAGAACCACCTCAGTTAGACCTGACTCAATCAGAAACACCACAAAAAAAAATCTATGAAAAAGTTAAAAAAAAAAATTTTTTTTCCTTTGTCCAGGTTCCAGATCCACCTCCAGAACCTCCTCCATCAGACCTTACTCCATCAGAAACACCACAAAAAAAATCTAAGAATTATTAAAAAAATCATATTTTATAAATCCAAATCCCACTTTTATTAACCAAAAAATCCCTCATACAAATAAATTTAACGAGCTTATCAAAAACACGCACCATAAACTTTCCCAGTATTTTATTGCAAGTATAATTTATTTTTGGGTCCAGTTTCACTTCCGGTATGAGTTGTCCCGGTATTAGTTGTACTGGGACCAGCTGGGTCATGGTATGAAAGCTGCGGGATGAGGTGTCTTGGGTTGAGTGGTCCTGGTATGTGCTATACCCAACCCCATAAAAGTATTGTTCATTATTATCATCACTATTGCCGAGACCGATGTCATCCAGTTCCGCACTCCTACAAGTAGATAACCCCATTCTACCAACGAAAATAGGGTATTTGTTAGGGTGCAGTCTATCATAAGAAGTGTTGCAGTGGTCTTGTCCGATTCCATTTCGCTCATACGAGCTAAGTGAGCAGGTAACCGGAGTCTTACAATATTTGGTATGGAAGTTCCAGACTTTGTCATGCCCTGAAACTTTTCTCTAAATGAGCCTTCACAATAGCAATCAAACGGGCACAATAGAGCTTAAGATCGCAGTGCACACATACCCTTAACTTATTATAAAGACTCTCGAATGAACTATAATGACTCTCGAATGAAGAAGCGCCATCTTTAGGATTATATCTATAACAAACCAACCTAGAGAGAGCTTTCGTCAGCTTTAGAGCTTTGATTATAAATATAGAAAAAAAGCTTTAGGAAGGGAAATTATGGGAAATATGGGAAAGATATTAGAACATTCTACCAATTTCCAGAGTTTGTCAAACAAGTTAAAGTGGCACTGGGGGGAGGGAAATATTGACTCCGAAAGTAAAAAGATAAGTGTTTAGTCAAAAAACCATAGTAAAATTTTTAAATATATTGGTAGGGTGGTCACCTTCCTGTTCGAAATAAGCAATGGAAGAATCCAGACGTACAAAGAAAAAAATCAATTTTGTGTAACACAACACCCCGGACATCGCACTCATCAGTGAGACCAACGTTACCAGCCACAACAACATCGACATGGCTGAATTCAAAACTATCTGCAAGGACAAGGATGAGGGCCATAGAGTGATCGTAATGTACGTACAGGGGAAGATTTCCCCAATACTACTGAAACCATCATATCACGCCTCACAACAAGAGAAGCCACCGAAGTCACCATACAACTAAGAAGGGATACTCTTACTATCATCAGCGTGTACTTCAAATGCAAATCCAGCATGAGAAACATCCACAACGAGCATCACGTTCTCAACAGCATCCTAAAAAGAAGCACTGATGGACTCATCGGTGGTGATTTCAACGCAAAACTTCACTTGATTTTTATTTCTTCATCTAGTTTTATTCAAATTTACCTTTCATTTGACATCAAAATCACTTTCTTTTATGTTCTAGTGTTCTAGATTGCCAGATATAAGGTCTCCCATGACAGTTTTTGAAAATATTTCACTCATATTACAAGCTCAACATAAGCTTTGATTTTAAACCAAAATTATTAGTGTTCTTACTTTCTTAATTATACTAGAGGTGGCGCTATAGTCTGGTGTGGACTATGGCCTCAACCAACAAGATTCTTCCAGTGGGCTTGATTTATAGCTAACTATCTCCAATTCGCACGCCAAGTTGGTTGAGGTCCTCTTCCACTTGCGTCCGCCACCGTTTACACTGTCCCCCTCTACTTTCATCCACCATTAACCCCAACCTCTAGGCTTCCTTCTCAATACTGACGAAAGCACCACTGACATCTCGCTTAGTTCGTCCGATTATGTCAATGTCGTCAGCGCAAGTGAATAATTGGACGGACTTTTGAAAAAAAAACTGTACCTCTAGTGTGGACGTGCGAGTTTTGCACTATTCTTTCAAGAACGATAGTGAAGAAGTTGCATGATAGCGTGTCACCTTGCCTAGAACCATTTTTGACATCAAAGATATCGGTGAGGTCTTTGCCGACCTTGATGGAGCAGCGTGCATTCTCCATCATCATCCTGCACAAACGGACGAGTTTGGCAGGGATTCCAAAACTAGACATTGCTCTATATAGCTCGTCTCTATAAATGCTGTCATACGCGGCCTTGAAATCGATAAAAAGGTGGTGGGTATCGATTTGAAATTCCTGGGTTTTCTCCAAGAGCTACCGTAATGCGAATATTTGGTCGATGGTGGACATCCCTGGCCTAAGGCCACACTGATATGGACCTATCAGGTTGTTGACGAATGGCTTCAAGCGTTCACAAAGTACGGCAGAGAAGATCTTGTAGGCGATATTAAGAAGACAGATGCCTCTGTAGCTGGTGCAGTCCAGAGGATCGCCTTTCTTGAGGATCGGGCAAACATAATGCTTCATCTTCATCGGGCACTCTTTCTTCCAACCATTATTTTGCAGATGAATTGGTGCATACTCGTAACCAATTCATCGCCAGCCACTTTGAATAGCTTAGTCACAAGGCTATCAGCTCCAGCAGCTTTATTGGACTTAAGTTTAGGTTTAGCTATCTTCCTTCGTCGAGATCGGGGAGACGGAATTGATGGCCTACGTGTCATCCAGGTTGAATGGTGCAATCTGCATGGAAGCGGAATTCGGTTTGTCATCGCCGTTATAAAATTTGCGGAAATAATTTTCCATATCCTCAGCATCGACTGCGATTCTACGACGATGTTCCCCTGATCATCCTTGCAGGCTTCGGTTCAAGTCTACCCTGGGAGGTTCTTTAAACTTTTTGGTAAAACAAAAAATCGTGCGCTTCTCATGCTCCTTCTTTTTTCTTCAAAGAAGTTAATGTTCCTCTCTCCTCTTCTACTCGTAGAGCTCGCGAGCTGCTGTGGTCCTTCTATATAGAGCTGCTTTATATGCCAATTGTTTGGCTGCATGTACTTGCCGGCATTCTTCGTTGAACCAGGGGTTTCACCGTGGTGGTCGTGCGAGGCTCAGAATGTCAGAGGCGGCATCTCTTGTGGCTTCCTGGCAATTCTTCCAATGGTTCTTAATACTTGGTTCTTGTCTTGTGATTGTAGCCGTCCAACGTCGAACTTCACAATGTTTCCCTACCTTGGCTTTGGTCTGGATATCCGTAGTAGTCTAAGGGCCAACGATATAAAAAGTCAAGTCATTTGCGTAAAGTCATTTGCAAGTCATATCAAAAATAGCCTTTGAGGTCTTGAACCATTAAGCGTTTGTCTGCCTACCCAAACACGTGCCGAACAGGTGTAAGATTTGACGTAAATTTCTTACATCTAGATATTTCAATATCTATTGGTCGGATGGAAAAAGTGTGCATTCAAGAAAAAATAAGCTTGCAATTTGGAACAATTGTTCTCATGGGTCCATCTCTCTGTAGTGAATATCTAAGAAGATAGAGGGCCACGAAGTTTCCAAACCTCACTTGTTTACCTGAGTGTTTTTTGGGATTTTTGTCGCTTTCCATCTTTTAAGGGACAAATAACAGAGAGTTTGATTTATGACAACAATAGTTCAAAATTTTAAGCTAAATGTTTTTAGGATTTAAGTAGACAGACAAACGGTTATTATTGATATGACTACAACTTGACTTGACTTTTTATGTCGTTGGATCTCAGTCTCTAGCGTTACCTTGGCTTCAACGAGGTATGGTCCGACATCCGAGTCAACGTTGGCTCCTCGGAACGTTCGGTGATCCTTGATACTGGAGGAGTGCCTTGCGTCGATCGCAATGTGGTCAATCTGATTGGCGGTTGATTGACCAGGAACTCGCCATGTCCCCTTGTGTATATCGAGATGCGGGAACTGCGTACTAGCTACGACAACGCTTCTCCCCGCAGCAAAAGTCGATTAACCAGAGTCCGTTATCGGAGGTGGTGTAATGCAGGCTATGTCTTCCGATAGTGCCACCAAAGACGTCTTTTCTTCCTAGTTTGACATTAAAATCACCCAAGGCAATCTTATTGTCATAGCTAGGGAATTGCTCATAATGTCCAGGAGCTCGTAGAAATCATTTTTGGTGTCATCATCTTTCTCCTCTGTGGGGGCATGCGTTGCGCGCTATGAGGCTGATGTTGGCTTATTTAAGCTTGATGCTTCTTACGACGAATCCACACCTAAAAGACGCTGCCATTGTTGCCCAAACAGTCACCGTAGTAGATATCGCAGCCTTTCATTTTTCATTAGCACGGCCCATTCCATGATTCCATGGCACTTCTTGGATGGTTTATGGCCTCCGCAAAATGTTTGGATGCATGCGTGGTCAAAGTTCAACATCGCATGCCTTAGCACATCTGAGAAAGCCAGAGACTACAGTGAGCAATTGACCGGGAAACTCTCTGCCGTACACCCAGCCACAAGCGTCAACAACCAGTGGAACCAGTACCGCGACATTATTAAGGAGACAGCCGAGACCACCATAGGCTATCAACCACCCAGAAAAAAGAACCCGTGGTATGATGATGAATGCGCGGTATTGAAGCAGGAGACGGAAAATGCACGAATGCAAATGCTGCAACGGAAAACAAGAGCAGCAAGAGAGGAGTACCGTGAAAAGAGAAGGAAAGAGAAAAAAAACCCTGCGTAGAAAGAAAAGAGCATCCGCAGCCTCTCAGCTCAAGTATCTCGAAGAGTCTAGTACCGCCACCAACACCCGCCGGTTCTACAAAACAGCCAAGCAACTGGCATCTGGTTATAGGACTGGCACACAAGCTCTTCGAAACAGCGAAGGTAACCTAGTCACCGAAGCACAGGGAATTGTAGACGTGTTTAAGCAGCATTTCCATTAGCTGCTTAATGGGCATTATGTAGAGGAGGCAACAGAGGAACAAAGAAGCATAAGACCAGTCAATGAAGATCCAGTCCCAGCGCCCAGTACCGAAGAGGTTAAGAAAGCCATCCACAAGCTTAAGAACAACAAATCCGCCGGCTCGGATGGCCTACCTGCGGAACTCTTCAAGTATGGAGGAGATGTTCTGGTAGGGTGCATGCACCAGCTCATCAACCAAGTTTGGGAGGAGGAAAGTATGCCCGACGACTGGTCAAATAGCTCCATATGCCCAATCTACAAAAAAGGCGATCCTATGTCCTGCAAGAACTACAGAGGCATATCCCTGCTTAATGTTGCCTACAAGATCCTATCCAACGTACTATGTGAGCGTCTAAAACCTTTCTGCAACACTATGATCGGCACGTACCAGTGTGGCTTCAGGCCAGGCAGATTAACGATAGACCAAATCTTCACATTGAGGCAAATCCTGGAAAAGACCAACGAATTTCAAGTCGAGACCCACCACCTATTCATCGACTTCAAAGCCGCATATGATAGCATAAGTCGCCAAGAGCTTCTATTGGCGATGTCGGAACCCGGGATCCCGAAAAAACTGATCCAGCTATGCCGCATGACGTTACAAAATACGCGGTGCAACGTGCAAATGGGTAACAGCTCATCCGAGTTATTCCAGACGTGTACAGGGTTCAGACAAGGAGATGCGCTATCATGTGATTTCTTCAACCTAGTCCTGGAGCAGATAGTGCGCAAGAGTGGTGTTAACATGGAAGGCACTATCTTTAACAGGTCTTCTCAACTGCTTGGTTATGCGGACGACATCGACATCATCGGCCGTTCCAAGAGAGCTGTACTTGAAGCATTCACAGCTATTGATGAACAGGCGAAACGCGTTGGTTTTGAAGTGAATGAGGACAAAACAAAGTATATGCTATCAACAAACAAAGCCTCATATGTCCATCGCCTAGGACAAAACGTCACTGTTGGTAGCAGTAATTTCTAGGTAGTCAAGGAGTTCACCTACCTCGGAACAAACATCAATCCCACGAACGACACCTTAGTGGAAATCCGACGAAGAATTACCCTAGCGAACCGCTGCTACTTCGGTTTGGCCAAACAAATGGGTTCAAAACTCCTTTCTCGAAAGACAAAGTGCACGCTATACAAAACTCTAATTTTACCAGTTCTACTTTACGGCGCCGAGTGCTGGACGATAAGTAAAAAAGGGGAATTGATCCTGGGCACTTTCGAGAGAAAAATTCTACGGCGGATATTTGGTCCTATATGCGAAGAGGGCGATTGGAGGAGAAGATTCAATCGTGAACTGTACGAGCTGTACCAAGATGTGGATGTAGTTCAAAGAGCCAAAACACGTCGACTACACTGGCTCGGCCACATCGAGCGAATGGACAACAACGCTCCAGCCAAGAAAATCTTCGAATCCCAGCCCCCAGGTTCGAGACGACCAGGAAGACCGAACTTCCGCTATAGGGACCAGGCGGTCACAGACGCAAGAGCGCTTGGTCTCGACGACTGGAGGGAGCGTGCGAGGGACCGCAACCGATGGAAGACCGCAATATCTCAGGCAGAGACCCTTCATGGATCGGGAGCCGGATAAGTAAGTAAGTAAGCATGCGTGGTCTAAAGATAAACAGAACATTCCAAGTACAGATTTGAAAGATCGTTGTAATTATTTCGTTTGCTACTTGGTTCGTCAACACTAAATCTGTCAACAGCTTATTGTTGCTTCGCAACTAAATAGCTTTACGTGGCGGTGATGTCACTTTGACGACATGACATAAATTTTGGAGGACAAGACCTTAAGTATGACTCCAAGGCCGGGGTGCCAGATAAACCGCTCCTTATTGGCCTGAGCTCCATATAATGTCGTAGAAGCTCGTATTAGGTGTATACAAAGTAGTTCAACCTAACTGGAACTGTAGACGCCACAATTGATTCCATCTTGGGAATTCTTTCACTGCCGCCTTGTTCATATTATTATCGGCTCGTCAATTGGGCCTCGCTTATAGTTCCCGCCTCGTCCCCAACTCTATCTTTCACAACTTTCACTATCGCAAGCCGATCCAGTTCCGTACATCAAGACTATGGGTGTCCTAATTAACCCCATTCTATCAACGAATAAAAGCCTTTTGTTAGGGTGCACAAAGCGTTGCAATGGTCTGCCTCTTTTCGCTCATACGAGCTGTATGTGAACAGGCAACTGGAGTCTTATAATAAGCTATTTTACGGAAGTTTCACACTACTTGACATTTAAAGCGATCAGAAGCAGTGAGTTGGAGAGCACTCTATATATCCTCTGAAGATTGGCTAGGTTTTCTTGGATGAATACGAATAATATTAAGGGTTAAGTACATTGCTATCTAAGATCTGTTGTGGCTTCCATCTACAGCTGTATCTAAATAATTATGCTGCCTGAATATTTGAAACAAAGCAAGGGGTTTGTTTCACCAACTAGATGATATTGCTTTAATAAATTAAAAAATGTTTTCCTAAATTTATAATAAATAGCTTAAACCAACTTTGATAATAACGATTTTCAAAATCATATGTTCTTAAACTTCTTTACTTCTGCATTACATGTGCAAGCGTCTTCTGTCTTACTCTTCACCCATGATCCAAAACGATTGACGCGGGCATATACACCTGGATAATTTGGTTTGGCACATCCTTCACCCCAAGACACAACACCTGTAAAAATCGTTTAGAGAAACATGTAAGATTCATTCTTCCTGTCAAATGAAATTGTTAGAACAAACTTACCCGCAAGTTGATGCTGTTCACCTTCTACAACATGAAGGGGACCACCACTGTCACCCTATATAGAGAAAAAAAGAGATTACTCATTTCTCAAAAAAGTCTTAAATGATGTTATCCTCACTTGACATGAATCTTTTTTCCCTTCCTCAAATCCAGCGCAAAGCATGTTTTCGGTAATCCTTGATGATCCATATTTGCTTTTCATACAATCTTCGTGTGATAAAATCGGGACATGTACTTCCTGCAATGTATCCGATATGGATCCACCTTCTGTTGTTGCGCCCCAGCCTGTCACTATTGCCTATGAAATAATAGCATATCCTTAATCACCTCTCTTTTGCAAATTTGAAAATGTCTTACAGTTTCCCCAGTAAAATCTTTTCCAGCTGGTGGCATGCACACTGGGCGCAACCTATCCTTAATTTCTATGGGTTCGTCGAGTTTCAAAAGGGCGATGTCGCTGTCAAAGGTTCTTGAATTATACTTTGGATGGACAAAGGCCTCTGCCACCTATAACAAGTACAAAATATGCAACTAACAAATTCTCCAAAATCATTCACGCACTCATCAAACCAACCTTTCTGTCAATCTTATTCGGATGATTCATACTCCGGCTGTGGTCCAGGAGGCGGACAGTAATATGCTCTGCCTTAAATCCCTGGATACAATGGGAAGCTGTCATGACATATCGGTCATTTATCAAAGTAGCCGCACAGTAGAATCGTGTCTTGTACATGAGCAATGCCATCCAAGGATATTGATTAACTTCCGTTTCCTGGCCGCCAACGATTCGTTTCTTTTTATTCGCCAAGCCACAAACTAGAATATTTTTTTTGTATCCAAGATAAAGAGTAGAGATTCAGCGAGGAAAACTCACCACAAGCTGCACAATTTTTCTCTGGAGGAATGGTTGACATACTGGTACTTGTCGTTTCTGTGGTGGTGGTTGTGGTTGTGGTAAATCCCCCAAAAGGTGGTCTTTGACTTATGAGGGAAAGCACCCACTCTATGAATTGCCGCTGTGATGCACGTATTGGGTGGTCTGCTGGTTTCGTTTCAGCATCATGATGGGACGTGGAAATCTATGAATAATTTACAAATAAAGAGATTTAAAGGAAACTAAATTGAAAAATCACCTAGAAGTAGGCATTGGTTTTGTATGTTAAGCGAACTTATTTATAAGCTTTATATTTATCAATACCAAGGGGTAGCAGAGCCACCTAATAAATAAGTGTGTCCAGTTGTAGCAAATAAAATTTTAAACAATTTATAAATAATATAAAATACATTAATTCAATCTTTAATTAATCTGAATGAAAAAGGCCGAAAAGGCTACCGCAAAACATGAATCTAAGGGAGGTAGCCATATTATAGAGAAGCCAGTGGCCAGAAATCTTGCATAGGGGGACTACTAGCTATACCCACAAGTTTTGAAATTTATTTTCTATATACACGCAGCACACGCAGCAATTTTTTATATATATAATAATTTCATATTTAATAGTTTACCCACAAAGCAAAGTGCTTATCTGTAGGTGGTTATAAACATTGGTATTATTTAATTTTAAAAGTGATGCAGTAATTCGGTTAATATTTTGTTTCAATAATCTTTTACATATTTTTAATTTTGCCTTAATAAAAAGATTAATTTAATGACTTAAGTGTAAAATTATTAGGAAAAGGAATTATTATTTTACTATCGAACGAAATTCAATTCTAAAAGATATTTTTTTATTTCTTTTTTTTTCGTTTCTTAAAATTTTGAATATTTCTTAAGTTCCTTGGTGTTTTATTTAGTATTTTTGGTATTATACATCTCAGCTCTCTTTTTCCGTATACGTTGAAAGTTGTCGGCAATTTAAACATCCCAAGCGCTCTTCTTCTGGTGTTTTGATTATGTCTTATAGGTTGTAGACATCTTTGATCATTCATATATGTAGTTTTCTATTGCCGTCATACGATATATTGCGTTTATATCATGAGTGTCAAGTTAGCAAAGCAACTTTCACGAATCGAAAAATGGTTAGTTGGATAATTTGCCGTTAATTAGTTGTGACAATTCCGAATTTGTTGTTCAATGTTTTCTATGTTTTTTTGGGTGCTTTGCTAACTTGATATCAAGTTAGCAAAGCAACTCTCACGGACCGAAAAATGGATAGGTGCATAATTTGTCGTTAATTAGTTATGTCATTTTCGAATTTGTCGTTCTATGTTTTCTATGTTTTTGTTTTGAAAAGTGGTAAAAACTTCTGAAATTCAATATTTTAGTGCTTAATAATTTGCCGTTAATTAGTCGTTAATTAGTTGTGAAAAAATCAATTTTGTCGTGCGATGTTTTCTATGGGTTTTTGGGTTATTTGTTTTCTATGAGTATCAAGTTAGCAAAGCAACTTTGACGAATCGAAAAATGGGTAGGTGGATAATTTGCCGTTAGTTAGTCGTTAATTAGTTGTGACAATTTTCGAATTTGTCGTTCAATGTTTTCTATGTTTTCTTGGGTGCTTTGCTAACTTGACACTACTCGAAAAGTGTGAAAAACATCTTATACTTAATGTTTTATGGCTTAATAATTTGCCGTTAATTAGTCATTAATTAGTTAAGAAAAATTGAATTCAATCGTGCAATGTTTTCTATGTTTTTTTTTAATTCTTCGTTAGCTTCATACCAAGTTAGCAAAGCACCACCTTTAAAAGGGATTAAAACTGGTAATACCGAGCTGTTTATGGCTTAATAGTTTACCAAGTCTTCAATTAGTTGTGACAATTTTGAATTTGTCGTGCAATGTTTTCTATGTTTTTTGAGTTCTTTTGTAGCTTGACGTCAAGTTGGCAAATTGCTATCTGGAAATGGGCTCAAATCTGTTTATACTTACACAAATAATTAACGGCTAGTTAATGCTAAATTATTTAGCCATAAACCATCCGGTATAAACAGATTTGAGCCCATTTTCAGATAGCAATTTACCAACTTGACGTCAAGCTACAAAAGAACTCAAAAAACATAGAAAACATTGCACGACAAATTCAAAATTGTCACAACTAATTGAAAACTAGTTAATGGTAAACTATAAAGCCATAAACAGCTCGGTATTACCAGTTTTAATCCCTTTTGAAGGTGGTGCTTTGCTTTCTTGGTATGAAGCTAACGAAGAATTAAAAAAAAAACATAGAAAACATTGCACGATTGAATTCAATTTTTCTTAACTAATCAATGACTAATTAACGGCAAATTATTAAGCCATAAAACATTAAGTATAAGAAGTTTTTCACACTTTTCGAGTAGTGTCAAGTTAGCAAAGCACCCAAGAAAACATAGAAAACATTGAACGACAAATTCGAAAATTGTCACAACTAATTAACGACTAACTAACGGCAAATTATCCACCTATCCATTTTTCGATTCGTCAAAGTTGCTTTGCTAACTTGACACTCATAGAAAACAAATAACCCAAAAACACATAGAAAACATCGCACGAAAAAATTGATTTTTTCACAACTAATTAACGACTAATTAACGGCAAATTATTAAGCACTAAAATATTGAATTTCAGAAGTTTTTACCACTTTTCAAAATAAAGACATAGAAAACATAGAACGACAAATTCGAAATTGTCACAACTAATTAACGACAAATTATGCACCTATCCATTTTTCGGTCCGTGAGAGTTGGTTTGCTAACTTGATATCAAGTTAGCAAAGCACCCAAAAAAGCATAGAAAACATTGAACGAAAAATTGCATGAATACCCTTATTGTGTAATATAAACATTATGTACACACGTTCTTAACCTCATGATTTGGAATAACATTTAAGTTCTCCTTGCTGATAGTCTAATAACTTTTAAATTCAAGATTATAAGAACGTGATTTATGTCAAAATAAAAATAATGTTTTAAAATAGATTATTATGAGTTTATTTTTGCAAACTTTTTTGCCTGGAAGCATTATGTTGTCACAAAGAATTTTTTAAATAACACCATTGAATCGGCAAGGAATTTATTTTTCGGTAGCATCTGGACCATAATTTATCTGTTTGGCTCATTCGAAAATCGCAACTTGCTTGTCATTTATCAAGAGGTATGCCCCCTAAATGCCTTCTTTGATGTAAACAGGTTCAAAGGTTCTGGGCAAACAAAAAACGTCTTGAGCCATTGGTGACCTGCCTCTGGAAATATATACGATTGTAAATGGAAAATTAGTGGACATCGCTTACGTTCTCCGCCTTAACATATCGTTTCACTGGATATGGAGGACGTCCAATATCGCAATCGAATCAGTATGGTTTGTATGGTATGTCGTTTCATGAACATGGATTTTGTGCCTCCATTGGTTTTTTTCCTAAGCATATGTGCAAAAGAAGACTAGCGCTCGAGTACCTATCCGTTTATGCCCTATTGAAGTGGCATGTTAAGAGACCGACCATTTTGTTGACCTCGCTACAAAAATAATTTACTTATTTTTAAAAACTAAATAAAATATGTTGTTTGTTCTCGACAGATTTCTAAAAAAATTTCATCTGTCAAAGCAAAACATTCTCACCTCGTTATATTGTTGTTGCATTTTACATTTATTCATGGATACAGAATGAAATTTCAAATACAACAATGTAAACAAATGGGTTTTGGGGGGTGAAACGTACGAAGGATTGTCATCTTTATATTGTTTATCTATGATCAGAATGCTTTTGGCATTGAAAGACGACGACGAAAGTCATGTTAAAGCGTACGAAATGTTTCAAAGAATTACAACATCAATTCCTGTATGTCAATCAGTGGTTTAGTATCTTTTTCAGTGGCAGATTTGTTATTTTAGTCTTGTGATAGTATACACAGTCACCACAGTTTTGAAAAAAGCTCGCCCATAAGCCCTGTCTGTACTGACAATTTTTGCTGGACCGACTATAGCGACAGGAAAATTCCTATCCACTTTTAGTGAACTAAAAACTAATGCAGTATGCCTTGTCCAAAGGTGAACACCTGGACAAAGAACTGTGGTCTAATGTTCAAGTCATGGAAAACACAAGTGGGGGAGCGCGTCAAAATTCTGGTTTCAAAATTCTGCTTTTCAAAATTCTGTTTTTCGCACGAAAATTTAGTTTTTTAAAATTCTGCTTTTTCAGTTCTGTCTGTTGAAATTCTGCTTTTCAAAATTCTGTTTTACACAAAAAATAAAATGAAGATTTGGATAATGTTAAAAAGCGCGCGCTTTTTGAGAGCAGAATTTTGCAAAAAGAATTTATCTTTTTAATTTAACGTTTTTCATAGACTCTTGTAGTCTTGTGAAAAATGATTTTGGGAAATAACAGACACTCTATACATTTATATGACTTTTATTTAAAAAAAATTAAATTGCCTTCTTTCACTTATTATTTAATAACTTCTATATTTATCGTCCGATTTAAAAAAAAAAAACTTTGGCTCATATCTTAAAAAGATTGTTTTTCACTTGAGCCCTTAAAATTCACCCATATTCTGAGACTCGTTTTTATGACTCGTATTCGACTACAGTCGTATGTTGTTATTCCAGGAGTCGCATATCCGACTTCACTCATAGTAGTATTGAGAAACGCAAAACATCGCATACGACTGTTCATATTTTATGTTATTCCGAATCTCGTATTTATTTAAATTTAAAGCGGGCCATTCACGTTAAAACAGTTGTATGGACGGTCCGCCAGACTTCAGTCGTATACAACGTGTTCTACCGTGAATGCCCTTGTTCTACATCGAACCTAGCGACTAACAACAGGTCGGAAGTCCGTTGAAAATTTCAACGAACCTTTCGACACGACTGAAATGTCGTATAGTGAATGGCAGTTTTTGAGTCAGTCCGGGCGACCGAACTACTCAGTCTATGAACAATCGTCAAACTATATGCCATTTTAGCATTGTTTCTAGGAGACAAAATAAATAAAAAAATAAAGACTAGCAGCTTTCTGAGAATTTTTCGGCATATCGTCCGTTGAACCGGGTCGCAACGTGTGTGCATACTTTCGACCGAAGTTGCGACAGTCCTGTCGACAGTCTTTGCGACTGTCTCAACGTGAATGGCCCGCTTAAGTCGTATTTGTGTTGTTTATTAGTCGTGTAAAATTTTCTGAACGAGATATATTTTTTGTTGACAAAAATGAAAACAAAATAAATGTTAGCTAATTGTTCAATAGAATTTATTCGCATTTTTAACAAACATAACTTTCACGACATTCAAAAGACTGCAAACTTTTTGATGCAACCCAAGAAAGTTCAAGAATTCATTTTTTTAAAGCCTTCAATGCATTCAAGTAGTATTGCATTCTTTTAAATTTTGATGATCTTAGCTCTTAGGATCCTAGCATCCCTGTGGGTATGTAGTTTCCACGGAAACAGTCAACGAAATTTAGAGTGGTGTAAAAACTACATTTACATCGATCAATATTTTTTGTTGCATTTCGAAAGTGCATTTTGGTCGTCTTAGCGGCTACAGGTTAATGGTATGTAGTTTAGACTTATAGAAATTTGTATAAATTTTGTAGCGGAGTAAAATACTTTCATTTTCCTTGTTTTTTCCATGTTGAATGTGCATTGTTGTGGTTAAAAGGAAACGCGGTATCGCCGCCATATTGGTGGCATATATTTTGCACTAAAGCGAATGGTAAAGGTAGAACTATAATAGTCGGAAGGGCACTGAAGCAAAAACCAACGAAAAGTAGCTTTCCGTACCGTCAGAAGGGGAACACACCCATAATGTAATTATCATCTATCTCTTTTTGGCATTCCTATTTCACCAAATGTCAGTTTTACTCCTCATTGCGCTCGGGCGCACCTCACTTCCGTAACCAAAATTGAACGAAACTCGACGAAACCTTCCACTCCGCAATAATAGCCGCGTCATATGCTTTCTGTGTTTTCGCTTGTTTTCTTCCGACCACTTAAGTGCCCCTCCGAGCATTATAGTTCTAGCTTAAGTCTAAAAAATTTTGATTGGTATGAACGTTCATCAGCTTCAGACTTTTTCCAAATATCGGGCAAATCCATTGGATTTGATGTGTACTAAATTATCTTCCGGATGGTGGATAACGCTTTCGTTGCCATCCACAGAACAAATAAATGCAATGGCTCTTATATTTTATAAAATATTTTGTTTTTTATTCACAAAAAAATTGTACTTTTGAGAAATAAGTTGAAAATTGTAAGCATTTGGACCCCGACCCACGACGCATGGCGCCTGAATCCGTGCAAAAAGCTGACGAAACGTTTGATGTATTGCATCCCTCCTCATTGCGCTACCGGTCTTCTTCTTTTCTTGCTTCTTTACGTACTCCTGTTCTTTGGAAGTTTGTCCCTTGACCTTATCCAGTAAGAGCAAAAGAACCGTGCATTTTACTTCCGAGAAGTGGTAAGGTTATATCCAATTGGATAGATGACAAGCTGCTAACGCAGACACAAATGATTTTATTTAATGAAATTTTAATTATTTGACAAGAAATAATGACAAATATCTACAAGCAACGATAGACGTTGTTTTTTAAAGCTTCTCGTATCCAATGTATACGACTTGCGAAATAACGATTTAGATACGATACGAGTTCGAGTTCGACTACGAGTACGAGACGAAATACGACTTGCGGAATATGGGTGATTATTTTAAATATTTTTTTTCTATCCATATGGAGCAACCAAAAACTAGAAAATACTCGTTTTTGACACTTTGAATGCCTGTAACTTATAAAATTTCAGTCCAACTTATACAAATGTATAAGACGATGTATTGCATCGTCAGAAGAAGACAGATCAAATCATTCAGAAAATACACATTTTATGTAAATTAGCTAAGCCGTTAGCGAGATTTATGGGAATATCCGAAAAAATAGCTGAGAAAATGGTTTTTGGGCATATCTCGAAAACGTTTCTTTGAAAAAAAAGAAAATAATTTTGATTTTCGTGTTCTATATATTATATATTTTTTCTAAGAACCCTACCATGACCCAAAATTTGTAAACTAAAGTGTTATTTATATGTTATTTAAAACAATACAAAATTTATTTTTTAAAACTTTGTGTTGTGGAACACTCGCTATATGGCACCACACAAAACAAAATATTGCGACCCTTCATCTCCTATACAACATACCTTTAATTTGTATACCATGAACAAAGTCCATTTTAGCGAAGTTTATACTTAGTCCCCAAGAAAGGTTGCAGTAAATTTCACATTTTTACGAAATCTAAGCAGGCTCGGATCCAGGATTTCGTTTATGGGGGGGGGCAAGGTATATTATTTGTGACTTTCCATAATCTTGATGAGGTCTACAGGAAATTGGAGTATTCTTCATACCGCCCTACACACCTGGGGCCTATTCTGCGCTACTACATCAATTACATTTTAAAACTTCATCTTACAATATACACCAGTTACATTTATAATTTGTTAAAATTTTTTGCCTTTTATTTCATAACTCCAGTTGTATGTTTGAATCAGATAAATTTAACTGATGTAGTTGTAGGATTTAGATGTACGATGTAGCTGATGTAGCTGATGTAGCTCCGTTGTAGTAGCGCTGAAATAGGCCCCCATGGTCACACAAAGCAATGTGAGTGGATGAGTTTGAAATTTGAAGAGATTACCTCTTTCAACTGTCTTGAACAGCAGGTACCTTGGAACTTTTTCGAATGATGATATGCAGTTTGTGGCAGTAGTATGGTTTCTTAACAGTGTTTTTAAATTCCCTCTGGGTATACGTAATACCACCTCGAATTTCGGAAACATTATGGAACCACATCGGTGTGTTCCTATTCCCACACCATAACGTCTGAGTTCGAGTGAAAGTTTCAGCTTCTTTTTAAGCTGGGCCAAGATAATTTGGCCAAAAATTCATTTGCAGAATGTTCTCAAACGCAAACTGCAAAGGTCTTCTGTTTGAAAGGCAAATACAAACAAGTTTTACTGCATAAGCATATTGCGTTCGATAATGCAGTTTGCTAAAGTCACATGATCGAAAACATCATCTGCGTGCAATTTTGTAGTAAAAACATCGAGTTGACGACAAAAATAGGGAGAAACCAGAGAACGTGTTCGCAAACGTAAAATGAAATTGTGCCATGAAAACGATAGCATGTATTTGCTATAATAGCAATATTTGCGTTAAAAATGAACAATATAACTGACGTTGACTTGAGTTTTCAAAAACGACCAAAAACAACAATCCTTAGGTGTATCCAACTTATCTTCGTCAGTGACTGCTGTATTCGTTTTCTGTTTTCTCTCCAATCTTCTTCATTAGATTCATATTCTTCTCAAGTTTTATAATACGGAACACGGAAGTTTCTAAGACGCATCCACGAAAGTGGCAAAATCCTCACGAATACTACTATCAGAAACGTATCATGGCTAAAACAGATGCGCAGCACATCTGGATGCATAGCTGCGTACAGCATCGCACTTGAAACACAAGTGCAAACATTTGAGCGTAAAAAGACTGCGAACAGCCCTGAAAAAGCTTCCGAGAGTAAGTGGACACAGTCATTAATTAAGCTCACTAGAAGAGAAGATAGATATCCGAGGGTCAATCTCGAGAGTTTTCTCGTGAAAGTACTTACTCTCTCAAATGGAAACGCACATTTAAATATTTATTATTAAAAGGACTCAATCATCCTTTTAGTATGACATTTTTATTAATTTTTATGCACACAGATATAGTTTGGTAATCTGTAACTTAATAGAGAAGATGAATGAGGATACTTGTTCAGCGGTTTGGAAGGGTGACAAGGCTTCTGAACCATTTCAAACAAAATTTAGGGTGAGACAAAGATGCTCCTTGAGCCCCTTACTTTTCACCTTATTTATAGACGATATTACAGACTACTTAATGATTGATGGGTTTATGCCCAAGAATTTCATTTGGATTGCTGCTACTGTGACTTGAAAATGTATTGTGTAAAGAACTAATATGCGTATGCTGCTAGTTAGCAGAAATGATCAATTCAGTAAAGTATCTCTCGTACATGTCAACTCTAACTGCAAAATTACCTTGACATTCCTCAAAATTGCTCATCAAAGACAATTATTTTTGAAAAGAGCGATTTTTTTCCAATTTCGGATATATTTAATTTGATTTTTTCATCCAGTATCTCATTAAGGATATGTCCTAATAGACTAAGAGCCTACAGCAGATTTTGGGTGTGAGTGATAGCAAAAAAGAAGTATAGGCGTCGAAAGTTTCATTAATGGCTATTCAAAAAATCAAAGTCTTGCACTCCACAACTAGGGCCTTTGCGATAAACAGTACATCGAAAAAAATATATGAATGCAATCTCGGGGATAATCGTGTTAACCGAAATTGGTTTTTACCCCTCCCTCGATAAGCTCCGCGGATCCCACATCACGGAATTTGAGATCATTTGAGTGTTTAATTCGCCCTGCCAGACTGCTTAAAAAACCGTTTTTCACTTTGAATTTTTTAAACAGTCTGGTAGAGCGAACTATACACTCAAATAGTCTCTGATTCCGTGATATGTGATCCGAGGAGCTTCTAGGGAGAAGTGAAAACCAATTTCGGCAAACACGATTATCCTCGAAGTTGCATTCATGTTTTTTTTGTCGATGCACTGTTTCTCGCAAAGGCCCTAGTTGTGGATTGCAAGACTTTGATTTTTTGAATAGCCTTTAATGAAGCTTTCGACGCCTATACTTCTTCTTTTGCTATCGTTCACACCCAAAATCTGCTGTGGGCTCTCGGTTTATAAGTTATCAAATGATTTGGCAATCTTGGAGTGGTTCTTGCACTGCTTAAAGAATTAAGAGAGACAGCCCTAGTGTTTGAGTTAATAAAGTTTTCATTCTTGTGAACCTTTCTGAAACTTCTTCGATGGCAGAATTAAATAAAATGCACGACTGGGTCGCACGTACTTGCTCTTATGTTCAAGACACTGTGGGCTTAAGAAAATTGTATATAAAAACAGAAAAATGTAGAGAAGAATGAAATACGACATTTAAATTGGCTAAAACAAGTCTTTTGACAGTTTGAGATGAAAAAAAAGAATTCCATCTCAATTCTTGATTGAATATGATTGTATGGGAAAAAAAATTTAAAATCGTTCGAGCGGTTTTTTAAAAAAAATAGTTTTTTATATATAAAATTCTTAAAACATTTTTAACAACAAATTTTAGTATGCAAATCTTAAGTTTATATTTATCTGTATACAAAAACAAAATTTGAAAAAAAAAATTGTCAACTCGTTTTTGAGATATCGAATTTTCAAAAAAAAAAAATTGAAACTTTTTTTAAAAATCCAAAAACTTTTTTTTGAAAATTTTGGTATGGAAAATTGTTCAATCTTATTTGAAATTTGTATATAAAAAAAATCATCTAAATCCTTATAGCCGATAACGAGAAAATTCAAAATAAAAAAATACGTTTTCTGATAGGTGCTATTAAAAGTTGCTAAGTGTAAAATTTTATAATTTTTGGTTGTAGATTGTACTAATTTTAGTATATACAAAAAGTTAAATCAAAATCGCAGGAGTCGTTTTTAAGCAAAAAATATTTTCCTTTGCGGTTTTTTAACTTTTGAATGGGAGGTACTGTTTAAAATCTATTACCTTTATTATCCGAACTTACATACAAAATTGGCAACACCGAATTCTAGTTTCATTTTGTTTCATTGAAGTCAAAATTATCTACTTGTCATTTTGATCTCTCTCACTTCTTTCACTTTTGCAGCATACCGCATCGGGTTTAGATCGCTTTTTTTCAATTCTCTTGCCTTTAAATAAATTTATCTTTTTTTCTCCAAATTAACTTTGGTCTTTTATTTTCCTAATTCATTTTTTTTAATTAATTTTTATTGTACTTTTAAGCTATCGAACATTTTGGTCCTTCGAGCCGGATTCAATTTAATTGCAATAATTTCGTCTTTTTCTTTATTTTATATAAAATTAATAATTTCGCGAAAATATAGTTTTATTTTTACAGTTTTCCATATCATTGCCTTCTGCACATGTACGCACAGTACACGGGAAATAATTTCGTGAGCGGTATTGGTAGTCTGGTTTTTTTGAGATTAAATTTATTTAATTTCAATTTCATTTATTTTTAAAATAATTAACCAAATTAAATTCCTTCCACAGCCTATTAACACAACTAAATTTCATACATGTTCAAGTGCATTGGTTTCTGATTTATTAAATTCCATCATTATTGAGCACACCGAGTGAAAAAACTTGTTTTGGATTATATCAAATAATTCAATACTGGTATATCTGATTTCAATTATTATAAGTTGATACGGTGATTACGTAAAAAAACTTTAATTAATAGGAAATTTAATTACCTAATCGGAAATTGAAGTGGACTGGTTCAAAGCTAACGGCACATTCATATAAAACGGTGAAGTTGCCTTAACTGTCCCTATGTGCGGTACTTTTTCTGTTTGATATAAACCACATGTATTCTTATTACATTGATTATAAATCAATAAAAATTAAAATTATTTTTTGTATATGTGCTAATAATTTTGCACACAATTCTTAAATAAAAAAAAAACATTTTTGTCTCAGTGCATTTGTGCATAGGCTTATCAGTATTGATCATTGTTTTTCTTCTTTTTTGCAATCAATGCTCACAACCAGTGCTGTCGTCGATCGGTCATTTTCAAGCCCAGTAGGTACGTTTAGTACTTTTATAGAATTCAATACGAATTATTATTTCTTATTTTAAAAATTATTGGTTATGCTATTAGAATGCAATTTCTTTAATTATTAATACTTTTGGTTTGCTACCTTCGCTTAAACAGTTTGTAAATCAAATTTGAATCGTCATTCTTTTTGATAAATTACTTTTCATTTAGCTTTGGCTTAATTAATTTGAAACATATTGTTCTCATTAACTTATTTAAGTTTGGTTTTTCTCTTGGTTAACTACCTTTACTCGTTACTTATTTCATTCGTTTGGGCTACCTTTTCACTCATATTGGAACATTTATATTTAAAACATTTTGGTTGACTACCGTCCATACGTTAATTTCAGTCGTATTTTCGTTCATTCAGCTTTGAATGAAAAAAAATGGAAAAAATCAAAGCTTTAATTGAAGAACAGCGCTTAGCTGAAGCAGATTTAACTAGTTTTCAAACTAGTTTCACAGAATCTAGTGCCGAAAATCTTTCGAAGATGGGTTACTTACGTAGTAGGTTAGAACAATGCGAAGCTTATATGACACCGTTTAGAAGCAATCATTTGAAGATTTTTGGTTTGCTAAAGGGTGTTAAGAAAAGCAAAAATGACTTCAGTTATTTCTCTGATGCAGAGTATGATAAATTTGAACAAAGGTTTATCGACATAAAGGGTGATATTCTAGATAAAATTCTCCTTCTAGAAGCATCTGCTTCAAAAGAATCAAATTCCAGTTCAGTTAATCAAACTTTATTTGAACATACATTTCGTGATGAAAACGAAATTCATCTTCCAAAAGTTAAACTTCCAGAATTAGATGGAACGTATGAAAACTGGTCAACTTTTCATGACTTGTACACAAGCATGATACATAATAAAAACTAACATTTCTAATGCTCAAAAGCTTTATTTTCTTAAAAAGTGTTTAACCAAAGATGCTGAAGCACTTATTCGATCTATTAAGTGCACAAATGTCAACTATGCTACTGCATGGAAAACTCTTTGTGATCGTTACGATAATAAACGTTTTATTGTCGATTCTTATTTAAAAATTTTGTGTGAACAACCAGACATGCAAAAGGAATCATCTTCTTCTATTCGCAAATTTTTGTATACAACATAAGAGTGCTTAGATTCAATAAGCAATCTGGGTGTTTCTACAGATTCTTGGGATCTCTTCGTTATTTTTCTCATATCCCAAAAATTAGATAAATCTTCACGTAGAAATTGGGAAAACTTTCTAGTGCAGAAAAACTCAAGTGCTAAAAATAAAACAAACGAGTTACCAAAACTCGAAGATTTTTTTACTTTTCTTGAAGACTCATTTCGTTCTTTGGAAGCTGTAGAGTCTAAGGTCTCGTTACATAGCAAAGAAAAAACTCCAATTTCAAATAAAACTCAAGTTTATTCCAGATCCTTACATACTGCAAAGCGCAATTTCAAAACTCCATCGTGTATCTGTTGTCACGAAACACATTACTTATATCTTTGTCCACAGTTCAAGGCATTTACTTCTGAAAAGAAAATTGATTTTGCGAAAAACAATAATCTCTGTCTTAATTGCCTTGTTCAAGGGCACATTGTTTCTCAGTGTAAAATCAAATATAATTGTCGTATATGTAACAAACGTCATCATACGCTAATGCATATAGAAAACAATAATTCTTCCAATGTACAAAGTACTTCAAATAATGGTTCTTCCCAAACACAATCTCTTGTGTGTACTGATTCTACTGTCATGACAGTTCCTCAAATACTTCTTGCAACAGCAAAGGTAAAAATTTCTACACCTTCTGGTGATCATGTTCTGAGAGCTCTTGTTGATCAAGGATCTCAATCTTCATTTATAACTGAAAGATGTGTTCAGCGTCTTAAACTTAAAAAATATCCGTTTAACTGCGTAGTCAGTGGCATCGGATCATCAATTTCAAACGTCTGTAAGAGTTTTGTAGAATTTCTTTTGAAAACTTGCACAAATTTTAGCTTTGAAACGTTAGTAAAAGCACTAGTTATGTCATCCATTAGTGACTACCTACAAAAGTATCCAGTTTCGTCAACTTTACCAAAAGAATTCGACAATATTACTCTAGCTGATCCATCTTTTTCTGAGCCTGGTGCTATAGACATTCTCATCGGTGCTGATATCTTCCACGAAATAATTCTTGATGGTGTAATAAGACCTCAAAACGGACCTTTAGCCCAGCATACTGAACTGGGTTGGATATTATCTGGTCCTATTAATTCAAAAAATAGTTTATCTGTTCAAAACACAAGCTCTTTCCATACACATGTCAATGCAATTGATAATTCACTTCGAAAGTTCTGGGAACTAGAAGAAGTTTCTACTTCAAGAATTTCTACTCCTGAAGAAACAGCTTGTGACAATTACTTTCAAAATACATTTTCTCGTTCTGCTAATGGAAGATATATAGTAAAACTTCCATTTAAATCCAAAGTGCTCAATGAAGACTACCCGATCTTTCAAAATTCCTTGCTTAATGCTCAGAAAAGGTTCACTCATCTCGAACAAAGAGTGTTTCCAAAAAATCAAACTCTCAAAGAAGAGTATTCGAAATTCATTAATGAGTACATAAGCCTCAGTCATATGAAATTTAAATGTAATCTTCAAGATCTTCCTCCAAATGAAAATGGTTTCATACTACCACATCATGGAATATGGAAGGAAAGTAGCTCTACAACAAAGTTAAGGGTTGTATTTGATGGATCATCAAAACCAGTCAACTCCACTTCTCTCAATGAAGAGCTTCTTCCCGGTCCATCATTACAAAATGATCTTTCATCAGTCATTCTGAAATGGCGTAAATTTCTCTTCGTTTTCACATCGGACATTGAGAAAATGTTCCGACAAATCCTTGTTCATCCTGATGAAACGAAGTTCCAGAGGATCCTATGGCGTCCCGATATGTTCAGTTCATTGCAATTGTATGAACTGCAAACAGTTACTTATGGTACAACTTGTGCTCCGTATCTTTCAATCAAAGTTCTGCAACAGCTAGCGAATGATGAAGCAGACAATTTTCCTAAAGGAGCTGAAGTATTGAAAAACGACATTTACGTTGACGATATTATTTCTGGTGCTGACGACATCAGTTCAGCAAAAACAATTCAAAAGCAACTTAAGGAGCTTTTAAGTTCCGGAGGGTTTAATCTAAGAAAGTGGACTTCAAATTGTCCAGAACTCCTTTCTGATTTACAACCAGAAGATTGTGAGTTTTCGTTCAATTCGGATGATTCAAACTCATCAGTTAAAGCTTTGGGTTTGTTTTGGAACCCAAAATACGATTATTTCTTCTTCAAAATATCGCTTCCCATATGTAATATTTTCACAAAAAGAACATTACTTTCCGATGCATCGAAGCTTTTCGATCCACTTGGGTTAATGGCGCCAACAATAATTCTGGCTAAAATATATTTTCAGCAACTTTGGCTGGAAGGTATTGGATGGGATGATCCTCTTCCACATAAATTAAGTTCCGAATGGGAACAATATAGAAATAATCTATCATTCTTACAAACTATAAAAATACCTAGATGGCTAGGTACTATAAGTTCTTCATCCATAGAAATTCATGGCTTTTCCGATGCCTCAAATCATGCATATTCTGCCGTTCTTTATTGTAGAACTCATAGACCTGACGGGCAGATTTTTGTCAATATTATTACTGCAAAAACAAAAGTTGCACCAATTAAACAAATTTCACTACCACAACTAGAGTTGTGCGGTGCAGTTCTCTTGGCTAAACTGTTTAAAAAATTTATATCGGCTACTCAAATTGAAACTACTAACTTGGAATCATACTTCTGGACCGATTCTACCATAGTTCTTGGCTGGATTCATGCTTTACCCATTCGTTGGAAAACTTTTGTCGCCAACCGTGTAAGTGAAATTCAAGAAATAACGAATGTAAATCAATGGTTTCATGTTAGTTCAGAGCACAATCCAGCTGATTGCGCTTCAAGAGGAGTTCAACCTCAAGAATTAGAAAACCATGAACTCTGGTGGAACGGTCCTCGAAGGTTAAGTTGCCCAAAATCCGATTGGCCCAGTCAAGATACTTCTCGATTTTTTACTGATCTTGAGCAAAAAACGAAAATATTTGCGTGTACTAATGTAATTATTCAATTTTCCACTAATCTCTTAAGTAGATTCAGTTCACTAAACCGTTTACTAAGAGTGACATCTCATATCCTACGACTTCGACCTTAAAGGCTGAGAATTTTCAGTGGTTACTTTAAGGCTATAGAAATTCAATTAACATTAAAACATCTCATCACATTATCACAATCCTTATCGTTTCCTAACGAAATAAAAAGTCTTACAACTAAAAAGGAAATTTCTTCCAAAAGTAAAATTCTTAATTTACATCCATTCGTTGATAAAAATAACCAACTTCGTGTTGGAGGTCGACTTCGTTTTGCGAACATAGACGACGATTCAAAATATCCTTTGATTCTATCAAGTTCTTGTAATCTTTCAAAACTTCTAGTTGCTGATGCGCACTTAAGAACCCTACATGGTGGACCACAATTAATTATGTCCTATATTCGAACCAAGTATTGGATAACAAACTTAAGAAATCTTGCAAGAGCAGAATTTCATGCTTGTGTTACTTGCACTCGCTTCAACAAAATGCGTACAACGCAATTAATGGGTCAATGGGTTCACTTCCCAAGGTAAGAGTGAATGAAAGCAGGGCATTTCGACATAGTGGTGTAGATTATGCTGGTCCTTTCGACCTTAAGCTTTCTAAAGGTAGATCGCCGAAGACCTACAAGGGTTTTATCTGCATATTCATTTGTTTGGTCACAAAAGCTATTCATATCGAGCTTGCCTCAGATATGACTTCCGAAGAATTTTTGGCTGCATTCCGAAGGTTCACCGCACGAAGAGGAAGCTGTAGTCACTTGTACAGTGACAATGGAACCAACTTTGTGGGAGCCAACAAAGAACTTATAAGGATGAATCGTCAATTTCTTCAACTTCTTACGCCTGACGTCCGTGCCCAGATGGAAAATGAAGGAACTTCCTGGAGTTTCATTCCGCCTGCCTCGCCACACTTCGGTGGATTATGGGAGGCAGGAGTTAAATCAGTTAAGTACCATCTTAAACGTATTTTATTAAATAGAATTCATTCATATGAAGAAATGTATACACTTCTAGCTCAAGTCGAAGCCTCACTAAACTCCAGACTGCTGTGCCCACTCACCGATGATCCTACGGACCTAAGTGTACTCACTCCTGCCCATTTCCTTATTGGAGAGCCTACGAATATTGTTCCAGAGCCATCACTACTTGATCTTAAAACCAACCGACTGAACCGATGGCAACAGATCCAACAAATGTTCCAGCACTTTTGGGATAGATGGCACAAGGAATATCTATCACGTCTTCAACAACGTCCAAAGTGGACCAAATCCAAAAGAAACATTGAAATAAATGACATAGTCATCATCAAGGATGAAAGATATCCTCCCGCGAAGTGGCCACTGGCTAGAGTAGTGGAGACTCATCCAGGTGCAGACGGCATATGCAGGGTTGTAACTGTGTATGCAAATGGGAAAAGTTTTAAACGACCAATAACAAAATTATGTTTACTTCCTGATGTCAACACTCCATCATCATCAAACGACACCAATAATTCAATATAAACTACTTTCATCTTTAATCAAATCTATTCACACATCAACAAAACAATTCAACAATATTCAAGATTTTCATCAACATTAGCGAGTATCAGGCGCTACAAATCCTGTTCCAAAATTCAGCATTCATCGTGTGTGCATGGGAGGAAATGCTCATATACCTACTTATCATTTTCAAATTTAGTATCTTTTATAATAATTGTATCTCTATTTAAGAACAGTAGTTCTTCCCCGGCGGTATGTTTAAAATCTATTACCTTTATTATCCGAACTTACATACAAAATTGGCAACACCGAATTCTAATTTCATTTTGTTTCATTTAAGTCAAAATTATCTACTTGTCATTTTGATCTCTCTCACTTCTTTCACTTTTGCAGCATACCGCATCGGGTTTAGATCGCTTTTTTTCAATTCTCTTGCCTTTAAATAAATTTATCTTTTTTTCTCCAAATTAACTTTGGTCTTTTATTTTCCTAATTCATTTTTTTTAATTAATTTTTATTTTACTTTTGAGCTATCGAACAGGTACCGTTATTTTTTCATAAATGTAAAATTTTGTTTAAAAATATTTTAGAAAATACTAAAAAACTCATAAATATTGAGTTTCAAACAAATCGATTATGTTGTTTTCGAAACATTTGATTTTGCAAAAAAAATTTTGAAACATTTTTTAATAATCCAAACATTTTGGTACACAAAACTATTTCTACTTATTGGAAGCTTCTGCGTAAGAAAAGTTATTGAAATCGGTCGTACCCTTTTGAAGAAAATCAAAAATTAAAAAAAATGGTTCTTTGGGAGGTACCAAATAACCATTTTTGAAAAATGGTTTTCCACTCAATGGAAGCCTTTACTAAAATAAATTTACTGAATTTTTTTAAGAAATGTTTTCGAGCCATTTTTGAAAAAAAACATGATTATGTAAAATTGCTTAAAAAAATTTCATGGCAGGTACCGTTATTTATGGTTTTAAAAAAATAAAAAAAAACGTGTGGGCATAATCACCAAAAACCACTATGTACCAAGTTTGAAGAAAATCGATCGAGCCGTTTAGGCTATAGACGAACAGACAGACAGACAGACAGAATTTGCCACCCACTTTTTTGGTGTTCTCTATCATCATAATATAATGTTTGATTATTATCTCAATTTTTTTTTTGCACGAATCCAAAACTTGCCTTATAGTACCTAACCTATATCGCAAGTAAAAAGAGACATTTAATTGAATCCATTATAACAATAAGAAAAAAGCTCATGAGTTAATATTTCGTGTTTTCAGGTTCCGTGGCAGGGTGTCAGTGTCAAATTACCTACAGGAAAACATGTTTTTGTTAAATTTAACTTCAAATTTTGAAAAAAATAAGTTTGGAAAATCTTCTTCTTTTTTTAAGTTTACGGTTTGAAAATTATTTTTTTTAAAGTGTGTACATAAGTAACTTTTAAAAAATATATAGAAAATGGATTTTGGCTTTAAAAAAAGCTATAGCGTGACATTATAAATATTGCTGCTGTTTTTTGTTTTCTATTTCAAGTCAACTTTTTAGATAACAGTCAAAGCGGAGCGGAAACAGACTGGTGATTTTTTTCTTGTCTTGGCACAACCTATGGGGTTCGAAATCCCAAATGCCAAAATCTCGAAATGAAAAAAAAACCGAATGGGATTTTGGCATTCGGGATTCTGTCATTCGGAACTATGGCATTTGCGGATTTGTCCATTTGGGATTTAGATATTCGGGATTTTGTACCGTTCGCATTCCCCAACCTACGCTCTAGCTTTTTTCTTGTTGGTAATTAACAAAAACATAAAGGTAATATTTGTTTTGTATATTAAAAAACTATTTTAAGTGCTTTCAAACTAAAAAAACGCACAATTAGGTATGTCTATCAAAATATTTGAATTCTTAAGAGTAATATTTACACTAGAAACATTTCTCGTCAACGTTAATTTTTTAACATTTTTTAAGAAGTTCTATTTAATTGCTTCATAATATTTTCAACAAGACATAGATTATTCTGAAAACGGTATCAACAAAATTTTGTATAAACTTAGGTTTTTTTCTTTTCATTGCAATCCACTCAATTTTAACAAATCCTGCTGGAAATCAAGTTCCTATTGATACTTCGTTTGAAGCATTATATTGAAGTTTAGTTTATATTATCTTTGTCAATAATTGTTAATATTTTAATTTGTATTTTTATTTTGTTGTTCATTTTATGGAGTTTTAATTTAAATATTCAAACACAAGCAAAAACGATACACTTTACATTATTATTCTCAATCACTTAAGGGCACCAAACAAAAGAGCTGATACGCAAACTTTGTTCGTTAAAAAATTTATTGAATTTCATTTTAAAATACAAAACGGACATTAAAAGGCATTTCTTGCAGTTGAGATGTATTTTAACTATTTCATAGTTGAAACAGATGTTGAAATATTTATTATTGAAATAAATAATATCACTTGAAGGCACTAAAAACTTAATTTAAAATGTTTTGAAGCATATATACCTCTGCGGATATTGCTGCATGAAATAATATTATAATAAAAATAGTCAATGAAGTAACTTTTAGCAAATTATACATATTTAACACTCAATGAAATAATTAAAACAAAAGTAAACCGACTGATAATACTCAGGAATGACGCGAGAGAATGAGCCTTCCTAACCAACTGATGTGACGCTTTCAATGGTTGTCTCAAGCTATCCATCTGGAAGAAATAAATCTTTGAGAAAGTTAAGTGAGCATACTCTTTTCTTATGTACATTTATGTAAATGAAGTTATTTGCTTCTTTTTTCTCATTGAAGACACGTACATATAATTGCGCTAATACAAAATGTTCTTCGGCATAACAACTTTCACGCACGATTGGTAGGTTTGAATGCAATATCAATTAAATTGATCGCATGGACACAAGAAGAACTTTAAGTCAACGGGTTGAGTCCAATGCCTATAAATGAGGAATGGTCATTATTGTTTACACTCTGCATCAATTGGTTGTTGTCACATCATTGTATTGCTCAATATTAAAAATAATGAAATTAAAATTTAAGGAAATCAAAAACTTTGATTTAAATCAAGTTTTACAACTGTTTTTATCTTGAACAAATATTTTTAGGAGATGAATTCACTACGACGGACGGTGAACGGAACATGCATATATTTCCAACGACTTACTAACCTAGAGTTGTGCTTAAGTAAGGGATAAATGCGTTTCCTAAAATATACAAGTTATTGATTTAGCTAGCTTCATCAGTTTTGAATTTAAAACTCCATTCATTAATCTGGAGGTCCAATATCGGTTGATGTTATCCTTTGTTTCTCAAGAAACAGCCTTATGGTTTCGTTAAAAAGAACTTTAATGTGTAAATTCGAATTGAACACACCATTTCAACATAAGTATTAAATCAATTGATGTGAGGTGTAAAACATAACCTAGATAAATCAAGTACACATACGACGACGTTAATTCCACAATTTAATGCTTCTGTCGATCAATCGATGGCAAGAAGAAGATATTCAAGAAAAGTTGGTATTACATACATACGTTAAATAAATAACCTAGGAAGGAGAATGTGCCAGCGTAGAATGTATGCAAAATAAATACGATTTTGCAATTAAGTTAAATGCCAATGTTGGGCGAACCAGAAGGCATAGGCCCACTCCAGTGCTAGTTGCATTTTCTTTGGAATTATCTCAAACTTGATTGCAATAATAATACAAGCTATGAGTTTCTTTGAGGAATTTAAAAGAATGTATACATTTGGCAATGAATGCGTAGCACGTTTCTACTGTCTGCCTTTGGAGACCCATATTTAAAAATGAATAAAAATGACCCACCATTGAAGAAAAATTTTGCACGGCAAAGGCAAGCTATGAAAAGAATTTACAATTGAAACATTTCAAGTACAGCTCTTATAGTATCTTCTACAGTCATGAGTCATACTCTATGCTTAAATGGATTAATTGTTCCAAAAAAGTTTGATGCTCCTAGAATTACTGAGGGCAAAACATTGGCGAGAGTGAACTCCCACAGTGACCTGACTAGGGAATGACAATAGAAATCTGAAAAAATTAAGGAATTTTTTTCTTCATTTGGAGTTGATATTGGATCCAAATATAAAACTCCAAAAAAAAAGACTACGAACAATTACCACAAGAAAAAATATAAACTTTATACATATACATATACATGTACTATACATATACATATACATATACATCAGTGACGAAGCGTTCATATATTGAGTGGAATGAGTGCTTCCGTAAGACAATTCACAAAATGCTCATAGCAAAGAATTTAAATATTCGAAAATTCAAATTGTTGATACATTAAATACATTTATATCATTGGCCTATTATTATAGTTTGTCAACGATTTACATTTTCTTGATATCTAATATTAATAAATTATCTCTTATATTAATTAATTATTTCCCAATATTAGGTATTACATATCACGGGAAATGATTATTATCTTTTAATAAAATCACTCACGAGAACAACGCTTAAATCCGCACATCATCTAACCAAACCCACAAATTTCCATTATACGCCAAGCCAAGCCATTTGAGAATGCGTAACATCACTCCATTCTCCATTATAAAATACTATACGAGAGTTTTTGCTCTAGAATGCGAACAGCTTGGCATTCTCTGATTTTACCTTCTTAACTCAAATTCCGTCCAAAATTCAAAGTAAAATCTGATGATTTCTTTCTGTTTGCCCAACGTGTGAAGAATGAGTTGAGTGAATTCATTATGAAAATTCAATAGCAAAACTAAAGAAGTTTTGAGTCGTTTCCTGCCGCACATTCCTATTGAAAAAGGGGTGGTTTTAGTTTTACTTTGGATCTTCGGTGTTGTGATTGTGTGTGTGTGAATGCAAATCGTATATAGTGTTTCATCCATAAGAAATGCATTGATTGGTGTTTTTTTTTCGATTTGATTAAGTTTTTTGGGCGAATTGTTTTGTTTGTGATTGCTTTGGCGTTTTGCTTAATGCTTATGAGTACCTGCAAATGCATAGCAAAGAGTGTTTCAAATTAATTATTTCGGCTAGAGGAAATACATTTTTTATACTCTTTATAATATTATTAGGCGCAAAAAAGCGGTGATATAAATTCTAAATTAAAGGACTTTTATTTTTTGAGTTTTAAGTGGTGTGCTTCCGCTTCCGAAAAAGTCACGCCTCGTGCCTGATATACATATACATATACATATACATATACATATACATATACATATACATATACATATACATATACATATACATATACATATACATATACATATACATATACATGTAAAATATTAATTAAAATATTAAAAGATGTCTTTATTTCAAAAGTAAAATAAGTAATGAAAAATAATATTGAAAACATTTCAAACAATCTCGACATTAAAAATCAAACATTATTAGATTATAAAAATAATAGCAAAGTAGTTTTAATCAAAGTATATCGACGGCTGAGTTTGGTATTTACAACCGCTAGTGCTATTGATATCCATCAACGATGCTTCACTTTTACACTCGGTCATCCTGAATTTCGTCATCTGACCCAGATGACAAAAGCTCTTCATTTTCAACAATGTACCTCCAAAGTTTCATATTGTCGCAACTGGTTGATGTTGTAGAAGGTCCTTCGCCTTGGGCTGATTTTCGAACATCGTAACGCCCATTACGTTTCACCTTGATGATTTCATATGGACCAAGATATCCACTCGCTAACTTCCTGCCTGCAACAAACTGGGTGCGTTTAATTGCAACCAAGTCTCCCAGTTTGTAACCATATTCACTCTTGCGTTTTCTGTCGTAACATTTCTTGTATGTTATTTGCGCTTGTTGTATCTGTTTTTTGGCTTCTTGACGTATTTGCTCTCGTTGATTGTTGAAATGATCAATAATCTCCTGTTCAAGCGCCTCCGCAATTTCGTAGCTTATTTCATTTTTCATTTTTAACCCAAACATCAGTTCAAAAGGTGAAACTTTTGTGGAACTGTGGATGTGGGCGTTAATAGCTTTTTGAACTTTAGGCACAAACTTATACCATTTTGATGGTTCATCCGATGATAATTTTGCAATTATGGACAAAATGGATCTGTTTACACGCTCAATTTGCCCGTTACCTCTTGCAACGCCAGTAGTAGTCAACACATGTTCAATGTTGTTATCCTTCATGTAGTCTTCAAAAGCATTAGATGTGAATGCTGATCCTTTGTCACTGATTACTCTTCTAGGCGAACCAAATATATTTGACCATTCATCGAATTTTTTCAATACCTCTTCATGTCCAGTTGACTTAGTGGGGTACAACCAAACAAATTTTGTAAATCCATCAACTATTGCAAAGATGTACTTGAACTGCTTTGATGTAGCATCCATAGGCCCAAGATGATCGATATGCAATGTATGCAATGGCTTGTCACCTTTGTCAATGCAGTATAGTTGACCCTCTTTTTTTCCCAGCATCTTATTGTGTATTATGCATTTGATGCAACTATTGATGAACTGTCCAACTTTGCCCTCCAAATGGGGTATCCAATAGTTTTGCTGAATGATATGAATTGTTTTTTGTATTGCAAAGTGGCCGAAATTGTGTGCGTCTGCAATAACCTCACGCTCCATCGACTTCGGTATAACCAGCAAATCGTTTCCATTTACAGTTTTGTAAACTAAATCGCCTTTGACTCTGAAATTTTCATATGGTCTACTTACAAGGATTTCTGCAACTGCTTTTACATGTTCATCTTTTTGCTGTGCTTTTCGAATTCGTGATGTTATTTCTGAAGATATTGTAAAGACGTTCTGCGGATATCGGCTTAAGCAGTCAACATGTTTCATTCTTTCGCCAGGTCTATGTTCAACTTCATAGTCAAAGTCTTGAAGATAAAGGATCCATTGTGTTACTTCTCGTGGGATATCTTTCTTCCTCGTTGTTTGCTTGAAAGCTGCACAATCTGTAACCAACTTAAAATGAATACCAAGCAAATAATGACGAAATTTTTTTAGAGCAAGATATGCTGCTTTGACTTCAAGTATATAACTATGACGTTGCGCCTCTTGAGCTGACGTCTTTTTGCTCCAGAAAAACACAGGGTGCAGTTGTCCGTCAATCATTTGCAGCAGTGTTGCTCCAAAGCCTTCTTTTGATGCATCAGTGTGTACCTCAGTAGGTGCATCTCTCGCAAAAATCTTTAAGACTGGTTCTCTAATCAACGCATTTTTGAGATTCTGAAATGAATTGAGTTCATCTGCATCCATCTTGAAAACAACATCTTTGCGCAATAAGTTTGTAAGTGGTCGAGCGATACTAGCATAATTCTTTATAAACTTTCTAAAGAAACCAGTGAGCCCTAGGAAAGACTGCACAGATTTGACGTTTTGAGGAACTGGAAACTTACTCACAGCGTTTGTTTTTTCTCTGCCTGGTCGAATATTTCCATTTTCAACTGTATGACCCAGAAAATTGACAGTCTTCTGAAGAAAATGACATTTCTTCCATTTTATATTCAGGCCATATTTTGCAACTTCACCAAATACTTTTTCCATTTTCTTAAGACACATTTCAGACGATTCGGCGTATATAATTATATCATCCATATATAGTTCCATCACGTTTTCATTTACCAAATCTTGAAATATATGGTTAATAAATCGAATAAAAACAGCTGGCGAGTTACAAAAACCAAATGGTGCCCTATTGAATTCATACAAACCACTTTTAGTTACAAATGCCGTTAATTTTTTACTTGATTCTTCAACAGGTACATGAAAAAAGCCATTTTCCAAATCCATAACGGTGAAATATTTTGCATTCTGTAACTTTTCAAGCACGTCATCGATCAATGGAACTGGAAAGCAATCTTTTAAAACCATGGTATTAAGCTTACGGAAATCAACGCAAATACGACAGGAACCATCTTTCTTCTTTACAACAACTATTCTACTAGCGACATTTGATGTAGACTTTCGTATGATACCTTTTTGAATCCATTCTTCAATCTGTGCTTGAACCGCTTCTTCTTCACTGGGTGGTAGGCGACTTGGTGCTTGTCGGAACGGGACGATTTCGCCATCTGCAACAATCTTCAACTTAATCGAACATTCTGCAGGTCTATCCGTTGGTTGATAGTTCCTTATCATCGTTTCTACAACTTCTTTGAACTGAAAAGGGACATCAATATCGTTATTTGATTCAACTACATTATAGATAAGATTATTATTTGTGTCAATGCTTTCTTCAGTCAATAAAGGAGAAAATTGATTCCCATTTTTGGACGATGTTAAGCAGAACTTTTTGATAAAATCATATCCAAGGAGTGCGTCGAATTCAATAGTATCATCGGGAACCACAACAAACTTCTGAAACGTCTTCATATTATCAACTACAACTTCAGCGCTAAAATGTCCAAGAGGATTTGTTCTTTTATTACTAAGGCCGAATAGAAGCGAAAAACTCTTCTGCAGTACAACATCTAGCTTTTTGAATATACGCTCCTTCACAATTGTCACATCCGATCCTGTGTCAACTAGGCAATCTATGTTGACATTGTTTACCTCGACTTTTTTCAAACGGTATTGGTCAGAAACAATACTAACGTTCCTTGTTTTAGGACAGACTTTAGAAATATGACCACTCTGGTTGCATTTGAAGCATTTTGGTTCCAGCCGACAATCCCTTCGCAAATGATCCATAGATCCACAGTTGAAGCAATGATTCGGTTTATTAAAATTTTCAGACGCATTTTTCTTGAAACTCATGTTCTCGTTTCTTTTGAAAACTACAATCTGCTGCTTGTCCTCCTTTTGTTTCTCGTTCATTCGTTCAAAAATATCGTATTTTTCTTTCAGCTCCTTAATAGACTTGCAGTTATACATATTGTACTTAAATTCAAGTTTTATTTCTAAGCCATCGACAATATAGCGAACTATAGAATCAGTTTCAACATTTCCAAGCGCTGCAATTTTTTTCATCTGCAGAACGTACTCGTGAAAACTTTCGGCCTTTCGCTTTCTTCGTTCACTTAACTGCTTATGAATCTCTGCACTGCTATAACTGCGCTCAAATTCGGTTTTCAATAGGAAACGTAGTTCTTTATACTCACTTACAGCTACTGATTCCAAGAAAAGCTTAGCGGTGTGGGTCATCTTACCTCTAGCTTGTACATATTTCTGCTTTTCCGTTAGACCATATGCATCTGCATTCTGCTCAAAATTCTGAAACCAATGTAGAACTGGAATCGACTCACCATCGAAATCTGGAATAATTTTTGCAAAATTTTCAACCGAAACTTTCGGTTCATCTTGTTTGATTTCATCTGCTTGAATTTTCAAAGTAAGCAACTTAATAATTTGTTGTAAGCTTTCATTATTGCTCTCCACCATTTTTTGCATCTTTTCGTTGGCCTCCTCCTGCATTCTGAAATTAATATGTTTTACAACCCTTCTCTTCTTACCAACTGAATTTTCAACTTTCAAGATACTCCTTGTTTTCTCTTCTCTCCTTTTAGGGTTTTAGGTATCCAATTAATTTCTTTCTTGACCGCAAATTATATTGGTGAATAGTCATGAAATCATGGACTTAATAGGTTGAGCCCCCAATTGTAAAATATTAATTAAAATATTAAAAGATGTCTTTATTTCAAAAGTAAAATAAGTAATGAAAAATAATATTGAAAACATTTCAAACAATCTCGACATTAAAAATCAAACATTATTAGATTATAAAAATAATAGCAAAGTAGTTTTAATCAAAGTATATCGACGGCTGAGTTTGGTATTTACAACCGCTAGTGCTATTGATATCCATCAACGATGCTTCACTTTTACATACATATACATATACATATCCCGCTATTTTGTTCTTATTTAGAAAGTGTATATCCAAAAGTAACACGAATTTAAAAAAATAAGGAGCCTTATAGTTAGAATTTAATTTTTAGCCACACTTCAATTTAGTATTGTGCTGATCATAAATGCTCGGAAATTCCACCTTTCAAAAAAGTAAAAAGGGTATTCCAGTCATATTGTGTTTTTACCATTTTACGGGTGGCAATGGTGCAGTGGATGTAGTGCTTGACTGCTAACTTAGAGATGTACATAGGTTTGAGCATTGAGCCCCATTCTAGGCACCATTCTCTTCTATATTCTCCCAGCTTAACTGGACGCCCCACCCGTGAGATTTAATGAGATAGTAAACATCTTGGTCTCAATCCACTGTGCCAAATCTTTCCTATCCTTCTACTCTTTTTAACTAGTGCTGTGCAATTCAGGTTGCATTTAAAAGACCTTAGGTCTTACAGGCATATAGTTAAAATTATTATTATTATTATTATTATTAACAAAATTGTGGGGTAGTTTTGATGTGTTCCTTCCATTAGGTTTTCGGGAATGCTGAATCCGAATCTGAGGCTTGCGACTAAAATTTCGTGACGCAACATGGAAAAAAAAATGATGCAAAAATACATTTTTTGGGAGTTTTTTACTTATGGCTCGAAAATTATAAATTTTTCGTGAATCACATGAAAGTACAATTGAAAGTATAAGCATTTTCAAATAAATCTCTGTTTAAGGTTATTCCTGCAACAACCCATTTGGACTCCAGCGCTAGTTGAAAATTTACGTATTTTAATTGTTTCCGAAAATCCACTCGAAAACACTAAATTACTACTTTGCGTGACAAAGTTTGAATTTTTGTCTTCAATATGAACCAAGATAATATTTTTCTAATGGTCTTTGATGCATGATGCGCTGAGTTCGAATCAGGCCTTGAAATTGCTCTAGCATGTCACGTTTTTGGGATATTTGAATCCAAATATTGAAAAAATGCGTTTTGATGTAATATAATAATAATAATTGAATCTTCCAAATATGAACCTTCATTCGAAATGTACTTTATTCGAAAGATAATCTTCTGGCATTATTATTTAAATATGATTTCTGGCATGTGAACACCACGTGGCTGGCTCGGACGTAGTCTAATCTGGAAGTCCAATTTTCTATGACTTTTCCCAACATTTGTGGCCGTATATCGGCAATAACGCGACAAATGTTGTCCTCCAAGTGGTCAATCGTTTCGGGCTTATCGGCGTAGACTAGTGACTTCACATATCCCCACAGAAAATAGTCAAGCGGCGCTAAATCTCATAGAGGCCAATTCACGCGTCCATAACGTGAAACTATGCGATCACCAAACGGTTCCTTCAATAAATCAATTCTGGCACGAACTGTCTGACATGTTGCGCTGCACAGTGGAACGATCAGTACAAATTTCTGGTCATGAGGTGTTTTTTGTGATATGAACATAGTTTCTATATGTGATGTTTTGAAAACTGTCCACTCTTTCATAAGCTATACAATTTTGCTATAACGAATTTTGTTCGACTAAGGAAGATTAGTTTAAAAAAGTTAAATAAAAAAAAAAACAAATGATAGATTTGTCCATTCGAGAACACACATTTTTTTACGGTTCTAGAAATTTTAACAAGCTTTAAAAAAAATGCTTGAATATGCCTGCTTTCTAATTCACCTTTAGGGAATTTTATGCTATCGGTGAGTAATATTTAACAAGAATTGGATCCGACCGGATCCGCACCCCTAACTTATGAGCTTTAAAAAATGTCTTCCTATTATACTGGTAATTTCTCAACTGTCTTCTTTTTTTTGTGACAGAAACCAAAATATACTTTTACACTATTTTTAGGTGTGCTGAACTCGAATCCAAATCTATCACGTCACGTTTCTGGGATATAACCGTTTGAAAATTTAAAACACCCGCGTTTTTCGCTGTTTTCGTAACAGCGCTTTAAAAATAACCTATGAAATGCATCAGATCAGAATGACGATATTTTTTTATATACAATTTTCTTAAACCGGTAGATTTAATTTTTAGTGGGCTGTTGGTCAAAAAGAAGATGTTATTTAACGCAACGTTTCGAGCATGTTTATGCTCTTCATCAGGCCGTTTTGATTAACAAGAATATAAAATAATACAAATGCATAAGTTCATATAAACTTTTTATACGACGTCAAAACTACTTACACACAATATTCAAAGAATTTCACTACGGTTTTTTTTTACACTTTAATTACATATGAACCGAAATAAGTAGGAGAGTCAGAATAACTTGGGTAGACATCGTGATATTCTGAAACCGTCGTTTTAGTCACCATTTTCAAAAATGTCAGACATACAGAAGAGCACTTTGTTTCAGAGAGCGCACAAAATTCAATAAAAACTAAATCATTTAGTTAAGTTTAGTTTTGTTTATTATTCACAAAGCTCTTATTACATTTTAAGATAAGCTATCTTATTAATAACTGCAATATTAAAAAATTGGAAAAGTGATTTAACAAAAGAATATATAAATTAGGTATATTCGTATTGATATACAGTAGACGCTCGATTTAGTGAGTCTCGAAATAGTGAACTATCCACTATAGTGAACACACAAAATTTTATAAAATACGTATTTTGTATAAAAATTTCGCGCAAGCATTTTACATAGTTTGAGAGCTCTGAGGAATTGTTTTCGTTTTTTGTTTAAACCTGAATAAAAGCCTTGTTTAATGCTTAGTTAAAATTAAAAACATTCTCATCGAACGAAATGTGCATTTTGGATCAAATCCGCCTTTAGAAAGCCAAAGAAAATTCCCGCTCGAAAAAGTGAACAATCTCAAAACAGTGAACAGGTCTGGTTTTTATTACTTCCCTATATCAAGCGTCTACTGTATGTACATAATCAAACTAAAACAAACAAACAAAATAAAGAAAAAGAAGATGAAATTGGGTACTGACTTCATTGTTTATGTATAAGTATTGTTTAAATTTTAAAAATTAATTAATAAAAAGAAAGAAATAATATTAATTATGATCATTGACCAGATATAAAAGAAGATTTTTTTAAAAAGATTTGCGTTTCTGCATCGTCTCAGCTCTAGAGGCAGGGAGTTCCACAAGCGTGAGGCTTGAACGAAGAATTGACGCTCAGAGGTCAAGCAAGTATGGACTGGTTAGATAAGCAAACAAGATCTTTGAGACACAGGAAAGACTAGCTTGTTAAAAAGGTATTCAGGTTGATGCGATCGTTTTAAATTAAAGAAAATTATCAAAACAGCACCCGAAAATTGATTTTGAGTATAAAGAAATGTGATCCCGTCTTTTCATGTTGTAAACATATCGAGTGAAATTATTAAAGGCAACGTTCAGTTTCCTACTACTACTTACATTGCAAAAAACTTTACAACAATAAAATAGTATTGGCAAAACCAGTGTTTTCGCAAGAATGAGCATCGTTGAGGCTGGTAAAAATGACTGTGTAGCCCACAGAACTCGAAGCACGCCATAAACCTTACCTTGCCAATAGTCAAGTTTATATGGTCGTCACATGTAAGAGTATGATTGAAGGTTAGGCCAAGATTTCTTACCGTATTAACGTACTCTATTTCGGAGTTTCCTAGTTTTAAACTTGGAAAATTGCATTAATCAAGTATGTTACGATATACATATAATCGTAATCGCCAAACCAAGAATATTTTGAAGATCTTCGTTCATTCTGTCTATCGTCTGTTCTTTTAAACATGGTGTGGCTTTTATAACTGCCATATTATTCACTCTGGATTTAAATTGGACTTAAGGAAGTTTTTAATCCAACAACTAAATCCGGATTTATTAAATCCAAAAATTTAAATCCATGTCCATATTATTCACTCTGAACATGCCTTAAATCCAATGGATTTAAAATGCTTTTAATCCAGATGTAAAATATATTTAAATCCAGATTAAGATCGTTTAATCCAAATGTCACATTTGCGAAAAGTCAAATTTCTCCCGTTGGACTTTTTGTTTTCTTTAACTAATTTATTTCACTATGTTGGAGTCTGATTACACTATTTGTTTTCTCGTTCGTTTCGTTTTTTTTGACAGTTACGTTCTTTCATGATTACACACAACGAAAAAAATGCATTCGTGAATTTGAGGTTCAAAAAATTTGAGGTGCATTTATTGGAAAATAGGCAGTGATAATACTTAAAAATATTTTCACATCACTTCTTGTTCAAATTTATTATAAAAAACAATTTTTAATTTAACTATTTAAATTTTTTAAGAAACTTTGAAATGTCAAGAAAAAGTGAATTATATGAAATTGTGTTTTAATCTGGATTTAAGTACTTAAACTGACCTCCAGAGGGTGTGTGTATGTATTGCAACTTGCTTGCCAGTACTTGCTCGTGTGGCCTCGGGGTAAGGTAGGACTGAATCAATTTTGTTGAAGTTTTAGAGAACTTAAAACTGTTTATAAGTTTTTCGCAAAAAAAAATTAATGGTTGACAGCAGGCGGGGATACAGGGGGAGGGCAATGGGTGCAATTGCCCCCCCCCGGGCAAATTCGAACGAAGCATAAAATATTAATTATTCAATAAAATGCAATACAAAAAAAAATATATATATAACTGTATAACATTTTTAGAGAATAGTCAAATTATTTGATAATAATAGAGAGCAGATTGAGTCCCAAATCGATTTGATTTTCGCTTTTCAAAATGCAAATGTGAATGAAAAATTTCACAGTTTTGCAAAAAAAAGCTTTAAAAAGTTATTGCCTCAACCCTCCTCCACAAATTTGTTGGTGGTTTTTTTATAGTTAAGTGTAAAGGGAGAGGCGGCAGGGGCACTTATCTAAGTTTTCCACCTTAAAATTGATTTTAATTTAAAAAAAATAACAATAGCGCAAAATTTTAAACAGCCTTTTGTGAAGCACTTAACATGATGCTAATTAACAATCTTCTAAATATTAAGTTATTTATTGCACTTTCTAATTCTTAAACCTTTTTTGGTTTAACAACGGTGCAGGGAACTATGTCCCCGGGAACCAAGTCCACCGAGGGAATTAGTTCTCATTTAATGGGAACTAAGTCCACTTCAGCGAAGTGGACTTGGTTCTCATAGAAGGTGGGAACAAAATTCCTCAAAAACTGAGTGGTTTTACTTCCCTTTAAATGTGTATTTAATTCCCACTTCCAAATAAAAAATCAATCTTATAAATAAAATAGAAATACTTTTCACAATTGTTGGCTATATAGGATAAATTCAAAGATTCCTTAAATGCCAAAAAAAACTTTGTATACACCCAGCCTCGCACCTACCCCAAATCCTATAATGAGCCCAAGCAGGGGGGTAGCAGGGGGGCAGCATGCCCCCCCATACATACCTAACTGTTTATTCGCCGTAATGCTTTGTCTTACATAAATACAGTGCTAGCACCCAGCATAACGGCGAACAAACAGTGAGGTATGTATGGGGGGGCATGTTGCCCCCCTGCAACCCCCCTGCTTGGGCTCACTATAGGATTTGGGGTAGGTGCGAGGTTGGGTGTATGCAAAGTTTTCGCGGAATTTTGAATTTTTGTAATTTTTATCGTTGGAAGTTAGTTCCCTCTCCATATTTCAAAATGTGTACTTAGTTCTCATAAAGAAGTGGACTACTTGCTCACCTTGCCTGGGAACTAAGTCCACTTCGTTAAAGTGGATATAGTTCCCATTAAATGAGAACTAAGGCCCTCGGTGGACTTGGTTCTCGGGGACTTAGTTCCCTGCACCTTTAACAACTAGTGTCATACTCAATCTTTTCTAATAAAAACAGTTCATCTGAACACGTCCAAACAGTATACGAACAAAAATCAAGCATTTTTTATAATTACAAATGTCAAAGTGACAACCTACAATTTTTTTAATTTACAAACGAAATTAGTTCTTTGTTTGGTTGTAGTGCCTGGTTTAAATAGAGTGTGTAAGAAACTCAGCTTTGATTGTCCTGCGGCTGTTATGTCTATGGAAATTGGAAGAAACTTATATAAAAGGGCTCTTGAGTCTTGATTAGTGAGCATCCTTTATTAAGAAAATAAACAAAAAATCACAATTTAGTTCTGGAATTACAATAATTATCAAGAATTTTTTTTGAGGAAAATGACAGATGTCATGAATTTAGCATGATACTAAAAATTTTAAATAGCCATTTAATGATTTAAGCTTAAGGTAAATGTTAAGAGATAGTACGATTCTAAAATTGCATTAGACTAACAGAATTATCTTTTTAACTGAGTATCATGTTAAAATTGCTTTAGAATCGTTCTTTTCTTTATCGTTTAATTTTGCGCCAATATATTTAAAATTTAATTAGCTTCAAATAAAGTTTACTTTGCTGCAAATGCTCGGATCTACAAGATTTAGATATATTTAAATAAAGTTTAAATAATAAACTACATTTGTGTATAATAATTATTTTGAAATACCAAAAAATTTCATACTAAAAGGGTGATTGAGTCCCTTTTTTGATAAATATTTAAATGTGCGTTTCCATTTGAGAGAGTAGTTTCATTAGAAAACTCTCGGGAGTGACTCTTGGATATCTGTCTTCCCCTCTGGTGAGCTAATTTCATGACTATGGACTTGCGAGTTTTACTCTTCTTGAGAGCTTCTTCAGAGCTGCTAGCCGTCTTTCTACTCTCAAATGGATAAGCACCGGTGTTTTAGTAAATATACGTTTCCGATGGTAGTATTCGTGAGGATTTTGTGACTTTCGTGTTCCATATTATTAAAATGGCGAAGATTACGAATCCGATGAAGAATATTGGAGAGAAACTAGGAAACGACTAGAGCAGTCACTGCCGATGAGAAGTTGGATCGAACGTCTACACCTAAGAATATTTATTTTCTGCCGTTTTTGAAAACTTCAATTCGAATGTCAAATGATCGTCAGTTTTTGACGCGAGTATTGCTATTTTCAAATATATGCAATAGTTTTGTTTGTACACAATCTTTTCTGCCAACGTCAATTAATATTCTTGCAAACGCATTTGAAATTAACGAACTCGTTCTCTGGCTTTTGTCAGTATTTTCGTCGTCAACTCGATTTCTTACTGCAGAATTGCACCGCTGATGTTTTCAAACATGTGACTTAAGCAAACTGCATTATCAAACACAATGCTTATGCATTAAAACTTGTATTTGCCTTTTTTGAACAGAATACTTTTGCAGTTTGCGTTTGAAAAACTTCTGCAAACGCAGATGACGTTTTCGAAAATGGCCTTTGACTGGCAAGGCCATTGAAAAAATTTTCTTGTCTCAGCTAAAGAAGAAACTGAAACTTTCACTTGAACTCGGACTACATGTGTGGGAATAGGAACACGCTGACGTGCCATTATGCTTTCCGAAATTTGAGATGGAAGACAGAATTCAAAAACACTGTAAGGACACCATGCTACAGCCAAAAATTGTTATGAAAGGCGTAATATTGCTTTCTTCAAATTTCAAACTCATCTCATGCAGAGCGGTATGAAGTGTACTCCAATTTTCTGTAGACCTCATCAAGATTGGGGAAACTCATGAAAATTGCCCCCCCCTGAACGAAATCCTGGATTCGCGCCTGGTTGACAGTGTCGAAGGCCTTGGAGAAGTCAAGGAGAGTTAAAAAGGTAATTTCTTTCCTGTCCCTTTCCATATTTCATCAATAACCTGACTGCTGTAAGTTCAAAAGTTTATTTTCTGTGATGTGTTCTTGTATCTGCTTTAAAAGCGCTTTTTCAAAAACTTTCGAGAGAAATGGTAGAATTGATATGGGTCTATAATCTGATATGCCACAATTTTTCTTCTTAGGTATGGAAATTATTTTTGCTTTCTTCCATTCCGAAGGGAAGCAGGACGTAGTCAGTATGGAGTTAGAGATATGGGTAATATAGGTTAGGTTAGGTAAATGGGCTGACAGTTGGTCTTGTTACCGTCACACTTAGATCAATGTAGATCCATTGTGGTACCCTAGGGGTTGTGAACCCTATGAAAAGAAACCTATGATACATCCCATGTTAATTCAAGCCCGTTAAGGGTATTGAAGAGTTTCAGCAGGCTATAGCCTGAAAAGTCGGTGAGTATTTCTTGGTCGTTGGAGGAGTTTCCGTTGGTACATAACCACCAGGCTGAGAAATGTCTGTCGTTATATAATCACCTGGCTGAGAAGAAAAACGCCTTTCAAAGGCGTGATCCTTCCTTTGCCCCCACTTGAGGAATCATCCCTCTATCAGGCCCGTAGGAGCAGTGGCTCCATGCAACGTCTGCTAAATGGGTGTGATAGGTCAGTGGTTGGCTTATGTGTCAGTTCGATGAATGTCTGTCATCACATAATCACCCGGCTAAGAGGAAAACACCATTAAGAGGTGTGATCCTTCCTTTGCCCCCTTTTGAGAAATCATCCCTCCATCAGGCCCGTAGGAGCAGTGGCTTCATGCAACGTCTGGCAGATGGGTATGATAGGTCAGTGGTTGGTATAATGTCTGTCGTTATATAACCACCTGGCTGAGAAGAAAAACGCCTTTCAAAGGCGTGATCCTTCCTTTGCCCCCACTTGAGGAATCATCCCTCTATCAGGCCCGTAGGAGCAGTGGCTCCATGCAACGTCTGGTAGATGGGTATGATAGGTCAGTGGTTGGTTTATGTGTCAGTTCGATGGATGTCTGTCGTTTTATAATCACCTGGCTGAGAAGAAAAACGCCTTTAAAAGGCGTGATCCTTCCTTTGCCCCCACTTGAGAACTCGACCCTCTATCAGGCCCGTAGGAGCAGTGGCTCCATTCAACGTCTGGTAGATGGGCTTGATAGGTCAGTGGTTGGTTTATGTAAACGTACGATGAAGAAATGTCTGTCGTCACATTATCACCTGGCTGAGAAGAAAGCACCTTTAATGGCGTGATCCTTCCTTTGCCCCCACTTGAGGAATCATCCCTCTATCAGGCCCGTAGGAGCAGTGGCTCCATGCAACGTCTGGTAGATGGGTATGATAGGTCAGTGGTTGGTTTACGCATCCGTTCGTTGAAGAAATGTCTGTCGTTTTATAATCACCTGGCTTAGAAGAAAAACGCCTTTAAAAGGCGTGATCCTTCCTTTGCCCCCACTTGAGAACTCATCCCTCTATCAGGCCCGTAGGAGCAGTGGCTCCATTCAACGTCTGGTAGATGGGCATGATAGGTCAGTGGTTGGTTTATGTAAACGTTCGATGGAGAAATGTCTGTCGTCACATAATCACCTGGCTGAGAAGAAAACACCCTTTAATGGTGTGTTCCTTCCTTTGCCCCCACTTGAGAACTCATCCCTCTATCAGGCCCGTAGGAGCAGTGGCTCCATTCAACGTCTGGTAGATGGGCATGATAGGTCAGTGGTTGGTTTATAAACGTTCGATGAAGAAATGTCTGTCGTCACATAATCACCTGGCTGAGAAGAAAACACCCTTTCATGGTGTGATCCTTCCTTTGCCCTCACTTGAGGAATCATCCTTCTATCAGGCCCGTAGGAGCAGTGGCTCCATTCAACGTCTGGTAGAGAGGTATGATAGGTCAGTGGTTGGTATATGTATCCGTTCGTTAACTGTCATTATATAATCACCTGGCTGAGAAGATAACGCTTTTCAAAAGCGTGATGCTTCTTTTGCCCCCACTTGAGAAATCATCCCTATATCAGGCCCGTAGGAGCAGTGGCTCCATGCAACGTCTGATAGATGGGTATGATAGGTCGGTGGTTGGTTTACGTTATCTTTCGTTGAAGAAATGTTTTGTACGCCTATTGACTGTGGTTGGATAAGTTACCAATCTCATGGTCGTGTGGATGATAGAGCGTACGGATTTTCATTTTCAAGCCATTTGGTAGCATTAATAAATTTCAATATGTTTTTGCTTGGAATGTCCGAGAGTTCTTCCAAGTCATTGAAGAAGTATCTCCCTAGGTGCTTGTTTCTGAGATGATAAAGCGCAGGGCAGTGACACAGGTAGTGAGGAGTATCCTCATGAATCTCTATGTCACTACATCCCCTACATAAATCGTCTAAACTGAGTTTCATCTTTTTCTTGTGGTACCCTAGGTGGTTGTGACCGGTGATGATACTCACGAAAAGAGATAAAGACTTTTTATTCAGTTGGATGATGGTGTCGGTCTTTTGTTTGTTGAAACTAGGCCATAATTTTCTGGTTATAACACAGGTATCGAGCGATCTCCAACGCTTATTTGTCGCAGCTAGAGTTCTACTCTCGATTAACTGTTTAAGATTACAGGGTGGAACCTGAACTGTAGTTATTGCCTGATCAGGATCAAGAGTCAATCCGATTCTTGCCAACTCGTCAGCGCTTTCGTTACCTGGGACACCACTGTGACCAGGAACCCAGCAGAGCCTTATATTGTGCTGTGTACCAAGAACCCTTAGCTCTTCGCGACAGCAAGTAACAAGCTTCGATTTGATTTCAATGGCAGAAATCGCTTTTATTGCCGCTTGGCTATCAATGAAAAAGGTGATATCAGCTTGTGGTATTGCCATCATTGAGACTTGTCTAGCAGCTTTTGTCACTGCCAGGACCTCATGGGTAATATAAGTTAATATGAAAGGCAAGTACAGTTTCAAAAACCTAGGGTTCAATCCATCCAGACCAGCAGCAATATATATGAGCCCAACTGTTCTACCTGGGCGAAACGCATTTGGACTAAAGGTCGCAAAAACTTTTAATTTGAATTATATTCAATAATCCACAAAACATAAAAAAAAAATAATTTTCTTTTATTTACGTTTTTCTTCATTCTTTAACATTTTTCTTTTGCATGACTTGCATCAAAGCCTCTTAAACAAACATAAGTTCCATTCGTGCATTTTTTTTATTTGCTCTCATACATACATACGTTCGTAAATGGCCTTACCCAAATTTGATAAAATTTTTCCAAGAGGTACAAGCAGCCTTTAATCGAATCATCCCTGCAATAGCTGTAATCTGTTGTTAGAAAACTATTATTTAAGCCTGAAATGCCACTCATTTGGAAGATGCAATACAAAAACAATCATAAATTTCACATTATTTAATACATGTGTGCATATATTAATTTATAACTTAAAACAAATATAACAACAATTCTGTTTGTTAAGGATAGTATCTTTTTTCTTGGAAATTTCTAATTTTCTTAAAACTGAAATAACAATAGCTTTCTTATATTATTAATAATATTTAGACTAGGTTCCTAATTAATATGTATGTTAAAAGTTTTTGATAATGGAGATCAAAAATATTTTTAGTTTTTTTAATTTTTAGGAAGATATATTAAAGAATAATTGATGATATTTAAAATTAAGGCATTTTTCAATATAATAATTATAATCGAAGAAGTTTGACTAGAATGCAAGTATAGTTTGACATGATCGTTATGTATGTCCTTAAACTAATTTGTGTTTGGTTAAATTCTATAACAAAATGAAAACATTCACAGCCACTGTTGCATAAGATAATCAATGTAATTATTTTGAGAACTCTTTGGCGTGCATAGACATTCATTTGATAATTTACGTTGCATCCATGGCACGTAATTAGCCAATTTTGTATAGATACCGGGGAAGTTAGGTCTTGCACATCCTCGGCCCCATGAAACAACACCAATAATTTCAGTGCTACCAGCTGCTGCTTCTCTCAACATTGGACCACCACTGTCACCCTGTAACAAAAAAAAAAAAAATAATAATAAGATATTGAAGTACTTCTTTAATCAAGATTATTTAATTATTGTATGAAATTACTTGGCAGGCATCAATTTTTCCATCATGATAACCAGCACACATCATGTTGTCAGTTATGCGTTTTTTACCATAACCAGCTTCTTTACATTGTTCCTGAGACCAAACTGGCACAGCAACTGATTGTAAAATTGGCGAGGTTTTTTCTTTTTCTCCGGTCTTACCCCAACCAGCAACAAGTCCAACAACTCCAGAGTAATCAGCTTCACCTAAAATAAGTGAAATATTTATACTGTGTTAAGAATTTTTGTTCAATCCATGTGTTAACCAATTTATTGTTTGATTCAATGAGCCATATCACGTAAAAGGTCAAAATTAAAGCATCTAGGTCAAAAACAAGACTCCACTTATTGACAAAATATGGTTTTTTGATTCATAAATTTGTTTTTTACTTAAAAGTTAAAACTTTTTTGCAACTTAAAGAATGGGTTTTCTTGTTCTCTTTCCATATATAAAATATGCATTCATAAGGAAAATCGAACTCGAAGATTTTGATAAAACTTATTATAACGATGATAGGGAAAAAGAAAAAAGTTGGTCTCACAATTCTGTCTGTCTGGCCGCTGCGCTTTAGCCTAAATGGCTAGATTGATTTTCTTCAAACTTGATACAGGCGTTATTTAGTTATCGTTTTTCATTTTTTTAGAGCCATAAATGACGGTTACTGTCATACATTTCTCTTAGCAGTTTTACATAATCCTAAAACAGTTCCAGAAATGTTCTTAAAAAAATTCAATAAATAAATAAATCTTACCCCCAGTTTCACAGTCTCGTTTAAACCTTGAACTGACTTCAATTGCTCTGCTGAACTGAAGTTTAAACCAAAAGTGGAGTTTAAACTCTCACTGTGAAACTGGAGGTTAGTAAAAGATAACTTTGATTGGGAAGCTATTTTTCAAAAAATGGTTATAAATGGTACCTAACACTTACTCTACCGATAGTCTTTTAAATAATATTGGTAGTTTAAGTCAGCAAGCATTGTCTAAGCTTAAAACTGACAAATGACGAGACGTAAATGGAACCCCACCAATCATCTTTCAAATGTACGCATCAGTATTCGCTATTCCCTTAGAAATTATTTTTAATCGTTCGTTGGTAAGATTGATTTTCTTAATATTTGGAAGTATTCAGCAAACCACACCTACTTAAAAATCGGAGAGCAGACAAGAGGTGTAAAATATCAAATTACCATCCCATTTGTAAATTGTCTACTGTTCCTAAATTTTTTAAAAAAGTTAATCTATGATAGATTAACTCCTTTTCTTAAAAGAATAATTTCTCCATACCAGTACGGTTTCGTAGCTGGAAGATCTACTACCACTAATCTAACAAATTTTGTAACTTAGTTTTGAATAGACTCGAGGAAAGCTCCCAGTACGACGTTGTCTACACAGACTTTTCAAAAGCATTTGACAGAGTCAATTACGATGCTCGCTACTAATGAAAATAAATAAGTTAGGTTTTCACTCAAATTTCTTAAATTGCATAAGTTCATACTTAAAGGATCCTATTCAGTACGTCCGTATCAACAATGTCATTTCCTTGACCGGTGCGTGTTACATCTGAGCGTTGGTGTCCCATAAGGTACATCTCGGCCCCTTCTCTTTTTGCTTTTTATAAACGATATTTCAAATATATTTTTAAATTTGAAGTGTTTTATGTATGCGGATGATTTAAAAGGGTGCCGTTGCATGAAATTTGAACAAGATTGCTTTTGCAAAACGATCAAAATCAAAATAAGCTTTCGCATTGATGTTTAATTAACTCCCTATATCTAAACATCTCTAAGTGCCAAAAGCTTGACGCTTTGTCGCAAAAGCTCACTAATTGATTTCACCAATGAAAAAAAACCTAAATGCACTATCCATCATAAGCTTTAAAAAAGATTTTGTTGTGATTTTTTAAATTAAACTTGACCTTTTAAGACATATAGTTTTTTGTTCTCTAAAAGCAATTCAATGGTTAGTTTCATATTGCGTAACTCAAAAGAGTTCCCATACTCCATATACTCTGCAGTGTTTTTTTTTTTGTTTTTTTAAGGTCTAACCCTAAGTAGGGGAGAGGGGGGTAGTTTAGGACAGGAGTAGCTTAGGACAACGGCCAGAAAAGTATCAAAACAAATACTTTTTAATACTTAATAACAATTTTACAGTGGCAATTCTTCCTCAAAAAGATATCTGATGACATTTGGGACGATATCAGCTTTTAAAAAATTATTAAAAATAAATGTTTGTATTCCGGTACCCGTTGTATTTTTTTTGATCTAAGACGTAAGCATTTTAGAAAAAAACTGTCTGAAATCAACGCACAAAAAGTTCTTTATTATCATATTTAGTTATTTTGTGATGATTTATTAAACAATATTTTTATTGTTTAACATTGTTTAAAAAAGAAAAAAAGTTTAGTTTGTTTGTCTACTTGGGGCACTTTTGGACAGTAGATGAGGGCACACTTGGACATGTCCAGACCAGACTAAAATTAAATATAATAAATAGCATTTCAAAAAGTGAACAGTGGATACAGTTAAAAACATACTGTTGCCCAAGTATTTAGCACCTTGGAAGAAGATATAGACTTTATTTCATCAAATCTTCGAAAGTTAATTATGGCTTGGTTTATCTTCAAGCAAATAATTTTCCATTCCAGTACGCTAAGGCATTAGAGAAAAACAAACTTCTACGACTTATTTCAACTAATGTTATGTTTTGAAATAATTTATTATTGTTTAATAAGGAATTAAGCTTTATTGAATGCGTTTTTCAAGGCATGTCCAAAACTGCCCCAGGGCTGTCCAAAACTACCCCCCTTGGGGGCAGATTTGGACAGTTATAACAGTTTTTTAAATAGAAAAATATTTATGTATAAAATGCAAACTAAGGTATGAAAGGGCATCTATTTCCAAGGAAAAATACCAAAGGACAACGTCATTCAAGAATAAATTTTATATTGTATGTATGAGTGTTCCAGGTTGGTTTTTGTAAAAAGTGTCCTAGGGTGCCCCCCTCTCCCCTACTGCATTGTTATCTAGAATCAATCGTATTAAGTTCATTAATTTAGAATCGAAAAAATTCCAATAACGATTTACGCGAGTTTTAGTAAAAAGACTTCATTTGGGCATTGGTATGCCGTCTTATGAAACGAGGTGTAAATTATTAGGTATTTTTCTTACAAAAGTTCGAAGGAAGTTCACAGCGATTATGTTCATTCGCGACATATCAACAGACCATATTGAATGGTTTCATATTTTGGCCTTAACTGAGATCAATTTTCCTTCGAGAATGCTTAGAAACCGGTTGTTTTTTAATGTTCCATACCACAAAACCGTTTCTGCCCCCAATGAACCTATATCTAGGTTTTTAAGAGAAACAAATACTGTTTTTGGCATGATTGACTTCAACCTTAGTAGATATTTATTTTAAACAAATCTTTTGCTTATTTTAAACATTGTTTAAGCCCGTATGACGCAACATTTTTTTCTGAATTTTATTTTCATTATTTAAGTTGTGTATTATATTTAAATGTATCCAGTTATCAGTAGAGTATTGTAACTTTATTTGATGAAATATGTAAATGAAACTTAACTTACAGATTTCGTGAAATATCGTTCGCGAATCATAAAATACCGATCTTTATCATTCTTTATGGCCCTTCTCACGCACCACGAGAATATAGTTCGCGAACGATAAAATTTTCGATCTATAAAAATGTATTGCTCTCTCACGAACAAACTTGATAAAAATACTAAATCGGAAAAATAAAATTCAGGTAAGATATAGTTCTCTCACGATAAGGATTTCAATAAATTCTTAAATAGCCTATTGAATAGACCTTTTAACAAGGAACAATAATTGTGTGCAAGGGTTTTTATTATTGAATTTGGCTCATAAGCATGCTTAATACCAAAAATGCTACTATAATTACCCATGCGTTTCTGAGAGAATGATCACACTGGCCACATTTTACTATTTTTGGAAACTTAGAGGAATTTTACAATTTTACACTTAAAATTTTTTGTTCAAGATAAAATTTTCTATCGAAAAGTTAGCAAAAACCAACATAAAAAAAATCGAAAAATCAATGTTTCTTATTTTTTTTTTAAGAAGAAGATATGTTTAAGACATGCTTAAACAAGTAAAGTAGAGTCTTAAGGCCTAAATATGACATGTTAAAAAGCCATTTTATTTGAAAACTGACAGATATATAGCCATTCAAACTTTACAATTTCTTATAATTTTTCGCAGTTTTTTGCGAAATTCTTGATTTCTTAGGTTGGTTTTGTTTACTTTTCCTGCTTAAATTCTTTTTATAAAATTTTTTGAAACATTAATTTCAATAGAAAATTTAATTTCAAAAAAAAAGTTTTAAACGTAAAATTGTCAAATTCGGCTTAGTTTTCGAGTTATACCAACAATTTTAAAAAGTGGCCAGTGTGACCATTCTCTCAGTAACGCATGGGTGAAGTAGCATTTTCGGTTTTAGGCATGCTTATGGGCCAAACAAACATATTCAGACACCAAGTTCATACATAACAATAGTAAAAAAAAAACTTGCACGTAATTGTTCCTTTACACCCCTTATTTTCCGGTCCATTCAAACTGGAAACAAAATGTTACGAATTTCGAGGTTAAACATGTCCCATACTCAGACCACTTACCAATTGTAGTGACACTCCAACACAGCGTATTGGAGGAAGAGAAGTTTCGAACTATGAAGCTACTACCCAAACTGTTGAAAGATGCAAAAGCAGACACATATTATAGAACACTTTCGGATTTAAACATGCTGTTGGAAGGTGAGTTGGATATGCTCAAACTGGAGCTGATAATAAAAGCTTCGGGTTCTACAAGTAATATTGGATGGTAACAAGGAACCTTTAAAGAGCCATGGTTCGATGACGAGTGTAGGAGAGCGAGACAGGCTTCTTTTTCAGGGCATATCAAGTGATATGCATCATAAAAATAGTTATATTCAGGCCAATTATGCATACAAAGCCCTTTGTAAGACAAAAAAGGAACAATATTATGAAAAGGAGGCTAAAAAGATGGCTCAATGTGAGAGTGCGGCTGGTTTTAGAAAACTGGCGTGGAAAATTAATGGTAAAAAATATACTATAAGCAGGCTTGTCAGATGTGGTGATTTGTCGCCAAAGAGGCGATTTGAAATTTGATTTGGCGAGACGAAAATTGGTTTGGCGATGTGCCTTAAAAAAGGCGATATTTTTAGGTTTTGGCGATTTTAATTTTTTGAGTCAATATCCAAATATCGTCGGTCAAAATGTAAAACTCAAGGAGTACAGAAAAATATATTGAAGAAAATGAGAATGAAATGCATTTTTTGATCCAAAAAGTTTAATTTTTCCAGGTATTTATCAACACATTGAAAGGTAGACACATATGCCCCGGAACTTTATTTCAAAATTCAGGGAACGTGATTTTTCAGCTTTAAAAAGTATTTTTCAACCTAATTTCGTTCAAAAGTGTATTTTGTTAGTTTGTGATTAGTTTTACTTTTGAACCGATTATATTTTTTCTTTTTTATGATTTTAAACCTAAAATCTTTTTTATTTATTTAACTTTATTTGAATTTGGTCATTTATAAATGGGAACATTTTTAAATTGGCGATTTATATTTGACATTTGGCGATTCCACTTTTTTAAACCCGACAACCCTGACTATAAGTACGAATCTTACTCCGAGCTTTCTGGGAACACATTTTGAGAACTTGCTTAACCCTCCCGTTGGATTAGTGACCCCTTTATATGTTGCACCCAGATTCGAAAATATAATTTTAGACAGTACTATGTACATCATAGAGGTTGCAACAGCTCTCAAAAGTCTGAAAGACAGCAAAGCTGCAGGGTCGGACAGAATACCGATAGAACTCTACAAATATGGAACTATTGATTTAATCATTCATTTAACAGGGTTGTTTAATATGGTAATGGAGAGTGGCGTAGTTCCAGAAAAATTCAGCGAGGGTTTAATTTTTCTGATTCATAAAAAGGGCTCTCGAGCTGATCCTGACAACTACATACAGTGGCATATCGTTTCTCAACCCCTCGTATAAAATATTTACAGCAGTCAGCAGTCCTTCAAAAGCAGAATAAATTGCTTAAGGAGTTTCAAGGGGGCTTTCGCAGAGGCTATTCAACGGTCGACAATATTTTTGTACTGAGAAGTATAGTGGAATACTTTCAAACGCGAAACAAAAAGCTTTATGCCATGTTTGTCAACTTTAAAGCTGTGTTGAAACCGTAGACCGAAACACCGTATTCTACAAATTATATGGGATGGGTATCTTGCTTAAATGTGGCCGAACCATATCGAAAACCTTTATAAGGCTACAAAGGCAGTAGTGTGGAATGGCGAAGAGCAGTCGAATTGGTTTCATACTAGCTCGGGAGTACGACAGGGGTGCACACTTAGCCCAATACTTTTTGCACTTTTCATATAGAAGACATAGTGGATATTCTTCCAGGTGGTATTGAATATGCAGAAGTTCTGAACAAGGCCCTGCTCTTTGCTGATGATATAGTCTTGCTTGCCAGCTGACCCAAATCACTACAACTTATGATAAATAGATTAAACGAGTACTGTAAATAATTGAACCTAAAAGTTATTCTGGACAAGTCTAAAATCCTTATATTTAGGAAAGGTGGAGGACGGAGTGCAAACAACGAAAAGTGGGCATTTGATGGAGAAAGAATTGAGTTTGTTAAGCAGTAAAGGTACTTTGGTGTATATTTTACCAGTAATCTTAATATGGAAACACATCTAAAGGAAACACATTTGTTCATCAAAACGTTACAACTGCAGATAGATCATATTTTTAGAGTTTTGAGCTTACCCAATGAGCGTTTAACGAAAAAAGCTGTACTTCAAGCAATAAACAGTCGAATTAGCTTGTATGGAAATATTATACAGCCTAGTGGCAAAAATAGATGAGCAGTATAGAAGTAAATTTGAGGCTGAAGCAGCCATCTCATCACTACATAGGGGAATTTACAGTCGATTAAACCACAACTTAGGACCACAAAACTATTTTCGAGATGAAAACAAAATTGAAGAAATATCTATGGTGGTACACCAGAGATGATCTTCCAATACTATACGAAATTTGCAACATGAAAGATTTCATTTTTTTGGAAGATGTCCAGTGCTACGGGAAGTGACTTCCTATCAGGAGAAAGTGTCTAAAACTTATTAAACGAAGCTACTGTATCAAGTTTGTACAGGTATTGCAAGATTTCGTTAGTTTACGAAAAAATATTAAACGAACATTTTTAAAAATCGATATGACTTGTAATTTTTTAATTGGGACACAAATTATTCATTCTATATTATCTATCTATAATGTCAATGTAAAAAAACCATGTACAATATAAGAAAATGTAAAAAAAAAGCTTTTAATGTATAAATACATATATTGTCAATCAGGCAGACGGCACGCAGCCCAACCTTATGATTTTTGTAAACAGAAAATTGTATTGTATCTATGATGTTACTTAATAAAAATCTAACTTATCTATATCTATCTATCTATCAAAATTTATTTTTTGAAAATTTTATGTCTTAAAAACGGGTTGACAATTTTTTTAAATTTTAGTTTTATATGCACATGGAGAAAATAAACTTAAGATTTGCACACCAGCATTTTTCCTAAGAATTTAAGAATTTGATATACATACCAACACATTAGGGTGGTCCTTATTTGAGCATCATTTTTTTCTGTTCTTCTACATTAAAAACGTGTACCAAAAAAATTTAATGCTAATCGGATTGTATTAACACGTGCCGCAATGAGTTTGAAAATTTGAGTTTTTATAAAACCGACCAAAACCGGGTGCTATTAAAAGTTTTATTTGCAGAATTAATGAAGTGCACTTTCAAATCTGAAACCTACTCTTGCTTCAAAATAAAAAAAAAATAAAAGGCACGATTGGGTCGCACGTTCTTGCTCAAAAAGTTCAATTTGCTTGGAAATTAAGAATTTTTAAAAGTATTCGAGCAACTATACAAACATTTTTAAAATTATTATCGAAATTTTTTGAGCTGTTTTTAAGATAAATAAGGTTTTTCATAACGGTTGTATAGCAAGTACCGTTATTTTTGGAGCAAAAACAGTATTTTAATAATCCCTAACTCTCACAGGGGTATCAACTTTAAGCTCAATGCGGCACGTGTTAACGTGATTTAAAAAAATAAAAAAAATAGGGTAGTGTTTAAAGATGTCAATGAACAAAAAAAACGGGTGCTCAAAAGTTTTTAAAATAAGGACCACCCTAATACACATCCATAAAAATCTTTTTTTTTTTAATGGCACTAAATTTTCAAAAACGAAAATATTTCTTATATCCAGAACAACGAATAAAGAATATTTTTTTTTTTATTATTTTTACTAACACAAGCTCTAACAGCCCTATTATTGACACGATTCAAAACTAGTTTTAACATAAAACTAGTTTTATATAGTCTGGGAGCCCATCGTAAGATTTCCTATCTCATCGCGGCCACGCAAAAATTGGATGCCAACCGATAGCTTTAGTTCAAACATCTACAAAACTGCTGGTCGGACAAGCTTTATCTGGTCGCAATGGTTAGAAAATGCACTTTTCAGGTGCATTTTTCGCTAAATGTACCTATAATATAAGCAACTTACATAAATGGGGTATCAAATGAAAGCTAGGACTGTCCTCTTCACGATAGCAATGGCCGGACTGAGTTTTTTGGCTGTTGCCACGAGTCCGACCATTTTTCTAAAATTAGAGATTTTGTGCATCCTTGGATGAAAATGAAAAAAAAAGTGGTTAAGGCCACTTTCCTAACCATTTGAAATGATTTTACTCAGTTTTCCCTGATGTAAGACGCAGTGTTAAGAAAAGACAATTTTTTAAAAAAATAGTCGGACCCGTCGTAACTGCCAAAAAAAGTCAGTCCGACCAATGGTATCGTGTAGAGGACAGTCATAGCTTTCAGTTGATACCCCATTTATATAAGTTGCTTATATTATAGGTACATTCAGCGGAAAATGCACCTGAAAAGTGCATTTTCTAACCATTGCGACCAGATAAAGCTTGTCCGACCAGCAGTTTTGTAAATGTTTGGACTAAAGCTATCGGTTGGCATCGAATTTTTGCGTGGCCGCGATGAGAAAGGTAATCTTACGGTGGGCTCCCAGACTATATAAAACTAGTTTTATGTTAAAACTAGTTTTGAATCGTGTCAATAATTAGCCTATTGAATAGACCTTTTAAAAAGGAACAATTACGTGCAAGGGTTTTTATTATTGAATATGTTTGTTTGGCCCATAAGCATGCTTAAAACTGAAAATGCTACTAAATTCACCCATGCGTTTCTGAGAGAATGGTCACACTGGCCACTTTTCAGTATTTTTGGTATAACTCGAAAACTAAGCCGAATTTGACAATTTTACAACTAATACTTTTTGTTCAAAATTAAATTTTCTATCGAAATGGATAGTTTGGAAAATTTCTTAAAAAAATTTAAGCATCAAAAGTAAACAAAAACCAACATAAAAAAATCGAAAAATCAAAGATTTTAAAATTTTTTTCTAAATTGCGCATAACTTTTTTCGGAGCAAAGATACGCTCAAGACATGCATGAACAAAGTAAACTGGAGTTTAAGGGCTTTAATATGACATGTTAAAAAAGTCATATTATTTGAAAATTGACAGAGATATATCCATTCAAACTTTACCATTTCTTATCATTTTCACAGTTTTTGCCCGAAAACCTATTTTTTGGTACTTTATGACAAATTTAACGTTCCTAGCAACTAGTACCAAATCTTATGTTAATCGGACCAGCCGTTCGGTCTGTAGGTCTGAAAGCATTAAAAAACCAGCCAAAAACGAAATTGCGAACTTATATCCTTTTTATAAATTCTCTATAATTCTAATGTCATATTATATCGAAATTTTTATTTCGAACATTTTTACGAAAGTGTAATTTGCCATATTGTCCCGAAAAAGGGACTTTCGGGCCAAGACTACGAAAAATTTTAAGAAATGATAAGGTTTGAGCGGGAATATCTCTGTCAATTTTGAACAAATATTAATTTTTGAACATGCCATATTAAGGCCTTAAGTCTCTACTTTATTTTGTCTGTGCATGTATTGACCCTATCTTTGCTTCAAAAAAAGTTATGCACAATTTATAAAAAAATTTAGAAATCCTTGTTTTTTTTATTTTTTTAGGTTGGTTTTTGCTAACTTTTCCTGCTTAAATTTTTTCGTAAAATTTTTTGAACTATCCATTCCAATAGAAAATTTAATTTTGAACAAAAAGTATTATATGTAAAATTGTCAAATTCGGCTTAGTTTTCGACTTATACCAAAAAAACTGAAAAGTGGCCAGTGTGACCATTCTCTCAGAAACGCATGGGTGAATTTAGTAGCATTTTCGGTTTTAAGCATGCTTATGGGCCAAACAAACATATTCAATAATAAAAACCCTTGCACGTAATTGTTCCTTTATACCCCTTATTTTCCGGTCTATTCAATAGGCTAAATAGGGCTGTTAAAAACGAAAAAACACACAATTGGTACAATCAATTTACATATTTCTATCCCAATGAAAGCTTTTGTTTTCGTTTAAAATAAAATGGAAAAAATGTATGACGTAATTATATAACTACAAGGTTTTAGTTATATTAAAAGAAAAAAATAACTTTCGTCTAATTTCAAGGAATGCAATTAAATTACAGGTAGTGTTAATAACAGTATTGGAATCTATATTACAATCAGTCAATAATTGGGGAGTAATTTAATTACATTGCAATTTACGTAGTTATGTTATTGAAATGTAATTAAATTTTCGATTGCCAAGCTCTTTACTATGAACAAGAACTCAAAATTAATACAGAAACAGGTCGAGCTTTAATTGATGTCCGTAATAAGTTTAAAAAACACCGAGATTGAATATTTTTTATATTTACTTACGAGTAGCTTCGGTAGAAGAGGATTCATTTTAAGCTACTTAATTATAACAACATTGTACTTAGATGGTTTATAATTATAATTATTATACTTACCACCATTTGGCAAGCAGGCTGGCTGCACTTTTGGTCCAAACTGAACGGGCCGATCCAATTCAATCAATGCAACATCATTATTGAATGACACAACATCGAAGTACTCATGATCATGGATAGCCTTGATGCGACGGATTTCCGTGTAATCCTTGGATATCTCATGTCCTCCAAGATACACACGAATCTCATTTGGGCTAAAACTGTACACACAATGAGCCGCTGTTACTAAGAAGTTTCGCGAAATCAACGTAGCTCCACAATAAAGTTTTCCCTGACGCCATAGTCCGGCTAGCCAAGGCTGTGCATGCGGTGCTGAAACTTTTCCACCTACGATTCGATTTGAACGGCCCTGAACCCCGCAAACTGTGAAAGATATAGAAGAAATAATGTTGTTCATCAGCAAAGTACATTGAATTGCTGCAAGTTCGTCAAAGCTTTAAGCGTGTTAGCATTCATCGAAATAAAAAAAAAGGCACGGTGTGACTGCGTTCATGGCAAAACATTGTCACACAAATTGCGTGGCTGATGTATCCCCATTCGAAAGAGTCAAGTTTAAGGTTGCAGACATCGAAGATTGTTCAATTCAAATTATCACTACAATAGGTGTTTGTCTTTGGTTGATAAATGTGTTTTTTTTATTTGCTTTTGTTTGCTTATGAAGTTTATTATATAAGAGAGTAGATACAAGATAAAATAGCTTGTAGATTCATTTAACATTTTAATTTCGATAAATAATCGGACAAAGGCATTGTATTTGACAAGATGAGTCAGATTATGCCGCGTTTTAAAAAAGGTGATTGCCTGCGACAATTGTGAAGTTTTTGACCTTTTAAATTATGGCGATGTGATAGTTCAGATCTAGTAAGTTCAATGAAGTTCAAAAATTGTAATTTCCGCTATTGATTTTGAAAAAAAGATACATTGCACTCTGGGTTAAAAAAAAAATGAATCATTTCCTATGAATCTTTGATTAATTGCTTGTACGGTGACAGGTGGAGTTTAATTATGCTGTTTAAATCAGGGCCATGCTTTGAAAGATTTTTTGGATTTAATCTTGTATTGTGTTGTATGGGGGTTTTTGTATGACCAAAGTTAGATTTCGATATACGATAGTTTTAAATAAAGATGGTACCATGACTTGGGTGAAACAAAAAAACTAGAGTAAAGGCCAAAAACCTATTCATCGAATTTAATTCATAAAAACTTCACAAATGAAGAAAAAATATCGATTAACTGAAATAGTTTCTGATTATTTATAAGTTTTCTATGTTTTATTTTTACGTATTTTTTTTAATTTTATTAATTTCATTATAGAAGAAACCTTTGTAAAATTGAATTATAGAAAGCTTTGAGAAATTTAAATTCAGATTTAATGCTAAATTATTCAAGGCACAAATAATTTCGATAAAATTAATGTAAATTAGTAAATTATCTACTAATTAGATAAAACTATGGTTTGAGAATAATGTGATGAGTTCATTGACTAATTCTTTGAAACCATATATGAATGAAGTTGTATTTTTTATATCTTGGGATAACCGAAATAGAAACATTTGAACACCTAATACAGTGAACTTTTGTTAATTATCGTCTTGTGAAAATGCTATGGTAAGGCATGATACAAAATGATACAAAACGTGACTCAAACTATCACTTGGGGTCCATAAATATTCTGCAAGCTGCTTTTATTTATAATGCGCCCACGAAAGGGATTGTGACTACCCTTTTTGGTTTTGAAATTCTGAATTTTAAAATGGAAGGGAAAAGTAGACTCGGGTAAAGCATTTCACATTCGTGTGGTCCAGCTAAAAAAAGAATCTTTGTACTTAACAGTACCTTCGAAATAGGGCCCAAGGGTAAACTGATGAGCATTCCTGGAAGTGCGAGAATTACGGTGGAATTATTTATTTAATTAGCTTGTCATACGCTGCCGTTCAATTTCCACTTCCAAAGGGCAGGAACTTAATGATTTTTGTATGTTCTACTTTAAAGCTTATGTTCTACTTTTTTCTCTGCGCAAACTGTCACATAAGCGCTTATGTTCTACTTTTATATTAAAGTTTCGTATCAGCAAATGGGCCTTAATAGATTAGAAGTTTCAGATAAGAGATCATTAATGAAAATGAGAAAGAGAGTAGGAGACAAAACGGAGCCCTGGAGCACACCAGCATTTATCTTATGAATATCAGACTTGACACCGTCCAAAACAACTAGTATTTATCGATCAGAAGGGTTATTTCTAATCCAACGAATAAGAGATTCATCAATAACAATTGCACGCATTTTCCATAAGAAGGTTTGAAGCAAACTCCATCAAACGCCTTTGAAATATCAAGCGCAATAATATTATTTTTTCAAAAGATGTAAAGATTTGTTCCACTACTCGATGAGATATACCATCAGATTGCCAGCAAAAAATATTCGTCCCATAAAATCATTTTAGCGCTCTTAAGTACAGGCGGAGTCATGACACTCTCTGGCAGCGTCAAATCAATAGGAAACTGTGCTGCCAGCACTAGTAGGCTGACATAGGGAGTGTAATTGAAGATGAGCGTTCGAACCAAAGACGAGGTAGAATTACGTACGTTTTTTACAAATGCCTTAAAATTTTTACTTACTGTAACATTGTAGTATTGTTTGCCCTAATTACTAATCATGCAAAAATTAAGTTCGGAGAATATGAACGTTACAGGTCTTTTGAGCTTGTTTTAACTTATACCATTAGCGGGTCATTTACGTTGAGGCGATAGCAAAGACAGTCGATCGGACTGTCACAAGGACGGTTTTAAAGAACGCAAGCACACACGTTGTGACTCGGTGGAATGGACGATGTGCCGAAAAATTATCAGTAGTTTCTAGTCTTTATTTTTATTTATTTCGTTTCTTAGAAACAATACAAAAAAATGCATACACTCATACCATTCGGTCGCACGGACTGTCTTAAAAACTCCCATTCACTATACGACCATTTTGATCATGGCGTTAGGTTCGTTGAAATTGTCAACGGACTTTCGACGTGTTGGTAGTCGCACGGTCCGATGTACAGAAGGAACATAGGTTCTACCTATCTTTTACGACTGAAGTCCGTCGGATCGTCTTTAAGACAGTTTTAACTTCAATGGGCCGCTTCAGCTTCATGCATAAATACTTAAACACCAATGTCAGACTTTTTAATGACCTTTTTGATTGGCAATCCAGAAGAATGTGTGCAAACCCTTAGAAAAGTGTTCTATTGGCATTCACAATGACATAGTTCTTCTCCCGAAAAGAAGATAAAACGATTCTGAGGTGGAATCGGCTAAGGTGATTTGTGATAATTGACAGTCACAACACAATAGCTAAGTATGGTAATGTGACTGTCAACTACCACAAGGACACAAATAACCCTAGCTGATTCCAACCCTGGATTTGATTTCAGAAAAGAAACCAGAACTACTTTCACATTCAAACACATAGTTGTCAAAGTGTTTTCAAATGCTCCTAAAACTAAACTTTTAGCTTAAAATAAAGAAAATTTTATATGCCTTACAGTTTTTAAGCCTGTTTTCCATTTTCTTGATTAACAATATCATACTCGTTCATATTTTGGTCCACCATTTTTACAAATGTGAAAAATTCAGAATTGAATTGCATGCACTTGTTTGTTTCGGATCGGGGAGTTCTTCCGAATTGTCAATCGAAAAGGCCATAAAAAGTAATATGTATTATCATATTCAACTAATTCAAACTTCAACAATCAGAGTATGGGGCCAGCAGAACGGATACGAAATTTTAATTCACAAAAGCATTATTGCAGAAGTGATGCACCAATCATTTCCGCCAAATATTCATCAGACCCGCATCACTTTTTGTGAAACATGTTCATTATTGCAGATTTGCATCAAGTGGTGCGTTAACTGCAAACAAATTAGAATCAAGAAAATTCTTGATGCGTTGTTGCTGATGCATTTGTATCAGCACTAGCTGCCTTTCACATCGTTTATGAATTTAAACGAAGAATATCCTGCGAAGAAATATGAGAGCATACTCAGCCTCCCAGCTAAACGCACTTCTCTGAACAGGCGTGGATATAAGGGGAGGGGGCAATGGCTTTCTCTCCCCCCTAGATAACAACTAACGAAGATTTTATGCTTTTAATTTAATAAAATGTTGTCAAAAAATGTTTATAAAAATTATTCTTGCCGGCTGAAATACACGTAATATTGGTGAGGATTTTGTCATTTTCGTGGATGCGGTTTAGGAACTTCTGTATTTATTAAACTGACGAAGAGTACGAAACCGATAAAGAAGATTGGAAACAAACCAGAAAACTAATTACTGCAGTCACTGCCGGAGACAAGAAGTAAGTTTTTTTTATAAACAAAAAAAGGTATTACTAGTTCTCTTAGCGCAATTATAAAAATTAAAGAAAATAAATTAAATGCAACTTATGGATAACATGTAAAATTTCTTACACTTTTTATAAATTAAATCATTTGAATAGCGGATAGGACAATATATTTATAACAGTAAATTGGTCATGGAGTCAATACTCACAGTACCCAGTTCTGCGCCTCTATCCTAATTTTTGAAAATAATTGTGAATCCACATGTCTCTGTTTACTAGTCAAATGTGAATATTTGTATTTGTGCTTACGTGTTATTGGAAGAGCTCTTACTAACGCTTTCAATTTTGAAAACCAGCGCTCCTGCGCAAGATATTTCCTTAGATGCTTACTGTGGCGTATACTTACTTTTTTTTATAATAGTCACCGATTCGAATTTTTTACGATTCTGGCAGTCTGGGAGCCCAATCGAAGATTACCAATATTATCGCAGCCACGTAAAAAGAGGATGCCAACCGATAGATTTAGTCCAAACGCATTTATAAAACTACTGGTCAGAAAAGCTTTATCTGGTCGCAATGGTTACAAAATGCACTTTTTTGGTTGCATTTTCCACTAAATGTACCAATAATACTATAAGCAACTGCTATTAATGGGGTACCAAATGAATGATAAGACTATCCTCTACATGATACCAATGCGGTCGGACAAACTTCTTTGTCTGTTACGACGAGTCCATTTTTATAAAAAAAAATTATATTTTTGTAACATTGCGTTTTTTTTTTGGAAAACTGGATAAAAGCTCTACCAAATAGCTCACAAAATGGTATAAGCCGTGTTTTTTTTATTTTCTTCCAAGGATTCACAAAATCCTCAATTTTACAAAAGTGTTCGGACTCTTGGCAACAGACAAAAAAATCTGTCCGACCATTGGCAGTGTAGAGGACAGTCTTACCTTTCAATTGATACCCCATTTACAAAAGCTGCTTATATTATTGGTACATTGGGTAGAAAATGCAACTTGAAAAGTGCATTTTTTAACCATTGCGACCAGATAAAGTTTGTCCGACCAGTAGTTTTGTAAATGTTTGACTGAAGCTTTGGGCTGGCATTTTCTTTTTGCGCGGCCGCGATGGGATAGGTAATCTAACTATTGCCTCCTGGACTATTATAATTAACAATGATATGATGATACGCATATAATCAAACTCAACGCAGACAGTCCTTAATCAGATGCATTTGTGGAAATTATGAATAAAAACATGCATAAACCTAACTTTGCCTGCAGACTATCTAGAGCAGTTTCCCAACGCAGGTCCACACCTCAAAGGGGGGCAACTTGATTTGAAAGGGAGCGATTTACATTCTGATGCATTACGTTTAATATTTCAAAATGACGGATAAAGAAATCGAAAATTTTTCACACACCAATACAAATGATTATCGAAGTACGAATGTAAGAAAAACAGGGAAGGTTTTGAAAGGAGGTAGCGACGCACATAAGCTTAGAATTTCAGAAAATTTAAACACGGATACAAAATAGAGCTCGTTAGAAAATTCTACATTCTTGTAGTACGTCTGAAAATAGAATTTCTGTACTTAACAGTATGTCCAAAATTAGCGGCAAGAATGGGTATTTCTAGAAGGGCAAGTATTACGGTGAAATTATTTAAGGAAATAAATGCAACTGATGGGTATTAGGGTGTTGGAATTTGTTTTTATTTTGTATATTCAAAATGGGTGTGGTGTATTTTGTAAAGGGTTTAGGAAGATGAAATATTTGCTATGGGACATTTTTCAAAATGGAATTTTGAGACCCCGCGGCCGTTTTTAGTAAAAAAACATAACAATTCGAAAAAATAGTCAGGAAAACCAATTAAATTTGCGTCGATATGTTCTCAAAATTACTTATAATTTTTTTATTTTGGCTTTCTTTTCTCATTTGTGTTGACCGAACATCAATTTAAAAATGCTGTATAGTGTTAAGAAATGAAGTTATAACCAATTCGAGTATTCCATTTAGTAAAAAATCGAAAACATCTAGAAAATTGATCTCTTTTTCGGGGAGATTTAATGTAAAAAGTTATGTCATGATATTTCAATAGAACACTGTTTATACAAAAAAAATAAAAATACATAATGAAATGCATGAAATGTGACGGCGGCGATTTTCGAGAGATGCAAACAAATGCTTCGGTTGTACTTCGCCTTTCATTTTTAAAGTTCTCTTTCGAATTCTTTCAAAAAAACTCAAGTTGGTTGTAGGAGAGCCTGTCTGGATGCGAATGAGAATTGTACTCGAGTTTCGGAAGAATAAAGGCTGTTTAGCAGCCCAAGAGTCAGAGCAAAAAAGTAGGTTCATAATGCAATTTATTACTAAACTGATTGTCTGGATGGAGTTTTCTCAGGGGTGTCCCCCAAATATAAATTTAAGTTGTGAGCGCGAGCGTTAGCCGCCATCTTGGAAAACATGTATAATGAAATTCTCGAAACCCGTTTCTTTTATTTGTTTTTTTTTTGTCAATCCTGTTTTTTAGTGAAAAGTTTTTCCGAAATTAAATTTTTAAGTCAATATTTTTGAATCGAATACGTGGTCATTTCACAAAATGTAGTCTATGATACAGGCTCCAAAAACTGAAAGGTATTTGACTTCCTCAATGCAAGAGCAATTCATTGCATAGGAGGTGGATTGCACTTCGGAGACAGAAAACAACATTGAGTTTTTGAAACATTAAATTCATGTGCTCTCGAGATCAGAATTTAATCATACGAAGAACAAGGAGATGAATCTTGAAACGAAAATGAAAAGCTAAGGGTGATTTCTGGGAAAAATGAATAAAAGATAGCAATCTTTAGTGACTTCTCCACGAAAAGATTGTAATCTTTTATCCCAAACTTGTCACCATCAACTGATTGAATTTCTTTGTATCTTTTTGAAGATTTTTTGAATTATTTTGCATTCTTTTAATTTTTGTTGAATTCTTTTGAAGTCTTTTGCATTTGTTTAAATTCTTTATTTGAGTTCAAATAATTAAAAGAATTTAAATGAGTACGAAAATTCAAAGAATGCAGGAAACTTTAAATGAATTCAAAAACACAAAGAATTCAACAGGCTTCAAAAGAATGCAAAAATTTCAAAGAATCCAAAAGAATTAAAAAATACTTCAAAAGAATGTATAAAAAGAATGCATGAAGCACCAAAAGATTGCAATCAGATTAAAAAAAAAAAGATCGCAATCTTTTTAAGGAAAAAAATAATGGCCATTGCCTCATATTAAAGGCTTAAGCCTGTTCTTTCTTCATTTGAGCATGTCTTACACCTCCGGTTTAAGGAAGAAAGTTATTAGCAGGGATAGTATTTTGCCGTTTTTGGTGCGTAATCGAGTGAAAGTATCAAAATTATACAAACAGGTTTCATGTCCTCCTGATTCCACAAAAGATATTTTATTTTGCCTTCTTAAGCATATTTTATCTTGCCTTTTTTTGGATTTTGTATCAAAGTTCATTGTGTTTTAGAAGTACCTCGTGGCATAATGGCTAGGCTAGTGCGTTGAACTGTCATAACGAAGATCTGGGTTCACCGCTGCCACCTGAAAAAAGAAAAGTATTTTACGAGGTACTGCCCCTACCGAGGAACTGACGAGTCCTCCAAGAGTATACTTTTCATGAATAAGGGCTTCTCATCTAGCCGTTCGGACTCAGCAAAAATTTGAAGGTCCCCGCTCCATTCCTGCCAACAACACACACACAGGAATGGTTGAGAGTTGTAAGTCACTAGGTCCTGGTGCTCCAAATGTGCCACCAAATTTATTTAATTTATATTTTTTTTTAAGATCAAGAAAATCTTAAAAAAAAAGAAGCTAGTTTTGAGTGTCTGTGTTCCTAACATAAGCTTTTTGTTCCAAACATTGTCCAAAAGGGCCAAACTTCTTTTCACGAATTTTGACCCAGTTCCTGTTCCACACATAAAAAAATTGGTTATTGTGGGCTGAATAGAGTTCTTTCCAGGGAGTAAAACATTTCCCCTTCCGGACAAATATTGCCCAAGAATTTTTTTTTGGTAGAAATTCTTTGGTCTGTCAAATATCAAATGCCAAGTTGACGTAGCTCAGATATGTCAATGACATACAACAAAAATAAAAATTCAAAATTTGCCAGACTGACAATTTTCCCCCAACAATTTCTGGAACAATGCTATTATTTTCATGAAGGTCTATCAATTGGGAAAGGGGAAAGTGTTCTCAATTTTAAGAATATTGACAAAAATTTTAAAAAAGCAAAAGGCCGATTGCAAATGCAGTTTTGAAGAAGTTCACTGCTGGTTTAAATGCAAATACGGGACTTAAGACAGTTAAGAGAAAAAATGCTGTATAAATTAATGAATAGCAATGTCAATTCCAAACTTCCCGAAAACGTTGAAGTGAACGGATGCATGGTGTTTTAAATGGGTTCCACTTGTTTCTGCTTAAGTAGAGAGGGCCCCAAGGCAATTTCAAGAGACAATAGTAGAAAGCCGTTAACTGAGAACTTTAAAAAAAACTGTTGATTTTGTTGTTTAAAGCTAAGTATACAGTTCTTTTGAGTAAAAAAATTTTTCAAGGTGAGAAAAAAAAATATTTTCCACAAAGAAAAAATGTCCGTGGTGTAAATTTTTTTTTATTCGCCGTCAGTTTAGAGTTTCGAAAAAAAAATCTCAATGAGACTGATCTATTAAAAAGCAAACACAAATGCCAAACGCATTTTTTTTTCGGAAAAAGAATGTCAGTGATATTGTTTTGTACGAAAAAAATCGTGGTGATTATAAAATTTTTTTTCTTTGGGTAGTTCACAGTTCGATAAAAAAAATTTAAACGTCAAAAAAAAATTTTCTCGCAAAAAGCGCTTCCATAAGAAATACATGTAGTTTTTTTTTCGTCAAGGAACTGTATACTAAGCTTAACACAACTTTAATTGAATGTTAAGTTATGTAAACGTTCTTTTTATTTAAAAAAATACATCATATTGCCTTTTTAAGGATTTTATGTTGCCTTTTTCAATTTTTTTAGATCAACAAAATCCTTTCCCTGGTTTAAGCAAGTTAATAAACAAAATTTACAATACAGTAGACGCTCGATATAGTGAGGTAATAAAAACCAGGCCTGTTCACTCTTTCGAGACTGTTCACTTTTTCGAGCACAAGTTTTTAAAGGCTTTCTAATGGTGAATTTGTTCCAAAATACACATTTTGCTCGATGTGAATATTTCTTTCAGGTTTAATAAAAAACAAGGACAATTCCTCAGTGTTCTCAAGCAATCTTTAATGCTTGCGAGACATTTTAATACAAAATACGCTCTTATATAAAATTTTGTGTGTTCACTGTTTGGATAGCTCACTATTTTGATATTCACTATATCGAGCGTCTACTGTAATAACTTTGATTTTTGCAGACTTAAAAGTCAATTTTTTGTTTGTTTCTTTCCACAAACTTTCGGAGATATTCAACCAGTCAAACAAAATTTATAATTTTAAATGTTTCGATTATTTTATCTGTTTTTCTGCTTAGGTTCTGATTAAATTTTCAATAACCATCCGTTTCGATAGAAAATCTTATAAATATTACACGCAAAGTTTTAGTATTCAAACTCTTAAATTCCGCTTGGTTATCAAATACTACTTTGAATGTATTGAAAATTGACCAGTCTGACCATTCTTTCCAAAACAAGTTGAGGAATTTAACATTTTATAGTCAAACTTTATGCTTATGCCCTAATTATTATGTGTACTAGTATTTAGTACCGGTAGGTACTAAAATGACGACTCAGTAAAGAAATTTCACAAATTGCCCATTCTCAGACCTTTTTCACACGGCAATGCACAGCATGTTTTTTCGGCATTGGGTATGAAATCTCGCATTCCAAATTTCGCATAACAAAATCTTCCAATTACAAAATTTCGCTTTTCATAATCTCGCTATGAAAATCCCACTTTTTAAAATCTCGCAATAACGAAATCCCGCAAACTAATATCTCGCAAATCATTATTATTTATTTTTATCTTGCAAATTAATATCTCGCAAAATTTCATTGTATTGCAACAAAAACATTTTTTTAATCAAAATCTCCCAAATTAAAATATCGCGTGAGATTAAAGAATTGGGTTTTAGTTTCATTTTTTAATTGTTAAAAATAAATTGTTAGCGATAAAAGTTGAAACAAATTTTTTCGTCTTTGGGTAATTATTTTCGATTTGCAGAGCGACACGTTGCGTTGCTGTGAGACTTGATTTAACGAGATTTTGAAATTTCCGGGATTCTTCGGTGCGAGATGTTAATACGTTATTATTAAAAGCAAGATTTTGTTATTGCGAGATTATGAAAAACGTAATTTTTAATTTTCAAGATTTAGTAATTCGAGATTATGGTTTTATGCGTAAAAAGACTAATAATTCCTTTTTCGTAATGGCGCTGATTTTTCCAATACTATTAGTAATATTAAGCAACTGAATAGTACAAAAGTCCTTTTCTGCAGACTATAAATAAATAAATAAAGTGGGTGGTGCAACAGCTCGCGAAGTACCAGGGCCTAGTGACTTACAACTCACAACCATTCCTGTGTGCGTGTTTGTTGGCAGGAATGGAGGGGACCTACAGTTTTATGCCGAGTCCGAACGGCCAAATGAGGGGCACTTTTTCATGACAAGTATACTTTTGGACGATTTGTCAGTTCCTCGCAAGAGGCAGTACCTCGAATAAAACATTTCTGTTTTTAGGTGGCACGGCTGGGAATCGAACCCACACCTTCGACATGACAGTCCTACGCACTAACCATCATGCCACGAGGTATCACTTTACTGCAGACTAATGAAATTTGTTTGTACTTTATTATGAAGCAAGGTCCTATGCTGTACATTGTCGTATGAACTAGGCTTTAAACAACCATCATTTCTATGTTAAAAATCATAACATGTGAACTTCTTGCTAGATTTCCCCAATTTTAGTCAAAATTTATATTGAAATAACAACAATAACTTATTCCCACAACAATTGCCGAAACTCCTTTTTCCTCAAAGCGTAAAATATAGCTTGTAAGACAATAAGTTTTCGACGGAAGTCATTTTTAAATAATGTTGTATTTCATTAAAAAACAATTGCAATGACCAAATGTCAACTTTGGCACGACTAAATACGACAAGTTTGTAGACTTAATCAAAAAATACAATGACATTCATCAAATATTGTCCAAAATTGAAATTTGATCTTGTTTCCAGCTGTTTTCATAACCGATTGGATAGGTAGTTAACTAATCGACTATTAAAAAAAAATAACTAAACCTTATCTCAGGCCTTGCTTCATTTTTTAGAAAATTGGGATTTTAATAATGAAAGTCGTTAAAAACATATTTTATCAATAGTCTGGTAGACAATTCAAATAAAATCATTTTCCTTTCTTTTAAATGCAATTAGTAACTACAACTGTCCTCTAAAATACACAGTAGTAAAATGCTCGTATTGACAAAATTATGTAAACAAAATCTAAAAACATAAATATCCGAACTCAGTCAGAAACCAGATCTAATAAATTAGATAATTTTCCACAAGTTCATTACTGGTGTCACCCACAAACCACAACACATACCACATTGTTTACATTTAACAAAAACAAAAAAAAATATCAAAAACAAAAACACCTTCTTCACCTTGATAAACATTACATTTTTATGTTAAACAAGTTCCGAAAGATAAATAATTACTTTTTAATGTCTTCGTCAACAAAACACACTCGATTTAACATTTTTCAAAATCTTATCAAAACTGAATGATAAATGACAAATTACTAAAATATTAACATAGGTATGAAGATAAATATTTAAATTTTATGAATATTTAGTTAGCAAAAACAAAAAAAAAACAAATAACAAACGTACCACAATTGCAAGGGTTCACCAGACGTGAAGACGGAATCGCGGACGCACTCATAACACCAAAGATTAGAAATATAAGAGTGATCATTGGTTTAGTAAGCATTTCACTGGTTTATTTTCTCACAGTAAGTTTAAAAACAAAATGATATAAGTTATTGAATTATTTATTTAAAAATAGAATCCACAAATATTTTGTCAACGAGATAGAAAATACTTTTTTCAAAAGGAATCGTTTTCTCGTTATAATTTTTATTTAAGTTAAAAAATATTTTTGAGGATCTCAATTTAATGGTTTTTGTTTTAAGAATCTTAAGGATTTGAGGTTTAGGAGAAAATTGTAGAACGAATGGAGCAATGAGATCCTCACTGTATAAAATCACAAATCGAATTGACATTTATATGAATTAAAAATTGCTACTTATGTTCGATGGAATTTGGCGGTTAAAACATTTAAAATCCAACAATTTTCCAATACATGCGCGCGTGTATTACCCATAGCAAAAACAAAAAAAAATAAACAAGCTATAATAAATTGTGGTATCTGGCGGATACCTAGTGTATCTGTCGCGCTTGCTCGAAGTGACTTGCGTTGCACTTAATTCTGCGAGAGTGAGATACAAAAAAAATAAAAACTCAAAAAGCGCGTATCTGTGAGATAGTGTTAGAGAAGTGTCCTTGGCTTTTTGGAGTCGCTTTTCTACTTAACACGACCGCGCACCGCCTCGACTTGATAAGCAGCCCACTATAAGCGATGAACTTTGTTTTGTTTATATTCTATACAGACTACTTGTACTTTTATGAGATACATTTATAGATACAAGCGTGTACGAATTATTATTGTGTGTCACCTTACTCCCTCATGGTGGTTTTTATTATTTTGTTTTTGTGAAGTGTCAAAGTTTTTGTTGAGTGAAGCTTTTTATCAGACTTATGGTGATGAATATATACATTGTTGGGGTAGGTGGAGTAGGTGTGTGCCTGTAGTATTGTCAGTCGGTCAAAATAATTGTTATAAACAAAAACTATCTGAAGGACGCGACAACTTCAACGGCGGCGCGGCGCGGCGTTTGAATATTCACACTATAGGTACTCGTGTATGATGATGGTTTAATTGGTTTTGTGTTTGATTTGTCCATCATTGAGGGTTGCAAGTTGTTATAGGGAAATGCAATTTTCAACGCGACTTTGACATAATTATTTTTTCAATAATATTTTTTCCATCATGGCCAATACCTATACAACAACAATGACTTAAATATAGTTCTGCATGGATTGCAGTGGGTATTCAGGTCAGGGAGTAATATGCCTATTTTCAAGGAGCTCAGATTTTATTGTTGTTTGTTTTTGTAAGTTTTTGTCAAGGAGTTATCTCAATTATTAAAAAATGCATATCCAGGTGAAAGTTGTTGTTGTTGTAGTACTAAGCTCTTTTAATGGATTTTATTGCATAATGTACGTATAGAGTCCGAAAATGATCTCTGGACCCAATTCAGAGAGGGTATTACATCAGCTCTGTGAAGTCTGCTAAAGTGCGAGAGACCCATAAGAGAAGTAACCGCCGCGCCGCCGCGCCGTATGATATGGAAATACCAACCAGCATTATTGTTTACACGTGGATATAGGTTGTTTTGATTATCCGGAAATTATGTCATTATATTCTCTCGCATCGTTTTAATTGCGTTTTGGTGTTTTTTTTTTGTATGCGACACCTCTTGGCGATGCATCATGATGGTGTTGAGGAAGGTGTTGCACAATTTGATGAATTTAAGTAGGACATAGTATTATATACCTGCAATTACAACTATGTAAACATAAAATATAGGTAATTACAATAATAATTAAGATATAAGTTTTCGTTGCACTATTCGTAACTTTACTGAAGTTATAAAAAATAGGGATATGATATTGAAATCGGCTTAAGACTGGTAGTAAGTGACATTTATACTTACATTCTTCTATAATTCAATCTGTTATGTGGTGAATGTTTGTTCATGAAAATGAACAATGAGAATAACTAGTAGTTAATCTGCACATTGAAGGTAAGACCGCACACGACGGAGCTGCACTTTAGCGGAGCTCCGCGATACTGCGCAGCACTGCACGGCATTTTTTGAGCTGCAGCTACGCTATAGTACATATTGGGTTCTTTATTACCTCTAACCCTGATAAATACACTATCAGTGTATTATCGCCTCTAGGCACATCAGACCATTGTGTCATATCGGCAAATTTCTCGTGCCAACAAAATCCAGTTAAAGAAAAAAGCCCAAAGAGAATCGTTTGGCAATACAAGTAAGCCATCTAAGATGGTCTCAATGATTTCTTCAGAAGCCTTAACTGGTCACTATACTTCCTTGGTAGTGACGTAATGCATGAGAAATATTATTCCAAATAGGACAAAGTCTATAAAACCGAAAAAGAATTCATGGTTTTATCCGAGCTTGTAAAGAGGATGTCATGGTTAGAGAAGTAAGTTTCCGTTGTTATAAAGCCAACCTCACTGAGGAAAACAGGAATAAGTTCGAAAAAGCTAGAAAAACTTGTAACGTCCATATTCAAAGAACCGAATTTTGTATGACCAAAAACTACGGCAGAAACTACTACAATGTTCCAAAGGTAGTACATGTTTTTGGTCATTTGTAGAAAACATACGCTATTATACTTCATCTTCGGTTTCAACGCTCGTCTTCAATAACACTCCCTACGTCGGCTCACTTGATAAAGCCAATTTGCTTGCAGCACAGTTTGCTGTTAATTCGACGCTGCCAGAGAGTGTTGTGACTCCTCCTGTACATGAGGTCGCTAATGGTTTCATGGGAGGAATCTTCTTTCGCACTCGTGCAGTTGCAAGAGTCCTTAAAGATTTTGACATACACAAATCCGTTCTCAAGAGGTGCTCTTCTACGCTGGCATAATAACTATGTAAGCTTTTCCATCTATCTTACTCTACAGGTCTATTCCCGAGTGGATGGAGAATAGCATTTGTCCAGACTGTCCCTAAAAAAGGCGAATCTTCTTCACCCACTAATTATTGTTCAATTGCACTTACGTCCCTTCTTTCCAAGGTCATGGAAACACTGATAAACTATCCGCTTAAGAAATATCTCGAAGAACGGAAGCTTCTTAATGACCGGCAGTACGACTTACGTAGCAATAGGTCCACTGGTGATCTGATGTTATATCTCACCGAACAGTGGAATAAATTTTTACATCGTTTTGGAGAAAGTAAGATTATTGCACTTGATATTTCAAAAGCGTTTGATAGAGTTTGGCATCAACCTCTCTTATCAAAATGCGTTCATTTGGTATCGAAGAATCTCTTGTTCACTGGATTAGAAACTACCTTTGGGACCGCTCAATACAAGTTGCATTGCATGGTTTCAAGTCTGATATTCATTAAATAAATGCTGGTGTGCCCTAGGGCTCCGTTTTGTCTCCGACTCTCTTTCTTATTTTCATCAATGATCTCTTGTCTGAAACTTCTATAATCCATTAAATTGTTTTACTGATGACAGTACCTTCAGCTTTTCACATTCGTTTTCAGATTCACATCCTAGTCCTTCGGATGTGGAACTAGAACGGCAGCGTATGGTAAGCTCATTAAATTCTAGTCTCGACAGTATTTTTCAACGGGGAATCAAAAATCACGTAGAATGTAATGCTGTCTTCTGTCGTTCAAGTGGAACCCTCCCCCTTTGCTGCAATCCATGAGCGGCAGTTACATCGAAGAAACCGAACAGCATGCAGTCCTCGGTACGTGCATCACAGATCACCTTCTGTGGAGTGACCACATATTTGACGTCACTAAAAACGCTGCTAAATAGACCGAGAGCCCGCAGAAAATTTTGGGTGTGAGTGATAGCAAAAAAAGAAGTATAGGCGTCGAAATCTTCATCAAAGACTATTCAAAACTCAAAGTCTTGAAGTCCACAACTGGGACCTTTGCGAGAAATGGTGCATCGAAAAAAAAAAATATGAATGCAACTTCGAGGATAATCGTGTTACCCAAAACTGGTTTTCACTCCTCCCTAGATAAGCTCCTCGGATCACATATCATGGAATTTGAGACCATTTGGGCGTATAGTTCGCGGGATCAGCGGAGCTTATCTAGGGAGGGGTGAAAACCAATTTTGGCTAACACGATTATCCTCGAAGTTGCATTCATATTTTTTTTTTCGATGCACCATTTCTCGCAAAGGTCCCAGTTGTGGACTGCAAGACTTTAATTTCTTAACAGCCTTTAATGAAGCTTTCGACGCCTATGCTTCTATTTTTGCTATCACTCTTACCCAAAATCTGCTGTGGGCTCTTAGTCTAAAATGTTTGGATTTCCTTCGACGATGGAAGAAATTTTTCTCCCTTCTGATCCAGCTACAATCTATAAAGCCTTCATCCAAACTTAACTTGAGAACAACTCAAAAATCTGGGCAGGTGCTCCTTTAACTCACTTGAATCTCTTGGGTAGAATCCAAAATAGAGAAATAATAAGTGATTCGATAGTAACGCAATCAATGACATCTCTGAAACACCGTCGCAGTGTTTCATGTCTCTGATTATTGTATCGCTATTTTTATAAACAGTTTTCTAGTGTGATAGCCAGTTGCATTCCTCCCCTAAAACAAATCAACCGTAATACTCGCGCTTTTGGGAATGCTCATCAGTTTACCCTTGAAACCAACTTCGGACGTACTGTCAAGTTCAGAAAATCTTTCCTTAGCCGCACAACAAGAATGTGGAATGCTTTGCCAAGCTCCATTACCCCCCACCCCCCATTTTAATATTCAAAACTTAAATACCAATGCGCATCGGTATCTCCTGTCAAATCCTTCCTCATTTTCTTAACGCTCGTACTGTGTATTATAATCATCTTAAGAGTAAAGATGAAATTTAGCTCAGAAGTCATTTTTGTAATCCCGTCGGTTGGTCGCCATTTTGAAAAATGGCACCCAACCTGTACTACGGTCAGGAAACCCAGATCCAGGCTCTTTTTGCTGTGGGGAATTTTGTTTCTACATTTGAAATTTATTTTTTACATGCCAAGGCTGAAATGAAACTTAGGAATCATTTTTGAATCTTGTCGTTTGGACGCCATTTTGAAAATTGGGTCCCAATCTGGGACAAATGGTAAAATAAAGAGAAACTCATAAATTACTTGGAAAATTTCCATAGTCAAAATGACGCTTGATATCTTAAAAGATAGGTGTTGTGTAGACGCACCTTCGAGTGAAATATCAGTGTTGCCACTTTTCTGGAACATACTTCTTTTTAATATCAACGGGTGCAACCTCCACTTTTTTGACAATTTTTTATATTTTAAACATGAAAGAAGTTGCGAAGATGCCTATTGATGCCAAACGTGTGTTAGGAAATAAAAATCGATACTATTAAAAATGGTGTTGAGTAAACGCATCTTCTGTTAAAATTTCAATGTTGCCACTTTTCATGAACATACTTTTTTTTAATGTCAAATGGCTTTTCACCTTTTTTTGGCTGTTTTTATCCGGAAGAAAAGTTGCTGAAACACCTCTGGAGGTCAAACGTGCTTTGGAAAAATAACGTCTTAAAAGATAAGTCTTGCGTAGACAGGACTTCCACTTTTTTGGTAGTTTTTAGTATTTTGCACAAGAAAGAAGTTTTGGAATCACCTCTAAGTGCCAAACGGGTATTGGGAAAGCAACAGTTGATGTCTTAAAGGATGGGTGTTGAGTAGAAGCACCTTCGATTAAAATGTCGTCAGTGTTTTCACTTTTCGAACATACTTTTTTGTATTCAAAGGGTGGGATTTTGATGTTTTGTAAATTTTTGAATATTTTGGAAATTTGGCATTTGGAGCTATTTTCACTACTTTTCTTGCGTTATAAGTAATATTGAAAATGTCAAAAAAAAGAGGAAATTCTACGCTTTGACATTAAAAAAAAGTATATTCCCTGAAATTGGTAAAACTGAAATACTAATGGAAGGTGCTTCTACCCAACACCTATTTATTAAGATGTCATCTGGCGGCGTTTTTTTTTTTTAATATTAAAAACTACCAAAAAAACGGAAACCTCACCTTTTTACCTAAAAAAAAAAGTTTGTTGATATATTTCATTATCTTTCCTCCACGCATTTGGTATTTGGAGACGTTTCCGTCCTTTTTTATGTTGAAAACATTAAAATTTACTTAAATAATCGAGATTCCACCCTTTTGATATAAAAACAAAAATTGTTCCCAAGGAGTGGTAACACTAAGACTTAATACGACTTTATATACGTAATTTGGTATTTAATGATTTATTGATTAAAATTTGGTGGGTTCACTGGCCAAGTTTTTACACATTTAAGTTTGTGATTAAGTAAGTAATTAAAAGAAAACTTGCCAAGTAAATCCATCAAATTTAAATCAGCAATCACATAGTACCAAATTTCTGTCATGATTTGGAATTGTTTCGATATCATTCTAATTAAGATATTTGATATTAAACTTCATGAACTTAAAACTTGGCATGTATTTAGGTTAGGTTAGGTTAAATGGGGTGATGATACGAGAAGGTCGCATCACCTCACTCGGATCTCAATGGATCCATTGTGCTCCCCTGAGTGTAGGTAAAAGTAGGTATAAAGAGGGGGAAGGAAATGGATTATTGGAAGTGTAGGTATGGGGGGCCTCCCTGAACCATCCTGAGTTCTGAGCGAATTTAAGGATGTTTCTTATTGGCAAAAACGAGACGTCGGTCGCCCAGTTCGTCGAAAAAGTATTCTCCGAGGGCTGCCTTTCTAGTTCTGGTTAGGCTGGGGCATTCACAGAGGAAGTGAATTGAGCCCTCCTCTGCCTATTCATCCTGACACCCTCTACATAAGTCAGATGAGCCGATGCCCATTCTGCTTAAGTGGGTTCCCATTGTGTTGTGACCTGTTAGGATTCCAACCAATAGGGATAGTTGAGGCCTGTTTAGCTTGAGTAAATACTCAGTTTTTTTCATTGAAATACCCGGCCATAAGTTCCTCGAAATACGACAGGTATCAATTGTTGACCATCTGTCGTTGGCAACTTTGAGGAAATTCTGGCAAATTCTTCTTTTTTTCTTGCTCTAGTGGCACAAGAACAGAGCAGTCGGTTTGGCTCGGATCAAGAGATGACCCGGTTTTGGCCAATTCATCTGCCATTTCGTTCCCGTATATGTCACGATGTCCTGGGACCCATCGAAGGGTGACTGTATTTGATTCGCTGAGTAATTTCAACTCATCACGACAACGAGCAACCAGTTTTGACTTTGTCACAACTGAGGTAATGGCTTTGATTGCCGCCTGGCTATCAATAAAAATGTCAATATTTTTATTAACCAGCTCACACGTGTAAAGGCTCTTTGCAGCCTCACAAACTGCGAGCACTTCCGCTTGGAAGACACTGCAGAAATCTGGAAGCTTTATTGTTCTGTCTAAGGGTGGGTTAACTGTAAAGATGCCTGACCCTTCCCCCTACGTTTGTTTTGGAGCCGTCCGTGAAGACCGAAACATGATTATTGTTTATGACCCGGTTTTCCGTCCAGAGTGTCCTTGTGGGAATATCTGTTAGGGCTACCGGATTAAAGTCAATGTGCGGTAATGTGTAGTCTGTCTGAATGTTTATGTCAGTATATCTCATGATAGTTCTATGACCGTAAAGGCCCTTTCTCCAATTATTGTATTGTTGAAGTCGCAGAGCACTTTTGGCCGCCATCTCTTTCGTAAAAAGATCGAGTGGGGCTAGTGAGAGGAATGTTTCTAGGGCTGCAGTTGGTGTAGTTCTCATGGCACTGGTTGTGCCAATACATGCTAGTCTTTGAATTTTAGTCATGGTTCTAAGATTGGTTGCCTTATCCAAGGCTGGCCACCAAACCAAACATGCGTAAGTCAGGATTGGCCTTATTATGGCTGTGTATACATCCACTGAATGGTTTTAGGGCTTGGACCCCATCTTTTACCGAAGATTCTACTGCAAGTATAGAATGCTATTGATGCTTTCTTTTCTCTTTCGTTTATGTTTTCTTTCCAGTTGAGTTTACGATCAATAATCAGACCAAGATATTTTGCCGTACCAGTTATATGGAGCGGTGTCCCATTTATAGTGGGGGGGTTTATATTTGGAATGTTGCGTTTTCTTGTAAACAAAACTAGTTCTGTCTTGAGTGGGTTGACATTGACTCAAAATAGCTTTTTATGGCCTTTAGTCCTACAAATTGGTGTTTCGTTCGGCTTACTCACTTGAACTCATCAGTGACATAGTGAGGGATTTGTCATACGCAATTTGTTTTAAGTTCAGTTCAACTTACATGAATTTTTCAACGAAAATCCACTGTAAACTATATCCAACAAGATAAGAATTCCTAATCATTAAGCTGGAAGTTGGGTTGACATTAAGTCCACAGCTTTTGGCCTAGTGATTGAGCTTGTTAAGGGATGTTTGTAGGAGCGCGCACAGTATGGGGATAAATTTCCCTGAGGCCATAATTACAATATCATCAGCATATGCCACGACTTTGAACCCGCTGAGATTGAGATTAACCAGGATCTGATTAACGACCAGAAGCCAGAGCAAGGCAGATAAAACCCCCCCCTGTGGAGTGCCCTACACGTCCTTACTTTAAGCTTGCTTTGACCCATTTGTGCATTTACAAGTCTCGTCTGAAGCATGGAGTCAATCCAATTTGAGAGCCTTGGATCGATTACCATCGAGTCTAGGGCTTGTTGAACTGCAATGTTTTCAACATTATTGAAGGCCCCTTGATTTCTCAATAATTGTGCTAACCACCTCGTGAAGTGCTGTCTCAACAGATTTGCCCTTCATGTAAGCGTGTTGGGCCTGCGAGAGAGCACTGTCATTAAGCTTTAAGCGTATGTGAATTTCTATAAGTCTTTCTAAGGTTTTAAGAAGAAAAGAGGATAGGCTTTTTGGCCTGAAATCTTTTGGTTCAGTGTGGGTGGGCTTGCCAGCTTTGGGAATGAATATGACATTGACTTCTCTCCAACTAGAGAGAATATAGGTGATGTTAAGACAACCCCTAAATATTTCCACTAGAATCGGAACAATTATGTCTTTAGAGCTTTGGAGCATAACTGGAAGAATTCCATCAGGCCCTGCAGACTTGTATGCTGAGAAGGAGTCAATGGCCCAGGCCACCTTCTTACTATCTACTATTTGTTTACCAATGTTATTAGAGATTTCAAAAATGTTAGGGCCTCAGTCCACAGGAAGAGTATCGATGACACACCCTGGGAAGTGAGTGCTCGTAAGTGATTCTAAGGTCTCAGAGCAGGAGTCTATCCAGGTATTGTCCGGTCTTCTGAGAAAGCCCGGAGGAGCATGAACTTTAGACATAACTTTCCTAAGCCTAGCAGCATCATTTGTAGACTCTATGTCTGTACAAAATTTTTGCCAGGCTGCTCTTTTTGCATAAGTTGTTCGGTTTTTATATTCTCTTTTACTGATCTTGAACAAGTCCCAGTCAGTAGGTTTCTATTGAAAAGCCTCCTTGAGTTTTTCCGAAGGATGGATAATTCTTTAGACCACCATACGGGGTTGAGCTTTCGCTTTCCTTTGGTTATGGGGCAAGAACTTTCGTAAGCAATGTGAATTGCTGACGTTAGTTCATTGACATTTTTTTCAATATCTGAGTTGCTTAGCATAGGTCGACTTTCATAGGGGCCCAAAGATAAGGCCATTCTTGTATTGAAGGCTTCCCAGTTTGTTTTCCTGGGGTTTCTATAGGATTTTCTAGGTTGTGTTCTAATTGGAATGTTATCATTCTATGGCCTGAGAATGTGACATTACTTGAGACTTTCCAGTTACTGATTGCAATGGAATCAGAGTTAGTGGAAGGTGTCACGTCGAGCACTTCTTTTCTACTTCTAGTAATGAATGTTGGTTCATTACCTCTATTTAATATCAAAAAATTGTTCTTAATTATAAATTCAAAAAGTGACTTACCTCTTGCATTGGTATCAGAACTACCCCACTGTAGATGATGGGCATTCGCGTCGCAGCATGCTATCAGGTCCCAGCCGTTCCTACCTGTTGATACAGCGAGGTCTTCGAAGGCATGTGATGGCGGTGGCGTCGGTCGGTTCGTCGCCTGGCATGTAAGCGGAGGCTAAGATCAGGGGCGGTGCCCCCTCCCTTTCGCACTTCACTGCTGTAATGTCTCTAATACAATGGGGAGATGAGAGAGGCATATATTTAAGATCTTATTACTATTTTTGGCTGACTTTTTATGCACAGGTTTCTTGTACATATAAAAACTTGGCTCTTTTTTTAACATTTATGTTTTTAATGTGATTTCACTCCTTTTTGTCAAGATTTATTTTGCCAGGTGAAAATCAAGCCAAACCGCTCTACAAAGTTTCATAATTTTACGACAATCGAAAGTGTTCCATATAAATAGTAGCAATTCTGATAAAGAAGGTGGATGCCACGACCCATGAATGGGAAATTCCAATTTTTAATTTTTTTCTTTCTAAGTACTTAAAGCCCTACCGACTTACTAAATTTCATGGTTCTACAACAATCGGAAAGCCTCCATATAATTTATAAGAATATTTAAAAAAGTGGGTGGATGCCACACCCCCTGAATAGAAAATTGCAGATTTTCGATTTTTTCCTTTATATGCACCACCAGATATACCGTTGTGCGAAATTTCAAGTTTCTACGATGTCGGGAAGTGCTCCATAATTTTGATGATCTGTCAGTGAGTCAGTCAGTTACGGTTTTTGCGATTTTTGAAGTCCTATATCTTGGGAACTACTAATGCTAAGGAGTTGAAATTTGGTGAGCCACCTGTGTTTGATCAGTTCAGCAAAAACTCCGAATTTGAAGTTTCTGACTTTATTGGTACTGAAGTTAGAGGGGGGCTGAAAATCGCCTGAGTTTGTTCCTGTAAAAAGGGTGTAGTGCCGCGAACTTGGCTGGGCACTAACGTGCCCTTTGATTTATTCACCCTCAATCTTAATGGGAAAGTATTGTGTCTAGAGAGATTTGTTGCATATACTTTTAAATTGTAGATATTTTTATAAATTTAAAACAATGATTAAGTAAAAATAAGCCCATTAATTTTGTTTTATAGAAATATTTTTTAAAGGCACTATGTCCAACAGTGAACCAACTTTAAAAATTACACTGTGGACCATGGTGTAACTTACGAAAAGTTAACTTTACTATAAATTGTATTTTGTATTTATAGTTTCTATTATATGCTTTTGTGTTGATATTTACTAAGCATGAAACAAAGACATGTGAAGTCAAAGATAGTTTATTTATGACCTTTTATTACTTAATTTTTATGTTCGTGAAAATAGTACTATTTCTTTTTTTTCAATTAAAGATTTGCATTTTGATTTGTTTGGAATAAGGCTTTATTTTTGACAACTTTCGATCATTTTGTCTAATCATAATGATAAGCAAATATCAGTCATTCACTCTGTAACACGCGTAGGTTCACTATACCACCTCCTGTTACATATAGTGAACCAGTTCATAAGCTTTTTGAAAAAAATAATATTTATTATTTCTAATGACCTTTTCAAATATATTTCTTTTTTAATATAAAGCTAATAACCCAAGTATTAAAATCCCTTAAACTCCTAGAAGTTTACGTCTGTGAAGTTAGCAGGGCAACTTTCACCCACGAAATTGGGACCTTGAAAGGAATTTGCAGTTTTTTTGCATTTTTTTTGCATTTCTATTACCGATTTTGCAGTTCGCCAAATAACGGTGTAATTTAGTGACCTGCTAACTTCACAGTGAAGTTAGCAGGTCACATGGCGTATCTCAGGAACCAAGCGTGCTAGGAACTTGTAGTAAGGCTCCAAATTTGCAGTTTTTTTGCATTTCAAGAATAGGCTAGGTCAGAATTTTGAAGTCCTTTTTTTGAAAAAAATTTCATACTGACCTGCTAACTTCACAGTGAAGTTAGCAGGTCACATGGTGTATCTCAGGAACCAAACATGCTAGGAACTTGCAATAAGGCTCCAATTTTGCAGTTTTTTTGCATTTCAACGATAGGCTATGTTCAAAATTTGAGGTCCTCAATTTAAAAATTTCCCAAGTTTGACTTCAATATGAAGCAAGTAGGCCACATCGTGTATCTCACGAACCAAGCATGCTAGGAACTTGCAGTAAGGCTCCAAATTTGCAGTTTTTTTGCATTTCAAGAATAGGCTAGGTCAGAATTTTGAAGTCCTTTTTTTGAAAAAAATTTTATACTGACCTGCTAACTTCACAGTGAAGTTAGCAGGTCACATGGTGTATCTCAGGAACCAAGCGTGCTAGAAACTTGTAGTAAGGCTCCAAATTTGCAGTTTTTTTGCATTTCAAGAATAGGCTGGGTCAGAATTTTGAAGTCCTTTTTTTGAAAAAAATTTCATACTGACCTGCTAACTTCACAGTGAAGTTAGCAGGTCACATGCTGTATCTCAGGAACCAAGCATGCTAGAAACTTGCAATAAGGCTCCAAATTTGCAGTTAGCAGGTCAGTATGAATTTTTTTTCAAAAAAAGGCCTTCAAAATTCTGACCTAGCCTATTCTTGAAATGCAAGAAAACTGCAAATTTGGAGCCTTACTGCAAGTTCCTAGCATGCTTGGTTCGTGCGATACACGATGTGACCTACTTGCTTCATATTGAAGTCAAACTTGGGAAATTTTTAAATTGAGGACTTCAAATTTTGAACATAGCCTATCGTTGAAATGCAAAAAAACTGCAAATTTGGAGCCTTATTGCAAGTTCCTAGCATGTTTGGTTCCTGAGATACACCATGTGACCTGCTAACTTCACTGTGAAGTTAGCAGGTCAGTATGAAATTTTTTTCAAAAAAAGGACCTCAAAATTCTGACCCAGCCTATTCTTGAAATGCAAAAAAACTGCAAATTTGAAGCCTTACTACAAGTTTCTAGCACGCTTGGTTCCTGAGATACACCATGTGACCTGCTAACTTCACTGTGAAGTTAGCAGGTCACTAAATTACACCGTTATTTGGCGAACTGCAAAATCGGGAATAGAAATGCAAAAAAAATGCAAAAAAACTGCAAATTCCTGTCAAGGTCCCAATTGCGTGGGTGAAAGTTGCCCTGCTAACTTCACAGACGTTAGAAGTTTAAGCCAATAGTTTTAAAACTATAACAAGTCAAACAAAGAGTGGTTCACTGTTGGACAGTATACCCTATGTAAATTCATATCTAAGAATCAACCATATATTACTTGATTTTAATAGATAAATAACTATATTTGTATTTATTATTTAAATAAATTCATATCCGACATGTGTTGCGTGGGAAAAAAATGGTGGAATAACACCAATTTAATAAAGATATCCATGCACACAAGTCATACAACCTCAGCATTGTGTTTGTTATTGAAACAAATACCATGATTCGAATCTTCCAAAAGTCGGTTAGAACTAGTTTAAAATTTCACATTAAGCAGAATAAAATTAAAAAGAAAATAAATAGTAAATAAACCACACCTTCCATCCCGTTTTTCTTCAAACTGTTCCAATTACATAAAATTTAATAATGACCCACTAATTTGGTCGAACCTATCAAAAGAAACACAAACTGAATTGTAACTGCAATTTGTCATAATTTAAATGCATCCCAATTATAATTAAACAAATAAAATGCAAAACTATGTCACAGTTGATTATTATGATGGCTTGCGATGCGTAGCTTTTTAGCAGCCAGACAGACAGACAGCTGTGAGAAAACTTCACACTCCATATCTGAACTTTGTCAAACAAAAAAAAAACTGGATTATTAATAAATTAGCTATCAAGCCTCCATATTAGCATTCAAATTATTTTTGAACAAAACATAATATTTAAATTGAATTATTTTACTTCCTAAAAAAGACTGATTTGGACTTATAACGGGAAGTAAAAAAAAATTATTTAAAATATTAAAACGATTTGTTTATAAAATTTATTGAACAGAGCGTTTAGTTTATAAATGGCAATAAATAATAAAAGTGGATGGCTTTTTAATGATGACAATTATTCACATCGAAGCTCCATTTGGCAAAAATCCAAGTTGAGAAGTAAAGGTTCTGGGGGACAAATATTTATGGAAAATTTTACCAACGCATACAATTTTGAATGTCACACAAAATTGCATTGACTGTGATAATATTTGCATAAAAATTGCATCATTCACGTGCATTCAGAACATTCATATAGTGGTTTTGTGATCGGATTAGCTTAAGCTGGAGGTAGAGTGAGGCATGGAGAAGAGCAACTTTGAATGATTGATAGGTTTTGGAAAGAAGGTAATTTTGCGACGCCACAATTTTAAAGGTTACGGAATACATACAATGGAAATTATATATCGATAAACACTCATGAAGGGATTTAGTTTTTAAAATACAGATTCGCCAACAGATACTCATATTTTAAACACAAATTTGTATGTTTATCATCTCTAAATAGTCAGAGCTAAAATGTTTTTTAATTTTTCGTAAAAATTCAAATCAATTTTTTTTTTAAGAAATAAAGTTTTTTTGTAAAATGTATGATAGCTTCAGAAGGCGATAAGAACACCTAGTTTTGGCACTTGTCGTTCGCTTCTTAGTTACCACTTGCCGTAAATATATACCTTCCTACCAGGCCAGTATCAAAAAACCAAGAAGATTAGCGAGCAAACACTTAAGAGTATTAAAAGATCTCGACGTACACAAATCAGCTGGCGCAGATAGTATCTCTCCCATTATTCTGAAGGGGTGCTCTCTAACGCTGGTAAAACCACTGCTTCAGCTTCCCATCTATTGGTCTCTTTCCAAGTGGATGGAAGATAGCATTTGCTCATCCTGTCCCTAAAAAATGTGAATCTTCGTCTCCCTCCAACTTTCCCAAAGTCATGGAAACGCTTATAAACGCTAATAAATTATCAGCTCAAGATATATCTTGAGGAACGGAACCAGCTGTATACGGCTTTCGTAGCAAAAGGTCCACTGGTGATCTCACCGAACAGTGGAACCAATCCTTACATAATTTTGGAGAAATTAAGATTTAAGCATTTGATATTTCAAAAACGTTTTATAGAGTTTAGAATCAAGCTTTCTTATCAAAAATGCGTGCATTTGTGAATACAAGCCGTGTTGGAAGGTTTCAAGTCTGAAATCTATAAAATAAATGCTGGTGTGCCCCAAGGCTCCGTTGTATTACATTCTCTCTTTATCATTTTCATTAGTGATCTCATCTTTAACTTCTAATCTCTTAAATTGTTAAACTGATGACAGCACCCTCGGCTTCTCATATTCGTTTCTAGATTCACTTCCCTGGTCTTCATGAATATCAAGTTAGCAATGCAACTTTGACGTATCGAAAAATGAGTAGGTAATGAGTTGTTGTTGTGAGAATTTCGTGTTTGTTATATTTAAATGTTCAATGTTTTGTATGTTGTACGCGATAAAAGCTTATTATACTTAGGGCCAGTTTCAAATGTTCCGGTTAAAGTCTCGGATAGCCTAGCCGGAAGTTTATTTATTTATTTATTTATTTATTTATTCATCTACGGATATAAATCTTACAGATTACTAACAATTCAAAAATAGTAGGTACATAATATATATATATATACTCATAGATAACTAAAGCTAATGTAAAATATTTTGTAATTTTATTTTAAATTCCAGTCTTTTTATTGAGAGATCAAGCTCATTACAATTTGAATTGAAGAGTTTTATACATCTAGAAAAAGATTCATTGCAACCATAATTGTATCTATGTCTTGGATATTCTAAAAACTGACGTAGACGCAAATTTCTTTCCGGAATATAGACATCAAAGTAGGTAAGAATTGATGGACACTTAACACGATATGAAAATACATCATGCACAAACAATATACACTGAACAGACCGTCTTTTTTCTAATGAATCAAGTCCAATCAAGGCACACCTAGATGCATATGAAGGGGAATCAATTCTCCACCTCAGCTGTCTGACAACAAATCTTTTAAAAGCCTATTGAACTCTTTCAATACGGGTTATCCCAATAGAAGAAGAAGGACACCATACAATTGAACAATACTCAAGAATAGGACGGACTAAAGACATGTAAACAGATTTTAAAGCATAAGGGTTAGAGAACTCATTGCAGTTTCACTTAACAAAACCAAGCATTGAATTTGCCCTTGCTATAATATAGTCTACATGTAACGAAAACGACAACTTTGGATCAAAAATGACTCCAAGATCACGAATCTCAGATTTGCGATCAAGAATCTAGTTGAAGATTTGGTAGTTGTGTATCGTTGGAGCTAAAGTACGATGTGCCGTAAGAACATTACATTTTTTTATATTTAAATGAAGAAGATTTCTTTCACACCAGACAGTTATTTAAATCATTTTGAAGATTTTGATGATCAATTATATTTTTTATGCATAGATATATTTTTATGTCATCAGCATACATCAAACATAAAGCATTCTTAAGAAGAAATGGGATATCATTAACGAATATATTAAAAAGAAGTGGCCCAAGGTGACTTCCTTGAGGAACTCCAGATGAAACTTTAATGATACTAGAGACAAAATTACCTAGTTTCACACATTGTGTTCTATCATCAAGGTAGCTGGATATCCATTCCAACATCAAACCATGAATACCAAAAACTTTAAGCTTAGTAATAGGAGTTGAATAACAAATTGAGTCGAAAGCTTTAACAAAATCTGTATAGATAGTGTCAACCTGGTGGCCAGATTCAAAGGAATCGGTGACATATCTACAGAAAAGCCTGAGATTTGTTGAGGTGGATTTACCTGACATAAATCCATGCTGTTCAACACAAATATGTTGTTTTATATTAAACAATAGATGATCTTTAACTATAAGTTCAAATAACCTAGGAATTGCAGATATCTTAGAAATTGCACGGTAATTAGGAAGATAAACTTCAACTTTTGGTTTCAAATGTCTCGGATAGTGATATCCGACAGATAAAGCTTCGGATAGCCTAACCGCCGGTTCATGTGGCTGTTAAAGCTTTTATCCAGAAGATAAGAAATATATTAATTTGAATCATTTGAAAAAAGTATAGTTTCACTAGACCATTTCTTCGATGAAGAGCACAGAATGCGGTCAAAAGAAGTGTCCTGTATTTTGTAAATTTTTAAAGACGAATTTGTGTAAATATCCTACATAAAAAAGCAAGCCACTCAACCAAATAAGGCCACTTCTAGTTTCGTCTAACCCGTAGTTTTTTTTTTTTTCAAATCAATGAATAAATGGACACATGAGATGCTTATATACATTATATATTTATTGAAGATTATTATAATTTATTACAGCTATTTTTATGTACATACATACATACATACATCTTCACCATATTCACATATTTTAAGTCGCAATGCATTGTTGAAAGGATGTTTGTCCATAGTGTCACCTCTTGTGGTCTCTTCTTTTCTTCTTTATTTTCGAATAGGTATGTACTTATCAAAGGGCACGGTAGTGCCCAGCCAAGTTCGCGGCACTACACCCTTTTTACAGGAACAAACTCAGGCGATTTTCAACCCCCCTCTAACTTCAGTACCAATTAACTCAGAAACTTCAAATTCAGAGTATTTGCTGAACTGGTCAAACACAGGTGGCTCACCAAATTTCAACTTTTTAGCATTAGTAGTTCCCAAGATATAGGACTTCAAAAATCGCAAAAACCGTAACTGACTGACTCACTGACAGATCATCAAAATTATGGAGCACTTCCTGACATCGTAGAAACTTGAAATTTTGCACAACGGTAGGCCTTGTGGTGCATACAAAGGAAAAATGCGAAAATCTGTAATTTTCCATTCAGGGAGCGTGGCATCCACCCACTTTCTTAAATATTCAATAAATTATATGGAGCCTTTTCGATTGTTGTAGAACAATGAAAATTGGTAAGTCGGTGGAGTTTGAGGTACTTAGAAAGAAAAAAATTGAAAAATTGGAATTTTCTATATAGGGGGCGTGGCATCCACCCACATTCTTAAAAATTCTTATAAATTATATGGAGCACTTCCGATTGTTGTAGAACGATGAAAATTGGTAGGTCGGTAGGACTTGAAGTACTTATAAAGGAACAAAATCGAAAATTTGGAATTTTCCATTCAGGGGGGGTGCCATCCACCCACTTTATCAGAATTGCTTTTATTTTTATGGAGCACTTTGTTGTCGTAGAATTATGAAACTTTGTAGAGCGGTAGGGTTTGACTCTCACCTGGCAAAATAAATCTTTGCAAAAAGGAGTGAAATCACAACAAAAACATAAATGTTAAAAAAGAGCCAAGTTCTTATATGTACAAGAAACCTGTGCGTAAAAAGTCCAAAAAAGTAATGAGATCTAAAATATATGCCAAGTTTTAAGTTCATGAAGTTTAATATCAAATATCTTAAATAAAGTAATATCGAAACAATTCCAAATCATGACAGAAATTTGATATTTAATGATTACTGATTAAAATTTGGTGAGTTCACTGGTCAAGTTTTCATACATTTTCAATTTGTGATTAAGTAAGTATTTAAGAGAAAACTTGCCAAGTAAATCCACCAAATTTTTATCAGTAATCATTAAATATCAAATTTCTGTCATGATTGGGAATTGTTTCGATATTACTCTACTTAAGTATTTGATATTAAACTACATGAACTTAAAACTTTTACATAGAAAACATAGATTGACAAATTCGAAACTGTCACAACTAATTAATGACTAATTAATGGCAAGTTATCCACCTATCTATCCTATTGATTTGCTATAGCTTGACACTCATAGAAAACAAATAACCCCAAAACACTTAGAAAACATCTCACAACAAAATTGATTTTTTTTCGCAAATTATTAAGAACAAAAATATTAGATCTTAGAAGTTTTTACCACTTTTCAAAAAAAAAAACAACATCGAAAACATAGAACTCCCAGAACTAATTAAAGACTAACTAACGACAAATTATGTACCTATTCATTTTTCGATCCGTATAGGAGTTGCTTTGCTAACTTGATATCAACCACCCAAAAAAATATAGAAAACAGTGAACGAAAAATTCGAAACTGTCATAACTAAATTAACTACTAATTTACGTCAATCTTTTCACCAACCCATTTTTCGATTCGTCAAAGTTGCTCCCTTAAAATATAGAATTTGAACCGAAACAAAAGATAATCTCATAAAATTCTGATCTTGACAGTTTTTTCCAGTGGGGAACTAAAAACTGCGTAGAATTTAATGCTTCAAAAACCAAATGCTGGTCTACTGTCATTAAAGCAAAACTCACCTCCAATGCCGCCAGAGCCCAGAACTCTTTGAAGTCCCCTGGGTCGTATGCAAAACAGAGCTTTAAAAATAATGAGTGACAGTAATTCACTGGAAACATTCGAATCTCTTAAGCATCGATGTAATGTTTCACGCCTCGTCTTATTTTACCGTTATTTTTATAAACAGTGTTCTAGCATAATAGCTAGTTGCATTCCTCTCCTTAAACAATTCCACCGTAATAAAAGCACTTTCAGAAATTGCACATTAGTTAATTCTTGGGCCTAATTTCGAAGGACCTGTTAAGTATAGACATTCTTTTTTTAGCCGAACCACACGATTGTAGAATGCTTTATCCGGCTCTACTTTTCCCTTCCGGTTTGATATACAGAGTTTCAAAAGCAATGTACATCAATATTTCCATTTAAATCCTTCTCTATTTTTCTAACACTTGCACTGTGGGTAGAGGGTAGTCACAACCCCTTTAGTGCGGTCATAATAAAAAAAATCTTATTGAATTTTTTTGAAAGTCTTTTCTGCATATAAAATCTTTCTGAAGTCGATATCTTTGAGATTTTATGAGCGAAAAAAGTGAAGGAACGTACGAACGTACGAACGTTCGAACGCACGAACGTACAAACGTACAAACATCTCTCTAAAAATTATGGATTCCGATTCTAGAGACCTCTAAGCAAATCAGACCGATTACAATAACTACCAATGGGAAGTTCAAAATTCAATTAATAAATTTACTGAGTTGCTAGCCGCTCTTTTAGTCAAAGAAAACATTTCCTCAAACAATTTAATTATTCAATTATAGGATATAGGAAATCAAATCAAACAAATATTTGAAATAGACAAGATGTGAAATATGTATTTACAGATTCATCACAATACATCTATTATCCAATTGATTTGCTTTAAAAACTCCAAGCACCAAATAAACTGCATTGTAAGTACCACTTTCTGTAAATATTAGAACATCTATTCTAATAAATTGATGACAAAAAAAACATAATTAAAAAGGAAACAAAATAGAACGATTTGGCCAAACACTTCTGGCTTGAACTTCCGTGTATACAAATCATTTGGGGGTCTACAAGGTTCTAAATTATTCTTTTCGAAGATTCAATTTTAGAAAAACATGTTAATCTACATAAAATCTTTAAACATATAAAATAAAAAAACATATTTCGGAAATAGCCATGACAATGAAAACAGAGCAATATAACCGCTATCGCCATCGCCACCCGCGCTGCCTCGTGCCATTCAAACAAAAAAATGTTTTAAATAAGGCAATTGAAAATAAACGACTCATAACAGCCGTCGGCTATAGGGGCTCCCCCAAAAATTATATCACATGGGATGTATTCATTTGCATCTCGGCACTGTTGGAGCACGTAATGTATAGATTGTTCGTTAAAGTCTATTTTATGAGACAACCTTACGGAACTCATGCTGTGTGTTGTTGTTAATACAAAAGCTTAAAGTCGATACCATTTTGGTTAACCTAGACATTATAGCCCTGTATAGCTCATTCATCTGAGCTTCAATAAAAAACAACAACAACAACCAAAGAAACTACAAAAATTCCAGTCTAAATACGCATGAAGCACAGTGAGGCAGAAAGATTTGAAAATTGGAACTAATTTAGTAAATCAGCCAATGTGCAGGTTTTATAGAGTTATTGAACTTGAAATGCGATGTAAACTTGTTGTTGTTGGAGTTCACTTATGAAAATTTGCTTCAATGGGAAGCATTTCAACAAAACACATCTTTATTCAGTTTTTCTTTTATTTTATACTAATGTTCCCTGAAATCAAGCTGGAGGAAACTACGCCAATAAATTCGTTATAGAATCTTCTGATCAAACTTTTATGGAACGATTTTCTAGCATTAATGAGGTTTTTTCCAGAAATATTTAAAGATTTGTTTTCCTTTTTCAAAAACAGAATACCTTCATTTTTTTAAATTTATTCCAATAATGATATAAAAACTTTCCCACTGTGAATCGCCGTAAATTTATCATTGATCTGCACTTGGCCCGTTTTGGGTCGATAACATTCGCACTATAGGAGCATTGGCATTTTCAAAGCTTTTTGTGCTGTCACAGCCGAGCTGAGTTTGTATGAACATATTTTCAGTACTTGTACACATTTATGGCATTCCTTTCATTATACGACTACAAACATGAGTGTACAGAGTTCTTGAATCTGGGGTTCAAAAATTCATATGACCGATAGATAGGATTAGACATTAGTCATTTACTGTAGCGGACTAAATGTCAACTGACTACCTTCATTTTACTTTTGTTTGCCAAAACATAAATCAAACATTATTGCAAATAGATAAAGTTTTGTAGTCTTTGTGGAAAATGAGTTAAATGAACTCTAAACACTTTTTTTTGATACGATGAGTACCTACACATTTTCAATGCTCTTCCCAATTTTTTTGTTTTGCAAGTGTAAAATTAAATAAGTATGATAGTAACAATAAATTCAGTAAAATAAATACTAATAAAATACGTTCAAGGTAAGGGAGATCAAAGTTAAAAATTCTTTTGTTTTACTAGAACGCCAATGTAGAAAAACAATGGATTTTAAAGTTATTAGTAACGAAAAAGAAAAAAAGTCGAAAGATATTTGATTATTATTAAGTCAGTTTTTGATGTGTAAACATCTTAGCGCTCGGTATGGGTAAAATTGAAAATCGGCTGTAACGGATATGGGCTCACGGTTCCGTTTGGAACCATTTTGTTTGTTGTAGGTAAGTAGAACTCTGTAAACTCGAATAGGTAAAGGTAGTTTTCATTTTATACCTTATGGTTTTGGTATTTGCTAAGTGGAGTGAATTCCTTACACCCCGATTCCACAGTAGATAATTTCTCTCAGAATGTTCGTCTTGACATTAAGGGCGGTATTCACCGAGCACTCATAAACGGCTCTTAAGTTTATGAGGCTCCTTACTCAAATTATATCTGTGCTATTCACCAACCACTCATAGCTCTTTTTCGAAGTTCGAAAATGAGAACAACTCTCTCTTCCCCAGGTACCCCCAAACAGTGTTGTCACTTTACCACAATTATGGTAGATCTACCACTTTTTCCAAGATTTTGATAATCTACCACTACTACCACTGAAGTCAAAAATTCTACCACTTTTTGCTCATCCATAAGAAACAAAATTTGAAATTCAAAGATAATTCGATCATTCATGAAAAAAAAAATCCCAAGATTTTTCAGTCGAAATTTTTTAATAGAAAAAAATTTCTTTTGTTTCTATGTACTTACCTGAATGCAGCAATTGGAATTATTAAGAACTGATTAATTTTAGAAATAGAAAGTGCCCTATTACACGACGACTTTAGAGTCATGACTTTTTTCGAAATTAAATGAGTGCGAAGTGTTTTTTCTCGTTCGCACTCATTGAATTTCGAAAAAAGTCATGACTCAAAAGTCGTCGTGTAATAGGGCACAAAGTAAATTATTTCAAAGCTTGTGTCCTATAACTTTGTTTATAAAATATGGTAACAAGGGGAAACTTCTGTGGCTTCCATCCTCGACGACAACGCAATGTGTGCGCTGTCGCTGTGCTCTAGGAACAATTCATAATACGCTTTCCTGATACGTTTTTTGGTTTGAATTTTGATCACCACATTCAAAACTTCAGTGAAGAAATAGATTCAGAAATAATAGAACAAAAATTACTAAAAATTGTTCTTCTTTGATCTTATCAAATAGATACATGCATATAAACTACATACATTATTAAACTAATGAATTAAACATTCTTTGTCAACTTGCTAAAAATTGTGATACACAAAACATGATTTATATTTTAATAATAAAAGAAAACCTGCCTTTTTAATATTTTTAAAAGACATTTTAAAAAAGATTTTTAGAAACACTTGTTTTTTCCACACATTTAATAATTTGATTATTAAGTTTTGCCAACGCGTTTGGTCTTAGTTAGGAGAAAAAAATAATGGTTTCTTTAAATCTTTTTTAAAATGTCTAAGATTAATTTCCACCAAGTGATTAACCCTAAATCTATTGATTATATCAAATTTTTTCAAAGGTATATATTTTTATAATTATAATACTTATTGATATCCCAGACAAAATGACTAAGATCTGATTTATTTTCATTACTCAAAAAATTCTTCAAAGTGTCTGATTTTCAGTCCCGTGCCCGTTTTCGAAAGGAAAAATTATTGCAGTTCTCTTATTTTAGTTCCAGAACCAAAATAAACACTCAATTATGACGTTTAATAAGAAATCTTTTTATGATACAAAAACATTTTTAGTACCCTTCATTTTATTAAAAAAAATTCATTTTACTTTGTACAGGCAAAAATATCGTTAATGTTGAAAACTATTGAAGTGTCAGATTTGGCACCGTGAAGCATTAAGTCTGGTGAAAATAAAACGGTAACCATGTCCTTTTTATATATGGACTTCTTTCACTACTTATCTTATAACTTCTACATTTATCGTCCAATTTTGGAAAACTTTGGCTAAAATCTTTCTTAAAAAGATTGTTTTTCACTTGAGTCCTTAAAATTATTTTAAAAATTTTTGTATATCAACCAAAAACAAGAAATTTTTCAGAAATACTCGTTTTTCAAGCTTTGAATGCCTCTTACTTATAAAATATCAGTTCGACTTATACTTATAGCAGTACATTGTCGGAAGGAGACAGATCCGATCATTCAGAAAATACACATTTTATGTAAATTAGCTAAGCTGTTAGCGAGATTTATGGCAATATCTGAAAAATAGCTGAGAAAATTATTTTTGCTCATATCTCGCAAACGTTTCTTTGAAAAAAAAAACATTTTCTTGATCAGTGACCCAAAATTAGTCTAGAAAATATATTTTTTCTAAGGACCCTACCATGACCCAAAATTTTGTAAGCTAGTGTTATCGATGACAAATGAGGCTTAGATTTTTAAAAGAATATTTATACAGGCAAGGGGAACGATTTTCTAATAAAGGACAATCGGCAAAAATGTATGGAAGGTGGTCTAGGAACCAATAACGACGAGACGTATGTCGTTGGAAAGGTATTTTTATGCGCTACAATAGTCACTATGGCGGCTCATTTCAAATCACTGTGTGAAAAAAGTTATTCGTTAACCAACGTTTTGTTTTGGTACCATTAAGTGTGGAGAAAATGTATACAAACTGGTCTTACCAGTACTAATAAGATGCATGTCGTTGAAAAGGTATTTTTATGAAAAATAATAGTTACCATAACAACTTATTTAAAATCACTATGTGGAAATAGTTATTCGCCGTTTTAGGGAATTTTAGCACAGATAAAACGTATGGAGCATGGGTAACATTTTTGCGAATAACTTTTTTCACACAGTGATTTGAGCTAAGCTGCCGTATTGACTTTTGTAGTGCATACAATTTCCTTTCCAACGACATACGTCCCGTTGTTATTGGTTGAACTTGCCATCAAACTTTTCGCCCATACTAAAAAAAAAAATTTTTTTGCCACTAAAATGAACCACAATATTTCATTAGTTTACGAATAACTTTTTTCACACAGTGATTTGAACTGAACTAATATAAAAGATATTGTAGGTAATGGAAATACCTTTCCAATGACATATATATTGTCGTAATTGGTTAGACTGGTTTTCATAAATTTTCCCCATACTAAATATACTTTATTCCTACTAGAATACACCAGAGCACAATCCTATTTAGCGAATAACTTTTTCCACACAGTGATTTGAAGTAAGCCCCCATAGTAACTATTGAAGTACCTAAAAATACCTTTCCGACGACATATGTCTCGTCGTTATTGGTCTTGTAGACCGTTTTGTCCTATTCTCCTTTACTTAAAATAAAAAATAAAAATCTTAGTCCTCTAAACACATGTTTTCAGAAAATGTCGATTAAAGTGCTGTTTTTTATTTTTCTGACTGGCTGCTTTTAATTATGTAAATGGAAGCTCTAAATCAACTTGAGATAGTCTATTTGCTTTCAAAAGTGTTATGCCGAAAATATCTTCATTTTTGTCCACTTTTTGAAGAATCACGCATATACTCCTCTTTGACTAAAATAAAACTGGAAAGCAAAAATATTTTTCCTGATTGAATTTTTGGAAATTAAATCTACCACTAAAAATCTGGATCTACCACTATTTTTTAGACTTATCTACCACTTTTTTAAAACTGGAAGTGACAACACTGCCCCCAAACTGTGAAATCAAACTGTTTTCAAAAATGACCGCACTTTGTCGGTACTTCTTGGATCCTTGAAAAAATGAGTGTTGCCTGCACATAAATAAATTCTTTGTGACTACAGTGGTTTTAATTCTCTCCACTTATTTACTTAGTTTTGACTAGGGGTGAAGATCATTGCACGTTTTAGTTTGTTTCATATAGGGAAATGTTTTTACTTTACTTTTTGGTTTCTACTACGTTTGCGGATCCAAAATGGACTCGTTCGCTTGAAGGGGAGATAGACGTCAAACTTTGGTTTATATTAGCTGTGTTAAATTAAGAAAAACTACATCAGGGGCCCAATTCCACAAGAGTGAGTTTTTTCTGTGTACACAGAAATTCGTGTACTCATCGATTTTTGCGATTCGGCAAGAGTGAGTTTTAAGTTTTAGACAGATAACGCATGCACAATCAATCAAATTTATTTACATTTGATTTGGGTGTGAATAGAATGTGTACACAGAAAATCAGTCACCCTTGTGGAATTGGGAAAATTGAAACAAAAAATAAAATTCATTTTTGTAAGGATCCAAAAAGTACCGACAAAATGAGTAAGTGAATTTTCTTGAAGGGTTACTTCGAAGGTTTTCGAATTAGTTTCCGGAGAGAGCGCTCATAACTATATGAGTGGTCGGGACCACTCATAAGTCTTATGAGCGCTCATAAATATTCACTATTATTGCTTGGTGAATAGGTTTATGAGCCTCATAAGTTATGAGCCGTCGGTGAATACCGCCCTAAATATCTAATGGAGTTACTCCGTTTCATATCTTGATTGGATGTCAAGATGCAATCATATCTTGACAGAGATATTTGACATACATTTTGCCAGGTGAAGATTTTGTTGCTTTTTTTCTAGAAATTTAATTTTTTTATTTCATTATTTTGTATCCATATGCTGCTTTTGATGTTAATCTCTGCAATCGCGGGTGGCAGTTTTGGTTTGTGATATTAATGGGGTTTTCTTTTGGTAAATTCAGATTTTGATCCAAAAATTGATTTTTTTCGTCGCGAATGGTATACGATTTCAGATTGATTTTTCTTTTTCAGTGTATTGGTAAATAATTTTTGTCTGTGAAGCTATAGCGATTCAGATATGTCAAACTGATAGCTTTCAATTGTAATGGTGTTAGTAAAAGAGGGGTTAATCTGCCGAAAAATCCAGATCTGCTAAATTGATTTTCGATAAAAAAAAAATTGATTTTCATGCCCATTGGAAGGCTTTAATTGCCAAAATCTGTGTTTTGACAGATCTGAAGGGGGAAAAAATCAATTTTTGTTACCAAAAGAAAACCCCATAAGTGTTATTTGCAATTTCTTGATTTGAAATGTCATAACATGATTTGCCAATTGGCGCATTCTTTTATGTTTCTCTAGTTGGCTGTGGTTAATGTATCAAAAAGAAGTGTTGTAATGTCATATTTAAAAAAGTTACTTTGAGTTACTTTGCATTTTGGAACGACAAAAGCTAAAAATATGGCTGATCTGTCAAACAAATTGGGTGAAAAAAGTCGAAATAGATTTGGAACTAAAAATCAAGAAGAAATTGTGATTTCATTATTGAAAAGAACTTTTATCAGCACTTCGAAAATGCATACATTTTTCAAATTAAATTTCATTTAAATTCATTCTAGCACAAAATTGAATATTTAAGCAAAAATATTTCCAATTTTTTTTATCATTCATTACTTGCACAAATTTTTTTACTTCAAATCGATCAAATCAGATAAAAAAATTTCCAAACTCACTATCGACGGTAAAATCAATAAAAATAAAAATATATTAGCTTTATATTTTCCCCAAATCTGATCTGGATTGTATATGCATACATATATTACAAAAACAACACAAAATCCGACCTTGCTTTTGGATTTCGATATGCAAATTAATTCTGACCATACACCCTTTGTACTTTTTTGCAAAAATTAGTTTTTTCTCTCACAGGTAGATGGCTTTTTGTGTTGAAGATAGGAAGAAAATAGAGAAAAGAGTAGAGAAAAAATACAGACACAAAAGGATAAACGGGGATTGGATAGGTATATAACACTCTTGTCGCACTGGGATCCTGTTTGTTTTATTATGATAATCTAATCCGGATCAGATCTGGGGGATAATAAAATTAAACTTTTACATATTACAAAAATGAGATCAATTCCAAACCGAACGATCGAGAAGCAAACAAAAGATAACTCAAAATGAAAACATCGTGATTTCAGCTGCTTTTGACGGATTTACCATTTCAACTCAGTATCAAAGAGATGAGTTGGAAAAATGTACTCAAAGTTACTTTTTGGCACTTTAACTTTGAATCCAGGAACAACTTTGTGACGTCATAAAGTTAATTGAAGTAGCTTAATTTGTGATGGTTTATTTGCGGGGGAGTTTTCTCGGAAGGAGTTTTTTAATGGGTAAATTCATTATAATTTGTGTCGTGCAACCATTTTGTTTTAGCGCTTGTATTAAAGATTCCTAATTTTTGCCATACGTGGTAATGACCCGATCTCTTACCTTCAGGTCAAAACGAATGTTTACACATCTTCCACACGAGTCCCGGTACTTACACATTTTTTTTTCAGAATTCTAAGATCACTGTTTTTCTGGGATTTGCGCTTATAGGCCAAATTTCTAAGAGGATTTTAGATCTTTACACAAAAATGTGTACATAGTTACACCTTAAACTGTACGCTACTTGAATTGGAATAAATTTGCATATTTTTCTCAATAGAAAGGTGAAACGAAGTATGTGCCCGTAATCGCTGAATTTCTAAGGCCACGTCCGCATTATGTTGAATTGTGTAGGTCAACATCGTTGATCAGCAGTGTTGAGTAAGTGTAGACGTGTTGATCGACAATGCAATTCAACATTTTGTCACGGTAAAATTAATCGTGACAAAAACTATTCTTTTCATATTCCGAATCTTGTTCCTGTCGTTCTGTCCTTTTTTTCTACAGGTGTTTCCTTCAATTTACTGGGAGAGAGTAAAGCAACTATGGGCCATCAGCCATTGGTACGCTCTCGCAGTATATTGAAGAAACAAAAATCGATGTAACTAGCGCTTTAAATTGAAGAGCGCAATCATATACCAACTTCATGACCAACAGGCGGGCGGTCTGTTTGAGTCCAAATCCAATACCAATAAGGGGTATGGGTACGGTGACCATCCGTTCATTATAATAATGAACTGTTCTGTATTTGAAGATGTTGTTCATTATTAATTATTTTGTACACGAAAACATATAAATGTTCTGTATTTATTCATTGTTCATTATTTGTTCTGTATTTCTGGGAACGTTAAGATTTAATGAAAGAAACTGATGATGCTGACGTGCCCTTAGTCAGTGAATGAAGAAATAATAAATCTAGTACAAATTTATTTTTCCATGCCGCCCTCTATCGCTTTTGGCCTCATCTGTCATGTTCAAGTCAAACACTATTCATTTCATGAACACATCAGCTGTCTGTGAACTGTGTGTTGTCTGCGTCTACGCTGAAGAATTGAGATTTATAAGTTTTATTTGAAATTATTTAAAAAAAAGCAATTCAATATTGAAAATTATTTTAGCTTACCCTGATGCCACTCAGGAGGAAGTGTGTATTTAATAAAGAATTGAAAAACCAGTACAAATTCTTGACCTAAGCTTTCAAGTTTTTTTTATTTCTAAGTTTGTATGTAAAGCCTTATACGATGCTGATGCGAAACGAAATTTTTAGTTGTTCTCCTTTAAGACAACGAAATGCTTACAAAAAGGAAGCGGAAAAGTATTCATTGACAGTTGCACAATTTCCAAAAATTAAAACAAATGCAAATGCAAACAAAATTACAAGCCGCCATCCTGTAATGAAAGATCCAACAAAAAAAAACACGAAAAAAACACAAATTTCATTTTTTCGCACACAATTATGGTCTGGGAAATTAATTGTGTGCGAAAAAAGAGTGTAGACTTCTCCAAATAATCTGCTACAACTATCAATTTCGCTCATCAAACAGCGTACTGCAGAACGAAAAGTAGAACTAAATGTATAGTTTATGATTTCGTTGTAATTTTTGTATGAGATTTTTCGTTTCGCATCAGCAGCGTACTAAGCTTAAAGAAAAGACTGAATTGATTAGAGCTTTATAATATGTTTATTCTATTTTAAGTTGAGCCATTTTTCCTCAGAGGATAAATTTATTATTGAATGGAATAAATGATTGAAGATTGAGTTGAATTTTGTTTTTTTTTTTTTGTTCATTATTCAGCTTTCTAAAATATGGTCACCGTAGGTATGGGTGACAGTTGGTCCCCAAGTGCCCTCATGAATGACAGACGGGCGGTCTGTCCACATCCAATACCATAAAGAAGCATGGGTGACATTTGGTTCCCGTTTGCTAGAAGTTACTCATTTTGAGAATGGCCGAGTGCACAACCTATTTACGTAAATTATGTTTGTATAAGATGGAACGTTAAAAGCTCGTCCCTAATTGCCCCCAAATCTGCGCAAAAGCCCAACGATTTAAATAATTTCGCGAAGTCGAAAACTAAACTACTGCCAGTTTCCACCTTATATTAATGTTTTAAAATGTAAATTAACTTTCCACCAGTTTTTCCAACGACATTGGTTTATTTTGATTTCATTCGGAGGGGAAGAATGAAGGCGGTGTGAAATAGAATTTCTTTTTAGTTTGCAGAAACTTTTCTCGTTCGAAAAATTGGGGTTGATGTCTGGATGCGTTCATCGGATTCGCCGCTCCTGAAAGTGGAACCAGTGATCGGTGATTTCCATGATGACAATGCAAAAGCCAGGGAGATAGTGCGAGTAAGCAAGACCGTCGGTTTTTCAACTGCGTTGGCTCTCTCCAGCAAAGATGGTGGAGAGTAGCTGAATGATGACGCGACCGAAAACCACGGCCGCTGATTAGCTGAAAGTACTGGGGTTGACAAAAAGAAGAGGCCGTCCAGGTTAATGGAAAACCTGGAAGGGCACTTCTACTGTGATTCTGAAAGTAACCAGAGGTGTTTATCTCGAAAGTGAAGAAAGAGTTAAGAAAAGTTATTGAGGATTAAGAAGAAATTCGAAGGTATAAGAAAAGGTTAAAGTGAGGAATTTAAGGGAAAAAAAAAGGGAAAATTGAAGAGGGAAAATTCATTGGTGAAAATCTGGTGGAAGGTGTTCGAAAACTTGGTGCTTTATCTTTGGAGGAAATTGGCGGGAACAATTTGGAAGCTAAGTATTTTTTTCTTTTTCTAAGTGAATTGTGTGTTTTTTTTGAAGCGATTTTCGAGTTATTGACACTCTTTCGCAAATTCTCGTTTGGCCTTTGCTCCGGTAAAAATTCCGAAAAAGCAGAACTCATGACCCGTTTAGTAATTTCTTTGTTCGTTCCGTTCCGTTATCTTTCAAAAACCTTTGTTCTTTTAAAAAATTTTGGGTTTTACTCCTATATCAAAAGGTTTCCCAAATAAACTATCAATTTACAAAATTAAAATTCAGTTTCGTCTTTTATCTCTAATTAAAATTGGTTCAAATCACTTAATTTTCTTTCACCGTCGCTCTCCGCTCCAAAAGGTTTGTAATTTCCTTTATAAAAAAAAATTGCTGGCGCCCTTTCTATTTTATAATTTTCAGGTTCTGTTCCCTGTGGCGATCAAAAATATATTGTTCGATCAACAATTAATAATTTTTATCAATCACCGATTAATTTGATCAGGTGAACCCACCCCTTTATGAGCATAGCTGTGGTGGCAGCACTATAATCGTCGCTGCAAATTACAATTTTAATTCGCTTTGACTTTGACAGTCCAGTAGTTTTTTTGTTTGTCCTTTTTAATCGAAATAAATAATCCCGCGAATTAAAATTGTAATAATTTGTTGACCCGAACCATTGTTTATACAATACACTCATACACTCAACACGATTTCTTAGGTTAACATGTGGTCGATAGGTTCTTTATTGTTCACAAAAAAAAAATTAAAAAAGGAGGGTACCCCTAGGATTCGAACCCTGAACTCTTCGGTTGGATCCTGATCCAACACAACTTTTTTTTCTGAACAATAAAGTTAAAACGATATTATTAACATTAAATACTTATTCACAACAAATATTGCATTTTTCGTCTAGTAAAGATTGATTAATAACACACAAAAGTAATAAATTATAATCATGAAATTAAAGCCCTAAAATTTTTTTTATAAAATAGAATTGGTTGAACAACTTTGTCGATTGCTATCCACTTGAATCGAGTTGCGTTCGGGTCAACAAATGTTGATTGGCATTGTCTACACTTAATCAATGTTGTTGATCAGTGGCTTACGCAGGGGGGACTAAGGGGGCTTACGCCCCCCCCCCCCCCAAGCAAGTGACATACTATGCTCAGGTTTCTGATAATTTAATTCTGTTAAATATTTTGCATTATTTTTTCGTTCAAAATACAATTTTCAACAAAATCTGCAACGATTCCTGAAAGTACTAATCTTTTTCCTCAAAATGAATCTCCAATATCTGGTTTAGTCTTTGAGAAATCCTTAGTTCGGTGTAAGTATTCACCTGTCTCTACATTATTTAGTAAGAAGACTAAAATGCATTATAATATACACTAGTCAACAATATTAAAGGAACAAATTTTTTTTCAATTTTTGTTAGCGTTTTTTGAAGAGCTGTATCTTTGTGACGAGTGGTCGTATTGAGTTGAAATAAAAAGCATTTTTCAGCTTTATGTTTTTTGTTTCGAGATTTGTTTGCAAACAAATTTTTTTGAAGTACCGTTATTGCGTTATTGCAAAAAATGAGACGAGACAACTAAATTTTTTTTTTTTGAAGGTCCTCATTTCTATGGATAATTTTTTTTGAGTCAATTAAATGTCATGATCAGATACCTTGTTTATTCAGCTTCAATTCAGTTTTTTTTTGTTTTCGTACGATTTTTTTGACACACAGTTTTGCATTAGTTAGATACTTTTTTGAATTGAAATGAAATAAAAAGTTCATTAAACAAACAAATAAAAAAAATAAATTTAAAAAAATTTTCCAAACAAAATAACTTGATTTTTTTATTTTTTTTTTTTTTGAAAAATGTAATTTTTTTTTCATTTCCATTCAAAAAAGTATCTAACTAATGCAAAACTGTGAAAAAAATCCACTGGAATTACGGTTTTCTTGTCATTTTGATAACGGCTACGCATTGTTTAGGAACAACACAATTTGTTCCTTTACCTGGTTTGTAAGACTTTGAAGTTTTGGTGAGGAAAAACGGTTCGATGAATAAATTTGAGAATTTACAAGAATATTGATGATTCAAAAGTCTATAAATTTGCATACCAACGCAAGCCATGCAATCAATATTTGTAATGAAAAAAAAGATCGTATAATTCGCCCACTTCAAAGGTCCGGACAGGGAAGATATAGCAGGTCACATCGTCTACCTCAAGAAGGTTGTTAGGAACTTGCATGCGAACCAATGGACCCGCAATTGTTTCACATGCGAAAAAAAGTGTAGTAAATTTTCATTTTTAGGTCTATAGTTTATTAATTTAGTAAGTGATTCAATGGGTAGCTTAGGCTAAGGCAAACATTTCTCGCCTTGAATATTATTCAATATGGTGCACAGAATAGGTGGAAAATAATTTTAAAAATGTTGATTTTTTTTTTCGCATGACACCTTTGTTTGAAGCCTATTTTACAGCTTCTCGCGCAAACAAAAATCTATACAAATACTCTCGCATGTTAAAAATAATTAAGCTGAAATGCAAAATTGGTTTACAGTTTCATGCAAAAAAAAAACATTGCTGTCATGGAATGTCATGCAAAACAATGGACCGGTAATTGTTTTGCATGGTCGGCTTACACTTCAAAAAACAAAAAAATATATTCACCTCAAAGCAATATTTGCATACAAATGTTTTGCATCCAAAAATTATTAATTTCCATTTTTAGCCCTAAAGTTTATTAATTAAGGGTAGATTAATGACTCAATGGGTGGCTTAGGCCAAGGCAAGCGTTTATTCAATGTGGTGCACAGAATACGTGGAAAATCGATTTGAAAATTAGGATTTTTTCGCATGGGAACTGTAAACTATTAAGGCAAACAAAATTATATCGATATTTGTATACGTTTAAAAGTAATGATTTTTGCAACGGAAAAAGTCATTTGGGACCACTGTGTGGCATTTATTTTTAAATTATAAAAAAAAAAACTGACAAAAAAACAGGGCTGTCTCCTACAAAAATAAAATAAAGTAGAGTCATGCAATGCATCGTAACAAATTAAAGTTAAAACGGGCATTGAAGTTAGTCTTAAATTCGTAACTGCTGTATTTATTCGTTTAGTACCTGTTTAAATAATAACTATTATAATTATAATATTTTAATAAATCAAAACACCTTATTTACTTATTATAACTTTTTATAATGAGTTGGGGTGAATGAAAACTTGGAGTATAGGGGGAAATGTGGTGTGCACTGTTAGCTTAGCGTATATATTCAGGTTCATACAATTATTTTAACATATTTATGCACTTATACGATACACAATAATTGTGCATATTTCTTTAGGTTTCACATTTCAATAATTTCCATATCGGCTTTGTTATGGAAATCTAATTTCACAAATTGCTTTTAATATGACTAAATTATTGTATTTTATTTACTTAGTGCTTTCAATGTTAGAAACTATCTTTTTTGTAGCTTATTTGCTCGTAAATGATGATACTATTACAATGGGTACTGCCAATATACTTAATATATCTGGTCAAGTCAACGGATGTAAGTTTCTGAAAATATATCTTTAAAGAACTCTTAATAAAACCACTTTTATTAAAAGGCATATAACTCCACCTTCAATGGAGGACTTATTCGTCCACTTTTACGACGAATTGTCAACAAAGCTGAAGATTGTCAATCATGCTGTGAGATTAGTTCATGATATTGTTTAAATTTTGTGTATCCATATTTATTTATTTATTTTTTGACAAAAGCTTGTGGTGTGTCAAATAACAATAGAATTGTGGGAGGTGTTAATTCTGACGTTAATAAATATCCCTGGACAGCTATGTTTTTTTCAAGAGGAAGTTTCCGGTGTGGTGGCTCTTTGATTAATAACAAATATGTCCTTACCGCCGCTCATTGCTCTAATCCTTCAGAGGCAGCAAACTATGAAGTACACTTTTTACAAAATCGCATCGATTCGCAAAATTCTAATACAATTGTTCGAAAGGTTATTACAATTAATATAAAAACAAGATAATTATTATAGAAAGCTTTGAAATTCTTTCAGATAAACCAAGTAATCATGCATCCAAATTATAGTGCCAGGACCTTGGAGAATGATATTGCCCTTCTCAAGCTTGAACAATCTATTCAATTTGATGATAATATCCGTCCTGTTTGTCTTCCAGCAGCAATTAGCTCCCCCACTGGACAGAATGTGAGGTTTAGAATAAATTATACAGTTTATTGTGTTTTAATTCATAAACAAATTTAAGGCAATTATCGTTGGCTGGGGTGCCCTTCAAGAAAACGGAAGAGTATCACAGCAATTACAGGAAGTCTCAGTACCAATTCTAACTAATAAGCAATGTCGGGATTATGGATTGAAGGTTACAGGAGGAATGATCTGTGCTGGTGTCCAACAAGGAGGAAAGGATTCATGTCAAGTAATGCTATCACACGAAAATTATTTAAATACTAAATATTAATTTTAAATTCTTAAATTCCTTAGGGTGACAGTGGTGGTCCATTGCATGTTGTTAGTAATTCAAAATTCACTCAAGCTGGTAAAAAGATTATGAAATATCCATTTTTGTTTTTAATACTTCTGAAATTTCCGTTTTTCAGGTATTGTTTCATGGGGTATTGGTTGTGGTGGTCCCAAACGTCCTGGAGTTTATACAAAAGTATCAAACTATATTTCATGGATTCGTAAAAATACAGCTGACGCATGTAATTGCTAAATTGAGAAAGGATATTTTAAATCAAAATGGAAAGAAAATTTTGAACACCAAAATAAATTTCCAAAAAAAAGAAACAGTATTTTACTTTAAATGTAATCAGAAAACAATGCGTTTGAGTTGTAAGTTTTTGTGACCGATTTTGGTTGAAAGAGAGTTAAATCAAGAAATAATGTTTTATTAATTCAATTTGCTGAAAGTATTTGGAATTTTTTTTAAATTAGGTGAATTTTCGTACAAAATATAATTTTTGAAAATACATTTTATGCTACATGGTCATTGTAGAATAAAATCAAACGGGTCAGTGCTCAAAATTTACCGAAGAAATTTGTCAGTTTTGGCACAAACAGTGTTGCAACTCATGCTTTTTTGTCAAGGCAATATCTTCCTTGCATGCACAAATCCAACATGGAAATCTCTTCTTATTTCAATAAAATAAATAATTAAATTGGGTGGCACAACAGCTCGTGGAGAACCAGGGCCTAGTGTCTAACAACTCTCAACCACTCCTGTGTGCGTGTTTTTGGGAGGAATGGAGGGGACCTACAGTTTTTTGCGAAATCTGAACGTCTAAATGAGAAGCACTTTTTCATGACAATTGTAGGATTTATCAGTTCCTCGCAATAGGCAGTACCTTGGAAAAAACATTTCTGTTTTTAGGTGGCACGGTTGGGAATCGAACCCACACCTTCGGCATGACAGTCCAACGCACTAATCATCTTCTTATTTCAATAATTTAATTTAAATTGAAGCGACTTTCTATTTAGGAATCAACGCAGGTTTGCATTCATATTATCAGATATTCATATAAATAATATCCAAATTATTAATAAGTAACAGAAATCTGACAACATTGAAATTGACAAATATCTGAAACAAATGGACGAAGCAAGAGAAAAATTCAACGCAGCCAAGAGCAGTTCCTCCACCATGGAAACAAAAACCAAGGACAAACGGACCAGCAACCTCTAGAATAAGCTTAACCTGAATGAGGACATGAAAAAACACCGATGAACCGATCTGGCATCAGCAATCAACAAAGCTCGATCCGCAGTGCCAAGCAATTACGCTTCACTGTGTAAGGAAAAGAAGTCCGTGCCTTTGGCCATATTTATCTTCGATTTATGCAGCGCATTAGGCGCATAAACCGGCTAAGATAACCGCATACAATGTTATTTCATTGAACAGCGTTTTGAAAAGGACGACATTCCATCTCTTCCAGAAGAAGCACTCACCGGACATAGTCCTCATTAGTGAAACCAACGTCACTAAGCGAAACAACATAGATTTCAAAGGATACAACACCTTCCGAACGGACAAAGGATCAAGGCAAGAAAGGCACAGCGCTCTGCGTTAAGAAAAACATAAAAGCTTCTCAAGTCGTTATCCCCAGTCTTAGATCGTATGAAGCCACGGCCATCGTCATAGAAGTTAAAGTTGGAGCAACATTAATTATTTTCAGCATATACAACAATTGCCGCACCAGAGAAGCTGATATTAATCACGATCTTTTTATCTTTAGCAACCTAGCCACCCAGCACACCAATGGCCTGATTGGGGGAGATTTCAATGCCCGACCCCACGATACAGCTACATCTAACCTGGAAACTTCCTGGTGAACCGGTTGGATGAAAACTTTAAGCATCATTCATTCCTGACGGTCTCGCAACCAAAGCCAACGTTCCCAAGAACACCATCCTGACTGGACTTACCTTGTTTCCTTGAACCTCATCAGTATCGTTCCCGACCAATCTGGGCCAAATGGTATAAAAAAGAGAAACTCGTAAATTACTTGGAAAAATTCCATATTTTTAATAACACTTTATGTCTTAAAAGATAGATGTTGAGTAGACGCACCTTCGGGTAAGAAAACAGTGTTACTACTTTTCGGGAACATCTTTTTTTTTAGTGTGAAGGAATGGGACCTCTTTTTGCTCATTTTTAATATTGTGAACATGAAAAAAGTTGGCTCTAAACGCCAAAAGCGTATTAGGTATATTTTGAAAAAAAAAAAATGAGTAAACGCTTTTTCTGTTAAAACTTCAATGTTCCCATTTTTCTTTTTATACTTTTCTTGTATGTCAAAATGTGGTACATCCTTTTTTTTGGTTGTCTTTAGTCTGAAAAAATTGGGATATAACACCTCTGGACGTCAAACTGGTATTGGAAAATAACAGTTGATATCTTAAAAGATATGTGTTAAATAGATGCACCTACATATAGGTAAAATGTCAGTTTTTCCACTTTTCGGCAACATACTTTTCTTATGTCAAAGGTTGGGACTTCCACTTTTTCCATAGTTTTTAGTATTTTGAACATGAAAACGCCTCCAGATGCCAAATGCGTGTTGGAAAAATAACGATTGACTTCTTAAGGAATAGGTGATGAGAAGAAGCACTTTCAATTAAAATATCAGTGTTGCCACTTTTCATGAAAATACTTTTTTTATATTAAATTGGAGGAATTTTCATGTTTTTGTCGATTTTGAATATTTTGAACACGAAAAAACTTGCAACTTTTTTCCCAGCAAGCGTTTGGCATCTGGAGCTATTTTCGCAACTTTTATCACGTTATAAATATTGAAAATTACCAAAAGAGCTTTTCAATAGTGGCAACACTGAAATTTTTACCGAAGGTGCTACTACATCTACCTTTTAAGACATCGACTGTTATTTCCCAAGCCAAGTTTAAAGTCTGGAGGCATTTCCAAATTTTGTTTACGTTAATAATATAAAAAAAGGGGAAATTCCACCCCTTGACATACGAAAAACATACAAAAAACTGAAATATTAACCGAAGGTGCTTCTACTTAACACCTATCCTTTAAGATGTCAATGGTTAGTTTCTCAATATGCGTTTGATATTTGGAGGCGTTTACACACCTTTTTTCATGTTCAAAATATTAAAATCTTCCAAAAACCTTTGACTTAAAAGAAGTATGTTCCCGAAAAGTGGCAACACTGAAATTTTAACCAAAGGATGGTCTTCCCAACACCTATCCTTTAAGACATATATCAATATTTTTCCCCTCAATTTTTTTTTATGTTGAAAGCATTAAAAATTATCAAAATTATCGAAGGGTGGAATACCCTTTTGACATGACATAAAAAAAATTGTTCCCGAAAAGGGCCAGCACTAAGATTTTATTCGAAGGTGAGACTACTCAACACATATCTTTTAAGGCATATTCCGTTACTTTCCCACTATTTTTTCATGCTTAAAATATTAAAAAGTACCAAAAAAGTGGAGGTTCTGCCCATTGACATACAAAAAAGTATATTTCCGAAAAGTGGCAACACTGATATTTTATCTAAAGGTGCTTCTCCTCAACACCAATGATTTAAGACATCAAACATTATTTTAGCTATAGAAATTTTTCAAGTAAATTACGAGTTTCTCTTTATTTTACCATTTTGCCCAGATTGGGTGCCAATTTTCAAAATGGCGTCCATACGATAGGATTAAAAAAATTATTCCCAAGCTAAATTTAATCCTAAGCATGTCAAAAATAAATCTTAAGCGCAAAAATAAGATTCCCTTCCACAAAAAAGCCATAGGATTTGGGTTTCCTGATCGGAGTACAGGTTGTATACCATTTTTCAAAATGGGGGCCAACCGACAGGATTACAAAAATGACTCCTGGGCAAAATTTCATCTTTATCATCTCTAAAACAAATTCCAAGCATTAAAAAAGGTCCCCACCAAAAACCGCACAGGATTCGGTTTCCTGACCGGACTAGTTGGTCCGCTGTACCAGCACTGGAGTCAATGCGTCGTCGTCCATCACTAGTAGAAAGAGTATTGACGATAGAACATCCCCTAGTCTCACACCCTATAGCTGTACGAAGGAGTCAGATAGCTGCCCATTGTGTCGACATACGATCGACCACTGCGGAAGCCATCTTTGATGCCTCTTGAGTGTAGACTCAAGTCTACCCTTTATCCGTGCGAGAATGATGGTTGCCATTAGTTTTTGGAAAACGGACAAAACGGTAATACCACGCCATTTGTTACAATTCTTAAAGTCGCCTTCCTTTGTCAGCTTAACAATCATACCATTCTTCCGGTCTTTGGGATAGCTTTTGTTTTACCAAATAATTTGTATCAACGGATGCAGAATACTAGTCGTTGTTATTTCATGAAATTAAAACCCTAGAAATGTTTTTAGTAAAATGGAATTTGTTGAACAACTTTGTCGATTGCTATCAATTTGAATCGGGTTGCGTTTGTGCATTGTATATACACTCTCTATAATATTCTCATGTAACACGATTTTGTAGGTTTACATGTGGTCAATAGGTTTGCTGTGGTTGCCTTACCGAGATCTCTAAACAAAAATTAGGATTACATGTGGCCACAAGATGGCCATGAGATTTGTGGCTTCATGAGAATACTATAGAGTTTTTATATCTACAATGGTTCGGGTCAACAAACATTGATTGGCATTGTCGATCAACACGTCTACACTTATACTCAACACTGTTGATCAACGATGTTGATCTACACAATTCAATATAATGTGGACGCGGCTTAATGATAAAGTTTTTTTTTTAATTATATTGTTTCCTCGTTCACATCAGCTCAAGCTATTTGCTGCTTGCAAGCTCTACGAGCAGAAAAAAAGAAGAGGTGAGAGGCAAACTGGCTTCTTAGACGGACAAATATATGTACGCGATTGAGGAAGTAGTAGGATTGCAATAATAAAGTTCATAAGTTTTCCCAAAGGGTAAACAAAATCTCCCACGGTTATACGGCCCTAACCGGCCCCGGCAAGTACGATCAAGGGAACATTTTAATAGAATCACAGTCAATGGTGAGAATCTAGAAAAATCATTCCTGCAAATTGTCTAACGACAACGTAGAATTTAATTCCGCTGCCATGCAGATTACACCATTCTCCCTGGACGACATAGGCCAACGATTCCTTCCACCCCATCTTGACGAAGTAAAGATAGCTATATCTAAATTTAAATCTAATAAAGCTGCAGGAACTGATGGCTTTGAGGCTGAGCTGAGAATTGTTTACCCAACTATCAAGAAAGGCGATCTTCTTGACTGCACCAACTTCAGAGGCATCAAGCCTCCTTAAAATCGCATTTGAGATCTTCTCTGCAATACTTTGTAAACACCTGTGTTAAACTTTCTCAAGGTCGTTCAAGGTCACGCACGATTTTTGGCACTTTATTTAAGGGAAATTTGCCAAAAATGTATACCATCTGAAAGATTTCTAGATCGTGATAAAAGGTCAACTATTTTCTGTAATTGGTCAGCCATAGATTTTTTTTTCTATGAATTTTTGAAGTTCGTTTCAAGGTCACAACAAAAACTTTTGGCACCTGACCAATTACTGAAACTAGCTGACTTTTTATCACGATCTAGAAATCTTTCAGATGGTATACATTTTTGGCAAATTTCCCTTAAATGTGGTACCAAAAATCGCGCGTGATCTTGAGCGACCTTGAGAAAGTTTAAGCCTTGATTATAAGTTATCTATGGCTGACCAATTTTTGGGACCACTTGACCTTTTCTGACCAATTACTGACCAATTAGATGGCATCTTTTTTTAACAAATTTCCCTCATATGAGGTGCCAAAGGTCCAGAGCCGCCTTACAGGTGGCTTACGCAAGTGAAAGAAAGAAATCTACCAACTTGGTTTGCAAAACCACAGACAGCTAGTTAAATTCCAAGCTGGATAGGTGAAGTTTGTTGGTTTAGGCACTGGTCTTCCCCAGACTGTTGTGCCACCTAAAGTATGCAAGTAAGTATTCATTTAAGGACCCATTTCATAAAATGCTGAGTAATGTTCTAGTAAGTCTCTAATCTTGATACATACGCTTTGAGACAGGGTCATAAGTTCACAAGTCGAAAAAATACTTTTTGAATGTATAACATATCCTACCAGAGGTCACAAAACAGTTGTGTATTTTAATATTGTAGACTTATAATCTTAGCCCTGTGGCAATATTTATGTTTCAGACACTTATTCAGAACTTTCTTAAACATTGTGAAATAATCCCTTTTTTGTTTAGTCATAAGAAAAACTTAAGCATACATTATGCACATTTTATAAAACAATATTTTTTATTTAATCTTTCAAATACCTTCTTTGAGACTTCAACTACAATAGCAAGTATGTGCAACTAAGTCGTGCATTTTGCTTAACGAAACCGAAATAATATTAACAAAAGAGGAATTCCCTTTATGGCTGTTTTACAATGACGCGTTCGCGTTCGCGATGCGTACGTTACATTTAACAAGCGTTAGGGCCGCGTCGAGATAAATCGAGCAAACAAATTCAAATTTAGGCGTTTTTCTTTTTTAGCTCCGAGCACAGCACTGAGTTGTCAAAAAAAGATCTTTGTTTCTTTTTTAGCTCCGAGTACTCAGAGCGCTCAACTTGTGTTTCTTTTTTAAATCAGAGCTAGCTCGGAGTACGCTCCATGAGCTCTGGATAAAAAGACCGAGCGAATGGAGCAAAAAGCTGAGCGCAGCCAACTTCACATTTTTGGTTACTCATTTCAAGTGGACGCGTTCAACACATAAATTTCAGTTTATAATTTAGAATTTTTCGAGTTTTTGATTGGCCAGCTGTCTGATGAAAATTAAGTTATTACTCAATTTTGGTGAGTTGAACGCATCGCAATCGTATGACATTTCAGAGCTCAGGTGTGTTTCAAAATTAGATCAGAGAGCTCTGATCATACTCTGCTCAGAGCTAACTCCGATAGCTCAAGCTCTACTCCATGCTCTGCTCAGAGCTAAAAAATAAAAACGCCTTTTGTTTCAACACAAGATGGCCACATACCTAAATTGAAATCGAAATGTCAAAACGCACGCAAAAGTTGAATAATCTCTACTTTCGCGTTGCAGCCGCTTACGTTACGTTGGTTTGTGTACCTACTAATGTATGCAAAATCGTAACATAATGCTCAACGCGTCATTGTAAACACTAAACAGATATTCCTATGCCTGAATTTTTGCGTTGACAGGCAAATCTTTCAACGCAACGCCCAACGCGGCATTGTAATGGCTGATTTACAATGACGCCTTTGCGTTCGCGATGCGTACGTTACATTTAACAAGCGCTACGGCCGCGTCAAGATAAATCGAGCAAAAAAATTCAAACTTTTTTCAACACAAGATGGCCACATACCAAAATTGAAATCGAAATGTCAAAACGCACGAAAAAGTTGAATAATCTCTACCTTCCCGTTGCAGCCGCTTACGTTACGTTGGTTTGTGTACCTACTAATGTATGCAAAATCGTAACATAATGCTCAACGCGTCATTGTAAACACTAAACAGATATTCCTATGCCTGAATTTTTGCGTTGACAGGCAAATCTTTCAACACAACGCCCAACGCGGCATTGTAATGGCTGATTTACAATGACGCTTTCGCGTTCGCGATGCGTACGTTACATTTAACAAGCGCTACGGCCGCGTCAAGATAAATCGAGCAAAAAAATTCAAACTTTTTTCAACACAAGATGGCCACATACCAAAATTGAAATCGAAATGTCAAAACGCACGAAAAAGTTGAATAATCTCTACCTTCCCGTTGCAGCCGCTTACGTTACGTTGGTTTGTGTACCTACTAATGTATGCAAAATCGTAACATAATGCTCAACGCGTCATTGTAAACACTAAACAGATATTCATATGCCTGAACTTTTGCGTTGACAGGCAAATCTTTCAACGCAACGCCCAACGCGGCATTGTAAATCAGCCATAAATCAGCCATTACAAAAGTTTATATGATGGAAATATAATGGAATAATAGTGTTCATTCTGTAACTTTGGAAGTTAGTGGTGAATGAAGCGTTATAAGCTTTATTTTTAATTAAAAAAAATATCTGATGTGGGGTGACAATCAGTGTTTACAATAATAATGATATAAAAAGAAAAATTGAGAAAAAAAAGTTATTTTACAATTATGAAAATGTTTTCAGTAATTCAAAAAAATAATTGATATCAATTTATATACGTAGAATTTCATAATCTACATTAACAATTCAATACAATCGTAATTTAGAGTGAATAACCAGTCTTTGACTTTTTTAATGAAAGAAGTAAAACGAAGAGACTCTCTGATACATAAAGGCAATTTATTAAAAAGTTTTGGAGCTGTGTAAGTATAAAAATGTCAAAAATGAGTTTTATGAGCACGTGGAACATTTACTAATCTCAAATTATCCATCCGCAAATTGTACATTTCAGAATTCCTACTCGGAATGTTACCGCTTTGTTTGAAAAACTCTCTTAGAACTTTAAAAACATATAAATGTCTCATTGAAAGAATTCGCAAATCTTTAAATAAAGGCAAACTTTCAGCTAGCCGATTCTTTTTGTAAATTATTCTAATTAAGTGCTTCTGAGCTATCAGTATTGTAACTTCGAATGAGCAAGGCCATAGTAAATTCGAGTTAGAACTTTTCGAAAGCAAAACTCTTTTAAGAGATACATTTTACGTGTTACCAACATCATGTAGGTATGCTTTTAACGTTTGGATATGAACTTTCCAATTTAGATTAAAATCGATCGCAACGCCAAGGTATTTGAAGTGATCAACTGATTCAATTTTAAAACATTTTCCAGAGTACTGCAAGTAAGATTTAAAATTTGCTCTACCACAATTATGAATAGGTAATGAAAATTGATTACAGCTAAGCTATTTCCGGATAATTTAAAAAAAATAAGTTTAGTTTTCTCACTAATGATTAATTTATGTGAGATAAACCACAATCTTAAGATTTCAAGATCTTCCTCGATATTTGCAACACATTCAAATAAATTATGACATTCGTACGTAAATGCGATATCGTCCGCAAAAGCAGTAGGAATACCATTTAGTTTTAGTTTAAGGAGAGAGTTGATGTATATAAGGAAAAACAATGGACCAAGTACAGAACCCTGTGGTACACCGTTTTTTAAAGATTTTGATTCACTTAAAACTCCATTGACATTTACCTTCTGCTTTCTGTCTTTTAAATAAGATTGAAGCCACAGACAAATATGACCTCGAAAACCAGCATTGTACAATTTTTTAAGCAATAGGTCATGATCCACCATATCAAATGCCTTTGTCATATCAATAAATAAACCCATGGTTGATTTATTATAGTTAAGACTAGCATAAAGTTGGCTACAAACCCTCAATATAGCATCTTCTGTTGACATTCCTTTTCTGAAACCGAATTGATTGCTGCAAAAAAAGTTAAATTTATCTAAAAACGACACAATACGAACTATTAGTGATTTTTCAAAGATCTTAGAAAAAAAGGAGAGGAGAGATATAGGTCTGTAATCCGAGATCTTTTTTCTGCATCCTTTTTTAAAAAGTGGTACAACCTCCATGCATTTAAGGTGATCAGGAAAACAACCCCTATAAATACTTTGGTTATTCAACCAAACACAAGGCGTCAACTACATAGAAGGCAATATGTTTCAGAAGTACACTTGTTACACCATCTTCTTAAGCCCAAAATTACATTATCTCGAAGTTATTTCTTCAAAAAGAAAGCTGTTAACTTGAATATCTTCAAAACCTGAAGAATTTGAGCAGTTGCAGGTATTACAGCTGTCGGTAAAAGGTTTACGTTTTTCAGATATTTCTGTGAAATACTCGTTGAATTTATAAGAAATTATAAAATAATCTGAAATCGTTACACCGCTTACTTGCAATTTCAATCCGATTTCTTTCAGTTCCTAAAATGTTATCAACTACTCTCCATTCTTCTCGAAAATTCCCATCAGCTCTTGCAAACATACCGGAGTAGTAGTTATTACGTGTATCCTCTATCTTTTCAGAAACAGTTTTACATACGTTTTCATAATGTTTTTTAAGTTTTGTATTATTTGGATGCTTCTTACATTTGATGCTTATTTTTTTCTTCTTTTTTATTTGATTAAGAAGATAGGTATTCATCCAAGGCTTTAAAAATTTTGTACTATTGAAGTTTTGCCTTGATGCAAAGGAACATGATTTTGTGTGGTTTTGTAAAATATTTATAAACTGATCAAAGGCAGTAGAAGGATCACTTTCTAAATAAACTGGATCCCAGAATTCGTATTTTAAGCATTCTTTTAATAATTCAAAATCAACTTTATATTTTGTTTGATTAGCTGTTGGTTTCAATTTTTCAGATCCAATATGATCACTATGATAACTAAGCGCAGTCATTCTGTGATCAGTAATTTTAAAATCATAGGCACTCCCTCTAAATAATTTTTTATTGTTCTTATGAGATCTTAAAAATATATGATCAATGCAACTTTCAGTCGTTGTAGTTTGTAGTTGTTTTATTTTTTTTTGACAATATTCGGCACTCAACTTGAACCAGCAGTTTAGTAATTTATTTTTTAAGAAATAGTTAAACAGTTCTACAAAAAATGATCATTACGCTTTTTCGTAAGATTTTGAAAAATAAAAAAAACACAAACAATTGCAGTTTTTATATAGTGAAATCTTTTGACACACAACCACTGCAGCACGCTTTTAATAAATACTGGGCACTTGGCACGTTTGCGTTTTGTAACAAAACATAAAAAGAGGAACATTTACTGAAAATTTCAAGCTCATTAATCATTAATCTTGAAAGGAAATTCTATTTAAGAAAAATTTACTTTCAATTTGAGCTTGTTTAATTTGATAAAAATTTTTAAACTTTGTTTTTGTATAAAACTGATATAAGACCTTAAATATAGACTAACCCATCCGGAAGGCATAATGCAATCCGAAACCAAATAAATTGTGAGATCTCTGCTATTCCGCAAGCCAAAGTTGAGGGTGCAGAGATAATAACAAATCACATTTATAAACTGTCTAGAAATAACACTGAAGAATAAAATGGACTCAAATATAAAATACAAAAACGAAAGCATTTATGATAACCCACGTATTGACTGGAAAAATTTGAAGCCATTATAAATGTGCGGTATAGGAATAAATAGAAGATTTATTAGGACAAACTTTTAAGAGAATATTTATAGAGAATCATAAGACTACTAACTATTGAAGACGAAGTAAAATTTGGCTAACAGTAAGTTTACTTCTTTGTGATTATAAATATGCACCAGAAAACTTGACAAATAAACTCTGCGCACCATTTAAAAACAAACGAGGCTGTTCAATTTACTCACTGTGATTGAAATAGTCAAATATTAATAAAAATAAATATTTTTTGACCCTGAAGAATAAAAACAACTACAAAAAAGACTACTTTGTAGATGTTTACTATAGTTTTTGAAATATTTATTGTTTTCTTCATATTAATTCATCAGTTATCACTATTTTTACCTCTCTGCTTCAAGAACAATTAAAATAATTTTAAAGACCACGTACATATTTCTCTCGTCATTAACTTTAACAAAACCAACAGCAGGCGCCTCTCCCAAACTTACGAGTATATGTTACAGCACATTTACTTAATCACCGGAAAAGACACCAAAAACCACTAAAACAAACATTACTCTCTTAAACCAAACAATATTCTCCCCACCAAAGTATGTACGGTACGTGAGTAAATATGAAGAAAAATACAACAATAACATATCTCACTCCAACAACGACAGACATTTTTTTTAACTCCTCTGCGTTTACAGTTGAACGATAATTAAATCTTATTCTCCCAAATGGTATGTAAACTGTGTATTTTTTTGAAGCAACCGATTTACTTTCACTCCCCGGCAAGGTCTTCAAAATGTTCATGAAAGAGTAAATGAAAGTTTTTTTTTCTTTCTTTTATTCATTTATATACAAATTGACTTTATTTATTTTAAAGCAAAAAAAAAAACTTTAAACAAGAACTACTCTTAGCTTAAGGAAAATATTGGAATTACCCATAGATTGTTGAGAAGAGATGAGTGGGGAATGTTAAATGTTTAATTGTGATATTGTTATTGTTATTTTGAATATTATTTATAATAAATCCCCTCCCCTCACAAGGTTTTTAAATTAATATTTTTTATTTTTTCGTATTGCTAAATAGTTGATTAAATATTCAAAAAAGAAATTTTGACACAAAAATAAACACCAATTTACGCGTGATACATAAAATGTATCAAATGAATTTGTCTTTCTCGTTAGGTGCCTAAGCATATTTGTATATCCCTCACCTTTGAAAATGGGCATTATGTATATTAAAGTATAGTTGAAAGACCATCTTACCTTCGTCATCATTGTGAGATTTTCTTTCATCAGCTGATTTTGAAATTTGGCTCCAAAGTCAGTTACAAGAAATATCTCGACTTGTGCAGTGTATAGACCTCGGTCAAGGTCTATTATGTACTTTGATTATCTTAACAAGAAACATTACTATACTGTTATAATTTTAATGCACAATATAAATTATAATTTTCATAAAATAAACTAAATTAAAAAAAATATAAAACAAACCTTAACACATCTGGTCTCGCGCTACTTTCGTTGAGTCATTAAATAAAAGTGAAAATTTTAAGCTCGAATTCGGTCATATTTGCATATATAAAACCAAAGAGAGAAAGAGAAATTGTATATGTTGTGACTTTATTTGGAATTTCAGTGACAAAATGGATACAAACCGATCAAATGTGAATTTATCACAAAATCAAGTTTGCTGCTCAGCTCTTTTGTTTTAGAAGTGCGTGAATGATATCTACTGCTGTTGCAGACAGGAATTTTGTGCAAATTTAAATCAAATCATGAACAAAATAAGAAATATAGTTGAATGAACCATTGACTGCAACAAAAATTTATAACTGCTGCAACAAAATTTTGTTGTTGCACAAAAATTGAAAAATTGAAAAGTGAAAAGTGAAGTTTTGTGCCTTTGAGACATTACTCAACTTTAACAGGTTGCGGTTGTTATGGGCAATGAGTCTTGCTGCAATTTTAACATTGTCATAGCGATCAAAACAAGTTGGTTACCGGTGTAAACGAAAGTGAAATTAAATATTGCGCATTTACTTCGGTGCGGTTTTGTGATAAACCAGCAAAAACATATAGTCCATATTCATAAAGCGGAACCACCAGTCCTCCATTGATACCATCGTCGTCGTTGGTCATCCAATCATGTTGAAGTTTTACTAAATGTTAACACTTTTGTTTCGTTGGTCAAGTGTTCCCAGTTCGGTGGTAGCTACCAAAACACTCGGACAAAGTGTGTATGCGTAGAATTATTATTGTTGTTGTTACATTCGTTTTGGTAGCTCATTACGCGCATTTGTTTATTCTTCTTCGTTGCCTTTGGTGTTATTTTTTAACTTCAATTAAAAATTTGGTGTCTGTATTGTTATCCCTCATCAGTTACCTACATGATTGGGTAATATCAACATTCAATAAAGAAAAAAAAAAAAACAAAGAAATATGCACTAGAGTGCATGTGTATAATTTAAGCTGTAATGCATCTATTCAATGTGAATGTCAAGATTGTTGGTGCTAATAATAACCTAATGGTATTTCCATATGAATTTTATTGTTGTATAATTTTTCAAAGTTCGATTAAAACCAGAAACGAAGTTAAAAATACATTTTTATAAATCGGAAGAAGATGATGAGGACTATTGGTCGCAGTGTAAACTGGTGTTGCTTTTTAATTGTTCTCTTAGTTATATGTGAGTTTACTGTGATATCAGCATTCAATGGTACTCTTGGACTGGAATATGAATCACAAACATCGGAAACAAATAGATCCGGACGTTTTTTGTTTGATTCGATTTTTGGGATTGGAGCAGGAATAAGCAGTGCATTAGGATATGAGACAGCGGATGGTGATGAGGATGCCGATGTTGAGAGTCTGGTGAAGACTTGTGATTGTGGTGAGTAAGTATATAAAGATTGTAATGTTTTGAGTTGATTTAAGAGAATAAACCAATAATAATGGTTTTGTATATTTTCAAAAAATGAGTGCGAAAAATTGAACTCAGTTTACATTCTTACGACTAGTGCAAAAAGGAATAAATCTAATTTGTATTAACCCAAAGGGGACAATGTTATCGCCATTCAACTATAATGAAGCATGTTTAAGGAAAATAAATTCACAAAAACAACAGACTTAAAGAACTTATAATTAAGTTCAAATTATTATGTATAATCCAGATCTCTAGTGATAACATCTCTTCGAGATACATAATTACAAAATTATTCAAAATCTTTTTTCTCAAGCCCCAATTTATTCACTCTCCAATAAATTTAATTTGCCATTAGAAATTAGAAATTTATGAAATTTTATTTCCTATTTTTAGCAAAGAGTTTAAATATAATGGAGAGTGAATAAAAAGGGACTAGATGGAATTGAATAAAAAAAAACGAATATTTAACTACAACACAACAATTTAGACTTCGACCAAGTACCTAGTTTAAGTTGATTTAAATATATAATGAGTATTTACAAGTAAAACTAGGGCAACAAATGGCCTGATTTTTATCTGAATTATAATTATAGCTCATCTACATAATTTTTCAGGTATTTGCTATATTTTCAGGGAATCAGTTTCTCTTACCTCCAGCTTCGCTTAGTTGTGAAGCTTAAACTCTTTCAAAACAACATTTGGCAAAAACAAGGTGTTTACTTAAAATAAAATACAAATCGAGTCTGCACGAATCCATCTGAACGAAGGTCTTACTATGTATGTTTCAGTTAAAAGAAAAAATATTGTAAAATTTTGTAACGCATTATTTTTCGAGATACTTTTGTAGATGTATGTATGTGTTCGTAAAATTTAAATATTTTCGCCAAGAAATCCCACAGCATTTTTTTTGTAATAAAATAAAATAAATACTATAATGGGTAATGGGAGCTACCCGTTATAGATAAGTAACAAAAACTCGATTTTCTTGTTTAAAATAAAAAAAAGATTTGGTGGTGCAACAGCTCGTGGAGAACCAGGGCTTGGGCCTAGTTACTTACAACTCTCAACTATTCCTGTGTGCATGTTGTTGACAGAAATGGAGGGGACCTACAATCCTTGCCAAGTCCGACCAGCTAGATGAGAAGCACTTATTCATAACAAGTATACTCTTGGAGGATTTGTCAGTTCCTCGCAAGAGGCAGTAACTCGGGAAAAACATTTCTGTTTTTAGATAGCAGAGCAGCTGGGAATCAAACCCAGACCTCCAACATGACAGTCTTACGCACTAACCGTTATGCCATGAGGTGCTACCAATTTTGTTCTTTAAGGAATCATGAATATTTTCTGATAGGATTATGTTTCTTCACCTAATTTTTCATAAAATTGCAAAAGAATCTAAAAATAGTACTTAAAGTGTGTAGGGAAGACCGGAGACATTTTTACTTGCGATTATAGGTACTATAAGGCAAGTTTTGGATTCGTGACAAAAAAAATTTTTTGAGATAACAATCAAACATGATATTACGATGATAGAGAACACCAAAAAAGTGGGTGGCACAATTCTGTCTGTCTGTCTGTCTGTTCGTCTACAGCCTAAACGGCTCGACCGATTTTCTTCAAACTTGGTACATAGTAGTTTTTGGTGATTTTTTCATTTTTTTTAGAACCAAAAATAACGGTACCTGCCATACATTTTTTTTTGGCAAATTTACATAATCGTATTTTTCTCAAAAACGGCTCGACAACTTTTCTTAAAAAAAATTCAATAAATTTATTTTAGTGAAGGCTTTCCTTGGGTGGAAAACATTTTTCAAAAATGGTTATTAATGGTACCTCCCAAGGAACCATTTCTTTTAATTTTTGATTTTCTTCAAAACGGTAAAACCGTTTTCAATTATTTTTTTTACACAGAAGCTTCCTAAAAATTTTAATAGTTTTGTGTACCAGCATTTTTGAAAAATATTTTTAGAATTTTTAAAAAATATTTCAAATTTTTTTTTGGAAAATCGAATATTTCGAAAACGGCAACATACATTTTTTTGAAACTCGATATTTAAGATTTTTTTAGTACTCTATAAAATATTTTTAGAAAACATTTTACATTTATAAAAAAATAACGGTACCTTCCATACAAAAGTGAAAAAACCGCAAAGGTAAATATTTTTTTGCTTGAAAACGACTCCAACGATTTTGATTAAACTTTTTTATATACTACAATTAGTACGATCTACCATCAAAAATTATAAAATTTTACACATAGCAACTATTAGTAGTACCTGTCATAGAACGTACATATTTTTTTATTTTGAGTTTTCTCGTTATCAGCTTAACGGATTTAAATGATTTTTTTTATTTACAAATTTCAGATAAGTTTAAATAATATTGCATATCAATCTTTTCAAAAAAAAAGTTTTTGGATTTTTAAAAAAAGTTTAAAATTTTTTTTTTGAAAGTTCGATATCTCAAAAACGGGTTGACAATTTTGTTTCAAATTTTATTTTTATATACACATAAATATATAGTTCAAATCTGCATACCAAAATTTGTTCTTAAAAATGTTTTAAGAATTTTATATATAAGAAATTAATTTAAAAAAAAAACCGCTCCAACGTTTTAAATTTTTTTTTCCATACAATCATATTCCATCATGAATTAAGATGACATACTTTTTTTCACCTCAAACTGTCAAAAGAGTTGTTCTAGCTAATTTAAATGTCGTATTTCATGCTTCTCTACATTTTTCTCTCATAATTTTTATGTTTTTATATACAATTTTCTTAAACTCGCAGTGTCCTGAACATAAGAGCAAGTACGTGCGACCCAGTCGTGCATTTTATTTACTTTTTGGTTTTGTTGGAATAACAGAAATCAAAAAATGTCATCTTATGGATGGGGTTATTTATCTATAGGAACTGATGAAGCAAAGTTTCTTTAAAATGACGAATTTTCATAGCTGTGATAATTTTTCCTAGACTCTTGCCTTGTTTCATTCGTCCTACATGTCCAGATCAAAAGTAACATACTCTCGGGATAAAAGTTACACAAATCTTGATGGGCCCAACCCTTACATTGTTGTCATCAAACCGATTTTGTAACTCCACAACTGCTGCTACACCACTCTACCAAGCATAAACAATCGTTTTTATTGTCATTTGAAGAAGTGGTATCACTTTCGCATTCTGTTTGGTCTGCCCACTTGGCCTCTTTCCAATGCAAGATCTGTTTTCTTAGCTTTGTTTCAATTTTGAAACTCTATATCGATTTCCATTTTTTTAAATCACCGCGTTGGATTTTTGTTTAGATGCATTTAAGGAGGGGAAAAGGGGAAGTTAAAGCTTCTTGTGACTTGTTACTTTCGTCCACTTCATTTTTCAAGAAAAACTAAAAAAATCACTCAGATTCTTATTTTTTTAAATGCTGAGCGTGTTTAACATATTATGCCACGAGGAAGGTACTACAAAACAATAATCTAGAACGCAAAAACCTCTTAAGTAAAAGTCTCGACAACTAAAATGTAAAAAGTACCTATAATCTCGAATTACAAATAATCTAGAAAAAAAATCTCGAATGCAAAAAATCTAGTTTAAATATCAATTCTAGACTTAGAACATGTCTGTATAAAATAGCCCAGTCAAATTAGTCAAAAAAAGGGCATCAAATCGCATTTTTCGATAGACAATTTTTTTTATGGAATCTGTTTGGCTACGTCTCCTGATCATAAAAACGAGTTTTTGGGATTTTTGAGGTTAGGGAAGACCCGCCATCATGAAAAAGAGATTGGTTTTGTTTTTATGCAATAACTCGCTTGAATTTTATTTTACAACAAAACGTCCTGTTGCAATCTTGTAGAAAAGAAAATTACCTATAAAATAAGCTATCAACGACCTCTGTCGGTGGTTTCAATTTTGAGATATAACGGACCAATGTTCCCCTATGGGTTGTGTTTTGGGGGTGGTATGACTTTTCTTGAGTTTTCTAGGTAACCGTTGATTTTTTTGGATGATGCTCTTAGAATCATTTTCAGTTCTTGTATCGACCTATAAAATGAGCCGTCGATCGATATCATCGGCCTCGAATTGTGCGCGTTATCCAATTCATAGGATCACACTTTATGCGTAAGGAGAAAAACATAAATATATTTTTTTCGAAATTGTTTATCCGGTGAATCGTACAAAAAAACTATTACTTAAAATGTTGTCCATAGTAATGATAACAATTTAACATATATTGTACGTGGAGTTGCATCCGCACCACACAGAAGGTTGTAAAGCAGCAGGGAAACTTAAGACACCTACATTTCTTGTTGTTAAAAACTGAGCTATCTTTTTTTAATCCAAATTTAAAAGGTATTGCATGCGGTTTCCTATGTACTACGAAGAAAAACTTAATTGAATTTCAAATTTATTGATTGGTTTTTATTAACAGAATGAAGGGGAGACAAATAATATTAAGAGGAATATTTTGAGATTTTTGAAGGTCCTGGTAGCATTTCATCATCGCATACATCAGCTTCAAAAATCGTTTCGTTTGGTGTCATTTCATCGTTATGAATCTGCAAGAGCAGGGTACTTTCATCTTCGCAATAATCTTCAGCAAATGTTATACATTTGGGGATGTTGCTGCAAGTATCACCGCTGCAGTGTGCACAGACGGTGGAACATTTTAAACCCACTTTGCGACATCCACAAGCCGCTCCACATTTTGATGCGCAGGAACAAGAAATAACCTTCATTATTTCAGCAGGAGCTGGTTCCTTCGTGGTCATCTCAGGAACATACATTTTTGTATTTTTTTCCAACCCCACTTTTCCGGATCCTAGTCGTTTCCTAGCCACGTTTGTACCTGGTGATACGTCCGAAATGTACGCTGTCGTAGCGCATCTTTTGTGGGGGGAAGTGAACATAAATAGTTGTTCGTTTTTACCACGGACTTCGTAAATTTTTTATAACGAAGTTCATCAATTGAAGTTGTCTTTCCTCCGCCATAGAGTGCCATGAAGAATTTTTCCCCTGCCACAATAAGTTCTTCTGGGTCAGCGACTTTTCGTTTAAAAATTTCCACTTCTCCAGCAAGGTTGCCAGCATTTTTTTCCATTGTGGTAACGAATTTCATTTTGCCAGCGAAATACGTTGCTGACGTTGTGTCACATCCCGATATAGCGTGTAAAAATAAAATGTTGTCTGATACAATTGTGTCACATTTTATACTTTTTGTCGAAAACCATTTCTCTGGTGCGTGTGATTTTTTGGTTTTCCGAAGAAAAACATTCGCATGATGTTTTCCATGTTCAGTCAACAAAACAAGAATATCAATGTCCTCGGAAACGATTGTAACAGTTTCATGCAGAGAAGACTGCTTAATGGCTGTAGTGACAATAAGCAAATCAGCATCACCTTTGTCCTGAAAAACTGTATAGCCTGTGTCTTGCAGTTTATGTCTTAGGAGTTGGATGAACTTATTTTTGTTTTGTTCGTTGACAAGGAATTGTTCTTGGCTGTTGTTGGGACTGTGTCAGCATTAAAATTCAGCTCAATAGATCTTTTTTTTGTTGTTCTGCGGAATATTTCCCATGTCTTGGTACCTGCAATTGCAGGATCATCGGAATATCCGTCAAAGATAATGGTAGCATTGAAATCATAACAGGGCGGACATTAACCGTTTATAATTGCATTTATTTGCAAGGCGTATAAACGCAAGCCTTCTTTAGGCAAAGTGCGTAGCTAAAACCGCTGCAAACATTAGGATTTTTGCACAGTACTTTGCATTCATAGTGCGAAAATTTTGTCTGAGCACTGGTGTTTTGATTTTTATAAATGAATACCAAGCAGTAAATTTGAAATCTTGTTGAGTTTTTTTTTTAGGTAACACCTGTGAAATCGCATGCTATACCTTTGGTTTACATTTGGATCGAGAAAAGATAACTCAGTTTTCAACAACAAGAAATGCAGGTGTCTTAAGTTTCCCGGTTGCTTTACAACTTTCTGTGTGGTGCGGATGCAACTCCACGTACCATGTAGGTTAAATTGTTATCATTACAATGGACAACATTTTAAGTAATAGCTTTTTGTACGATTCACCGGATAAACATTTTCGAAAAAAATATAGGTATTTATGTTTTTCTCCTTACTCATAAAGTGTGATCCTATGAATTGGATAACTCGCACAATTCGTGGTCGATGATATCGATCGATGGCTCATTTTATAGGTCGATACAAGAACTGTAAATGATTCTAAGAACATCATCCAAAAAAATCAACGGTTACCTAGAAAACTCAAGAAAAGTCATACCACCCCCAAAACATAACCCATAGGGGAACATTGACCCGTTATATCTCAAAAATGAGACCACCTACAGAGGTCGTTGATAGCTTATTTTATAGGTAATTTTATCTTCTACAAGATTGGAGCAGGACGTTTTGTTGTAAAATAAAATGCAAGCGAGTTATTGCATAAAAACAAAACCAATCTCTTTTTCAAAATGGCGGGTTTTCCCTAACCTCAAAAATCCCAAAAACTCGTTTTTATGATCAGGAGACGTAGCCAAACAGATTCCATAAAAAAAATTGTCCATCGAAAAATGCGATTTGATTTCCTAATATGACTGGGCTATAACAGAATTACGATTTTGAGCCTTGCAAATACCTATGGAAATTTTAGAATGACATGAATGTACATGGGTGAATATTTCAAAATATTAATATTTCAGTCTCCTTCACTTTTGAACCGAAATAAAAAATAATATTATAAGTTTGTTAGTTGGATGGCTTAAAACAAACGGGTTCTAAAATTCGCTCTAAAAAAAAAAATATAAAAATTATCATACCCGCTATCTCCATTTAAATACCCAAAATGTCATTCCCCTGACATGTCTCCAGGCCTACTTACCACACTGCAATGAATTTCAGCAACCAAACTAAAAACGATACAAAAAATCTAATAATGCAGTCTTTTTAGTAATATATGCACCCTCAATAAAACATGTTTAGTTTATTTTTACTTGCTTTAATTTGTTAAAAAGGAGGTATTTAGTAAGTGTCCCCCATAAAATGATCATTTCTATCCCACCAATGGAAAAAAAATATATAGACTCAAAATAGAAAACTAATTTTTTTCTGTTAAACGGGACAAATTTGCTCGTTATGAAAATTGAAGCAAGAGTTAGAAAAAAATTTCGGTGTCTTTTACATTTCAAGTAAAGGCAATGACTTTTTTTCGTTCAGCGAATTTTTCATTCCTCTTACGCGTGTTTTTTACTAAACCATGTGGTATACAAATTAAAAAAGTTAACTCGTCTGTGTCTTTTACAAAATCCTACATGATAAATAGTACAAAACAGATAGTTTTCTTATAACCTCGATTTAATTCTCATAAAACACCCTTCGGAGTCATTTCCCTTACATCATTTTTTGTGTCATTCCCCTGACTTTCAAGTTTTCCTTATAATAATTGATTGGGTTTTGGAAGGATTGGGTACGATATGTCGACTTTTAAAATATCGACTCCATAAGATCGACTTTTAAAATCTCGACAGAAAAAATCTCGACTGGTTAAAAGACCGACAGATCAAAATATAGACACAAATTTGACCGACATTTTAAAATGTCGATTTTTCAAAATGTCGATTCTCAAAATAACGACAGTGATCGAGATTTTGTGAATCAAGATTTCAACAGTCGACATTTTAAAAGTCGACATTTTGAAAGTCGACGTTTTGATCAGATCATAGTTTAGGGAATGATGTTTACAAGCGCGCGCTTGTAAACATCATTCCCTAAACTATGATCTGATCATTATTATCTAATATCGCACTGTCATAGTTCAATAAATCGCATTTTTTGTAATTTAATTTTTGTTGCCTATATATTTTGAAGTCTTAATTGCCCATTATTCAGGGTCTGTAATGTATTTTAATATTAATACAATAATAAAACATCCAGAAAATGACGCAGTTAAAAGTTCGTAATATAGGGTATAATGTAGCTAGGCAACAAAAATGCGTTCTATTGAACTTTCTTGAAGCTAAACAAAAGGTAATATAAAATTAATAACTACCTTAATAAGTTGATTATTATAAGAATCAAATAAGAACTTGTGTCTTAAACATAGTCTTAAATTTTCCCCAGCATCAAAAAACTGTTAAGTTCATGTTAAAAAATCAGACAAGAATTTATGATTCTTGAGTTTATAGTTATTCCGTGCAAACATTTAAGGCAGAGCTTTGTTCTTTAGTTTACTTTCAAATGACCGACAATCGACAATTCAAAATGTCGACTGGTTAAAATGTCGATTTATATTTTATATCGACTTTTCTGTATGGAAAAAATTCCGACAAGTCGATATTTTTCTCGACTGCCCTGATAGAGGCAGTCGACTTTTTGTCAAATCGGCATTTCAAACTTTCGACATTTTAATAAGTCGGTAAAACAAAGTCGGTATTTTAACTTTCAAAAAAGTCGATAAAAGTCGACATTTTAACCAGTCGACATTTTATTTGTCGGTCATTCGTACGTAACCCGTTTTGGAACTTCTGGAAGGATCAATAACATTGCATTTAAACATATTTTCAGTATTTTTAGTTGTTTTCAATTTTTTAACATTTTCTCGTTCAAAATATCATAAAATAATGTAATTATTACTAAAAAATGTCTAGTCTCGCAAAAACCTTGAACCACAAGAGCCAGTTCGTGCGACATGGTCGTGGATACTATTTTTAATGAAAGTATTTGTCCTCGTTTTTCCTTATCCTCCTGAAACCATCCGCAAAATTAAATATCTATATAATCACCGGAGTTAATATACATTTTTGTCATTCCCCTGATACAAATGTCATTTCCCTGACTTAAAAACCGTTAGAATTAATCAAATGCTATTACCCCTTGCTGGTTATTAAAAAGTTATTAAGAGATATAATTGTTATTCTATCAAAATATGTTGCTTTTAGCGAGGGTCCAATTTGGATTGATAAATATTAATGTTTTGAAATATTTACCCACATATCGTCGGTTTTCTGTCAAATCCTCGAAAGTCTTTAAATGCCATTTCAATGTATTTCTTATAGTTCTCTTAAAGTTAGTTATTTTTATTTCGTAACAAATTTTTTCAATAAGTTTTGTCACCGCACATTTTACAAACAAAGATTTGATATATTTTATCTTTCTACTGAAACATTATCTTAAATAATTAATAAAGTTTATACATTTTGTATGCTAAATAAATATTTGAAGGAAAAACCTCCAATTTAAGTTAAAAAAAAAAGAAAGAAATTAATAATATGAATGTGGAAAGCTTAAAAATAATTTCTTTTTTATCATTTTGTATACATTTATATATTTTTTTTTTATTTTTTTAAGTACAACAACTTTTTTGAAAAAGTTAATTGAATAAAGGATTGTTGGCTTTAAAAAAAGATATAGTATGAGACTATAAGTATTGCCGTTGATTTTTAATATTTTTTATTTTTTAAACCAATTTTTTTTTATAAAATTGCCCCTCCCGAATAAGTGGGGGGAAATAGACCCCCGCTCTAAAATGATTTTTTTCTTGTCTGAGTTCAACTTACACGCACTTGCCTTTTGTTACAACTTTTGCAAAACACCTTGTGTTTATAGCTGATTTTTTCAACACGAAATCCAAAAAACTTTGAAATTCACCATGAATACCACTTTGACCTTGAATAACCTTGGAAGGAGTACATTAATCAGATAAGTAGCCAAGACTTTTTTTTAAAGAACATCAAATCTTTTTTCAGATTCTACCTTGATCATTTCTGTATGATAGCGCTTCCAAAATTATAGAATATAGAAGGAATCAAAAAAAAAGTTCCCATACGATTTGTATGGAAAACAGAAAGTAGCAATTAGCGACCTCTAAATATTAACCTTAAGAGCTGAAATTTTGCCAGGATTATTATTTCACTAAACTCTAACTAAAAAGCTAGTGGTATTGAAAATCAAAGACAAAAAAAAAAAAAAAAAAACAAAAAAAAAATAAACAAATAAATAAATACAAAAAATAAATATTAAGAACCGAAATAAATAAACCACCAAAAATGGTGTAGGTTAGATACAAATTTCATTTATGAGGCGATTCTCAGCAAAACAAAAACTAATTAAAAACCAAGTTTTTGAATTCTGTCGTAAATCAATTCAGCACCCGCTTTTCTATGAAGGTCATTTATTGAATAATGCCATGGAAGGTTCAACATCATTTTTAATATTTTATTTTGAGATATTTGCAATTTCTTTATATGGCATTTCGCGCAACTTCCCCACACAGGACATCCATACAAAAGTAGTGACTGAGAGATTACTTTATGCAATATAATTTAATTTTCGTTGGATAGTTGGGACTTCCGGTGAATAAGCGGATATAACATTTTTGTTGCAATGCTTATTTTTTTTTAAAGTTTTGCTAGTATGCTCTTGAAATGTTAGCTTGGAATCAAGATGTATACCGAGGTACCCTACAGATTTTTCAAACTGCTCAATGGCCATAATATATTTATTCCAGCTTAACTTTATGTTTTTAGATAAGTTCTTTGCTTTTTTGTTATATTTTGTAAGGTATGTAGTGGACAAACAGTAAATCTAGGCTACTTTTAATTGTAAAAATGTTAGCGGTACCTATCTTGAAATATTATAACAACAATGAAATTCAGGGATACGTCGAAAACAAATTGATATACATATTATGTATGTAGGGGAAGGGTGCGAACAGTGAGACAGTGCAAACAGTGAGACAATGCGTATTGTGCTTCCCCGAAAGCTTACACAGACATGCCAGTAATACAAATAGCACTTTTTTTCTATGCCGCATTCTATATATCTATCGCACACTTAACCCAGCTGAGCATGTGCTTTTGGTGAGCGGTCCAACAAAAAAAGTGACAAATGTGTTTTTTTAAATGTATTTAGAATTTGTGTTAGCACTCTTTATATTCAATTGAATGAACTAAGTTTTTTTATACTAATTTGTTGATATTTACTCTATTAATGCAACAAATCAATCGGATAAATATTAAAAAAATTTTATTTATACAAAAAAAAGTCTGAAAAAATCACAAGGGGCGAACAGTGAGACATTTTCAAAAACCGAACAGTGAGACATATCTCACACTTAAATTTTGGAAATACCCCTCTCTTTCTTGTGTTTAGTATTTTATTGTCAAGCAGGCAGAAGAGAGTTTAAGTTTTGTTCAAGGTTATTCATTTGTTAGAAAATTTGTATTCATTTCTTTATTTAGAAGTGAACAATACATGTAGGTAAAGGTTCAATTGTGTGTAATTTTTTGTTATTAAACAATTAAAGTTAATTTTGTTTTTAATTTGTTTATATCGTCTCACTGTTCACCCCACAATGTCTCACTGTTCGCACCTTTGGCGAACAGTGAGACAATTTGACTTTGCTCACAATTTTGCTTATTACAATTTAGCTTTTACATTTTTCAATAAAGTTTCTCTCTCCATATAAAGGTAAAGTATGTTTAAAAATTCTATCAAAGTTTCTGTAAGATTGCTAAAAAGGTTCCAAAGCTATACCAATTTGAAAAAAAAGTGTCTCACTGTTCGCACTCTTCCCCTATGTACAGTGTTGTGCAAAACATAAGCAACAACATATTTCATATTAACATTACACATTAATTTTGCATGTAGGTACTCATAATTAAATAATGCAATTTATGTAGTTTTAGGGTAAGTATATTATTTTTGCTAACTTTTATAAAAATAATCATTCTTCAAAAAACAAAATAACTTAAAATGCATAAAATACAGGGTGTCCCGGACCTGAGTGGAAGTAATTTTAGGGTGTGGTTCTTTGGTTTATTCTAAGAAAAAAATTGTATGGGGGAAAGTTGTATCTCCCCTCCCTGAGGCAGGGGGGCAGTTTCTGAAACATTGACTTTAAATGAAAAAAAAAAACATTAAAAATCAACAAAAACACATCTCAAGTGATTGGGCCGTTCAATCAATAATTTGATCCTTTCCTAAAATATTAACTATCATTTTTAATTAAAATAATAATACTATGGTAAAAAAAATAGAAAACGGCATATTATGCATTTTAGCCAATTAAACTCTTTATTAGCTGCTGTTTATTATCCCCCAGATCTGATCCGGATTAGATGATCATAATAAGACAAACAGGATCCAAGTACGACAGGAGTTTATATACCTATCTCCGTTTATTCTTTTGTTTCTGTATTTGCTCTCAATCTACTAATTTTTGTAAGGAAAATCTAGGAAATGGGTTTCGAAAAGTTGAATGTTGCAAATTGTGTTAAAGAACATCTAGTTATTGCATTTTTGACACAAATGAAGTTTTGAAAAACGGCCTAGCTATATCTATTACTTAGAAGAGGTACATACAAACCATGTTAAAACCTTCAAAGGAAAATCTTCCTTTTTTTAAACTGATCCGAACATATATTTTGAATAGTATTTATATTTGTATACTTACACTTAATAGTTAGACAAAATAATTGTTACTTGACGGTACATTTCCCAAAAAATTGATTTTTAATTTAAGATTTTCTTTATGGCAAAACCAATTTTAATTCTTTTACTGTGATATGTACGTAAATGTTGTTCTTGTTAGTTACATAATATTCATTGGTCCATTGGTTTAATTGTGTCAGTATTTATTACTGACAGCCACTTCTTCCTAACGTAGGTCTATACATACATACATATGTTGCCTTTACGTAGGTATGTAGTTAAGGTACTACAATCTTTTAAATAAACACCAAATTTTTACCTCGTGGAGCAAAAAAAAATAATTTGTTTTGCACAATACTGTGCAGAAGTAATAAGCATTAACACGTATCGCTGAGTAAATCACATAAAAGTATATAAACGTTACTAATTCACATAAATCTATGTCTGTGTAAAGCTTAATTGAGTGCTTTTTAACCACAAAGCTTTGAGTGAGATTTTTATATGAAAATCAAACATTCCAGATATTAATAAAAATCATTGCATATTCCGGGGCACTTTAACAGCAATTTCTCATTTCATTTCAGATTGTGGATATTCGAATGAAGAGATACGAATTGTTGGTGGTAAGCCTACAGGCGTTAACCAATACCCCTGGATGGCGCGAATAGTTTATGATGGTAAATTTCATTGTGGCGGTTCACTTCTCACCAAAGACTACGTCATAACAGCGGCACATTGTGTGAAGAAGCTTCGAAGATCGAAAATTCGTGTTATTTTCGGTGATCACGATCAACACATAACCACAGAGTCAAAAGCCATACAAAGAGCAGTAACCGCAATTGTAAAGCACCGAAGTTTCGATCCTGATACTTATAATAATGACATTGCCCTATTGCGCCTGAGAAAACCCATCGTCTTTTCGAAAATAATGAAGCCAATTTGCTTGCCAAGACTCAACTATGACCCAGCTGGTGAATATTAACAAAAATCAAAAATAAAATTTATAATTTCAATCTAGTTTTCTTCGATAACAGGTAGGACTGGCACTGTAGTCGGCTGGGGACGCACATCCGAAGGCGGTGAACTGCCAGCAATAGTTAACCAAGTTAAGGTGCCGATCTTGACGATAACCGAATGCAGGAATCAACGATACAAAAGCAGTCGAATAACCTCAAGCATGCTGTGTGCTGGCAAATCGAAAATGGACTCATGCCAGGGTGACAGTGGTGGACCACTTTTACTCTCGAATGGTGTCAAATATTACATTGTGGGCATTGTGTCGTGGGGTGTTGGATGTGGACGTGATGGATACCCTGGAGTTTATACAAGAGTCAGTAAATTTATTCCGTGGATAAAGGCGAACTTGGAAAACACCTGTTTGTGTACATAACATCTCGAAAATGTTATTGTGAATTTGTATACATATGTATTTTATGTTTGTATTTATGTTAATATTAATGAATGCTAAGAAAAAATTTGTTTGGTGTTAAAACTTATGCGTAGACCAAGAATGACTTTGTGAGAAAAAAAGGTAGTCCCAGAAAAAGTTTGGTTCTAAAATTAGGAAAAACCATCACATAATCTTTAAACTAGAAATTTTGAATTGATAGGTGAGTATTGCTTTATGAATGTGAATAACGTGTGGATGTGAAAAAAAAAAAACTTCTTTGCTGATACTTGTAGATAAATGCGGAAAGTATTTTTGAATAAATATGGCTGTAGTTATATTAATAAGAAGATATTAATAACGAGTCGAGTTAGAAGTGAAGAAACTGAAAATTTCAGAATCAATTTTAATGGTGGCACTCTTCGTTCTTCAGTCCATTTATTTTTGTTACTGTACTGTTTGTACTGTTGGCTCAATTTGAAGCAGACTATGTTCTGTATTATAATAATGGAAAACGAGTCCTCAAAGTTTTGAAAACTTCAAAGTATTCAGCCTTATCGCCAATTCCGAGAGAGATATCTCTCCCTTGGGTCTTATTTTTTCCCCGGAGTTGAAAAAAACTTCGAACCAGTTTCGAAATATTTTGAGAGAATTATTTAATTTATATTATTAAATTGTCAAACTTTGTGATTAAATTAATGAAATACAATTATAAACCTACATTTTTGAAACATTCAGATCGGTATTTCTTAAAATCTATTTACCATCATAACCTTTAGATTAACTACCGAAGAAAGAGATCGGAGAAATCTAAACAGAATTCGAAGAAACTTATGAGGGATAGAAAAAGGCATGTTTGCTTGCATTGATTTCCAAGCTCACTTAATACTTTTTTCATGATTGTAAGTTTGTAGGGGACTGTTTTTAGTATTAGTTTTGTTTTAGGTATAAAATAACGGAATCACCCCAGCTTTCACATATTTACTGGATATTTAAATGAATTCAGTGCCACCAACAAAAAAAGCATTTGAAGTACCTTATCGTCAAACTAAATGCATGCTTGCGTTTTTTTTCGCAAAAAGTGGCTACCAAAAACGTGGATCAATACAGCTTCAACGGTAGTCTTGGCAGAAGTTTAATTATTTTTTGAGAGTGAGATCTGCCCCAAATGTATCACTTTGAAGTTTGAACACGGAAGATAAAAATGTTAAAATAAACAGACAAAATTTGAGTAAATAAGAAAAAGTTAAACTTACGTGTTATATTTTCAAAATCCTCCAGCTAAATTCAAGTGAATTTTTTCCAGGGAAAAATCATTAATTTTCCTTCGGAAAAAAACTTGGCAGTACCTACCTACTTTTTTCCAATAGGATTTTTTTTTTCTTTTTTTCGAAAATTGTTTACGATTGGAGAGTATCACACGGGAAAAAATCCAGGGGGAAATTTATTAGCGATAAGGCTGATTGAATATTATTCATCAGTAAAATATCAGCACTCCCGAATATGACTCAAGGTCTCATGTATATTATTGTTTCTGTATTATGAATCACATTAAAGACATGAGTGTGTGAAATTAGTCCCCATTGTTGAATTTGTTATTTTTGAAAGTTGTTTCAGATTGTTCCCGATTTTTTCCGGATTATTCCAATTCTTTTTTTGAATAAAAATGGGGGTTTTAGGCCCAAAAAATGGTTTTTCGAAAATTGAAACTTTGAAAATTGTTCCAGATTGTTCTAAACATTGTTCCAAGTTGTTGGACTCCTATATGTTAAAAATCTCAGAGGTTAGGGGCAAAATTCGAAAAAAATTGTTTTTGAAATTCTTACTTTTTTATTTTTTTTTTTGAGTTAAGAAAAGTGTTTTTAACATTTAGTCCAGTCAACGAAGGAAAAATAAATGCAATAAATCATGCTCTCTGGGTTATTATTTTATGTGGTAGGGGTTAACCCCAGGTATAACATACTAAAAGTCCCCAGCCCAGGGCTGCAAGCTTAAGCCAGGAGGGGGGTTAAAGGTCCCCTTTTGTAATTTTTCGGGGATGTTTTGAAAACTAAGCGTTTAAGCGGAATAGTGTACACTACAAAATTAAGGAATAATAAATTTCTTACAAAAAAAGTCTTATTCATATTTTCAGTAGGAGCAAGGTTAAGAAAGATACGGGAGTAGAAAATTCAAATATTTGAAAAACAATGATATTGTCCTACAAAACAATGGTTTTTGATCAGTTAACCCGGAAATAACCGGAAAAGTACGTATATATTGATTCATGGTCATTTCAGTGACATCATGACAGCAAGTTGAAGTGCACAGAAGCTGGTTGTGTTTAAAATGTCCTTACTTATTTTTTTTGACACAGTGCTTATTTTTATATGAGAAAAACTGTTTCTTCAAAGGTAAGAATAACACAGAATTTTTCCAAGTTATACAGGCCAATACTTTATGAAAGCAATTTTGGACATATCCTAAAAAATATATTCTATAGAAGGGAGGTCTATTTTCCCCCTCCTTTCTATAAGGGGGGACAAATTCCCTAAACATTGACTGAAAATAGAAAAATAGCTATTGAAAAACAACGGATATACTAACAATATACTAACTGATGAGCCCAACTATCGTACCTGGGCGAAACGCAATCATGGAGTTGAGCTCACTTGAACTTTTAACTTTGAATTAAATTTAAAAAATCCATCTAATAAATTTTCTGAAAGCTAATATTCCATTTTTACTTGCGATATATGTATGTAGGTGCTATAAGGCAAGTTTTGGATTCGTGCAGAAAAAAATGTTTGAGATAACAATCAACCATGACATTACACGATGATAGAGAGCACCAAAAAAGTGGGTGGCATAATTCTGTCAGTCTGTCTGTTCATCTATACAGCATAAACGACTTCGCCGATTTTCTTCAAACTTGGTACATAGTGTTTTTTTGTGTGATTCTGCCCACATGTTATTTTTAGGAATCTTACATAATCGTATTTTTCTCAAAAACGGCTGAGCAACTTGTGATGGGGTAGCTTTGGTTTTTTCGTGCCTTATGCTTTTGAGGGTGCTGAATCCGAATCTGTTTCTGATCAGTTTTTTTTAGTTTTAAGCTTGTATCTCAAAACCCATTAGTTTTTCACAAGTAAAGAAGTAAATTGGAAGTATAACAATTTCAAACAATTTCTCTCTAAAAAAAATCCTTATTTGAAATGTATGCATTTAGTGAATTTTCAAATTATGTAGTTTAAAACGAAGGCTAACACCTAACTAATGATTTTCTCAAAGATGAATGAAGGTACACATTTGGAAGATTCAAAAAGATTTAAAATATTCATACTTCAGAATGTCCATATATACTTATATTCAAAAAAAATAACCCTGAGAAATAATATAACCCCAAATTTGAATAAAAAATGCATTTTTTAAATTTTTAGATTCGAATATCTCAAAAACGTGACGTGCAACTTCAAGGTTAGATTCATACTCAGCTCACCAAAGACCACCTGAAAAGTTTGTCTTGGTTCATGTTAAAAACAAAAATTCAAATTTTGAACGCAAAGCAGTAAATTAGTGTTTTTTAGTCGTTTTCGGAAATAGTAAAATTACGTCAATTTTCAACTTGCGCTTGAATCCAAATGGGTTGTCGCAGAAAAAAACCTCATACAAAGATTTTTTGTTGGAAATTATTTGTATACTTTCAATTCAGGCCGTGAGCGCAATAGTGGCCTAACTGCAATTTCATCGAAATTGAGTTTATTACAAAAATTGAGTTTGTATGTATTAAACAACAGTTCTGCATTAAATTTTTTCAAATTAATGTCTTCATGCCATAGTTACCAGGACTTCCATACCTAGGCCAAACACAAACAAATTAAAAGCTTTAGTGCAAGAGTGGCCTATCTCACTTAAAGGCCGCTATTGCACTCGCATATTTGATTTTATTGTTTGGAACTTTAAGTTAGGCCAATTATTTAACTATTTGCTCATAGGTGACATCAATGCAATGAACTTAACATTAGTTAGTGCCCTGATAATCACCCTCGATAACCCTAGAGAAGGACTGAAAGTTAACTGACTCAAAATTCATGAGCTTCAATATTTTAGGACCGACCCTTACCGTGCATATTGTTTAAACATTTTTTTGATTTTTTTTTCAACATGTTTGTTTTTCGAAAAAAAATAAGTAAGCCTACAGACTAAGCCCCACAGCAGATTTTGGGTGTAATAGTATCAAGAAAATAAATATTGGAGTTGACAGCTTAAGTAACGGGTGATTTTTTAAGAGGTTTAGAACTTTAAAAAAAAAAAAAACACAAAAAATTCGAAAAAATTAATGAAATATTTATTTGAATCGATAGTTTGAACCTTGCAATTTAATGTTTAAAGATAATTTCATGCAAATGTTGACCGCGGCTGCGTCTCAGGTAGCCCATCCGCTGAGTCCAATTTTGGCATACTCTTTCACACATATCGGCCGGTATCTCACGAATGAATGCATGGATGTTGGCTTCCAGTGCGTCAATCGAAGCGGGCTTGTCCCTATAGACATTAGCCTTGACATACCCCCACAAAAAATAATCTAATGGTGTCAAATCGCACGATCTAGGCGGCCAATTGACCGGCCCGAAACGTGAAATTAACTGTTCACCAAACTCGCCTCGCAATTGCGCCATTGTTTCACGTGCTGTGTGGCATGTGGCACCGTCTTGTTGAAACCACATATCATGCAAGTCAAGAACTTCCATTTCGGGCAAAAAAAAGTTTGTTATCATCGCTCGGTAGCGTTCACCATTGACAGTAACGCTGCGATTCGCATCATCTTTGAAGAAATATGGCCCAATAATGCCGCCGGCCCATAAACCGCACCAAACAGTGGCTTTTTCGGGATGCATTGGTAGCTGTTGCAATGCTTCTGGCTGATCTTCACTCCAAATGCGGCAATTATGCTTATTTACGTACCCATTCAACCAAAAATGAGCCTCATCGCTGAACACAATTCACAATTTCGAACCGAGCACGAATTTTGATAGTAAAATTCAATAATTTGCAAGCGTTGTTCATTTGTAAGACGATTAATGGTTAAATTGCAAACCAAACTGAAGCTGTTTGACAGTGACACAAGGTACTAAACACACGTCAGCTGTCAAAACCAGTGTTGCCAAAACCAAACCAGCTAAAAAATCACCCGTTAAAACTTATTCAAGAAATTAAAACCTTGCGGTCCATAACCGGGGATTTAGTGATTAAACACTGCATCGAGAACAAACTATGAAAACTACTTCGAGAGTAATAATTATGCTAACCAAAGTTGGTATTCACCCCTTCCTGGGTAATGGGGCTCTGATCACGGAACCCGAGATCATTTGTGTGTATAGTTTGCTCTGCCAGACCGTTTTAATAACCCGTTTTTTGCTTTGATTTTTGAATTTTTTAAACGATCTAGCAGGGCTTACTATAGACTCAAATGGTCTCAGATTCCGTGATCTGTGATCGTTATCTAGGGAGAGATGCATTCATATTTTGATTCCGATGCACTGTTTAATCACTAAGGCTCCGGTTGTGGTCTGCCAAGACCTTGAATTCTCACATAAGTTTTACTCTAGCTGTCAGCTCCTTTACTTCTTTTTTGGTATCATTCACACTCAAAATCTGCTGTGAGCTCTCGTTCTACTTGCAAGTTTTAACCTTGATACTCTATATCCTAATACCCGCTTATACATCATAGTTTTTAAACCGATCACAGGAATAACAATTAACAAATACTACAAAAGCTTCTTTGGATTCTAACACATCTGAAAGTGAATAAAAATGTTAAATTTCAACATATTAAAAAAAAAAATAAGAAAAAACTCATAGAAATCAGTTTTACAAATTATTGGCCTATCTTTACCAGGATACTAATTTTTATATTTTGTCCTCTGTGGAATAATGGCCTATCTGACTTTAAAATCAGCTATAACGGTATTTTTAAGGATCATGGATACAAAATCAAAAACCTTTTATTTTTTGATCATATTGCAAAAATAATCTCAAGCCTAAGTTTCTTTATTTTAAAACAACAAGTGTTTGAAAATAACCTGTTTCTCTACTGAAAATAATGAAAAATGCATTTAGGCCACTTGCGCTTTGATGTAATTCACGAATAATTGATAGTTTTCGTGCCACAAGTAAAAAATCCCAAAAATGCATCTTTGCATAATTTTTTGCATTTTTGCCCATTTTGCGTCACGAAATCTTTGTCACAAAGTACAGATTAGAATTCAGTACCCCGGAAGCATTAAGCCGGGAACAATTCAAAACTATACCTAACAATTTGCATGGTTGAAACACAATATGACTAAACAATTATTTTAAGAAATAATTTGACTATAAAAACAAAAATGTTTTCTCTATCTGAAGGTTACGCGCTATCTAGCTTTACCAATTAGTAAAAGGCCCTAATTATGATTTATTCCTTAAAAATATTTGATAGAAATGTAAATATTTATTAATGGTGTAGTATGATTGTACTCCACGTATAATAATAAGTTATAACATACAAAACTTCTTTTTAATTTATTTAATTTTAATTAATTTCAGTTAATGATTTCGATTAAAATTAAGATTTGTGACACTCTTTCAAAGCCATTATTCATTATATCGATTGTAAACTCTATAAGAATTTTCACAGCAGGTTAAATCTGCGTTGTTCGATTCTGGTTTCGCTTACCCTATCATTATGTATTATGAATATATGCTTCAAAATAGCTTTGATAATGATACGTCTTCTACTTTGATTATTTTACAATAGAACATACTCGTATGTATATATACAGAATTTCTTTATGTAAACCTTCAAAATATAAATCTATTAAAGACATCAAGTCAATGGAAAATTCTTAATATTAACATCTTACTCTTCATGAAACACTACTGATATAATAATCTCGAGTCTTTATATTTATACTAGCCTTTACCCGCGGCTTCGCTCGCGCTCATGTTTATTTTGTCAATATACAGAAATCATTAACCAAAAAATAGGCTTTCGGGCAGAAGCTGCAAGAAATGATAAGAAATGGTTAAGTTTGAATGGTTTTAAGCATGCTTATGAGCCAAACAAACATATTAAATAATAAAAACCCTTGCACGTAATTGTTCCTTCATACGTCATACCCCTCATTTTCCGGTCTATTTAATAGGCTATTATTGGTTAATACAGATGGAGATACAATTGTTAAAAAATGAAAAATATGGGGTGGGGTGTTGAAAATATGTAGCTGTTTTCCAATTTTTGTGACAGGATTACAACACACATCAATCCATTTTCAAATAACAGGAGATGATCCTCTGTCATTTTCCCTAAGTCCATCGACTTTAATTTGACGATCTGATTAAAAGAATTTGATATACATACATATACAATCAAATAATTGAATCGAACACCTTAAATGATTTCGCAAATTTTTTACTTTTAACATTAATCACAAATTGCCGCGTCATATGCTTTCCGTGATGTATTCGGGTATTTTCTTCCGACCACTTAAGAGCCCCTCCGAGCATTATAGTCCTAGCCTTATTGTTGAAAACATAAGACCGTGTACTGGCTTGGTGGCTTAAGTTGACTTAAGCTCGGTTAAGTCTATTATAGTCGGTCCTCTAGTTTTAGAATTTTTGAACGAAACACGCGGGCAACTAATTCCTGTCGGTCAGTAGCTTTTTGCCCGGGCATAAGCTCTTCTGTTATTTCTTGCCATGAGGAATCACAGGCGGAGGTCACAAATTATTCGGGCCTGTCGTATTTGCGCATATATGTAGATGAAAGCGTCTTGTGTGTATTCACGCAGATATTCGAGGCTTTTCACTAAAGTAGAAAGATGAATAACCATACGGGATTCGCCCTTAATCGTTTGGGTTATATTAGCATCCATTCTAATCGCATTGAGGTGAATGTATTTTCTGTTCGCAGTTTTTTCTAGTTTTAAGAAATATAACGAATACATTTGCTCTCTACTTTAATGAACCTACATGTCTTCTAAATATTGGTGAAAGAGCTGTCTTGACCTCTGAAGAAGTTAAAGTCAGATTATCAAAGCATTATGTAATGGGTGTAAAAATCGAAACTTTTTTATTAAGAACTGGCTGTTTGGTAATATGATTAATGAGTGGAGTTTCAAAACATCCTGACTGTCCCTTGCTAAAATTTAATGGGTACTGCAAGGCATCATAGATGTATTATTGTGTGCGTAGGTATATATAATACCTGTTGAAAAGAACTGGTCACCACTTACTTCATTAATTGCCGGCGCATTATAGCGCCTCTATTGTTTACTGGGCGGAGTTCGATCAGCATGGATGACGACTTTATGATCCTCTTGAGGCCAATTCTCTATTGCGCTGTTAATACAATATACTTTCAACTCCTTCGATGTATTGACAATGATGGTTTATTTCATTTTCCATCCATCCATCACTCATAAATTAACAAAATAAAGAATTTATGCTGTTAATTACTCTTGGAAAAAGTGAACCAAATTTATAGTACATACATACATACCAGGCACGAGGCGTGACTTTTTTGGCAGCGGAAGCACTTAACATAAAACCAAAAAGTAAAGACGTTTTTTTTAGATCACATTTGTTTATTTTTTAATTCTTCTTAATCATTATTTTATACCTACATAAAAAAAATTAATAACTAAAATTAAATGATTCTATGCGAACAAAACCAAACATTTTTAATGACACCATTGCACTTAAATATGAACCGCACTCTTTTCCACACCTTTTGCCGGCTTTTGAAAAATTGTTCATATCATTAAACATCCTGTTAACCACGAAAAAATTTCATAAGATTGCATCGAAAAATGCCTAGTACACCGCTTTGTAACGGTGTTTATAATTACACAAGATTTCGGTCTCCCATTATCTATTATATTTTTTTTCATCAAACGATCTAGCTGAAAATGGTTTATCGAAAATACTTTCTATAGCACAGTTATAGGAATTCATATTTATTCCCAAAAAGAATATAACAATAGAAAACAGGTGGATTGCTTATATCGCACACGGCCACGAAACTAATTAAAAAACTACCACCTTAAATCGGCTCTTTGTTTATTCCCTATTCCCACTCACACAAAAAATATCTTTTCTAACCCTTTCTTCTATGAAATTGAACTCATTAACAGTGTGAGACAATACGCAACTCAATAGATACATCTTTGTTTTTCTCTCTATCTCTAGTTTTGTTCATGGAATATTCAGAATGCATTCACTCAACTCATTCTTCACACGTTGGTCAAATGGCGAGAAACAAAAAAAATTACTTTGACTTTGTGTTGGGATCTAAGCTAAGTATGCGAAATAATGGAATGCCTACCAGTTGTGCATTCTAGTTTTTGATGAAGCAAAGCACTTTTGTGTGAGCATTATATGAATAGTGGTGGGTTATGTTATCTGTATTCTTAATTTGGTTGGAGTAGTAGGGTATTTTGAAATTGATTTAAGAAAGCGACAGTAAAGAATGCATATCTGTTACGCATTCTATAGTAATTTTGGTAAAAGATGATAATGTTCTCATAATGATGGTGGAATTTAATTCACAGAATGAAGATTTGATTATAGTAGAAAATAAAGGTAAATAGGTATATCATAACGGGAAAATGAATACGATTTGCAAGTTCGAAATTAATTATTTGCTCCTACGATTTTTTAACTTAATCAACGGAAGCACTCATTCCACTCATTATATGGACGCTTCGTCCCTGATACATACATATGTACATAATCTGACTTTGAACAGTAAAGGTTCGCGAAAGATAAAAAAGTAAGGAAAATATGAATGCGCAAAAATATAATTAGAAGTAACGAACCTCAAAATAAAAAAATAAAACTATCCTTCAAATGAAATTTCAAAATTGATTGATTTTTTTCAAACTGTATTGATTTATTTTTTTTTTCTTATATAAAATGAAGTTGTTTTGGTACCAAATATTTTTTTCTTTTTTTGTTTCATATGGTTAAAAAAAGTATCCTATTGACGCTTCCAGAGTCCCATCTATCTCTGTATAAAAATTCATCACAATTGATTCAGCGGCTTAGGCGTGAAAGCGTCACAAACAAACAAACAAACTCACTTTCACATTTATAATATTAGTAGAATAACAGACACCGAACAGAACTTCATTTAATTGAATATTATTCATTATTACTCATAAATTAGCTAGCCGCGATTGTTGAATATTATGTTTCTGTATGAATGTCATTAAAACGAAAGAGCTGAGATGCAAACCTTAAAAAAATAAAATGAATGGTTTCAGTAATAATTTAATCTAAGACATTCTTTTGACTAGTTAATACATTTTAAAAAGGATCACACTTAAAATGCCGGCTAATTTTACCAACTCGTCATTATTTCACAGAAAAAATCAGATTTTTAACGATGCAGTACCCAAGCCATTAATTTTTTTTGTTTTTTTTTTGCTTTAGAAAACAAAAGAGTACCTAAATCTGCAAGACGCTCTACTTCCGTGTAATTTGTTTCCTTTCTGAGAATAATTTTTGAAGGCATAAATCGCACCTTCCAGCTTTCTGCCTCAATTAGTGAACATGCAAAATCATCTTTTTCTTAGTAAAGCGCACTTGCATGCAAATTTAATTACGGCAAATATTCTGCAGCACCATCATGCTCAACTCCAGATTTGCATTCAATTTATAATAACAAAATTGCACATGCCATGCATAACTACATATATATTAATGTAGGTAGGTATAGCCGGCAATTGCACCACATTGCTAACACTAATATGTTCGACTTGAATACCCCTTCCATGTCATAATAGTATGCCGTGCCTCTTTTTAATCCATTCAAACTGAACTGAGATCGAGACCGCAAAGCCACAGAACGGCTTACCGAAGGAACGTTGGCGCATGTTTGTTATAGAGCAGTGAATAAACTTTGGGAACCACAGCATATACACCTTCCATCTATAGGTGCACGCTGCTGGTCTGCTTCGCAGGCGCACATTCCATCCAAGACCAAGTGTGTAGAGATGCAATATCTTTGAATAACTTATACCAAGCTATAACGGTTAACTAGAATATATAGTTTCCGTCACAAATGCGCAAAATTGCGCCATTGAACTTGCACGTGAAAATAAAATAAAAAAAAATCATGCACCCATCGCCAATGGATGAGCGGTGAGGTATTACTTTGATAGTTGCAACGAATCTGTGCGCGAGGAATTGTGCTCTGTTGTATAGTTCGCAAATGATCGACAGTAAATAGCAGGGCTGTCGTTTAAGTAGTTTTTATTCAGTTTTAGAACACTTTGGGTGAGTTTGTTAAAAGTGATTCATTTTTTTCAATGATTATTGTAACTGGTAAACCATAAAATGTGTTTGTTAACTAATGTCAACACTGAATCTATCTTTTTGAGTTGTTAATCTTCGAGATTACTAATCAGCCGAATTTCTTCTAAACTTTCTACTTAACTATTTCGTTGTATTAAAAAAAATATTGCCTTACTGGTTCAATTCTTTACCACTAGTATCCTTGAAGCAAGAGAGAACATGTCATCCTTTTTCGATTTTAAAAGTTCATATCCATTCTGAGAGTAAAAAGACTAAGAGCAACTCTCAAACAGCTCTCGAGTCAAAAACTCGCAAGTGATAGACAAGCATTCATGGAATTAGCTCTAGAACCTTATACTGAAAGTACATAGGTACTCTCAAATAGAAACACACCTCAATTTCGCATGCATTTCATTGGTAAATGTAATATTCTCCTACTGAAACGACAGCTCTGGTGAT